>OU015754.1:71178918-71190260 GCA_907169655.1 Acomys percivali | reverse complement strand
CCAGCGGAGGTCACCAGCCTTCAGAAGCACCATACATCCCAGCGGAGGTCACCAGCACCCCACAGCTCTTTACTTTGCCTGTCTCAGGATTCACACACCTGTCTCTACAGAAAACCACTCAGAGGAAAGGGACTTCAGTCACTTCAGGTGTTCAAAGGTCAGAAGGTAAGTAATTTGGTATCAGATTGCTATCCAATTTAATCCCAGACTTTCTACAAAGAGACACGAGCATGGATCTAGTAACAATCATATAGTCAGGCCACCAGGATCCCTGGGGTTTTGTGACAGTATAAAATTTGACTGTTTTCTCCTCCTATGTCCTAAATATTGGTGAGAAGAGGGAACCAAAAGGTATTCTAACGTATTTACAAATAAACAGGGGCTGGAGGCATAACTCAGAAGGAGAGCACAAAACTGCATGCACAGGACTCCAGGTTGAGCTCAATACCCAATAAAGCATACAGTTGCCAGGAAGCCCGTGCTGTCACCAGACCTGTAGGAAATGCCAGCACCACTTAATGCAATGGCAGCTGCTCAAGTTGTTTCTTGAAACAAACAATACAACACCATGAATCTAAGAAAGTAAGTGTTTGCTGTAATCAACAGTTTGACTTGAGGGGCAAGTGGCTCAGCAGCTAAAAGCTCTTGCTGTGGAGACCTGCTAACTTGAGTTCCATTCCCTGAACCCACAGTGGAAGGAGACTAAGTTGTCCTCTGACCTCTCTCTCATTCACTTATCTCTCCCCCTTCCCCTCCTCCCACAAATAACAAAAACTATACATATAAATTCAACTGAGAGAATCTATACATGTCAAAACAATTATACAAAATAAATGCTGGGCAGGAGGTAGCAACTTGGTAACTAGCAAGCAGAAGGCTTCAACCCCCAGTACGCCACTCCCCCCACCAAAACAAAAACAAAACCCCAACCATACACAAGACACATATCTGAGGAATGCTTACACTTTTCCCATTCGTAACACTGAAGTGTACATAATGTAGTCACATATAAAAACTGCAGGTCTGAGGAATGTTAGAATAAACTGGTTTTCCCCTTAAATATTTCACACACCATTGAAATTCGTTGGAGTCCAATGCTGAAGATAATTACAACGCAGCAGTTCTGGAATAGTCTCTGCTATCAGGTCACAGCAGGGATAATAGCTCCTAGGCAGCACTGTGCCTCTCAGGAAGCACTAAGCACCCTTACACAAGGAACGACTTTGCTTTAATTTGTTGCCTCAGTGTGCTAAGTAGTAGGTGCTACTTGCATTACACACACGGGCTGGGCATCAGTGGGAAACTGGACACACAGGGTCAGCACAGTTCCTGCGAGAAGGCTGTGGTGCTTTATCACAGCAGGAGAGTAATTAAGAAAAGACCAACACGAACAGATTATTAAGATGCTGGAAATTCTGGATGCTGGAAAACATTTTCTTTGTTATCTGTTATTTGGAGTATTATAAATCATTGACTCAATATATTTAGTAGACATGGCCCTTTACACACCAATTTCTTTTTGTGTAAATTTTGATAGTTTGTATCTCTCTGGGAATTAGTTTCTTGATTTATCAAATTTCCAGGCACAGAATTGTTTGTAGTAAGTCTTTACTATGCTTTTGAAATTACAGTGGGAAACAACTGACTTAACTACCAACATCTTCTGTCTATTCAACTGTTTCCTTTTTTTTTTAGAGGGGTGGGACGTTTGCTTTGAGACAAGGTCCCACTAAGTAGCTGTCCTGTCCTATGTATCTCTGGCTGTCCTGAAACTCACTATGTAGGCCTCAAATTCAAGAGGCCTCTGAAAGAATTCAAAGTAACATAAGCTAGTGGTACATGAGTACTTTCATGGCATTCATACATGTATATAATGCATTTCTAGCTCATTCCGCCCTTTCACTCCCCATCCACCTCTTACCCTTCCTTGCACCCTTGTTACTCCCACGAATCCCCTAGTAATTTAAAATTTTGATGGCAGAAGTCTAGAATTTATTTTACAGGATATGTGATTTAAGGGGATCGGTTACATATAGATGTAATTTAAGAAGCAGACTGAGCCAGGTGGTGGTGCCAACACACTTTTATTCTTGGTACCCAGGTGGCAGAGGCAAGTGGGTTTCTATGAGTTGGGACCAGCCTTGTCTATAGAGCGAGTTCCAGGACAGCCAGGGCTATACAAAGAAACTGTTTCTCAAACAAACAAACAAACAAACAGCCTGGCAATGGCAGCACACACTTTAATCCCAGCACTTGGGAGGCAGAAGTGAGTGGATCTCTGTGAATTCAAGGCCAGCCTGATCTATGAAAGTGAGTCCAGGGTAGCCAGGGCAGCACATAGAAACCCTATCTCAATAAACCAAAAACCAAGCAAACAAAAGCAGATGCAGGCTAGGGCAGTGAGTATAAAGTCTGGCTCTGCTGAACTAAGCTTGAGACTGTCACCAAGTCCTCATTATTTTCTCTGTGGTAGTAGTAGCTGGGTTTTGTGAGGGCTGACAAGGCCAATACCACAGCCCCTGATAAACAGGAAGCCTTTATTCAACAGCTGCTACTCTACTATTGCATTTAAAATATTTTTTTTAACCCTGCAACACACTAGATTTGTTATGGGTCATCAGATATTCTAATAAACAAAGTACTGGCATGGTGGCAAATGGCTGTAATACCAGCACTAGAGAGGTGGAGGCAGGAGGATCATGTGCAGTTACACAGGGAGCTCAAGGCTTCCTTAAGAATGGGCAATGAGGCCAGGGGTAGAAGGGTGGCATACCCCTTAATCCCAGCATTTGGGACGCATAGCAGGTGGACTGCTGTCATTTCGAGGCCAGCCTGGTCTACAAAGCTAGTCCAGGACAGCCAGGACTACAAGAGAAACTGTCTCAAAAACAAAACAACAAAACAACAACAACCAACCACAAACACACCCAAAACAAACAAACAAACAAAAAACCCCAAAACAGCAACAAAAAACAAATCTAGATTGAGTTTCAGAACAGCTAGAGATACACAGAGAAACCTTGTCATGAATAAAACAAACGAATAGGTAATGAGATCCTGTCTTAAAAATAGTCTGTCAAGGGCCTAGAGAGATGGCTCAGAGGTTAAGAGCATTGGCTGTTCTTCCAGAGGTCCTGAGTTCAATTTCCAGCAACCACATGATGGCTCACAACCATCTCTAATGAGATCTGGTGCCCTCTTCTGGTATGCAGGCACACATGCAAGCAAAATACTGTATAATCAACCAATCAATCAATCAAATTGTCTAGCCAGGAGCAGTGGTCCAAGCCTTTAATCGCAGAACTTGGGAGGCAGATGCAAATGGATGTCTGTGAGTTTGAGGTCAGCCTGGTCTACAAAGCGAGTATAGGACAGTGTAGCTCTGCCTCAAAAAACAGCCAGTCTTAGCACAAACCAAAATAAAATTTAAGCAACTCTGTAAGGATAATATTAAACAGCAAGGCATGGTGGCACATGCCTTTAATCCCAGTACACAGTGAGACCCTGATTCAAAACACCAAAAATAAACCAAAAACACCAAACAAAAAACAGAGCTTGCTAATGAAAAAGAATGAGCTGTATGGTTAAACTATACATGACCAATTTCAGAGCAAAACACGCCGCACTGATGCCATCGTATTTTGGTTGCTTCTGTATCAAGGAAATACAACAGAAAATTTTGTGAACACTTCAATTTGAAACAAGTAAATGTGGTGTAGGCTGAAAGACATCATCAAGGCAACTAGAACAGGAATTAATTTCCATCAAATGGATACGAGATTGGCAAAATAAAGCCAGGGCAGAGCAATAGCAGCACGCTCAAGCCAGCCTGGAAGCCTCCTATTAGTCTCTGAAAACAACTGCCTCTCTGAGTCGTGGACAGTGTCTTAGTTAGGGTTTCCATTGCTGTGAAGGAACACCATGACCATGGCAACTCTCATAAAGGAAAATATTTAACTGGAGCTGGCTTACAGTTCAGGAGGTTAGTCCATTATCATGGTGGGAAGCATGGCAGCGTGCAGGCAGACATGGTGCTGGAGGGGCTGAGAGTTCTACATTTTCATCTGCAGGCAGCCAAAGGGGACTGTTTTCCGCACAGGGTGGAGCTTGAGCATAGGACACCTCAGAGCCCGCCCTCACAGTCACATACTTCCTCCAACAAGGCCACACCTCCTGCTAGTGCCACTCCCCAAGTGCCAGCATTCAAATACATAAGTCTAGGGGGGCCATTCCTATTCAGACTACCAGAGAGAGATATCCAGAAGCAACATTTTATATGAAAGGCTTTCCTGGGAAATGTGTACTGAGAATGTTTCAAGAAATCTGAGAAGAAAAAGGAAATCTGGACACAGTTCTCAGTCACTGAGCTAGAAGACAACACAGTGAATGCATGGGTGCTGAGCAGGAGGAAGGGTGGCCAACAAAGGCAAACACACACATGGACTGAGTTGCACGCCCAGGAAGGGGCACTCGTCACTTTTCTGAAGACAGAGCCTTCTGGGTTTGAGCACAAGGACTACCGCTGCGTTCCTGCCCCATCAAGGCCCTCATTTGTGAGATCACAGCCTATTGGTGGCTTTCAGTGGAATACTCAATAGCTACCTCATAGAGGAGAAAGGCTCTCGGGCTCTGGAGCTGAGTAAGGATTCTCAAGCATACATAGCACGTGCGGAATGGCAGGGCCTGGCTGTGCTTCAGGTAAGTCACTCATGGTGTTACTCATGCAACACATTTCCTGTATTGCCAAGCTATAGTTCCCCTAACCAGATCTACACCACCCGTTTCATGTACCATAAAACTAGGAGTAAACTACAGTGACTTGTACTATATTCACAGTATTGTGAAAACACTGTTTGCCTCCCCAAGCCTGAGTAACACTCCATTTTGTTCTGGATGTTCGTTATAAATGTAGTAATAAGTGGTCTTTTGTGACATTTTCTACTTGGCATGTTTTCAAGGTTCATCCAGAGTTTTATCCTTTCAGGTCTGAATAAACAATTCATTATGCTACTGCACACCTTCTAGATCCTTCTGAAGCAGGTGTCAGCTTAATAAGTTTACTGTGATGTTAAAATGGCATAATGTGTAGAAAACCTTTAATCAAAGTCACAATACCATAGGGATTTATGTTCACTTCTTCCTGCCAGATTACTATTTTCCAGGAGCCAGTCCTTAATCCCAGCACTCGGGAGGCAGAGGCAGGCGGATCTCTGAGTTCAAAGCCACCCTGGTCTACATAGCAATTCCAAGGCTACAAAGTGAGACACTGTGTCAATGCCCCTGCATCCGGTTGTTTTTCTAAAGGGATCAAGTTCACACTTTTGTACAATAACAGCAAGAAGAAAATATTTCGGTCCTTAATACAAGGGAAAGACGAAGTACTACTCAACTACTGACAGACTGCTCAGCAGGCACACCTTATGAGGAGAATACATGTTAGGAGTTTAAGGCTCTGGTGCTGCTGTTGTTGAAGTTGCATTTAATCACACAACATAACCCTGAAACCACAGGGGGCTAGAGATGGTTGAGTGGTTAAGAGCACTACCTGTTCTTCCAGAGGTCCTGAGTTCAATTCCCAGTTAGCCACATGGTGGCTCACAACCATCTATAATGTGATCTGATGCCCTCTTCAGGCGTACATAATAAATAAATCTTAAAAAATAAAACCACAGATCTAATATGTGCTGCTAGTTTTAAGACAACCCGACACACACTAGAGTCTTTTGGGAAGAGAGACTCTTAATTGAGAAAAATGTTCCCATCAGATTAGCCGATGGGCAAACCCACAGGGCATTTTCTAGGTGGTTGATGTGTGAAAGCCTGGTAGTGACATTACTCCTGGCCAAGTTGGTCCTAGAGAACATGAGAAGAAAAACTGAGCAAGCCAGGAATGAAAAGCCAGTAGGCAGTTCTCCTCCACGACCTCTGCATTAGATCCTGCCTCCATATTTCTGCCCTGACTTCCCTGATGATGAATTACAATCTGAAAGATAAAACCCACCCCCGGAGTTCCTATTGCTGCTTGTCAAAGTAACAGAAACCCTAAGACCCATCATGAAGGGGTTTTCATCAGGAATGGTCAGTCAACAAGCTTTTGGAGGTAACACCTGAGATATCTGATAACCATCAAGGAAGGTCAGAGTTTATATGGGGATTGGGGGGGTGGGGCGGAGAACCGGCAGCAGTGGTGAATACACATGACTGTGGCATTACAAAACTGTCAGAAGTGTACATCTTATCATGTATAAATTATACCCAATGATCCTACCTACTTAAGGAAAGGAAAATGAAACAAATGCTTCATCAGCAAGCATAATACCTGAGAGAAGGCTTTATAAAAACACAAAATTGCTAGGTATATTACTGTGAAATAGAAAAGGAGTGACTGCCAGACACGTGTAGCTTCATTATAAGCCCATCTGCATGCTAAAGGACATATTTGTTGCAGGATATTTGATTACAATGTGAACCTCAAGATTGTGGTGCTTACTAGAAAAGTCTCTGTCTAGTTGTGGTGTGACTCAGCCTTAGCACACACCTTTAATCCAAGAGCTTTCTGCTTGAACAAGATTAAAGTCAACCATAGGTCAAAAGGTGGAGCAAGCAGCCAGTTGACAGGGAGTGAACATAGGAAAAAAACCAGAGAGTAAGAGACGTCAGGAGGACAGATAGACAAATGAACAAGAAGTAAAAAGGAGGGACATTCAGTTCAAAGGTTTTTAGAAACGGTGTGGGGAAAAAGGTTTTCTTTTCTTTCTAGGACGCTGGCTGAGGAAGAAAGTCACTGGGTGCTTTCTCTGCCTCTTTGAGCTAGCAGGCTTTCAACCCAGCATCTGGCTCCAGCATCTTTATTGGTAAATTCAGACATTTGAGATTTTGTTAAAAACACATACTCTCCACTCCACTGCAATTATTCAAAGATCCATTGGTGTCTTTCACCATCGTTTCTTGGTTTGGTTTTCTCTGAAGTAGTGTCTTGCTGTGTAGCACTGGTTGACTTAGAATGTGCCATGTAGTCAGGGCTGGACTCTGACCTGCAGCCACCTTGTGCTGGCCTTCTAACTGTTGGTATTACAAGCATGCTGCCACATCAACTAACTTACTTTTTTTTTTTTTTTTTTTTTTTTTTTTGATTTTTCGAGACAGGGTCTCTCTGTGTTGCCTTGGCTGTCCTGGACTCACTTTGTAGACCAGGCTGTCCTTGAGCTCACTTCGATCCACCTGCCTCTGCCTCCCTAGTGCTGGGATTAAAGGCGTGCGCCACCACGCCCGGCCTTCAACTAACTTACTCAATCAGCCTTTTTTTTCTTGGCCTCTTAAATTGTTCTTCTTGGCCTCAAAATAACTCCAGCAATCTGTTCTAATCCCTGGCTCTCCCTCCTCCTCTGGCTCTTTGGTCTTCTCCTGAGCCTAGCTTGTTCTGCCTCTACAACCAATCTATTACTATCCCAATAAAACTGTCTTCCTCTCTGCATTATGTTTTAAGTAGCTTTCCTTTCCTCTCTCTTCTCCTCAGAGTTGGGTGTATCCTGTTCTCTCATTTTTTTTTTCTGATTCATTACTTTTTCTGCCACTCAATTAAGCTTCACTTTTAAACATGGTGCTTCCTTCTACAAACTAACTTTACCTTCATTGTTTGGGATTAAAGGTACCACCATGCCTGGACTTAAGCTTTTCTTTACCTGATACTTGCTCAATACCAGGCTGGCCTTGAACTCAGATCTGCTTGCTCTGTCTCGTGGATTAAAGGTGTGTTTGTAGTCAAGCCAGATGGCACAGACCTGGGTCTTTCTTTGGATCTGATCTCCTGCCAGCCGGATCACATAAAGCAGCCATGTTCTGAATTCAAATTCCTCTACTACTGGAACCACACCTTGGAATCATCTTTCAGTGACACATTAAATACTATCTGAGGAAGACAGGCAAAGGTAAGGAAAAGAAAGAAATCCCTAGAGCCATAGTTCACCTTCACTGGTCAAGCTGATTTAGTTTTATTTCTCTGAATGTATATTATGTTTTCTCACAGCTGAAATTAAGGCAATATTATTACTTATTCTTCATCCTGCATTACAATATTCTCCTGTATGCAAGTCCAAACCAAAAAAGAGCACAAACAGCCAGTGATTGATGTCTTCAAACACTCGATCTTACTTCCACATAGTTCCTGGAAACTAGTCAAAGAGGGGCTCCTACAGCAGAAAGAGCAAACACAGGGGAAGCCACCCCCCTCTCCAGCTCAAAGAAGGCCTCACTGAGGAGTCTGAATGTAGATTAGGGACATACTTTGTTCCCTAGGACATGTGACAGGTGAAATCAACACAACTGGGTCAGATGGACTTTCCTTCAACCTATAACCAGAAAAATTTACCTGAAAACGAGTTTACAAATTTATGATGAAAAAAAATCCAGAGAAATTGCACTATGAGGTTAACTAATGATAAAAAGAAAGTTCCCTGCAGCAAAACTTCAAGAATGGTTCGATCAAAATCACTTGTTTTAAAAGGGCCAAGTTCAAGTTAATGGCATCAATCACACACACTGCTGGCTCTCCACAAAACCGATCCCATTTCTGGGTGTGTTGCAGAATGCTTTTTTTTTCAGGTTAGAAACCACCTACTTTCACTATCAACTATACAAAACTTCGAGGTGTGGGTATGCATGCATGCAAATCTAGTGCTTGGAAGGTGGAGGCAGGAGGATCAGGAGTTTTAAAGTCATCTTCAGCTACAGAGCGCATCTGAGGTCAGGTGAGCTTTGTTCTGAGACACCATTCTCAAAAAGCCAGAAACCAACATAAAGATTCCCAAGACTTGCCAAAGAGCACCCCACTAGCAAAGAGTCTGCCAATCGAGTTAAATATGCATACAAACTCTGGCCAGTCTCTGCTACTTGTCTGAGTCTACAGACACACATGTTATACAGGCTGCAGCCTCCTGATGCACTCAGGGCCCCAAGGGAAAAGTACAATCAAGTGCTTTCCAGAAGCACAAACAAGTTGGATGTGACATGACCAGTTTTCTTACTGAGTTTATTTACTAAGCTCTCAGGAAAAGCCAAGTGGCACCTAGCTTTGCAGAACTGGGGACCTGTTGATAAGCAAGAGAGGGGCATGCCAGGCCCAGGGAACACTCCAACTACCTTAAGAAAACAACTCTCACCTGCCCAGTGCACTGAGCACAGACCACACAGCGCAGGAAAGGGCTGCGCCGACTCAAATAAGTCAGTGTTTATATATTCGGGGCTGCTCCCTGTGGAACCACACCACAAGCTCCAGGTAAACTTTGGTGGTGAAACTGTTGAAAGGTTGAATTAAGCCAGGCGGTGGTGGCGCACGCCTTTAATCCCAGCACTCGGGAGGCAGAGGCAGGCAGATCGCTGTGAGTTCAAGGCCAGCCTGGTCTACAAAGTGAGTCTAGGACAGCCAAGGCTACAAGAGAGACCCTGTCTCGAAAAACCAAAAAAAAAAAAAAAAAAAAAAAAAGAAAAAGAAAGGTTGAATTAAAATCTGATGGAAGTTTCATGCAGGAACGATGACTCAGCAGTTAAGAGCATTGGCTGCTTTGCAGAGGACCTGGGGTTCATCTCCCAGCACCTACATGGAGACTCACCACCATCTGTAACTCCAGCTCCAAGGAGGTCTGACACTGGCTTCTCACCACAGATATGCATATGGTACACATACACACATGTAGGCAAACACTCTTACACAAAAAGTAATGTTAATTTTTTTAATCGATAAAAACCGTAATCAAAAAAAGAGAAAGGAAAGCCTTCCTCTTGTCAGGTGTGGTGGTGCACGCCTTTTATCCCAGCACTCAGGAGGCAGAGGCAAGCTGATCTCTGTGAGTTTGAGGCCAGGCTGGTCTACAAAGCAACTCCAACACAGACAAGGCTACACTGAGAAACCCTGTCTCGAAAAACCAAAAACCAAATCAAACCCAAACAAACAAACAAAAAAACCACACAAAACCAAACAAACAAAAAACATGCAATCATCAGATCCTAGGTGAGACTACTAAAAACAGTGTGAGCTGGGAAGACTATAAAAGTTTCAGAATAAAAACAACTATATAAAAATTGAAAGCAAAAATAGAACCTTTTTTTTCTTTTCAGTCTAATTGAGACAGGAGTTTTTCTCTATACAGCCCTGACAGCCTCGACGTCACTTTGTAGAAAGGGTAAGCTCGAATCGAGGTGATGGCCCTCCTGCCTCCATCTCCCGAGTGCTAGGGTTCTAGGTGCATGCTATCACTGCCAGCCTAAAGTGAAAGACTAAGGCATCATCTGATCAAAGGGATGGTCTATGCTTCAACAGTGCTTGTGCTTGTGCCCTCAGCAGCTCTTTCATGAAGGACTTTCAGTCACGGACTGGTTGGCTGGTTTGAAATTCTGAGAAGAATAGGTTGGGAGTCACAGACCAGTCTGGTTTCCAATCCAGCTTTGTAGTAACAGAAAAAAAAAAAAGGAAAAACAAAACAAAAAAACAAGCAACAAGAACAAAACCCACTGAAGGATGAGTTTTTTAAAAACGAAACAAAAGAAAACAAAAATCCTCAACATGTATAGCGACGTGTACCTTGGAGACATTTAGTGTATTTGGGAATTCTCATTTGCATTTTAGACAATCAAGTAACTCTTTTGCAGGCTGTACTAAAAAACAAACACACCACTGAAGAAATCAGACTAGGAATTTCAGCATTCATTTGATGTTTCTGGAAGTCAAGGAAAGTAGCCAATTAAAAAATAACTCCGTCATGGCCTCTTCTTCATGGCCAGCAAGCATAAAAGCATTAAGGGCAGAAGAGCTTACCTGGGGCAGGGCTCTTTCTGGAACTTAAGTTCTGAGAATCCACACGCTCTTCTGTTTGCCCATCTGATTCGGCCTCCGTTTTGTTCTGCAGCTCATTTGCATCCTCGTTAAGGCAAGCTCTTATGCTTTCTCCCTCTTCGGCGGCTCTCAGGACCGCAGTGGCAGCAACAGGAGGACGAGCAGTGGTGGCAGAAATGATGACAGGGGTGCAAGGAGGAGAAGCTGGGGGAGTTGGAGGAGCTGGGGAGAAGGCAGGCAGCATGGAAGGGGTGACAGGAGTTGGAGTACACTCCACTTTCATGTCTTCCTGGGGATGCTCCAGAATCTCCAATTCAAGAGTCAAGGGCAGCACCTCCTGTCTCACCATGTCCACAATGCTCTCCTTGGCTGATAATTTTTCACCAACTCCATTCATTTCATTAATTAGGTTAGTACTAGAAATCAGCTGAATGTCATGAGGTGCTACACTACAGGGTTTCTTGCATATATCACTGTCATCTGTTAGTGCAGGGTCTGAGGCTGCTGTGCAAGA
>OU015754.1:71149437-71178908 GCA_907169655.1 Acomys percivali | reverse complement strand
TGTGTGTGTGTGTGTGTGTGTGTGTGTGTGTTTTATATCATATGTGTGTTATATTGTGTATATGTGTATGCACACATATATATACATATATGTATAATCTGTGTACAGAGAAAATAAAAGCAAAAAAGGATAACCATAAAGGTAGCACAAGTGAAATAACAAGGAGTGCTAACAACTTCATTATCTGAATCCAGGTAAATGACGTGGGAAATCACTGAGAGGGGAACTCTCTGATGTCCCCAGCTTGGGTTTCCTTAAGCATCCAGCTCTCCCCTAAGACAGTCAAGGCTGAGAGACTCTCCTCTCAATGCAGGCTGCAGCCACAAAAGTGACTACGGTGCAGTATGTCTGTGAAGGAGGACACTGTCACACAGAGCAAAGGGAGCACATCACACTAAGGTGAATTCTATACAGCTTTGGAAGTCACTGAAAGTGACAGGCACAGTATCTACAAGGGCATCTACAAGTCTGCCCTTTCTCAGCCTCATAAGGTAAGAGTAGGAAGTGCTCACTGCCACATTTTTCAGATTAAGTTGCCAGGGCAGAAACCAAAAGTAAACGGGAAACATGCTTTCATTATATATGCATGTGCTCTCTGTCCATCATGTTTAACAGACGTCCATTTATTACAGAGCTTTGAGTAACTCCCATCTTGTAGTGGGTTTATTTACTTCAACATCTGAGTGTTGGAGACACTTCCCGCCTCCCCATTTTACTGATCCAGTTTCTCCAATGAATGTATCGTAATTATAAGAACAAAACTGTTTCCACTGATCCTCAGGTATGATCAACCAGTGGCCTACACAGGTCTCGTAATTACATGTCTCATGACCACAGGGAAGGTTCCACAGACACATATTAGGCTGAGACGAAGAATGGCAAGCATGCCCTATCTGAGGGGCAGTCCTGGCCTGAATGCCAACTGAACCCCAGCAGGTAAGGTATGAAGTTATAACAGAAGGCTAGTTCTGAATGCTGAGCAAGCTTTTCCAAAAAGCATTAGGAGTGACTATGGGGAGAGCTGTACCCAACTCTATCAGCCCCCAATACCCTAGTTCCAACAGCCTACAGTGAATGAAGCGGAAAGTTCCTTAGCTGTCCCGTGCTCTCAGAGGTGAGCATGTAATAATTTTTCTCTTTAGAAACAAATATGTACTATTGTCTTATTTTTATAAAATGCTGGCAAAACGAAAAGTGGTGCATCTGTGTGCTTATGTAAAGGGATTCTGAGAAACCATATTAATAATGGCAGTTGACATTTATTAAGTACCTAGCCCCGCCAGGAGAGACCCTGTTTTACAAAAGAAGAAACTATGCTTAGAGATTAGTCTTGGTCCAGAAGCTGTCTACAGAGCAAAGGGCTGAAGGGCAATTTCAAAACTCACATTTACCAATCAAGGGTGAGAAGGCTTAGGAAAAATAGCAGCGCTTAGATGGCTCAAGCAGGAGGGACATTCTGTGACTTTGTGCAAACCTCACCAGCGACAGACCCAGAGCCCATGGGGTACAGCACACATAGCACTTTGGGGAGAGCAGTAACAGCAAGTCTCCCTACACAGCTCTCGGCCTGGAGGCTGCCTTGAAGTCAAGATATCTGCCAGCCTCTGCCCAAAGGTGTGCATCACCACACCAGGTTACAAGTCTTTTAGGTAAGTGCATTCTTCTATACTTCTTTAACCTAAAAAGAATTTACAGTCTGAAAAGCAAGTATAAAGAAAAAGTGATAGAACTGCAGCGAGCCCCTTCCAGAAGTATTTGGACTGCCAACAGTAGTGGTATATGGTTCAAAGAGCTCCTCTGAGTCTGGGGTGTAGCTCAGGGGGTGGAAAACCTGCATAGTGCAAATATCCCCCAAGATTCCTTCCTCAGGACCACATGAATACGTAGTGAAAGGAGGTGTATACCTCTAATTTAAGAACCTAGGAAATCGTGAGTTCAAAGTCATCCTCAGGTATATACAGAGCAAGAGGCCAACCTGGGCTTCATGAGACCATGCTTCAAAACAAAAAAAACAAAACCCAAAGAAAACCCACCTAGTCTGAAAATTATTTCACATCCTTGCAATCTATGTGAGTACTCAGTATGACTATTACAGCAGTCATAAAGCTGCTCATCAGTGCTATAAAATGGACTTCAAATACAGTCTTGTCTTGTCTTTTCTAAAAGATTTATTATATATACCGTGTTCTGACTGCATATATGCTTGCACAACAGAAGAGGGCACCAGATCTCATAGACGGTTCTGAGCCACCATGTGGTTGCTGGGAATTGAACTCAGGACCTTTGCAAGAGCAGCCAGTGCTCTTACCCTTTGAGCCATCTCTCCAACCCAAAATACAGTATTTTCAAGGCAGTCTAAAACTCCTGCCAATCCCCCAACACCTGTATCATGTCAGGCTAAAAAAATTTTTAATATTGCTATTCATTTCAATTTCCTTTAGGCAAAAGAAAAAAGCTGAGGTGAGTCTAGAATTCTCCATTTTCCTTTCTTGAAAAATATAGACAGACCTGAAAGTGGCAAAATAGAAATTTTTCTTATGTTTAAACTTTGAGCATTCTTTTTACTAAACTACTTCAAGCAATGCTTTTTTAGGTAGGCCTGAACTACTACCATCTAGGATGTTACAGATGTTTTACAACTGAGCATAGTTGTGGAAAAAGTATGCAAGGAAGATGTATTTAACAGATGTGTACATATGTGGTACTGCCAGGCATGGCGGCACATAGCCACACTACTAGCAACCAGAGGCAGGAGGACCACAGGTCTGATCAGTTTGGGTTATACAGAAAGATTCCAACTTAGGCTTCAAAATCAGATACTGTTTCCAATCTTTGGTCTTTTTGTTTTGTTTTTGTTTGTTTTTTTAGAGGCAGAGTTTCTCTGTGTGTAGCCTTGGCTGTGCTGGCTCTCTTTGTAGACCAGGCTGGCCATGAACTCATAGAGATCTGCCTACCTCTGCCTCTGCCTCCCAAGTGCTGGGAGTAAAGGTGTGCGCCACGATACCTGGCCTCCAATTTTTGTTTTTTAAAGTGCTTTAATTACCAGAGAGAAAAAGTAGTATTCCCCAAGCCCACAACACCCTTTGGAAGGTTGACGACTGATACTCAGAATTCAGCATTAAGCACACATGAGCCTTCTACCTCTCTGACTGCTGCTGGCGTGACAGCCTTTGGAAGCATCCCACCTAAAGGTTTGTTCCTGATCTTTTGGTTTAAAATTATCAAAGTTTTAATGCCACTGTCAATACCCAGTGGGGAGGAGGATCTTGGATTTCACAGTATCTTTTCATTTTGTAGAAAAGACTGAAGACAGTGAAGTGTGGCTGAGGCAGGATTCTGGACTTGGAGACCAGCATGTACTACATAGCAAGTTCCAGGACATCCCAAGCAACAGTATGAAACTTTCTTTAAACAAACCCACTAACAAATGAACAAACAAACTGAAAGCACAAAAAAGTCCACTTTTCAAAAGTTTGAGTGTAATTTGTGTGAAACAAAACTCTTTTAAAAAGTGGAAAAATATGGGCTGGACATGGTGATGTACACCTTTAATCCCAGCACATGGAGGCAGAGGCAGGTGGACCGATGTGAGTTCGAGGCCAGGATGGTCTACAAAGGGAGTCCAGGACAGCCAGGGCTACACAGGGAAACCCAGTCTCAAAAAAAACACAAAATAAAAAACAAACAAACAAAAAAACCCCACAAAACAAAAACCAACCAAACAAACAAAAAACCCAACAACAAAAGGTGGAAAAAATGCCAAACGGTAGTGGCACATGCTTTTAATCCCAGCACTTGGGAGGCAGAGGCAAGCAGATCTCTGTGAGTTTGAGGTCAGCCTGGTCTATAAAGAGCGTTCTAGGACAGGAAGGGCCATTACAGAGAGAAACCCTGTGTTGAAAACCTTATTTAAAAAAAAAAAAGTTAAAAAATTGAATCATGTTAAAATTAAAAACATTTGCTAAAATACTGCTATTTAAGGGCCATTCCAAGTATATTTTTAACAATGTTTTAAAAGAATATTAAAAATTAAAAGTATTTTTAAAAACAGCTCACTATATATAGCAGAGGAGACTTGTATAAATGAAGGCCTCAAGAAAGCAGAGAGCACACACGGTTTCTACTTGAAGCTGGAATCAGAAGAGCACATGCTCATCGCTCCCAGCTTCCCTGTCCACACGGAGGACTAGGTATTAGTGCAGCAAAGGTAAAGCTAAAATCCACTAGTGAGGAAAGACAAGACTGCATCTCATATTCAAGGGTTTATGTTTCTATTTTTAAAAAGTACCATATTTGCTTTTTTCTTTTCTTTCTTTCTTTCTTTTTTTTTTTTGAGACAAGGTTTCTCTGTGTAGCCCTGGCTGTCCTGGACTCAAACTCACAGTGATCTACCTACCTCTGCCTCCTGAGTGCTGGGATTAAACCGTATTTGCTTTCAACAAACACCTAGCAACTGGTCAGGGAGCAGCACTGTGAGTTCAGCATCAGCAATAATGGTTGTCATTTACAAGCAGGTGAGAGAGTCCTCACAAGGACCCTGGCCCTGGCACATCAGTAAAGAAAATGGAAAGCCCAGGTGGGAGGCCTCAGCAGGACAGCACAACTGAAACAGCTGTGTGGCTCCAGAGCACCAATTCCTTGTTCTCTAGAGGGGTTTGATGTCTCACGCTTACAGCAAACACAATATTTTCTATAAGAAATAGGAACTACCCCCAAGTAATGGTGAAAAAATAAGTCTGTGCTGTTCTTGTAAAGCAATATTATATAGAGATACACTTAATTAATCTCCCCCTCGCAAACTTTGTTTAAAAAAAAAAAAAAAAGCAAACAACTGAACAGTCGAAGGCACCTAAGCGTTTACTTACACATAGATACCAACAGCAAGGCAGGAGAACTGTAAGGCCCTTTCCCCTAGTTTCCCAGAAGCACACTTTGCATCTTAGATTTGCTACACAGCAGGTGTCTGAGTGACCCTCAGCAATGTACTTAACACATTGAGACTAAAGGAGGAGGAAACAGTCGTACACAAACCTTGCTTCTGGTCGCTAGCTGCAGTGACAGGGGTGCTGGCAGCAAGATGAGCGCTCTCCACAGTCCCATAAACCACAGGGCTGTGCTCAGGGACCTGGCTGGGCAGCTGCTGGGATTTGAAGTACAAAAAAGGGTGATAATGAGCGCGCGAACATAAAAACTAGCAACATGGAACCCAAGCAGAGAGGGGACACGGAGGGGGCAAGAGGTCACAAAATTAAAAGAAAAGCAGGGTGGGGTGTAGAAAGGGCAATTGAATAAAAGCAGAGGAGAGGAAGGCAGAGGCAGCAGGGAAGGGAGGAGAAGAAATGATTACTATTAACCACAGCTAGAGAAGACAGCACAGGCACCCGCACATCCACTCCAGTGTTCCTTCCGAGCACAAGCTGACTTACGGCACTAATGGCTGCCACAGTAGGACAGGATTTCATGTCCTCCCAGACTGGCTACAAGTTCTGGCCAGCTCCACTTGTAAAATACCGAGCAAGGCACTTCATCTGCCCAAAGCAGGGGGAATGGAGCACATTAAACTCCAGTAACCAACTCAAACGACGACGTGGGAAGGTCTGCTATCAGGACCTCAAACGAGAAGCGCTGTGCAAGGCAGCTGAAGGCACAGCCACCTTCACAATGGAGTCAGCTCGGTGGAAGCTTCGAACCTCAAAGTCAAGTAAAGTCTCTGGCTTTTCAGGACAGGAGAAGCTCTCATTTTACACTTGGCTACCTCTTGGGCTGAAAAATGCCTGCTAAAATTGGATCAACCAGGCTCAGTAAACTACAGTCATTGTGCAACTTAGAGGGAAGAGCATTCTACAAGAAAGGACAAGCACACTCTCTGTCCCACTCCAGGCAGGTGTGCATCTGGACTTGAGGATCACACGAAAGCCACAGAGGAAAGCTGAGTCTCTCCTCTATAGCCATTTATGGTAGCTCACAAGGATTGCCACACAAGCCCTACGCTACTCTACGCAGGGTGGGGAGCACTGCAGATGATTCAGGCATGGGTGTTCTTAGGTCGACAGGGCCACGTAGAGCTGAGGGCTAGGGAAAAAAGCTTCAGTTCAGTGTCTTACTTGAATTTCTTAAAGTGGAACTAGCCAGGTGTGGTGGTGCGCACCTTTAATTCCAGCACTAGGGAGACAGAGTTCGAAGCCAGCCTGGTCTACAGAGTTAAGTTCTGCCTGCACAAAAATATTAAATAAAATAAATATAAAAAATTTTAAAGATCCTGTTTTGGAGGGGAAAAAAGTGGAACTATAAATGGAAAAGATCATTTCTAGCGTGCATAAGATGTAATTTATACCCAGCTTTATGTACAGAGGATGAAATATCATGAGCCCTAAGGAGATAACGCCACAATTCTGCACATGTGTTAGACCATGGCAGTGTTCACAGTGCAGTTATTTTCCTAATGATAGGTACTAAGATTATATTAAAAGAGGAAGTTGCTATTTTTATTGTGAACCACAGAGGAAACAAATGGCAACCACCACAATCATCTGAAATTCTTCTTTTCAGGGGAGACATATGTTAAGAAATTAGAGCTGGGTGGTGGTGGCGCACGCCTTTAATCCCAGCACTCGGGAGGCAGAGGCAGGCGGATCGCTGTGAGTTAGAGGCCAGCCAGGTCTACAAAGCGAGTCCAGGACAGCCAAGGCTACACAGAGAATCTGTGTCTCATAAAATACACACACACACACACACACACACACACACACACACGGTAGGAAGGCCTTATGGCCCAAACTAAAAATGCTGATTGCTGATTCTGTTCAATTCTATGACAACAAGGGGAAAAGGAGAGTCCAAGCTATTTAGTTGGGCTTACTAAGCAGTTAACAGGAGGAAAGCTTTGTAAGGTGAAAGAAAGACAATACCAGCTCAACTGCCCAGAAGATCAGGAAGCCCAGGTTAACAAAGCACAAAGCTGCTTAGGACAGTAAATAGCTACTTAGAAGCACCAGAATCTAGAACCAAGGACTTCCCACTGAAATGCTTAAAGCACTGCAGAAGAAAGAACGCCTGCCCCTTAGTTGATGCAGGCTCTTGTCTAATGCCCAGGCTGGTTTTGAAGACCTGAACTCAAACAGTCCACAGGTCTCAGCCCCACTCACTGGCTGAGCTACAGCTGGCAACCTGATCCTGGCTTCCAACACATGGGTGAGTACTCCATTCCCAGCCTTACAACACATAACCAGAAAGTAACAGCCTAAAACAAGAGTCCTAAGAAAGGGAGGCCAGAGATGGGTCAGTAAAGCCATCTGCCACACAAGCACAAAGTCCTGAGTACTTGTGTAAAAGTTGGGTGTGGCGGCGGGGGAGGCATGCCTATGATCTCAGGATGGGGAGCTTTTTGCTTACATTTCTTTTGTGTGTGTTATTGGTGTGTGTGTGTGTGTGTGTGTGTGTGAGAGAGAGAGAGAGAGAGAGAGAGAGAGAGAGAGAGAGAGAGAGAGAGGGGAGAGAGGGGGAAAGCATGAATGAAGTTGGGTGGATAGGGATGTGGGAAGATGGTGAAGATTGGGGATGGGAAAGAATATGATCAAAAAATATGAAAAAAATTAAAAAGAAAAAAATAAGACAGATACTGATCATGAGAAGACACCCAACACCATCCTCAGACTCCTAACATATACATGTTGGCCACTTGCACACACATGTACAGTATTCACATTAACAAATAGCACGCAAACATGCACTCTGGCATGCACACACATACATACGAGGAGCACACAACCAAGACAACATCTTGAGAAAGCAGGAATTCCAGGGCCACGACCTACTGGGAAAGTTCCGCAAGCACTAGGGAAATGCTGTCACTGGCTCAGCTGTTATCAAGAAGCACTAAAAGGTCTGAGCTACTTTCAACTTGAACATTTTATACCTCATGATATCAAGAAAATAAAACAAAGCAAATACTTTAATCTGGTTCTTTAGTAGTCTTAGTCTGGCATAAAATCAATTCAATAGCCAGGAGCCCAACAGAGGGCTTTGTTTTAAAGGCCCACTCAGTAACCTTAGGCCAATCGCCATACAAAATGTCTTATACATTTAACATGCAGAGATCCAGAAAATAAATAAGTATGGCCCTCACTGAGAAACACCCAAGTCAAATAGCAGAGTAGCACATTTACTGATGCCACGAGGAATAAAGAGAACAGGTTTCTTCCATAAATGAGATGGAATGGTCCAGCCAGTCAGCTATGTGTACTGTGAACAAAACAGAGACTCTACGGGGAACCAAGACAAAGTCTGCACAAGTTTATGGACCTACTATCTACTTTAAACAAACAGCCGGGCATGGTGGCGCACGCCTTTAATCCCAGCACTCAGGAAGCAGAGGCAGTCGAATCACTGTTGAGTTTGAGGCTAGCCTGGTCTACAAAGTGACTCCAGAAGAGCCAAGGCTAACACAAAAAGACCATGTCTCCCCGCGTCCCTCCCCCTCCCCCCCAAAATAAAACAAAAAACAAAAACAAAAAGTAATCCAAAAAGAAATAAATACCAAGATAAAGAGCACAAAAACAATCACTGGACTCAGATGGTTAGGAGTGTGATATTGGATGGCTAAAACATTCAGAGACAGCACAGTCAGGGTGTTGCTGTGCAGGCTGCATCTGAGGAAGTAACATGAGGTTGAGCTGGGGGTCGGGGGTGGGGACCCCTGTGAGGAAGTGCAGGAAGATGAATTCCAAATCCCAGGCAGAAGGAAAGTTCATGCAGGGGATCTGAGCAGAAGACTATGAAGTGACTGAGCAGCTTGTCAGGGCAGAAGAGAACAGGAGGAAGGTCCAGCAAGTTGCTGTAAGAGGAGGCAGGCAACGCAGAACACAGAAGGACCGAGAGGCTACACCCAGCAACGGGAGAGAGAGGAGTCTGCTTCAGAAATGAACTCCAGGGCTCAGCTGTGATATGCATGGCCGCTCTTGAAGAGGACTCAAGTGGTTCCCAGCCCTACATATTGGGTAGTGGAGGCCTGTAACTTCAGTCCTAGGGGATCTATGCCCTCTTCTGGCCTTCACAGGCAGCAAGCAGGCATGGAATACAAATACATACATGCAAGGAAAACATACATATAAAACACTTAAAAATTCAAAAGCAAACATTAATTCTGGCTAGTCTTGGAGGATCGAGCAGAGGAGGGGTCATCAGGAGCCATCCATGAGATTAATGTAGTCAGTAGTCTACAGGAAGCGGTCTGGGTGGTGATGGCGAGCTGTGCGTTAATCTCGCTGGAATATAGGGCTCGAATATGCTGGGAAGGCTCCATGAAAACACCAATGTGAGAAGGAAGACAGTAAGATTTGGGTTCTATCACATATGAGGATGGGAGAAAAAGACCATGGATTCAATCTTTAAGCTTGGAATGATGCAGCACACCACATTAAAGAGAGTAAGGACAAAGCTGGCCAAGGAACCAGCTGCCACTGATGCTATATGGAATGGCACAACCAATCACTTCCTAACCTGGGAGTGACAGCAATGAACAACACCAAGAGCAATAAAGTGACAATGAGCAAAAAGCTGAATTCCCAGCACTGAGGACTGTAATGCATGAAATACCTGTGCTACCTTGGAGAGAGAGGGATAGTCAAAGCAACACTCCAAAACACAAATCATTAAGGAAAAGGTAGACGGTCAGGCATAACGTTCTCAGCAGGAGACAGAGACAGAGACAGAGGATCTCTGCGCCTTCAAGGCCAGCCTGGCCTGCAGATATGTATCCATAGATACATAGTAAGACCATTCCTTAAGACAAAAACAAACGAGAAATGATAAACGTTTGTAAATATAAACATTTAAAAGCTTCTATGTATCAAAAAAGGACCATTAGTAAAGTTAAAAGACGACTACCACAGAAGAAGAAAGTGTCCTTGCCACAGAGCCTGTCGGCGAGGGTTACGGTGGAAGCAGAACTGACAACCCAGCAGCTAACCCTGTTAGGTGGATCTGAGGCCAGTCATGTCTATAGAGCAAGTTCTAGGACTGCCAGAGTCACATAAGGGAACCGTCTTTTTAAAAAAAGACATTTTATCAAAACAGATCAAGTGAATGTCATCTCTTGGGTACAAGCCACTCTAAACAACAAAACAGTTTAGCATGCAACACACCTTGTTCATCACAACCTTTCATTGAAACATAAAGAATGCATCCAGCTTAGTCCCTAATTACTGAATAGTGCTATTATTAATTCAAGGGCTGGTGCTAACACTCCTATATTGAAGAGAACAACAACACAGTTTAACTTAGTAACACCCAACTTTACTACAGCCACCATTAAAAACCACAACACACTTCGCAGAAGAGAGTGATCAACGCCAATGACATGGATGACAAGATGCTCGCTCAGTTTAAAAGTTAAGGCAAGATTATTTTACATTGTTCTGCCTCCAAATTGTACATGCAGGAACTTCCCTCCTCACTGTATTTTATACACTAATAACTCAAACAGCACTGTGCCTATACCCCCACCCAACATAAGGAAACAATTAACTGTTAAAGTATGAAAAGACTTATTAAGAAATGGTCACAGATTTCCGTTTCCCAGAGGCCGTGTGTAGAGTAGTTCTGTAAAGAGCAACTAGCCTGCTGGCTTTGGCAATCCCCCTAACTACAGAAGAGGATTTACCTTTCAAGATGTGCCAGCAATTCAGTTTCCAACCTTCCTTTGACCCATGCTCTCTGGCACAGGACCCTTTCCCAAGTTATAGCTATCATTTCCTCTAAGGGTGATCCTAAAAGGGTGAGAGAAACAAAGGAGAGAGGAAGGGGGTGGGGGGTGGGGACGAGGGAATAAGACGAACAGCTTTTTTAAAATGTATTTCAGGCCTGGAGAACTGGCTCAGCACTTAAGGATCCAGGTTCAATTCCAGCACCCACAAGGTGGCTCACAGCCATCTGTATGTAACTCCAGTTCCAGGGCATCCAACACTGTCTTCTAGCCTCCAATGGTATCAGGTATGACAGAGTGTATATGTCTACATATAGGCAAATACTCATACACATGAAATAATGTTTTAAAATAGATATATTATTAAAGGACTTCTGGTGTTTTAGCTATTCCACTGTGCATGGACATTTTGTAAACTCCTATCTACCCAGTGTCCTTGGTCTCTTTCTTTTCAGAGGCCAGCTGCTAGGCCGCTGCCGGTTCTAAGGACAGGAGCATCTCCTGGTCACCACCAACAACAACAACAATGGAGGGAAAGGAGAGTAAGGACAGCTCTTCTGCCCCCTGTGGACCAGCTGAACTAAATAGGCAGCTCTGAGAGGAGAGCTTTGTTTCACAGGTGAAAAGGCCTAATGTTCTCATCTAAGGTTCCCACCAAGCAGGGACCAGTACCACGTGTCCTGCTACTCTAACACCTGTACCTGCACCTAAACACACCCACCATGACCCCTCTCATCAGGTCCATAGTCACAGGAAGCATACTTGCTTCACTTATGATGTATAACACCTGCAAGAGTTACATAAGAGCTCCTTTTATAACTTAGTAAGGAAAACAGTCAAGGCCCATTGACTCTTTTGGGCAGACAGCAGCAGTAAAAATTCCTTGTCTTCTCTATTTTCATCATGTGGACCCCAAGTCATTCCCCTCAATTAACTCTCAGAGGTGTCTGTAATGGCCACCGACGACATAGGCCTGACACGAGTTCCACTCTTACTCTTTTAGCTTTGTCCAATTAACTTCCATGTGTGTCTGTTTATGACAGAGGCTTCATGGTCCTTATTTCATTGATAGAAAAGCCAACTCATCTAAGATGGTGATAATATAGCCTGAGACAGGAAAAGAACCTGCTCATTTGTGATAGTCTTCTGTAGTCCCTACTATACACCGTGGAGATGCCTAAAGGAGAACACTCAAGCCGAAGAGAGGGCGTGGTCCAGTCTTCGCCCCTCTGTCTGTCTTGCTCTCTCAGCCCACTAGTCAGGCTCTGTGATGCATTTATACTTCCTGTGGGCTACGGACAGAATCCCTGATACCTACAGGATCCAGTAGCAATGTATGTTTTAATCCAGGTATTTTGGGTTCCCTTCCTCACTCTGCTGACCCATAGACCAAGCCAAACCAGACTGTGCTATCAGCCTTAGCAGAGAGCCTTTGAGACTACAACAGGGGGAAATTACATCTTACCATGAACAGTGAAGCTTGTCCTGAAGAGTCTGGCTCTCTGTTCATCTCTCCTTCCCCAATGCTCAGGAACCCCTTTTCGTCTCCCCTGAACCAGCAGTAACAGGTCTCTGTGGCCTGCTACCCTGAGAGTCTACTCTATGCTGTACACCCCTGAACACAAAGCATGGAGGGCCCAGAGCCAGTAAATGCTTGTGCAATGGCAGCACAAGCAACTGCCGTGAGGTGCTGGTGAGATACAGAGCAGGGTTAAAGGACTGTCATGATTTGTCACAGGTGCAGTGTGCATGCCTGCCATTCTAACGATAGGAGGCAGAGCAGAAGGCACGCTGAGTCTGAGGCCAGCCAGGGCTACATAACAAGACCTAGTTCAGAAAAGAACAAGAAACCAGTTAAAGTCACCCTTGGGCGTGAGTGCTGGACGGTCTTGTTGGGAACACTCCTTTAGAGGCCCCTGGTAAATAAGTGGAGATGCTGAGGATGGGACAAGTAGACTCCCTGTGCAGGAGCTGTGGACACGCCTTTGATATTCTGGCTACCCTGAACTCAAGGGTGGTCAGCTCAACAGCCAGGTAGACTAGCCATACATCAGCAATGGCCATTTGGAACACTCCACGGATGCCTTGAAAAAGACTCCAGTACAGATGAGTGCCCCAGCTCTTGGAGATAGCCACCAGGCCTGCTCCAGTTATCAGTTTGTGCTAGCACAGAGCCTGAGAGACTCCAGATGACCCTGGAGCCGTTTCCATCTGGGACACAAGGGAAGCACTTCACTTGCTGGCCTGAACTCTCCTTTGCATGCAAGGTGAGCTGTGCTCAACTCAAATACCTCTCATCCAGCTACATAAGAAGGCTGTTCAGGCTCAAGTACTGAATCTACAGGTAGATGCTTTCAAGGGTCATCCTTCCTGGTGGTCCAATAAAAGGCTTGAGGAATTGTACCTTGCCTACTGAGCTCACAAGAAAAAAAAGAGACATGCCGGGCATGGTTGCACACGCCTTTAATCCCAGCACTCGGGAGACAGAGGCAGGCAGATCGCTGAGTTCAAGTCCAGCCTGGTCTACAAAGTGAGTCCAGGACAGTCAAGGCTACACAGAGAAACCCTGTCTCAAAAAACCAAAAAAAAAAAATTAAAAAAAGAAAAAAAGAGCCAACAAACTATCTTAAATGGCAGAGAGTGTCAGTAGGAATGCCAACAACAGATGAGTAATAGGTGGCAGACTACGTAGCAGAAGAGGAGACGCAGCCAGTGGCTGCTTGACAGCAAAAAAAAGGAAAAAAAAAAAAAAAAAGGCAGCTAAACAGTTTAAGAACAGCCAGGGCAGAAGGCGAAAGGGAGGGTAGAGGGCCAAGACTGAAAGAGAAAGACTTTCTAGGCACACAAAGAGTATGAACACTAGAGGGCACCACCTGCTCTCAATCACTCAGGGAAATGAGCTTCCAGAAAAAACTTTTGCACCTACAATTTTATTCTGAACAGAGCAAAAAGACTCCAACTGACTAAATGGAAAAAATAAAATAAAAAGCAGCTACACTGTGAGACTAAAGAGACTCCTGGCACTGCAGGCTGACACAGAAGACTATCCATTCAAGATGGATTTGCAGGCTGAGCACAGTAGCCCATACCGCTAATCCCAGCACTCTGGAAACAGAGGCTCTGTGCCTCTGTGCCTCTGAGCTCAAGACCAGCCAGATCTACAGAGCGAGTTCCAAGAAAGATGGAGCTATATAGTGAGACCCTGTCTCAAAAGAAAAAGGGAAAGGGGGAAACAAAGAAGAGGTACGGAATTCTGGCCAATATTCTCTAGGCCCGATGCTTTCTACTAAGAGAATCAGGTACAACATTCAGGCCCTGCAGCCATAGGGGAGAAAGTAAAACAACTTCTCACATATGGAGTCGGTATTTTTTGGCACAACATAACAATGACAAACTTCTCTTCACCAGGGTCAGCAGCCCCTGTCTGTGTGTACAACTTTCTATGACTTCCCAGAATATGAAGCCAGGAGCTGTCATGTGCGTGCTGTTGTTTTTAAGAGTAAAAATATACATACCCATTAAAAGGCTATGTATCCATCCATCCCACAAACTCCATGGACTGTCATGACAGACACAAAATTCTTATGTGTAGATCCAAATGCATGTCACATAAAAGACACTTATGCAACACAAAAGAGGCAACGCTCAAAAAGAAGCACTCTACTACAATCACTGGCTACATGCCTATCTATTCCACCTACAGTGAGCGACCTTCAGGGTACACAGACAGCAGCACTGTGTTTGTGCTCACGGGAGGGACTGAAGAAGAGCTGGGAAAGCAGAGGATCACACTTGCAAGGTTACAAGACAGGACCATGTTGGGTGCAGAACGTGCTCAACAAACGAAGAGTATCCCGTTCCTACAGAGGACTGAGTAAGGTTCCCAGCACCGTATCAAGCAGCTCACAACAGCCTACAGTAACTCCAGCTCCAGGAGATGTGCCTCTCGGCCTTTAAGGACACCCATATACATGCCAGACAGTCATGCAAACACACATACATACATGACTAAAAATAAATGCTTAAAAAAAAAAAATTTTAAGCTAAACAAAATAACAAGAAAAAAAGCCAACCAGACACACCTCACAGAGAATATAAATGCAAAAATAGATTTTCAAGATGAGAAGTTAAAGACAATCAGCAGATGCTGTCAACTACATCCTATTTTAGCTGTTATTTGAAAACAGAATAAAATATGAATGTCCAGATCAACATCTGCAAACTGTGCTCTAGCACTATACATGGCCGTCTGATGTGACCTATGGAGGTCATGTTAAATGAGAATCTCTGCCTCCTGCACAGTGAACTCTAGAGAAGAAACCACATCCAAACCACTTGGAATGGTTTGGATGGCAATGAAAAAAATGTTCTGTAACAATCTTGAAACTTTGCTCTAGGTGGCCACATGTTCTTCTCTGTACCGGGGACTGACACAGAGGATCATTTCCAGGTGAAATACGCCACAGGAGAAGAAGCAAGCTACCCCTCTTAACAGCTGCTTCTGTAGCACTCTAGGTGACTGATTAAATTGGAAAAGTTACCCAGTAAAAAGTTTCAAATTTGAAAAACCAATTTTTTATCACAAGTCACAGTTCGCTAAAAACTAGCTCCTCCTGGGATGTTGATTTCTTCCAAGACCACCATCACATTCCTCGCCAGTCCTGACAACTCTCAGGCATAACAAGGGATGACACACTCCACACAGAAAGCACATCTGCCCAGGTCTTGAAAGGTGAGAAATGCCTGTGAGCCATCCAAAGGCACTCTAACAGAAGCAACCATGTGAAGCCTCAGCCTGCTGAAATGCTTAACTTCTCAACATCTGCAACACCCTGTCCCACAGCATTTACTCCTAAGGTTCCATTGTGAACTCATAAAATGCTCATTTAATTAGGTGGCTTCCACAGGAACACAGATCCTTTGGGAAGAGGGGCAGCAACTGTGCTCTGAATGGTTAGCTAAGACACAGAAACATCAATACCTTAAAGCAACTTGTAAAGAGAAGTATGTCTGTCTACACCTCATTCAGATGTTCAAATATGAGACAACTGACGGAAGTGCAAAGTACAGAAAGTGGCTACAAGAAAAGAGCCAGAAGAGGTTAGTGAGTAAGTGCCCAGCATCCACCGTCACCATCACGCTCACTCTACTTACCTGAGGAGGGGTGGGCGTGGATGTGGGTCTTCCTATAGGTGGAGTGGGATTTCTGCTGCCGCCTCCAGACATAATCTCCTCCGTTATGTCTTTACCTCCCTGATTTGGATCTCGAATTCTTATCTACAAAATTAAATAAGTGGTAAGTGTAAATCTGGGTGTCTGTGTGCCAGGTTTAGATGATGAACTAAAGGTATACACAAAGATAACTATTAAATTTGTTAACCTTCATACTAGAGTGACTGCACTTCAGTCACAGAAGATACAGGGTCATTCCAAAATCTATAGGCAACAAGCTGTGACAGGAACTAACTATAGCAGCAAAGAAAGTGGAACTGAGCTGACTGAATTTCTAAAAGTGAAACATCAATGCTGTGTAAGACTGCCAGACAGTCTTTTTACCTACAACTCTTAAAAGCAATCACAGCCAGGAATGGTCTAAGAATAATGCAGCACATGAGCAAATCAAAATGCTCTAAAAGGTACTCTGAAGTTTATTAACAAAATTAAGGTGTACATTTGTTATGATTTAGTAGTGGGACAACACCTAAGCACAACTCTATATACTTTTATAAAGATTTGGGCTGCAGTGTTCTCTGCATGATGTGCATATCTGTAAGGATTCAGGCTGCAGCGTGCTCTGTGAACATCTCTAAGGATGGTAGCTGCAGTGTGCCTTGCATTATGCGCACATCTGTCAGGATGCTGGCTGCAGTGTGCTCTGCACCATGTGCATGCCTATAAGGATGGGGCTGCAATGTGTTCTGTATGCTCTGTGGACATCTGTCAGGATGCAGCTGCAATGTGTGCTGCACCATGTGCTCATCTGTCAAGATGCAGCTGCAGTATGTGCTTGTCTGACAGGATGCAGCTGCAGTATGTGCTCGTCTGGCAGGATGCAGCTGCACCATGTGCTCATCTGTCAAGATGCAGCTGCAGTATGTGCTTGTCTGGCAGGATGCAGCTGCAGTATGTGCTCGTCTGGCAGGATGTGGGCTGTGCTATTGCTTTTTCCGAGTGAAGGCACAGACACATCATACGAGCAAACTGACAACAGAACAGTTCAGTATTATCCTACACCTCTACATTGAAATTATCAAAGCACCACTAGGAAGGATGAGGCAGATCTGAATGTGTTGACACAGGACCGCCAAGCTTACTGCTAAGTTAGAAAGTGAAAACTGCAATGTGGCACGTGCTTCCTGTTTGAGCATCCAATGGCTCTTCAAGCTTACAGTGTCAAAAAGGATGGTGCTACAATGGGGATGAAATACCTGGGTCCAGGAACTCAGAGTTGGGACACTGGTGAGTTAAGAAGGGTCCCTTCTGATGTTTATTACCTGCACAGCTTAATACATTAAACTTACACTGGTTTCTTGAGAACTTCAGAGAATTCACTACCAAAAAACATCAGGATATACGGAAGGCTACAGGGAAGTAGCTGTTCATTGTCAGCCCTTCTGTTTGTTTTTAACACTGTCTTTCTACATAGCCCAGGCTGGCCTTGAACTCAGTAAATAGCACAGGCTGCTCTCTGAGTTAATCCTCCTGTCTCAGCCTCCCAAAGCTCAGATAACAAGTGTGTGCTGCCATGTTCAGCTAGCTTGCTCTTTTCTTATTAATGACATCCATCATCACACCCTTTTGTTTCTGTTAGCACCATTTCTTTCTGCATTGCAGAAGCCATTCAGTCAACTTTACCATCCTGAGTTAACAGGTCAAAGTTCCAACTTCTTGCCTACAGGTGTCATGCTAAATTAGACTGTTCTGTTTACTGTGGCATGTTCCTAAATAATCTGTTTCTAGGCAAAGACCGAATCAGAATGCCTGACTTTTAGATCAGAGCGCCTCGGGAGCCCTGGACAACTGCACTCCTAGCTCCAGCACCTGCCCGTCAGCATCACAACCTGTGTTCTGCTGGGTAAGAGACTGGAAGCCCTCTTCTACAACAACTTCACAGTTCCATTTTATGTCACTAGGCTTCTAGGCTCCAGGGTGTGTCTTACTAGGCAAAGACAATGTCTTTATAATGTTCTGTATACAACTCAAATATATTTATTAAATTCTGCTTTGTGTTCCTTCCTCTCTTCCCAGGTCTTTCCTGCTCGTGACTTTTCACGACTGTGGCACCGTTGACTTTGGTGCTGCTATTTCCTTGTCAGTTCGTACTTGCTGCTCAGCACTGCAGTAAAGAGGATTCAGGATCTGAGAAAAGAGCTGGAGCTCCTCCCACAGAATAAGCCAACCTTGCAGCTCACCCAGCTGGGAGGAGGCAACACTAAGGGACTGAATAGGCAGATTCTAGTCAAGTGCCTGTGTAAACACTCTAGGCTGAGGTGAAAGGTGGAGATACAAGGGAGAGGAAGAAATGGCACAGTCACTTTGTAAACTGAGGTTAATAATGATTGGTTATGCTTATTTGAGAAATGATTATATGCTTCGATTTACGACAAATCAATGAAGATCTCTTACAGTTTTTTTCTCTCTCTTGGCTGGAGGGGGCTGTTGCTGCGTAGGCACTATGATAGGTGCTGACTGATACACTGGCTGACTTGGGTAAAAAGGCGTTCCTAAGGAATCAGAACAAAATGAGAAGCATTCAGTTATTTCGTCAAATACTACAGGCCTGCCAACGGGGTGCTGTCCCTCAGCGGCTCTTGGAGAAAGGAAAGCAAACCACTAAGGACTCCTTCTTTCGGGAACAGGTCTCAGCTCTGTGGCCCAGGCTGACCTGCACTCAGATCCCCTGCCTCTGCCTCCCGAAGGACGGGATACAGGCATGAACCACTGCAAACCTGAACAGCATCCTTAATGATCTCTTCCCGTGAGCTCTCCTCCAGCTACCAAAGTGGTCAAGAAATAATCCCTAAAACATGTAGTATGGCCAAATTCCATAAAAACTTAATACAAAAGTATCTCAGTGCCCTGCAGAGTGACACCGGGATTATCTTTCTCAAACACAACCTGGGTTAGTTACATAACTGCTTTCAAAAAGATTCTTATTCTGGGGCCCACAGCCTGCAACAGTGGTTCTCAAACAAAGGCTAAAGTGACTGTCTTTCTGGACCTTTGGTTGAGGGTAGAGGTGATCTGAATTCTTCAGTATGACGAGCCACTGGTAAAGCTCCCCACAAACCCTTAAGTGAAGAGCTTTAACAAAAGACAGAAAGAAGACAAAGTCCCGAGAAGAACCAAGCTCCAAGCTAGCTTCCACTTTCTGCACACTCCACGCGGCATACATCTCCCTTCTACCCGCCCCTTGTCCATCACCATGGCATCAACCAAAGTGAGAAGACGGACTTTGTTCACACTTTGTTCACTCTACTGCCCAATTGCCAAAACTATCTTCTCCCCAGACTTAAACACGCAGGGTCCATTACTATCCAAAACGCAGACTACTGTTCTAATCACTAGCAAACTGTGGTACAGAGAGTAAATGATGGACAAGTGGTGCAGAACTAGAAAGCAAAACCAAAAGACTTATTGAAGGGCCGGAGGATGGTATGGAAGAAAATATATTTAGGGAAAATTTTTTCTTTTTTGTTTTGTTTTTTTTGTTTGTTTGTTTGTTTTTACTTTTGTTTACCTGAGGAAAAGAACAGAGGAACTACTGAGCAAACATGGAACATGGAAGGAAGGGCCTGGCCCAGAAGACTTCATTTGGAGCTGTGTGAGATGATTAGTCATCCTGCAGTGCAGAGACATGCATGAACTAGTTTCCCTGTTTATGTCTGAGTGCTCTCATCTCAGGTACCCTGGAGGGAAGGAGGACACAGATCTATGTGGTCACTGCAGCCCTCGGCCTTCTGCCTCTCCCATCTCCACATCTGTAGTGCTGCAGTTAGAGCCTGCTCAAGACACCTACTTTAAAGTGTTCACAGTGGACCCCAGGGCTTTGTGCACATAGAGCAGGCACCCCAGCTTCTACAGCTGTCTGTTTTGAAATTAGCAAAGGTTTTGGGTTTTTTGAACAGGTCTCTCTGTGTGGCCCCGGCTGTCCTTGAACTCACAGAGATCTGCCTACCCCTGCCTCCCGAGTGCTGGAGTAAAGGTGCGCAGCATCACACTAGGAAAGGTTTCTGGGATGACTAACTCCAGAACCACAGAAGTAGACAAGTCAGAAAATGAGGACAAAGAAGCCCAAGATCACACTCTTGTTAGGAGTCACAGAAGGAAGAAATACCTTCAGGGGAAGGGGAAGCAAAGGCAACAGTTGGAGATACTAAGATATGAGGCGGGACTGAGAGGCGGCGGAGAGGTTTTGCATGCTGTAATCCCAGCACTGAGAAGCAGAGGCTGCAAGATCCCGAGTTCAAGCCCAGCCTGGTCGACAGAGTAAAACCTTGTCTCAAAACTGAGGCAGGCAAAGAGACCCAGGAGAGCACGCAGCTCTCAAGCAGGAAGGGCAGGCTGGGCAGAAGGCATCTGAGTCAACGCGGCCTGGGTAGGAGCTCAACAGCGAGAGGAAGAAACAAGATGGTGAGGATAACTCTCTTTTTTCTTAAAAAGTTTACGTGTGAGGACGGCTCAGAACTCTACCACTGTTCTTGCCAAAAGTAGTCTCTCCCTGACGCCTTCTTACTAATGAATTTCACTTAGAATAAAAAGAATTATCTGGCTTGGAAAAAAAATAAATAAATAAAAATAAAAATAAATAAATAAATAAAAAGTTTACGGAGCCAGTAAAAACAGTGTCCAAGTTCAATCTCAGTACTTGGGAAGCAGAAACAGGTGGTTCAGGTGAGCCTGGTCTACACAGATAGTTCCAGGCCAGCCAAGGCCACATAGTGTTGTGAGAAATTTGGTTTCTATTAAAAAATACAAACAAAAAACAAACCACCAGTTGTGTTGTAAGAATATATTTTTGTTTAAATCCCAGTTGTGGGATATGGGGTGCTTCAGATTGTCTTGTGCACTAGGAGGAGTGTGATTTTCCCAGCTGCAGTGTATGACCTTTGGAATTCTGGAAATTTTTGGGGGGGGGGGAAATCAACACCCTGAGTGGAGCGGGTCCCCAAATGGAAGCTGCTCCCTGGGTGTTGGTGTTGCTGTTAATGCTAATGTGCCTGGATGCAGGTTGTGGCCTTTATCAAGTAATCACCAACAGAGAGATGAGAAGAAAACACTGAATATCCCAACAAAAGAATCCACGGCCCTGGCCAGTAGGCAGTCTAAAGAGGTCTCGTCCCTTTCCCCTCTTACCTCCTTTCTTGCCTAGCTAGTGCTGGGGGGTTGGAAGGGGTTAGGGTGAAGAAGGGTGATCAACATAGGAACCAAATAAAGTAGCCAAAAATGTAAGCCTACAGGCCGGGCACAGAGGTGCACACCTGTAATCCCAGCCCTTGGGAGGCAGAGGCAGGCAAATCTCTGAGTTTAAGGCCAGCTTGGTCTACAAAGTAAGTCCAGGACAGCCAAGAGAAATCCTCTCCCAAAAAAGCACCCCCCCCACACACACACAAAAAGCCTCCAACACTAAAGCTTCTGTCTTTAAAGCCTTTTAAGTGTAAAGTTTACTGAGAAAGGAGGAGGAGGAGAGCAGCATGCTATGATTGTACAAGATGCTGGAAGTCCCACCCCCTTTATAGTTAAGTACTGTGGGTGTACATGTTGTGCCCCCTCCCTGGTGACTTCCCAAAGCAAAAGTCTCAAAGTAATGCTGTAGAAAGAGCACTGTCTGAGGGTGGTGGGTGGCCTGGCGCCCAGTGCACAGGAACGAACGACTAAGGAGGGGGAAATCAACCTAAGTCCACACTATCATCACAGTGCAATCGTCTCCAAGTGTAGCTTCCCAGCAGTGGCAGGGGGCCAGGCTCTTTGGCTACCTGGCATCTGATGAGGCAGTATGGAGAAGACTGACACAGAGGGCAAGACTACAACTTGAGAAAGCTCACTGGGAAAGACTCGCATCCGCTCTCCCTTACAGCGAGCACATCAGCTCCAACACAAGACAGACCCTCATACTGTTTTACACACTGCTGGACAGCAACACAGGCTGCTTACCTGGCCAGACATTTCAAGCTAAGTGGAATAAGACAGAAAAGGTGACCTGAGTGAACAGAACTGGTGAGAAGGCTGCTCTGTCACATAACTGGGCACAAACCACCTATCTCAGAGAGGGTAGGGAGCACAGTTAGTAAACACGTGGGCCCCTGCAGAGCAGAAAACAGACTGCAGCAAAGGGTAGTTTTCTTTTGATAAGCCAACCCAAATTCTTAATTCTGAGACAGCGGAGAACACTTAGGAACATCTACCTATCAAAAATGCTAACATTTAGCCAGGCGCAAGGTGCAAGCCTGTAATCCAGCACTTGGGAGGCAGAGGCAAGCAGATCTCTGTGAGTTCGAGGCCAGCCTGTTCTACAAAGCGAGTCCAGGACAGCCACACACAGAAATCCTGTCTCAAAGAAGACCCCCTCACCCCCCCCTCCAAAAAAACCAAACTTGTATCACTTAAGTTACTTAAGTCTCAGGACCGCACAGGTCCTTGTACGGGAAGGAGCTAGGGCTGCTCAAAAGAGGATTCAGCCAACCACAGCCTAAGGGCAAAATCTACCATTTATTTTATAAAGTGGTGTTTACTGGAGGACACCTCCACCTCTGCACAGCTACTCTCTGCAGCATGGGAGACAAGAAGACCAAGCAGCAAGCACAGCCTCTAAAGCCAGAGATGCTCACCCCTTGCTCCTTCAGGGACAAACTGCCAAAGCTACCATATCCCAGCAGTATGACCTGACCCAGACTGTATGAAGTGGAGTAGAAGTGAGGTGAGGAAATGAACACACCAAGAACTGAAAAGTACACATTCACAGTCTTCATTTTTCTGGAATGGGGACTGGCTGGCCTGGGCCGCACAACAACTTTGCATCTGTCCCTGGAATGCTGGGATTACAGACTTTGTACTGTATCCAAAGCTACTCATTTACCCTTGGATGTTTCTCAGCTTGACATCTTTAGAAACGACCTTTGCTATTTGTAAGTTACTTCAGCCCGGTTCTTGTTGGAATAGCCTTCCAATAACAACAAATAGCTTGGGGTGTTTTGGATTTTTTTTTAAGGCTTTACTGGCAAAATTAAAAATGTAATAATCTTGTTTGGTTCAGCGTTTGATTTATTTTAGGTTCTGGTCATGTACTTCCTAGTATATAGAAATGGTTGGGCACTACTGATGTACAGCTTGATTTTATGGTAAATCCCAAGCATAAGACTCAAACAAGTGTATGTGAGATGCTGAAAGGAAGAGACACCTTTGACATCTACATCCTACCTAATACCTAACACCATGTCTTACATGTCACAGTTCTGGGAAAAAAAAATTGCACTGGCCATAGAAATGACGATAATGTATTAATTAAATATCCAGTTTGCCACAACTGAATAAAAAGATAATTTTACCTCAGTTATATCACTATACATAAATGTCACGAAACACAGGATTGTTTTGCTGAGGGGAAAAAAAGCTGGTCTCTTAAGAGACCAGTTTCCCACTCACAGCACAGCTTAAACATGCTTACAGGGCTCCTAGCAGCTCAATGAGGCAGCGTTCTCCAGAGGCTCAAGAAAAGACCGCCCAGATGCAGGAGCTGAAGCCTACCAACAAAGAAGACGCGCGAGACACTGGACTGAAGTAGCACTAGCAAGGCCAGCCAAATGGCAAATTCTCTTTTCTTCTTCTTCATCAATATTACCACCATTAAACATACCAAGAATCTAAAATTTCTGTCAATACGGGACAGCCTATGAGTGTTCTGGCTTCTACTTCCCTCAAAAGTGCAAAACCACTTCAAGAATTATACTTTCCCAGAGGCTGAGGAAGGAGAATCATAAACCAGGAAACCAACTCACTAAGGCACTGGCTGAAAAGACAGTGTTTAAAAAGCGTTAGAACTTCCTCAGGGGTAGAACTGCACCTAGGTCTCCTCCTGAGAGACAGCACTTATGAACAAAAACAGAGATCTAAGGCACTAGCTAGGCCCACATCCACTCTTAGAATGGGTCTGGTGAGAGAAAAGGCAGTGCCAAGGTCAAAGAAAGAGGCTCCAAGAAGAGGGAGGGGAAGAATGCCACAGTCTCACCCTGACACTGGTGAAGTGCCTACAACTAACGGAACTTTGGCCAGACAGAACCATGAATTATGATAAAAGCACATTAACTGGTTAACACTTTTTTTTTTTTACAACTAGAAGGATCTGTCCAGATGATTAAAGGATGTAAGGATAACTGCAATTCATCCCAAGAATGGACTATACAGTTTTTGAAAGAAACAAATAAGTGATACTTTTTAAGGTGGGGAAGGAGGGAAGGGACAAGATGGCTAGGTGAGGGTGCTTGCCAACATGCCTGATAACCAGATCCCCAGAATCTATAAAGTGGAAGAAAGGAACCACTCCTATAAGTTGACCTATGACCTCCACATGTGTTATGGTACACATGCCCCCCACACACACACACCGGAGGTGGGGGTGGGGGTGAGGGGGTGGCGGCACAAGGCAGGGTACACACACACGGCACAAGGCAGGGTACACACACACATAAGTAACAAAATGTAAATGTGCCTGCAAACACATTATGAAATGAGAAAGATGTGAATCTTCTAATTTTATAGTATTAGAAACAGTTAAGTGTCCACTTGAGATAAATGAAAAAGAAAGAGCCACACTGTTTCGTGTTATTTCTGAGCTACTGTAGCTTTCTGCATTCTGTTCTTTAATTTCCATCAGTGCCTTGGTTATCTGCAAAGTGACATGAGATCACTTTTGATGTAGGAAACTGTCTTAGTATAGATGACAATAGGACAAGCCTATTAATTTATCTGTGGGAAAGGGATCCCTCAAAGGGAACAGGCGTCAGTCACACCTGCAGTGAAACTGTATGTCAGCACAGTGCTGCTTTATAATGATAAATAAAAATGGTACACTTGGAAGAGAAAGAAAAGTCAGTGTTTCCTGTTTTTTGTTTTAAGTTTTTGAGACAGGCGCTCTCTGTGTAATCCTGGCTATCCTGGAACTCACTTGGTAGCCCAGGCTGGCCACGAACTTAAAGATTCTCTTGCTTCTGCCTCCTAAGTGGTGGGACTAAAGGCAACTGTCCAGATAAAACAATCAGTGTTTAACATGACAGATTCAAAGCTACACAGTTCCATGGGGCTGGAGAGATGGCTCAGAGGTTAAGAGCATTGACTGCTCTTCCAGATCCTTAATTCAATTTCCAGCAACCACTGATGGTTCACAGCGCTCTATGTGATCTGATGCCCTCTTCTGGCTACAGGTGTACATGCAGACAGAACACTGTATAGATAATAATGAATAAATAAAAAAATTTTTTTTTTTAAAGAAAGCTACATGGTTCCTACATATGATACAAGAGAAACAGTCAACTGGCTCAAACATGTAGGAAGAATTTAGTATGACAACTCAGAGTCAAAGATCACTCTAGTAACCTGTGAGGAAACTGGGATTCAGCGAGAAATCACTGAAAACAGATCTGTCAATCAGAATGTATTCCCTTCGTTACATGGAATTTAAAGGAATAATGATTTTAGCATGTTTACTCTGAAAATCTAAGCTTTTCTACTTAGAAAATTTTGGATAACAATATTTATTATAAGAATGCAAGCTACAAAGATCTATATATTGGAGGAAGTCGTTGAGATTTTGGTATTTATAGATTAGAAGATGAGTCCTTTTGAAACAGCGTCATAAGGTGGTGCTGGCCCATGGAATGGTCAAGCTTTAGCCTTTAAGAATGTTGCCATCACACGAGACTCAGAGTTACCCCAGTCCAAGTAAAGAGTGCTCGGACAGCACTCTAAACGACCACCACCGACTGAATCTCAAAGCCTCATTTCCTGATATCCACTGATTTTTTTCCTCCCCAGTTCCAGTTTCTGTGAGATGAAACAAGTGTCACATGCACTAAGTGTGTTCAGCAAGCACTCTGCATTACTTCTGAGTTCCCTATAAACTTACATGGTAAGGATTAGCATTGCAGCTGCACTGAGAACACCTTTAAAGCTGAGGCAGGAGGATTCTGATGCAAGGACAGGCTGGGCTACCCAGTGAGAACCTGTCTCCCCATCTGCTTTCCCTCCAGGAGCATCTTTCAAAGCATTGTTACCTGATCTAGTCGTCAGAACACCCCTAGCTCTTCCTGAAAGCTGCAGGTAGGAACCACACGGTCCCTGTCTGCTCCCCGGAGTCTGCCACTCACTGTGCTAGGGCCGTGGGCTACAGCAGTGAACAGAACAAACTGAGATCTCTGCTTCATAAATATCACATGAAAGGGGGGATAGAGTGGGCTGAGAATAAAAGCTCTGAGAGAAGGAAAAAAATACCAAGAACAGGAGGTAAATTTATACTACCAACAAAACATAAAACTACATGGCAGTTCGTTACTTGGTGGGAGGAGGTAGAAACCTACCACATGGATTCAACAGGGTGAGCATCCTCTGCAGGTGGCACTGACTACACATCTTTCTATGATCATTTCCCCATAAGCCACTCTCTATAAAAGCTCTCAGGACAAAACAGTTTGTAAGACTTTATTTAAAAATCCGTCAAGCCTCTAAGCGGTAACACCTAATGAAGAATAAGATGAGCATGACAAATGAGCAGAAACGGCTTAGCATTTTTTTACTCACCATAAGCATTAGCAAAGTCTCCAGGTCCTGGTCCAGGATAAAAAGGTCCCGGCCCCGGAGGCTGAACCGGATACTGCTGCGGGGGCCCCACGTATGGAGGGCCGCTGTGGCGGTACTAGAAGAGAACACACATGCGGATGACACAGAGGGGTGTCCAGAAATAAAGCACCATGTGAAGAGAATTTCTGGAGGACATGGAGCTGCGGTTGTTAAACACATTCAAATGCCTGCTTGCCTACGAGACAGTGACAATGAAGGAAAACGCCTTTCCTGGCTGTAGCTGTGCGCCAGTGCACAGCAGGCCAGGCTCACTACAGTGGGATTTCAGGCTGGCAGATTTCAATGACACAAATGATGCTACATTTTAGAGCAGCCAGTTGCAAGGAAGAAAGATGATGTTAGGAGATAATTTCTCCATCAACTTGTGAAATTGTAACAGATGTTTAAAAATCTTTGTATAGTTTTATGAAAGTTGACAAAAAATGGCTAGACTTATAATCAATTTAAAAAAACAAAACAATACAAACTCACACATAGCTAAAATCCAGGCTATGGATCACTGTCCCGCCTCCACCTCCAGCCCCCTCAACCGCCAGCTCTCCCTTTACCTGTGGTATACAGTACTGAGGCCCCTGGGGTACTGGGTACGGCATGGGCAGGTGGTTAACCATCATGATGTGCTGATTGGCCTGATACACGGCAGTGGGAGTCTGCGCACCAGGACGGATGGAAGGACTGCTGTTTGGGATGGCAGCTCTGGGAGGCTGGATTTGAGGCCTCTGGAAAAACTGAGATAGAGAGAAAATTTTTTGGTTTTTTCATAGGATTATATATAGGTCTAGTATCTCAAGTTTCTCTCTTTCCCCCACTACTAAACAAAACTACTTGGAGATATAATAACTAAGTTCACAGAATATATTCCACACTGAGTCAGGTTCTGATCAACATATCCCACATTAAAACCAGGGCAGTCTCAGTGCTTAAGCCTCAGCTATTTAGAAGTATAAGCCATGCACCATAACTATTCATTGTAATATCTGTAACAAATACAACAAAAGAAGTAACTGGTATTTCTCTAAATGTTCTATTTTATAAAAATCAGTGACTTCTGAATAAAGAGAGAGTAGCTAAAAATCAAATCATTAAAAATTAGAAGTGGTCAACCTAAAACAATACTACCAGCCATTGGAAGGTGCTAAGGAGAACAAGAATCTACAAGAACATAAGCATTTTCATTCAAGCCCATTAATCAAATTAAAACCATCTCTGTAAGGCTGTCACATACAGAAAGAAGCCTGTCAAAATGGTGACACAACCACACCCTAAACTGAACCAAATTTTGCTTTCTACAATACTCGGCAATAAAAGCAGAAAGGCTAGATAAGCTTTGGAATAGTCTGAGCTGAGCCAGGCTCAGCTCCCTGCCAGGCGGCAGCTGTTCCTGTAGTTAGGCACGGTTTTCAGTGCGCTCGCTCCCAGCGATGGCCCTAGAGCCTGATTCCAGCATGCCTATGTCTATTCATTAGCAATCGCATTGTAAAATAACAAGAAGACAGAGTAATAAAGAGGCCATGCAGAACTGGAAGTTTGTTACCTGGATGGGTCTGAATCCTCCCTTCAATTATGAAGCAAGAAGCAGCAGGGAACAGAAAGAAAGCCAATGGAGAAGCTTACAGATCAGTAGGAAGGGTAGGACGTAGCATGCAGCATGACAAAAACATCTTTTTGTTCAGTAGTAAGTCAGGAGAAGAGTGAGGACTAGAAAACCGGAACGACAATTCTCCACTTGAGACTCAAGCACACATGGAATCAAAGTTCTAATTATTTAGTTTAAAAATTTATTAAAAAAAAAAAAGCCAGCGACAAAAATACTACTATCAGTTTCTGGTTCTCTAACACCTTCTAAAAGAACTACTAGGTAGTCAAAGTACAGTTGGGGTTACCGATTCTTAATTCTGGCTCTTAAATGCCCAGCTGCATGATTCTGAATTATTTTTTAACAGTCTAATTCCTATCTTAGGGCATTAAAAAAACAAACAAACAAAAACAAAACCCTCTCATACAGCTCTAAATCAGAGAGCTCTAATACCAAGCTGAAAAAAGCTGGTCTGGCTCTGAAAGCTCCTGAATTGCCTCCTGATCCCGGACATGAGTGCTGCATTTGACCTCTGACCCTCTCAGGGATTATTCCATCCCTTTGTTAACAGGCATTCCAGGTGTCTACATAACTAATCATCTTGTGCTAAAGTGGGAAAACTGTAATGTGGGGCCCAATTCTCACTCCCATTCAACCTTTGTACAAGGGAAAGCCCTACAGAGATTAGACCACAGTAGCTAGAAAGCTGAGGCAGGAGAATGTTCTGTGTGGGGAATCAATGGGAGAAGTCAAAAGGAGGAGGTGATGGAGATGAAAGAAAGCACAGGCGGCAAAGTTGGTGAGATCTTAGGAACTGGTGGGGAGATGAGTGACATGAGTCTAACAAAAGTCCCCTGGTTGTCTATCTCCAGTGACAGCCAGAGGACAGGTAGAATTTGTGGGGGCTTGCAAACAGGAAGGCTAAAATGGTGACCCTACCTGCAGCCAGCAGACACATTCACACTTTTATAACTGTGCTGTGAACACATTTTTAGAATAAACATGAGCATTTCTATTCCTCTGTCCAAGTATCAGGAGTACAGCAAGCTGTAAGGCGGGGACCATCCAGCTGCTCAACTACTGAACACAGCAGGCTACAGAAAGAACGAAGGGATCCGCGCTGTGAGAGCCCTTTCCATCAAGTCTAGAGGCAGTCAAGACAAGGAGAGCCAGCAAGCCACAAACCCACAGAGGTGCTCTCTCCTTTGCCAGCTCACCAACTGACATTACACACTCACAGCTTCCCTAAAGGTTCATGTGCTGGGTGGCAAAGGAGAAGACAAGGCTCCACTCTGCTCAAGAAGAAGTCTATAGACAGCGGACATGGCAAGCTCCCTGCATCCT
>OU015754.1:71136675-71149427 GCA_907169655.1 Acomys percivali | reverse complement strand
AGCAGGCATGGCAAGCTCCCTGCATCCTACAGTGAGGGGTCTTAGCAGTATTTCAGCTGTTCTGATGGCATTCTTAACCAGCCTGCCCAATAAATAACTTATTCCTTCAGTCATGTTGAACCCAAGTGTTTCTAATAAAACTCTCGATGTAAGCACAGTCAAACCACCACAGAATGTGTAGCTATGCTGATAAGAGGCATTGTGTTGTTGTTGCTGTTATTTCAACTCTGAAACTGGGTAAAAACACATTAAGTAACAGCAGGTGGCCAACAGGAGAGCTCTCTCTAGCATTAAGGGACTATTGGAGTTGGCCCAAGCTTTGGCATCACACTAACTCACTCTCACAGCTGGTCTCTAAGACATGCACTACTGCTGACACCACAGATCCAAAGAGAAGCAGAGCGTTTGAAACAGTCAGGCTCTGGGTCTGGACTGTTGGCTATTGCGTATAGTACCTCTCATGAGATAGAAAGTAACCAACCACCAGAAATCTAGTCATTTCAAAGGCAGAAGAGACTTGGTGGGACCTTTACCCAGTACACTAATATAGAGCACATCTTGGTTTTTGGTTTCTGTTTTTCAAGACAGTTTTTCTCTGTATAGCCCTGGCTGTCCTGGACTCACTTTGTAGATCAGGCTGGCTTTGAACTCACAGAGATCCGCCTGCCTCTGCCTCCTGAGTGCTGGGATTAAAGATGTGCACCACCACACCCAGCTCTGTAAAGCACATCTTTAATCATAACTGATAACTGTAAGACAAAGGAGGCACTCATTACTTCACAAAATCACTGTCTCTTATTCCAGAAAATACCTTTGTTCTATCCTCAAGGCTAATTGTGCCCTGTAAATAAACAGGCATGTGTTCGCATGCATAAACACACTTCCCACACACCATCTCAAAGACCCACTCAAACTATACTGAATTGACAATGTAAAAAACAGGCTACTTTGAGCTGCTCTGTCCTCTTAAACATACACATAGGCAGACACACACACATATACACATTCATAATAGATACACATGCATGTACAGAACTAGAAAACTGAAAAGTGGGAAACGCAAATAGAGGTCAAGATTCTTTTCTACACCCCTTCCTAACAACTCAATGGAATATGACTTCTATTTACCAGTGTAGGCTATTTTTCAGATGAGTGGGCATGGCAGAAAGCCACCAGGTGGGCAATGAAACTGTTGATACTTAAATGAGTGTCAAACAGGTAAGTCTTTCTTTTTACTGGCTCCAAAGTATTCAGTCTGCACCATCTACCCCTCCTCTGTCTATCCCTAAACACCACAGTTAAGTTGAATCCTTCAGTGTAACTAACAATTGTCAGAGTTATCTAAAAGTTGCTGTGTTGGTCTGAATAGAAATGGACCCCTTAGACTTGTGTGTTTGAACACTTGGCACATCGGGAGTGGCACAATTCGGAGCTGTGGCCTTGTTGGAGTAGGTGTGCCCTTGTTGGAGGAAGTGTGTCACTGTGGAGGTGGGCTTTGAGGTCTCATACATGCTCAAGCTAGGTCTAGTGCGGCAGCCTCCTGCTGCTGCCTGCACGCCGCCAGGCTTCCTGCCATGATGAGATGGGACTAAGCCACTGAAACTATAAGTGAGTCCCAGTTAAATACTTTACACGAGCTGCCCAGTCATGGTGTCTCTAAAAAAGACAAATGCCATCACATTTCAAGGGGTCAGTACCAAATGCAGCCAGGAGCTACAGTAACAAAAGGTGTGAGAGGAAACACCCATAACCATAGTAAATCCTACTGACAGTGCTGCCACAGAGGGCTGCATCAGATAGAAGGGACCAGCCCTGCCAGGAGGATCTGCTCTGTCAGAAGGAGGAGTCTGGAAGTGAACATCCTCCAAGAAGACTTCAGCCCTAGTTTTACTCTAGCTCAAGAATGGACTGGATCAATTGTTAGGAGCGTGTGCCCAGGTGTGGCCTCAGAGCAGGCCTGAAGGCCTTTCTTTACGTTCCTTTATCTACGAACCTGTCCACAGTGACAGACTTATCTCAACAGTACACTTCTCAGTAGAAAAACCTTCAAGCCTGTGATGGGAAAGAAAGAAAAAGAAAATCACAAGGCAACTGGCTTTTCTCTTCCAGCAAAACGAACCGAGCTACCAAGCTCCACAGGAACAACACATTTCTGCACTCCTCTATAGTGCAGACTGTCCCATATCACTCAGCTAGCTCATAGTCTGCCCATACTAATAGCCAGCCACTTTGAACATGACATATTACTCAGCATTTGCCAATACCACATACACAAAGAGCATGTAACCAGTGCAGAATGATTCTGTGCTGGGAACATTTTGAGATACCAACTCCCCGTTGTTTTTCTCTTAATCAGAAGACCTGTGCGCGGGGCATGGAGCTCTACACCTTTCCTTTTTACTTCCAGCACTCAGAAAGCAGCAATAGGTGGAGACCAGTGAGTCTGAAGCCAATTTATCTACAGTGAGTTACTGACCACGGGGAGGGAGGGAGGCTGGAGTGCTGCAACACAATGAGAGCATCTTTCAACGGAAAAAACAAAAACACAAAATACAAAAAAAGTAATACTTGATCTCACTGTGAAACCCAAAAGCAAGATGAGGACAGTAACATAGGGAACTCCAAACCACACTACACAAATTTCAGTAATCCAATACATCAAACAACTACCACAAGGCAGAGTTCAAATCGCACCTAGTGGATTGTGCTCATCCAAGTGCACTTCCACTCTCTCAGCTTCTCATCCATCATATTGGGATTTTCAACAAGAAGGAAAGACAGCCAACATCACTATATAGTGGCTCAGAATACATCTGCTTCTCCCATAGAAGAAAAGGGTTAATGGTGAAAGGGCTGCAGTTACAGAATGAAAAGCTGGGAAAACCTAGGCCAAATGAGGCCCTGCCTGTACCAATCCAAACACATGCACACTGCTGCTGCATGCCTTGCTGGAGCAGTGCCCTCCTGACCAGACTGCAGAGTTAACTCCAGCGTGCCAAGTACAGTTAAGGATCTTGGAAACAAAAGCAAATCCACAAAGCAGACCCCTCTGCAGTCTCTTGTCTCTATTAAGAACAAACAACAACAACATGTTCAATATTTAGAAGTCTTGGGATTTGCCCCAACTCATACAACTCCATTTTACACAGGGTAAAAAAGTATAGTTTCTAACGACACGGGACGATGTTTTCTTTTCACAAAGATCCCACCAAATGGTTATCAAAGGACAACTCATTTGTCTCACACTTACCAAGCATGGCATGCCCCACAGTCATAAGGAATATTCTCTGATGTAGGTTTGTTGGTTTGTTTGTTTGTTTGTCTGTGTAGCCTTGGTTGTCCTGGACTCTAATTGTAGACCAGGCTGGCCTCAACCTCACAGAGCTCTGCCTGCCTCTGCCTTCACAGCTGCTAGGACTGCAGGTGTGCACCACCTTGCCCGACTTGATGTAGATTTCTTTACAAAATGGAAAAGGATATAAACAACAAGAAGTAGCCACTAATGAAAGAAAGACAAGAAATCTAATTGCTAGTCTCGACATCTTGGGCTGGGTGGCTTGGGGACACTTTTTGAGTTAAGAATTCCACCGTGCACTCTGGTTGGCCTACAGCTTGGGATACACCTACCTCAGCCACCCAAGCACTAGGGCAATATGTAGCTCCTGGCCAATCCTGAAGCTAAGTCTTTTTTTGGCAGTGATGGTGGGGGCCAAGAGGTTTCCCTCTGTCGCCCTTGCTGTCCTGGAACTGTGTAAATAGACCAGGCTATCCTTGAACTCAGAGATCCTCCTGCATCTGCCTCCCAAGTGCTGGGATTAGATGAACACCACTATGCTTGGCTTCGAAGCTAATTCTAGTTCTTGCTTTTAAAATATCTGGCTAAAAAGCAAAACAAAACAAACAATATAGAGCCAAAGCAAACAACCATAGGTGAAAAGCAATTTGTGACTTCAAATTCAGCCTGAAGCACAAGCCGCTAAGACCCAAGGACAAAGATGGACACGCGGTTTTGTTTTAAACGTGTGTGTGTGTGTGTGTGTGTGTGTGTGTGTGTGTGTGTGTGTGTGTGGACTTTGTTTGTCCCTGAAGAACTTTCACTATGCTGCCATCCATGTCCTGTTCTGTGTAACGAACACCTGCTCCTCACCAACTCTCCAAAGCTGTCTCTACCTGATTCTGCAGGTGAGGAGGGACCCATAGACTCATCAAGTCTCAAAGGGGAAGTCTCGCCATTTCCATGGAGTGTCTAGAAACAAGTGGGGTAGAACTGACCGGAAATTGGAGGGCAAAGAGTGCTAAACACACTGCAATATAAAGGGTGGTTTTCCACAACTTATCACCCTACACATTCCCTATAGTAAAACAGATTTCCTGTGAAGGCAAAACAGCAAACTTTTCCTTTCAACTGGCGTCCACTACGTCAGCACTGGTACAAGCACCTCCTGCTTGGAACTGCTGCTCCATTGCTTCCTATCTCCACAGAAATCACCGCTGCTGTGGGAGCTAAAGAGACTGTACTACTTGCTTCCTGTTTACTGGGTCACATACATAGGCCTTGACTCTACAAAATTCTCCCACCTCAATCTCCACCACTGTGTCTGCTAAGACTTCCTTATTCACTGAACTCTATGGGGTAGAATGAAATAGAATGAAAAGACCCTAAGTGGCACTGAGCCAGGAAGAGCAGCCTGTACTCAAGAGTAATACTCTAGGTTCCCATGTTGCACTCCAAGAACTCATCTCAAAAAATGACCCTAAGAAAATATTTTCCGAGGCTGAAGATACAGTTTAGTTAGTTGCACACTTCCCGAGCACAGGTTCAAGCTCAAGCACCATGCAGACTAGGTGTGGGGCACCTGCTTACGATCCCAGCACCAGGAAGGTCAAGTCCTGGGCCTGGAGAGCCAAATTTGGTCCCTCAGATACAGATAAAGGTGGAAGGAAAAAACTGACTCATACATGCACTGTGGCACACTCTGACACAAATAATAATAACTTAAAAAAAAACAAACACAAGGTAATCTTCAGCTATAGCGTAGGCTACATGCCAACTTGAGGTAGCTACCAGATAACGCATCTGACCAAAACAAAGCAAGCCTTTTCTTGCTAATGAATGCAACACACAAAGGTAATTCTCTATTTAGCAGGAAAAGATTTTTAATGGATTACTTATCTTGAAAATGTATTTTTTTATTTACTCTTTGAGAATATAATCCTGAGATTTTTTTTTTTAAGCAATCAGAAAAGGTTGTATATGACACAGGGGGCATGGCTACTAAAGTCAATCTTATGTCACAAAGTCTCTGAAAGGAAGCCACATACCTTATGAGAAAGTTCTTTAAATGACTGTGTAAACTGGTGTTTGTAAGCGCTCAGCGCAGCACCCCAACTAAGGGATCCCAGGTAGCAGAAACACAGAGCCTTTCGGTTTCTGCTCCACCCCTCAAGAACAGAGAGCTTTTCAGATCAACCACCCTAAGGAAATTGTCACTTTAGTAAGTGGGGCCAAGACTAACACCACTGCTCTGGTTTCAGAATTCGCACCACCTACCAAAAGAGGAGGAGAAGAGCGGCCAAAGGCATTCCTAATTACTGCTACTGGCGGTGTTCCCTGAGAAAAACCAATGTTTAAGAAACACAGAGGTGAGTGAAGAAACTTAACATTACCCCTTACCAAGGAACTCAAAAGGTGTTTTCCTTCTTGCTAGTTAATTCACAAAACCCCACTTCCCTTTCACTCTACTTTTTAGGCAGAAATGCCCTCATTTCTCTCTTAGGAGTATTTGGTCTCACCTTGATTAAAATATAAACTTTGTCTCTGCAGACTTGAATAAATTCTTTAAAATTATATTAACTCTGGAGTTGGAGGGATGGTTCTGTGGTTAAGAGTACTGACTGCTCTTCCAGAGGACCCGAGTTCAATTCCCACCACCTACAAGGTAGCTCATAGCCATCTGTCACTCTACTTTCAAGGGGTCCAGTGCCCTCATCTGGCCTCCAAGAACAACAGTACACACAAATGTAGCCATATAAGCAGGGGGGAAAAAGATAAATATAAAAACAATGATAAAGGAACTATATATTTAAGTAGTAGCAAGCACATGTTCCCTCTGACCACTTCATTTGCATTCTTATTCTTATTCTTCTTCACATTCTTCTTTTTTAAGGCATCTCTGTCAATTCCATTTGAGAGATGAGAAAGTTGAAGCTGAGGATAGTAACTTATCCAGAACCCTCAGTTAATAAGGGAATGAAACCTATGTCTGGCTCCTGCCAATATTCCAAAGTGTATCGTCAAGCTAAAAAAAAAATACCCAAGTTGTATTACACACACTTATACACACACACACACACACACACACACACACACACACACACACACACACACACACAGAGCCATCCATGCCATATTCAAGCTTGGAACACCTTAGAATTTGGTGGCCCTGTCTCCTCCAAATTGTTAAGACTATTATTTTAAGAAATAGAGCTTTGTGTTAATTCACTCAATATTACGAAAGATTTAAAGTGACACACCACCAGTTTAATGAGTAATAAAAATTCTAAACAAAACAGTATCATGGGTAAATGCAGGAAGGGTCCTTCTCATGTCTCTCAACACTAACAGGCTGACTAAACACACCTTATTTAGGAGCACTGTGTGTCTGACTGACTGGCTCATGCTGTGTCAGGTGCTGTGTGTTCCTACATGCCTGCTTTCTGTCTATACAGCAGGGGGCTGAAGCTCAGATAGAGACTTGTCGATGTGCACTAGTCACATGCAGCAGTGGTGCTAACTATGCACCCCAATGTGTCAGCCTCTCACCTGGGCTGTTCCTACTACACCACAAGGACAGTGTCTCAGAACACTTCATGCAGTGCTGGAGCGGGGACAAGGTGACAACTGGAGTCTTTTTGGGTTTTCGAGGGAGGGTTTCTCTGTGTAGCCTTTGCTGTCCTAGATTCACTTTGCAGACCAGGCTGGCCTCGAACTCACAGCGATTCACCTGCCTCTGCCTCTCGAGTGCTGGGATCAAAAGCGTGCGCCACCACTGGAGTCTTTGTTTTCCCCATTGGGTCACCTTTAGTACACGTATGCAAAGTAATGCAGAAGTGGTTTCTGATTTTTTAAACTTTAATTCCTATCACATTCTCATCTTATAGAGTAATAGGTTAAACATTCAGGTAAGTATGGTATGAAGAGTTCTGGGCAGCAGATGAATGCACCTTGTTGTCTGAGTTAGTGATTCACACGTGGCTTTAGAAAGCTACTCTTTTCATTAGTGTCAGTTACAGCAGAGTGTTAACAGCAACCCTTAGAATGCTGCCTGCTCCAATAACTTAAATTCATTAACAAAACCTGTTGAGGACTTAATATACCTAACATTTGACAGTCGTCTAAATTCAAAGTATCTTCTCAAGGAAAGAAAAAAAATGTTTTAAGCTTGCTATATAAACAGAGGTAAATGGGCTTGTTAAAAAATAATGTTAAACGAATGAAAAATAAAGCCAAGCGACTCTGACTAGACAGAGACTGCTCTCGAAGAACCATCAATCAGTGTGCTCACACAGGGTGGCAGCATTCTAAGGGTCAGCAGCTACTAAGCCCCACATGTTAGTCAGGGTGACAGTGAGGGGCAAAGGTACAGTACCTGATGATGGGCAGGTCGAGGCCCCGCTGCAAACTGAGAGGAGAAGGGAAAACAGACACAAAAGGAAAGGCACAAAGAGTCAGAAACACAACAGAAACCAAAGTTACACAATATACAACAAAATAAAAAGTAAAACCCACAAGAGTAAAAATAAAAACACAAAACAGTAAAGGCTTTGCTGTAGGACAGTGACAGACAGGCACCAAGATCCACCAGCTACCACCACAACCCGCCCTCACCCCCAGATATCTTATCATTTAGAAGCTGGGAAAAGGCTGTTAAGCTATTAGAGTCTGGGTACTCTCTCATAGGACTATCGTAAATAAATTCTTTTTTTAAAAAAAGGATTCAAAGTTTGAAACAATAGGTAAGTGTATTAAAACAAACATGAAAATCAAATATGCTGTATGAAACTGGATATAGTTGGAGGACACCAGAAATGTTTTTAGATTACAAACGCACAGTAGATAATTATGTCCTCAGGAAATGGAAATACATGTCAAAGAACAGACTGAAATTTTCCTTAAATGGGTGTCTAATACACAGGCTTAGAGTATGTGTGTGAGTACGTGAGTGTGGGAGAGAGTGTGTGTATGTGCATGCTCGCGCGCGCGCATGTGTTGCAATGCAGTTAACTAGTAAAACTGCACAGTAAGCATGTCAAAGCAAACAGCCAGAAAAGAAGAGTATTCTCTAATGTGATCAGTCAATGGCATTACTATAGGATGGAGGAGAGTGGGAAGGAAATGCGAAATTTCGACTCTGTTTGCGACTAGGAGCAAACACTGGAAGTTCTACTGAGGGGCCTGCTTGCCTGGCTACCCAGTGCTGGCAATGAGAGAAGGAGCGCCCAAACCCTCTGTTACTTCTAGCACTTGACATGCACTTCCATTCGGCCTCTTACAACAACGTCTCAATCAGAATTTAAAACAGAACAAAACAACCAAACCTCTAGAATTAAATAATTTATCAAAGCTAAATCTGGATCCTAATAATAATTTTAACTAAAAAAGACAAAGAAAACGCAGCATAAAGCCACACCTGCTGTCAATCTCTGCTGGACTCCACGTGGACTACCCTCTTTAGCAGTGAAAACACCACGAGAGCTGTTCTGAGTACAAAGCAGCAGGGTTTTTCGTCACCATATTTAAGGACTACATAAATATGTGTGTCTTGGAAGCCCTTGTGCCTTCACAACCACAGAGGAAGCAGGCTGCAGACCGACTTGAGTGCTGCTCACCTCTGCTTAGCAGTTCACTCATCCATCCACAAAACAGACCGTGCAGCTTTGGAACTTTCCCCACTGCGCTACTCCACAGTGAAAATATCCAACACAGCTGCGGAGCACACCACCCCAGCATGGAGCCCACTGACCTAAGAAATCCTACCTCAGAAACAATGTCAGCAAGTGTTTAGAAAAGCACCTTTATGGTCTGTGCTTGCTCAGGGTGTGTTGAGAAAAGACCCCAAGTTTGGCAAATAGGCTTTTCAGGATGACAAAAGGTGGCAGCTAGGGTCTTCTAGAAATGTCTCCTCTTCAAAGAAACAGGTTTTAAATTCATAGAACAGAACGGATCATTCCTCCACCATGGGCACCAAGTTTTGAGGTTAAGCAATACCATCCACATGACACGAAGGAAGAGGGCAGAAGGGGGAGATCCCTGCATGACACATCTGAAGAAACAAGAGACAGGGTCCACTTCAAACACCAAGTCCAGCACAGGGGTGCCCAACTTAGTGCTCTGGAGAAAGGTCCTCATTTCCAACGTTCTAACAAAAAAGTCCAACTTTAGACAACAGCCAAGTTCCAATCAAGAAAGAACTATCTTACAAAAGTATGCATATATGTGAAAAGAAAACCCTAACTAAGGCAGTGCAAAGGCCCTGGAGTCCCTGAACTGCTCTGTACTGGTCCTGAGGGCTGTGGGGTTGTCTTCTGGAGTGTTACCAATCTGACCTAGGGATGGCTGTAAGCAACAGAACAAACTGTAATCACTGCTGGCTCATGTTAAAAAGGAAAGTTTCTTCTTTTCAAAGGCAGCACTTGGAGGTGGTGAGGACTGTAGGTATAAAGGAGAGCAGCTGCATGTGAACTGGGGTCCAGGGATAAGACCACCTGGGTGCCCATGCCCTGCTGGGCGGAGATGGTAGCTGAAGATGGCCAATGGAACAGTCACAGGTTACTACAAAAGCCAAGTTGTTCCTGCCCCAAGTTAGACTTCTAATAGCTTCACTATTTTTCTCAGACTATTAAAAACAAAAACAAAAACAAAAGCTACAGTTCCATCAAGAAAGTGGAGCAGATGGGCAGCTGTAACCATTTTTAAATGTGGAACAATAGTCTCCATATCATGAACCTAAATTGGACATTACGTATCGATCAGAAATACAGAGGGAAGAGAAGCTGAGGGAGGAAGGGGGCACTTGAAGCCTGTAGGATTGAAAAAACAGGTGCCCAAGAAGAACAGAAAACGCTAGACTACGCACTGCCACTGGCCTACTGAAGCAGAAGAGAATGGAGTACGCTGCCATCGCTCAACAGGCTGCAGGGCCCTCAACCCAGCCTCAAGCCTCTCCTTGCCGGGCCAAGCAGCTGAAGGATGAATGAGACTAGACCATGGCAACTTGGAATGGAAACAGGAAATGCGCTCCTGCCAAGTTTCATGCTCAATTTTACCCTCCGGCACCAACACAAATAAAATAAAAGCTATCAGACCCAAAGCAATATGCAAGAACAGTCTGTGCTCTGCCAGTCTTGCACTTGCTTTGGGCATGTAATGGAATGTGCTATGTGTGGCTTCTAGTCAAGTGGTGGTAATGGTCACTACTGGAGGAAATGGCAAAAAATTGCAAACAGGATAGTAGCTGAAGAGTTTATGACCACAGGGGGAAATGGCTGATAACTACAGATAATTGCTCCCTTAATAATCAATTATAAAATGGGAAGGGTAGACAAGAAGTCTTGAAATTTATCTTTTAAATTCAAATTATTGTTTAGATTCAAATCTGAAAGGGATATTCCACTTCACATTTAAAATAAGAGGAAAAGTGTAAAGCCCAAATTATTCCTGTCTAATTCCCAATAGAGGACCCACCCAATTGGTTAGAGGTTTCCCATTGGCCCTGGCAGAAACTAGCACGCCAGGTTGGGCTTCCGGAGAAGAAGCAAGCAATGCATTTCTGTTCATCAGCCAATGTGTGGGTGTGGTCAGAAATAGTGTGTGCCAGAGGCACCGCTGCCTGCAAGAAGTACAGTTTGTTATATTGCTTACAATGCAGTATTTTATCCAGCCTCTTCCAGCCAAGGACCTGTAAACAGGAGTCTGTTCCAAAACCTTCCTCCTCTTCCAGTTGTCTGTGCAGTGTATTGGCACTGCTCTGCTGGGCTGTCGAGAAAACTGGTTTAGAGATGCAGCTCTTCACTCAGGTCCTGCACAAGCTCTAACCGTGGACTGTCACTCTAACTTTCTTCCCCAATCGTTAAAACGGGGACAGGAGGGAAAGGGCCACAGAGTTCTCTGCAGTAAGAGCTTACCATGGCATCCCATGTTTAACAGTCAGGACAGGGTGGGGTCTACCTATATTGATTTGCTGGGATCTCAGGCCCACTCCAATAGCCAAGTATCCACATCCCCAAAGCGCTCTCAGAACAACACTTGCACCAGACATTGGGTTCACCGTTTCAGCAAAAAAGGAGACAAGCAAACAGGCAACAAGGAATTGAGTTCCACAACTCTAAAAATGGTTTCTCCGACCAGTGGGAGAACCAGGATCTAAGAACAGGTGTTGGAGAAGAAGGCACCAAGGGAGAGGAAGGCAGAAGAGGTGAGAAGGACAGTCTAGACACTCTAGTTCTTTAAGCAAGTCTCTGGAACATTTCAACATTTCAAACTTCATGCATGAAACCAAATGAGCAGGAGCTAATGCAATGACCTTCCTGCGCTACAAGCAAAAAGCGGGGTTGGGGTGCAAAAAGAAGATCCCTGTATTCCAAGAATACACAGCGCTCAAGAACAAAGAGGACATGAGGCACAATGAGATGTTACAGAGACGCCTTCTGCCCAAAGCTACTCATGCAGGGAAGGAAGCGACACTATGGGCTGGACAGCAGAAGCCACTGTGCACTGTGAGGCAGAAGGGTGACCTGGACTCCATCTCAGCACGTGTTGCAATGCACATGAGGGTGAACAAGGAGGATGACTGCACGTACACCTGTGTGACAATCAATTTACCCTGAAGGAACGAATACACTTGCGTGGATATCATGCATGTGATCAGACTGCCCAATGGTTGGATCGGTCTATTGACCCTGGGTCAGAAAGCCTACTTCCCACAGCAGTCTGAGGCTAACCCATCAAACCCAATTGGCTGCTAATGTCGCTATAGTTCACTTTTCTGATTCTGAACAGTGCAAGTAAAGCAGGAAGAACTTCACGAAGGGAAACCTGATATAACAGACTGTGTAGAAGGAACTTCATGGCACAGATCGACCTTTTCCTCCCTAAGAAATGTAAATGGCCACTGCGTCCAAGCTGTTCCAAGTGCAAGTGCAAACCAGTAACAGCAGTGACAGTGTGGTGGCAGTGATGATGACCATGGGGAGTCTTCCCCAGAACAAAGTGAGCATTCACTACAAGACCACAGCAGCTACACAGAAAAGCCAGAGCTGCCTCTGTTTACTTACCGGAGACCGGGCCTGAGGTTGTGAATTCATTGTCTGAGGGGCTTGAGGATAGACCAATGTAGCTGGACCTGCATTCTGTCCAGAGGGATAAGGGGTCTGTCAGAGAATGGGGGGAAAAAACATTAAAAAAAAAATATATATATATATATATATGACACACCGACTAAAATTCAACATTTTTTTAAAGCTTACTGAAGTGGTTTGCACTGGGGTCTGCAGTTCTGTTTTTAAAGTTTCAAGGTGATCATAATGTTGAGCAGCAGATGGGAGCAGCCAGTGTGAGCCTCCTGACAGCTATCATCAACCCAACTCTAGGTACAAATTTTACAAACCAGGAGTGCAGTGGACTCACTGGAACTTCATCAACTTCTAGTGTGTGTGTGTGTGTGTGTGTGTGTGTGTGTGTGTGTGTGTGTGTG
>OU015754.1:71115334-71135334 GCA_907169655.1 Acomys percivali | reverse complement strand
TTTCAGGCTTCTGCTCTAAACATACTGAAAAAACAAAACCAAAAAAATCCTTTTTCTTTTTATATAGACTGAATGTGTGGAAAGAGCCAACTCATGCTGCATACAAGTCACTTTTGTTTAAAAGTATAGCACAGTGGCTGGTACAGGCGTGCACACACACACACACACACACACACACACACACACACACACACGCACACGCACACAGCATAGTGTCTGAGACAGACACACAAACTGTTCTGTTACAACATAAAATCCTGTGCCCTCAGCAACGTGGTGTTGTTCATCAGTGGTGCTGGGTAAAAGAATTCTGCTAACAGCTCTCTCATGGGGCGTTTGTCCTCCCACTATGAGCTGAGCAATGTTAGCAGCAGAAGCCTCCACATCCGTTATTTCTTTTCTACACTTAAAGAATGATTAATCCAATTATTTGACAAACTTAACCCACTACTGTTTTACTAAAAATTACGCAAGCACTTCAACATCCTATTTAATCTTCACTTTATTTTTCACTATGTGAGTATGTGTCTGTGTGTGGTGCATGCATGTGTGAATCTGGTTAACTGTAGAGTCTAGAAAAGGGTGCTGGACACCCTGGAGCTGAATTATGGGTAGCTGTGAGCCTCCTGATGTGGGTCCTGGGAACTAACCCTTCCATGCTATGTGAAAGTAGTTTGTGCTCTGATCTCTCTCCAACTCCAAAGCAGCCTGTTCTTGAATTTTAACTTGTTTCTTTATTCTAGGGTGTTGGATTCCTCCCGCATGTGCTCCTGTGTCACTGCCTGCATGTGGAGGTCAGACGTTGGTTCTCTCTTTGCCCCCATGTGTATCCTGGGAAGGGAACTCTCGTCCATCAGGCTTGGTGAGCCTAATAGCAACTGAATAGAGGATCAATGAGGAATCATTTCAAGAATTACTGATGATTTTGATAACTCTCCCTTTATAAAGACTGTCAAAGCCACCCCAGGACGTTTACAGGCTGAAACTCAGAGTAGGACAACTGCCTGGAATACACAAGCCCCTCAGATTTAATATCCGGCACTAGAATATAGGGGGTGGAAGTCCTACACATCAGAACCATCACAATTATTTAGTCCAGTCCTCCCAAAGAACTGCGCAGGAGTACTGCACTTCCTGTGCACAGTGAACCTAACCCACAGTCCTTACCAAGGATGACTAAGACTTCCCTTAGTTTAATGTTTCGATGAACACTGATGTGTGCCCCAATAAACTGCTGACACAGTGCAAGTGAAGACGGGCCAGCCACAGAAATCCTTAGTCATTTACATAGAATTTTTAAGCCTATTAACAACTATTTTTAAAACAGTGATTTCAACAATTTCACTGGAATATGAGATAAACAAAACCACACAAGTGTGTGACCATGCCTGTCAAGAGAGTTACTCTTAAGAAGTAGGTAAATGTGCATGTAGATTTGTGGGGAAGAGAATCCTGAGTTCACGGCCATTCTGGGCTATAAAATGAGTTTAAGGCTAGTCTGAACAACTAACTTACTGACACCTAAAGCTCATTATTTGTTCTTTGAAACAAATATTTAGTTCAGAACAATGTTTAACCCTAGATTTTTTTTAGAAGCTTTTAAAAACATGTATGTGCTTATTACATGTATGCCCATGTGCACACCACGGCATATGACAAGTTCAGAGGAAAATCTGTGGCTGTCAGTTGGTTCCATCTACCAGGTGGGTGCAGGACTGACTAGCTATCAGGCTTGGCAGCAAGCACTTTACCTACTGAGCCATCTTGCTTCCCCAGGCTCAGATATTTTAATAATTGAATAGGACCAATATGTGATCTATCAATACAGGAAAGGAGTGGATGCAGGATCACATCTAAACTATAGGCATTGTTGGAATTCCTTTCCAATGGTGTCCAAGTTAGGTAGGTCCCACTGATTGGGAAATCAATCAGATTACATGCAATTAAAATTCTAGATGAGCACAAAATTCCTATTGAATGGTACTGACTACAAAGCACTGCAATAGAAGTCACCTCAGACAGTCCAGCTGGACATGATGGCTTGTGTCTCTGATCTCAGGAGGCAGAAGCAGGTAGATCTGATCTCTGTGTCTACATAATGAGTCCAGGCCAGCCAGAGACACACAAGGAGAGCCCTGTCTTTAAATGAAATAGAATAATGACTCAGAAAAACACACTGCACAGTTCATGTTGTACTGTCTTTCTACACAGCATCAAGCACTCACTGTGCATGGTGTGAGTAGCCTGGCGTGGAGCGCCAACATCCCCACTCAGCCAAGCACAAGGCAAACACACAACACTGCACTTCCTTTTAATGAATCCAGGTGGCCTCTGCCTTTCAATATAATCAGGAACTCATGTTAGTGGGGTATACATGGTGAACCTCAGAGAGTAGAGGCATCCAAGTGTCAAAGGAGTGTCAATTATAACAACTCTTTGTTTCCCAGACTGAGTGGAGGGCGGTTGTGAGCTCTGGCTCTCAGGGTTCCTGCCCTCCAAGCCAGCATAATCACACCCCACAGCAAGTGGGGCAGGGCCATTCCACACAGGGGAGCGCATGAGAATCACAGAATGAGCACTCCTACCAGTCTTCAGTAGCAAGGAAATCCAGCGAACACATAACTGCGCCTGCTATAGCCTCTTAACAAGGAAAAAGTTCTCACACAAAAATCTAACAATGAATTTATCAGTGATGGCACTAAAATGTCTATCTGAGTAGAAAACAAAATGATACGGTACCTAATTGCCTTCTAGAGAATAAGGAGGATATATTGTATTCTCATTCTGTACTTAAATGCCAAAGCTCCCATCAAATGTCAACAGTAGAGCAGTAGTACAGGAGAAGATACAAGATTGTTTATACAGGAAAGCACTCGCTGCGGGCTTTCCATTATGACTTCCATCTTGCAATACTAAAAAAACATTAAAACAAAATAAACCCCGCACAAGTTATATATAGACCATGGCTGAGCTATGTCCACAGAGCCTGCGGTGTAATGTGACTCCCGAAGAGCTCACCCTAAGAAAAGCAGACATCACATGAGCAGGTTCAGAGAAGAGCTGAGTCACTCACCCCTGGCTCTCCACTTGATTCCCAGAAACTCGATGGAAGCAACAACTACTATTCCTTAACTTTCAGCTGCTCTTCCCATTCCCACCAGTGAGTCAGTTTCCTACCAGGTCCAAAATGGTACCCGTCATTTCTGTGAAGATCAGCTTAAGCATCTCAGGGCTCTGCCAATCTTAGCAATACAAAAACAGCTAGCACACTAGAGGCTGGCCAGGCCACTCTCTACTTTGGAGTTGACCTGGAGGCAAGTATCAGGCACTCTGCATGGCTTGTCACTTTGAACATGACCAATACATCCCTAAAGATTCATTCCAGGCATCCTGAGAAGCAAAATTGCTTCCCTTTCCCTGAGGATGCTCATTACATTACCAGTAAGCAGCATTTAGTTCACAAAGTCTTCTTCCTCGGGTCAGAGTAAGAGAGGCCTCCAGGCAAGTGTAAAGAATTGTAGTCAGTTGTTGAGAGCAGTGAGGTGGAGAAAAAGATGTCAGGTGTACAAGCTAGTCACACCTATAAAATGTAAATTGTTGCAGGCGGTGGTGAAGTAGTAAAAATGTACAAAGGGTGTGGGAGAGATGGCTCAGCAGTTAGGAGCACTGACTGCTCTTCCAGAGGTCCTGAGTTCAATTCCCAGCAACCACATGGTGGCTCACAACCATCTATAATAAAATCTGACTCACTCTTCTGCTGTGCATGAAGACAGAGCACTCATATACATAAAATAAATCTTTTCTAAAACGTACAAAGCAGTGACTTTCACTGGGATGTTTCCAAGCAGCTTCAACAATGACATCAAAGCCAACAATGACCTTCCAGTCTTCAGTGTCGGAGAGCAGCATCTTGGGGAGGCACAAGGTGCCACACAAAACACTGAGATCTAAAAGAGGAGAATACGTCACCTAAGCACCAAGTCAGGGCAGGGGAAGAAGTAAATGAGGCAAACCGAGGTGAAGCTGGAGAATGAGGTTTTAGGGCCAAACTAAAATCCTGTGTCAAGGGAAGCAGGAATTGTCTCAGAAGATGCTCAGCAAAGCAGCATTTGTTGTCCTCGGATGTGTTTAACGAGGAGAACTATCACACAAAAGCTAAGCCAGGACAGAGATAGGAATGCGATAAAAGGCTACAGTAGTAGTTCAAGTATGTAGAACCTGCAGTGAACCTGGACCAAGAAGTTGAAGAGGATAAATAATAAACTAAGTAGGGTGAAGAAGATGGCTCAACTGATAAAGGAGCTTGCTGACAACTTGGGTTTAATCTCTGGAACATACAAAATATAAGGAGAGAACTGATTCCCACAGGTGTGTGTGTCACACAGAAACACATTCATGCACTGAAAGCTGAAAACTGTAAATGTTAATTGTATTCTGGCTCGAATGTTGTCTGGGAGGCCTGCTGCCTCCTTCTGCTAACCTAGGCCTAGTGCTGGAAGCTTCTAGCCTCTGTACAATCTAACCAAGGCCTACAATGTTTTCAGACTCTGAGGATTAACTGCTTAATAAGCTCACCCTTACTTGAACTTTCTGAGCTCTGGGCTGCTGGTTCAAGTCAGCTGTTCTGGCTCAAACTCTTCTCCAAGCTGATTTATTCAATCTGGCTTCTCTCTCAGCCTGGAATTGCTCTGGTTGGCCTCAAACTAACTCAGCAATCTGCTTGAATCTTCTGGCTTCCTCTCAGTTTCTGGTTTGTTCCTTCTTCACATGAGTTCTCTCTCTGCAGCCCATCTCTCTGTTACTGTCCTGGTCAAACTGCCTCCTAAATAGCATCCCTTTCCTCTCTTCTCGTGAGAGTTGGGCGAATCCTGTCAGATCTTCTCTGATTTTGTCACCTTTTCTGCCACTCAATTACTGTCAGACATGGGTGTGTTTCCTTCTACAAACTTACTTTACTTTCATTTGGGATTAAAGGCAGGTACCACCATGCCTGGACCTAAGCTTTTCTTTACCTGATACTTGCTCTGTTCCAGGCTGGCCTTGAACTCAGATCTGCTTGCCTCTGTCTCCTGGATTAAAGGCATGGCTGTTTTCCAGCTGGATCACACAGACCAAGAAGGTCTTTGGATGTCATCTCTTGCCAGCCTAGCCATGCTCTGAATTTAACATTCCCCTACAGAAAACTCTAAGTATTAAAGCAGAAGGACCCTCTCAGCAAGCAAGCCCTAACATCCGTGAAGGCAGCATGGAACTGAATGACCAAGAGTAAAGCACTGGGCCAGAATCCTCCTGACCGTTGGCCTGGTGCCACTGTCCAGCCAGCCTATCTCTCCAGAGCACATCAGAATCCTTCTGGTTTGAGGCCTTCTCAGCAGACTGCGTTCCTGATGTGGATTTCTTAAAGGTAATGTATAAACCTATGTATAAATGTATAAACTTTAACTGTGAAAACAAAAATCCCCCCCACAAAAACTGGAGAAAATGGACCATATGTGGAACAAGAGCAAATGGGGGCGGGGGGTGGGGGGGCTGCAGGCACAGGGGCACTTGGGCAAAAAAAAAAAAAAAAAAAAACTTTAGAGTAGGATGAGGGAGCAGGCAGATGGCTCACTGGACAGTACTGACGACCCCCTTCCCCTCCTAAGCTGTCCTCTGATCTCCACACACAGGCTGTGGCTGTGGCACATGCACACACATATTCATACAAAAAAACCAATAAAGTGTAATTAAAACATTACAATGAAGTAGGAAAATGGATGATGTCAAAGAATGAGACATAAATTCCTTGAATATTGAGTTTATTTCCTGACAGGTACATATCCAATTATACAAAGTCTCTATGAATTTTGGTTTTTTTTTTTTTTGAGGCAAGGTTTCTTGAGGCAAGGTAGCTGTCCTGTAACTCACTAAGTGAGGAAATATGAAGTGACTACAGAATCTTTGTCTTGTTCCTAATCATTTCAGTTCTGTCTTAGGCTGGGTTTCTATTGCTGAAACACCATGACCAACAAGCAAGTTGGGGAAGTGAGGGTTTATTCAGCTTACACTTTCAAGGCATTGTTTACCTCTGAAGGAAGTCAGGACAGGAACTCAAACAGGGCATGATCCTGGAGACAGGAGCAGACGCAGAGGCTATGAAAACATAGTGCTGACTGGCTTGCTCAGCCTGCTTTCTTATAGAACTCAGAACCACCCCCAGAAATAGCACTACATACCATGAGCTGGGTCCTCTCCAACTGATCATTAATTTTAAAAAATGCCTTACAGCTGTGTCTCATGGAAGCATTTCCTCATCTTAGACTCCTCCTTCTCTGATGACTCTAGCTTGTGTCAAGTTGACACAAAACCAGCCAGTACAGATTGATCATTAAGGAAGACACTCACTGTGGCTTCAATAACATTGAGGTAGTCTCCTTCTACTTTTGGTTAGCTGTGCTTTCCTGTCATAGCAGGCATTGAGAAATGTTTCTGTATCAGCTAAACTGACCACTGTTTGTCACTCTTTATGCTAATGGCATAGGCTGCATGCAATGATCAGTTTTCAATACTGAATCACACTTGCATCCCAGAAATAAATCCCATGGTAGTGGTGTGTAAATCTTAAAATACAGTGTATAAAAAGCCACTTTACAGACTGGAGAGAAATCCCACAGAAGAAAAGACAACATAAATGTATGTGTTCGCTGATGAGCAAGTTTCATATGCTGGAAACCTTAGAAAGGCTGTGGATACGTCTTAGAAAAATCATAGAAAGGCTTAAAAAGGCATCTCAGAGGTACAGAGCTTGCAGTTTATCACAGAGCCCTGATAGATGAGGGAAGGGCCAGCCATAGCTATCTTGCTCTATCTCCACCCCATACACATACACTCCACACACAAAACACCAGTTAAGTGGGGTACAAAGTCAACGTACAAAACCATTGTAGAATTGCAGCTATCTGAAGAGAAAAATAGAAAGCTTCATTTACAAAGTATTTTAAAAAATAAAATGCCAAAGTGGCGACTAAACTAAAAAACTGAAAGACTCAAACAAAGAAAACCATAAAAGGTTGCCAACAGAAGTTAAGGAATGAGCAGAAAGACGCTCCCTTCTGACGAACCTTGACACCAATCTCACCCATGCGATCTACGCATTCGATGCAATTGTCAGCAAGGTCCAGTGACGAGCTCTCTAGAAACAGTAAGCTCATCTGAGTGCTGGTGCAAAGTGTCCAAGGACTCCAAACAGCAAAGAACTAAAGCTGGCTACAAGAATTAAGCTGGCATCCTATTGGGACTCTAGATGAGAGAACAATGGGAGAATAGCAATGTAGAAGGATCCAGTGGGTTCTAGAAACCTACAAGTAGAACATTATGATAGGCAGATTTGGGTCATGGGGTCCCGCTCAAACTAAGGCCCTAGCCAAGGACAATACAGACAGAAAAATTTAAACCCCTACCCTGATCTAGCCCATGGACAAGACAGTCTCCACACTTGAGTGGAGAGAGGGATTTGACTTTCTCAAGTACTCTGGTGCCTCACATCTGACTATGTCCCCTGGAGGGGGAGACCTAGTGGCACTCAGAGGAAGGACAGCAGGTCACTGAGAAGAGACTTGATACCCTATGAGCATATACAGAGGGAGGTAATCCCTCTGAGGAACAGTCATAGGGGAGGGGAATAAGGGGAAAATGGGAGGGAGGGGAGAATGGGAGGATACAAGGGATGGGATAACCATAGAGATGTAACAAGAATAAATTAATTAAAAATTAAAAAAAAAATATTTTAGATACTTAAAAAAAAAAAAAAAAAAAAAAAAAAAAAGAATTAAGCTGGGTAGCTCACGCTCCTCCTTCCCTTGAAATTTTACCATAAAAACCCATCAGAGTAATGCTATTTTAGTAACAAGACCACTGACAAAGACTGAGGTGAGATGCCCGGGGAAAAAACCCTACTATACATGGGAAATGTTTCTGAAGAGGGTACCAAGACCATTCAAAGAGGAAAGGACAGTGTTTTGTTCTTTGTTTTTTTGTTTTGTTTAATTAAAAAAAAAAAAAAAAGGTGCTACGTGAACTAGAAACGCACAAACATGATAGCGATGGTGTGGGCTGGGGAATGGCTTAGTGGATGAGCGGGTCCCCATGCTAATGCCCACCAACCCAAGAAAGGATGAATACAGGCATCTACCTCTACCTCGTTTGTACCACACACAAAAGCTAACTCAAAATGGGTCAAACACCAGCCAGGCATGGTGGCACATACCTGTAATCCCAGCACTGGGGAGGCAGAGGCAGGCGGATCGCTGTGAGTTCGAGGCCAGCCTGGTCTACAAAGCGAGTTCAGGACAGCCAGGGCTGCACAGAGAAACCCTGACTCAAAAAACAGAACAAAAAGTCTGGAACACATTCCTTGACTATTTTGGGGCTGGAGAGATAGCTCAGAGGTTAAAAGCACTGGTTGCTCTTCCAGAGGTCAGGAGTTCAATTTCTAGCCACCACATGGTGGCTCACAACCATCTATGGTGAGATCTGGTACTCTCTTCTGACACACAGGCATACATACAGGCAAAACAGTATATACATAATTAATAAATCTTTAAAAACTTTTTTGGAATGGGCCAAACACCAAACTATTAAGATCTACAGGGAGCTAGAGAGATGGCTCAGAGATTAAGAGCACTGTCTGCTCCTCCAAAGGTCCTGAGTTCAATTCCCACCAACCACAGGGTGGCTCACAACCAACTATAATGAGATCTGATGCCCTCTTCTGGCATGCATGTGTCCATGCAAGCAGAACACTGAAGAAAGAAAGGAAAGAAAGAAAGAAAGAAAGAAAGAAAGAAAGAAAGAAAGAAAGAAAGAAAGAAAGAAAGAAAGATGGATGTGCAAATCTGAGACCACTAGTAGGGGACAAAACCACTTTAAGACATTGGTACAGACCAACAACTTTCTGGATAGGACTGTCATGGCTTCAGAAACAACAGCACAAACTGACAGCACCAAGGAAGAGGCCTCTGCACACAAAGGAAGCCATAATACAGTGTGAACCCAGCCTTCAGTCAGTCTCCCAGACGCTCATCAGGGGTCAAATAGTCCACAATATAAAGAACTCATAATTTCAAACACCAAAAAGTAGCCACTTCAACCAGGGATGGCAAGATGGCTCCGAATGTCAGGCAGCCGCTGCTTAGCCTTGGTGACCTTCAGAAACACGTAATGATGGAAGGTGAGAGTCAACTACACAGACATCCTCTGGCCTCCCCATGTGCACCTCCAACACCTCAGAAAAGCCTATATATATATTCACAGAAGCTGATTACCTGCTTAGCAGTGGACTAATTCCAAATCCACAGAACAGACTAAGGACTGACTCACAGAGAGGCAGAGAGCAGAGAGGGGCACTGGCCAGACACCCCTGCACATGGACTCTATGGTGTCCTTAATGAAGGCCACTGAGCGGTTCTAGAAAAAGTTCACCGATTAGCCTCCTTGTGTTACAAGATGCACCAAGGTCACTTACTTGTGTGACCTTGTGAGGGACTTTCTGGACTTTGCCTGAAGGGTGAGTTCTGGGATCTTTTTCAACAAGTGGCAGTAGGAAGGTGCTTGCCCTGGCATGCATGTGTCCATGCAGGCAGAACACTGTATAAATAATAATTAAAAAAAAAAAAAAAAAGATATACAAATCTGAGACCACTAGTAGGGGACAAAACCACTTTAAGACATTGGTACAGACCGACAACTTTCTGGATAGGACTGTTACGGCTTCAGAAATAACAACACAAACTGACAGACCCAAAGAAGAGGCCTCTTCACACAAAAAGCTGAGCTCCATCCCCAGGACCCACACAAAGGGGAGGGGGCAGGACTAACACAGAAAGTTTCCTCTGAGCCTACACATGCATACAACATGCGTGTACATACACAATTAGAAACATGAATTAAGAAACAAATTATACACAGCAATTACAGTGAGAGTCACATTAACAAACAACATGAAACAACAAAAATCGCATCAATGCCTGTAGTAAAAATAAAGCATTTAAAAAAAAAGCTCTTGAAATCTGCTATTGAAATTCAATACCACTGGCTTTAATGCCAGCACTCAAACTGGCCTTGAGCTCCTGGAGATCCCAGCCTCCCCACTTCATTATTTTTTAAATGAGGTGCTGGGAAAATGACTCAGTCAAATGCTAACTGTTTTAGTTTGTCAAGACAGGGTTTCTCTGTGTGGCATTGGCTTTGTAGACCAGGCTGGCCTTGAACTCACAAGATCTTCCTGCCTCTGCCTCCCTGAGCACTGGGATTACAGGCTCAAGACACCACACCCAGGCGATTATGTAGTGTTTTTGTTTGTTTTAAAGGCAGGGTTTCACTATTTAGCCCAAGTGGGCCTATGACTCAGGACAACTGTTGAGTGCTGGGCTTACAAGCATATACCAGCACACATAGCATCTAAGGCTGCCTTTATGCCACAGGAAACTGAGAACTCTTATATTCTGGATGTGCTGGAGGGCCCCTTAGCCTGCAAAGAACTTTTAGTTAGCTAACAGAAGGAAGCTCTTCCCTGGCGGTTGCTCGGCTCCTCTCCAGGCCTCTGCTCACACAGCCCTCCAGTGGAGAGGTCATTCATTTCTGAATGAAATGCTTTTCAACACCAGGGACACTGTACAAATGCACAGGGCTGTGTTTTAAATACTACTCTCTGCCACAAATACTACTCTCCTTAATTGTGGCTTGTGGAAAGTTCTGAATGAATATTTTAAGCAATTCGACCCTTAAGGCACAGTACGCACTTAGTCCACATTAAAGCCACCCAAACACTCTTACTGTTACAGAGAGCTAATGAGCTCTGCCCTCAAAAGACTGAAAAAGCTTTAGTCGTTCCTAAGCACCCACTGCAACAGCTCTACTTGTCACCTCCAGCAACCAAAGTCAAAATATTTATCATTATCAACAGATCCTAGAATGTGGCAATTTTGAAAGCAAACTGATTTCACACCATACTCTAAAAGCTGAATCCTAATAACAGTGAAAAAACAAACAAACAAAAAATCCTAGTCTCTTGTGCTGTATTTCTTTAAATACTCTAAAATCAGCTAGGTGGGTAGGAAACACCACCCATGTCTCCACAAATGCTTATTTGTTGACTGTGTTCTGGAAACATTAAGTTCAGAAAGATCTCACTTGTTCAGAAAAAGTTAATTCATTCTCCAGGTCATGGTCACCGTTTCCTCACTTTCCAGCTCAGGAACTCTTGTGAGTCCTCACAGAGATTCAAGAACCCCTACCTCCTCAGAAGATCTCCATGGGCGGCCTCAGCCTTTCATAGTTACGTTTCTATGGACAAAATAAACCGCTTCTCAGCTTATTGCTCCCAGGAAAGGAAACACCTCCCTTTCCCCAAATAAAGTATTCACTCTGTTTAAATAATCAAGGAAATAATTTGACAATTTCTCATTTATAACTGACTTCCACTGACAAGAGAGATTCAGGATCAGGTCGCCACTGCAACAGTTTGTCCCACTGCTTTGTCAGGTCTGGGAGCCACTGTACCTCAGCTTGAAGCCCATGCAGACCTGATGCACAAAAGGAAGGTACCTGACCCAGCCACCTGTCTGGCTCCATCACCAAAGCTAAAGACTAAAGCAGTCAGCAAGGGACACTGCAGCACTACACAAATATGGCTTCTGTCAGTGGCACTCTCTACAGATGAACAAACAGCCGATTCCTTCACTTGCCTGTGCTCTAGGGCAGGAGCTGTTTGCTCTTCAGGAAGCTCACTTCTGGCAGTGAGGAGCAATAGGCACTTCTCAGCCATTCCTTCTCAAGCCCAAGCACCCATGCCAAGACCCACGCAATGAAATGAGTGTTTGTGGGGGGCAGAACATGAGCATAAATTGACTCTAATCTGAAGACAGGACTAAGAAAGCTGGGATGAGTCTCATTTTCTAAGCAGTGACATCATAGGGAGGGTCCCAGACCACCATTTCTGAGCTCTTTAGAATTTGTTCAAGGTGACATGTGATGGTTTTCTCTGGGCCTTGGTGGTCTCATCTAAAGGGATGGCATTCATTTCTGCCTGAGGTGTTTTGTAGTGTCACAATAGTAACTGGATTGCTCATGGGTTAGCTCACCCTCCACAGTACAGCACCCCAGTCCTTTCTCTGCCACCACTGAACAGCAGGTGCCAGAACAAGAGCCTCCTGAGCCCCCAGGCACCCACAGGTATCTCCTGCATCTGCTTGTCAGGGCCTGGCCCAGACCGCGTACCGCCTGCACCTGCTCTGCCACCCTCTCTCATCTGTGCTGCTTTCTCTCTCTAGCCCATCTTTATTTAGTCTCTAAGATGCTTTTTGCCCAAAATTATCTGCAGCTGGCTCTCACTGATTTATTGATTCATTCATTCATCACAGTAGAAATAATCTTCTAAGGGTCCCAGAACTCCCTTCTTCGTGTTTTAAAACTGTACAGATAAATATTTTTGGTTTTGGCTTTTGATCAAGGTTTCTTTGTGTAGCCCTAGCTGTCAGGAACTCTGTAGACCAGGCTGACCTCAAACTCAGAAATAAGCCTGGGATTAAAACGCTTGGGCCACCCCCACACCCAGGCCTATTGTTTAGCAAAGGTGTTTCATATTCACTGCTTAAAAACGGAGACATATTATAGTTTCTTTTTTGTGTGCACAGTGTGTGCACAGTGTGTGCACATACATGTGTATGTGCACATATGTCCCTTTATGGAAGATGGAGATGGCATCAGGTTATCATCCTCAGTCATTTTCCATCTTACTTCTTGAGAAGGGGTTTCTCACCAAACCCATATTTCACCAACTGGCTATACAGCTAGCTGGTCAATGAGCCCCCAGGATCTAGAACCTGAAATAGGGTTTATGCTATCACAGCCGGTTAGAATTAGAGCTGAGTTCTCATGTTTCTACAGCGAAGAAATATCTACAGAGGCATCTCCCAAAGCTGAGTGTGTGTGTGTGTGTGTGTGTGTGTGTGTGTGTGTGTGTGTGTGTGTACACATACACACATGGGTGCAGTTGCCCACAGGCCAAAAGAGGGTATTAGCTTGCTTGCTCGAGTTTACTGCAGTTAGAGTTACAGGTGGAGTGAAACACCTGATGTGGGTGCTGGGACATGAATTTTCATCTCCAAGAAGAGCAGTAAGTGCCCTTAACTGCTGAACCATCTCTCCAGCCCAGAAACAGTATTTCAAAGGACATTTTTGTGAATGGTACTATGGTTTCCAGAATGAGCTATAAAAGTCTCACATACCTAAAAATGAACCTGAATCCAAGTATGCTAGTGAATTATGAGAATACAAGGAAGAGAGCTGGGAAGAGCAAGTAGAGAACATGGCTCAGGGGCAGATCACTTGCCTCACACAGATGATGCCCTAAGTTCAATTCTCAGTAGCAGAAAAAAAAGACACAGAAGCTGGGAACTGGTGTGCTCACCTGGTCGATTGCCAAAGATGCTATCTGAAGACATGAGTCAAAACATCCCATCTATCAAATTGATCCTTCTCAATCTACAAGATGGAAATAACCATATCTGTGTCACAGGGTACCCTGGAAGCCTACAGTGGTGAATGCCCATCTACTACCCTGGAAATGACAATTTGGTACAGGAGTACCCATAAACACTGGCCTGTGCTCTGTGTGAACAATCCAAGCTCTGAGGTCTGGGAAGAACAGCTTTTAGTTAAAATTACTTTAATGTTTCCAGAATCACATATGCCAATCGCCCATCTCTGAACAGAGAATGGCCTGGTGTGTGGCAGAACCTGTCCTTCTGCATCTTGAAGACTGAGCATCCTTAGAAAAGAAAGCCCTTATGGCACTACTGTGTGAAGATCCAAGACAGGGGCCATGCTTCAAGAAGTCTTTATTCTTTACAGCTTTTAGAGTTAGGATCAGCTAAGCAGAAGACAAAAATCCTTTGTGTACGTACCCACCTTTTCGATATTTTGATTTTTTTTATATAAGTAATACAGAGCTTTATAATCCCTCTCTCTAATACTTTGGCATTTTTCTTCGAGTAGCTTATTTCACCTTTCCACCTTTATGGACACTGCAATTATCAAAACCATTCTCCAAGTGCAGGAGCAAGAGCCCTGCAGGCCGGCCCTTCCTCCATCAGATCTCTCCAGGCTAGCTTCCAGGGCCTTAGCTACCTCCTCCCTTTCTAAAGGTTGCCAAATGGTTATGTAAATGAGCCAGCTGGCTTCTGAGTCACCACTTCTGTTCCCAACTTCTCCATTTCCAGTGTGAACCTTGAAGTACTCTCTGAACCTTAACAGCAGTCAGATTTCCAGTCACTTCCTAAACACGCCAACTAGACAGCTGATCTCTCTCACTCCAGGGGAGTGGCTACTGACAGCTGTTGGTCCAGTACTGATTTCTATCAACTGTCTGCTTGGTAACCCAAAACATTTCTCGCTAAACCTGCTCGAGTTTCCTCCAAGAAGAAGATCTTCCTATGTGTACACTGTAAAAAGCTCTAAAGTAGGCAAGCAGAGGCACCGTGGCACACAAGCGTAATCCCAGCCCTAGGTGAGGCCAGAGGATGGAGAACACAAGCCAGCTTACGTTACACTGCAAACTCTCAAGCAAGCAAACAAACAAAAACAAAACGTGCTGCCAACTGCCTCTTTAGCAATCACATTCCCTGAGCAGATGCCTTAAGGACAGAGTCAGGCACTGACGCTCTGAACACAGGGACCTACAGCCTGGACACCATGTCCCCTGCGTCCTCTGAGACTAAGAGAAGAGCAGTGCACATTCTGAACTAAGGAATAATGTGGGGTTATAGCCAGTGGCGGTCAGGGAGCGCATACAATGGGAGTGACACTGGGCACTGAAGAGGGCCCAGTGCCTGGGGTCTGAACTGCACTCCTAGCCATACTCTGATTCAAACTATCTTTTTGCACTAACCCCATTTCTGTTTCACTTCTGCAGCTGCTTCCTGCAGTATTAATCTCCAGATGACATCAGCCTCGTTTTCATCATTCGGCCAATACAATAAATTGAAGTCTGGATCCTCTCTGAGATCTCTTTTCTTTTCCTAACAGTATTCTGTCAACAGCATGCTGCTCTTAACTGATGGGGTAACTACAATGAGGCGTGCTTGAAGAGGACGGGCAATCCTAGAACCAGTCACAAACAACAGAGCTTTGGCAATAGAGAGCACTGCCTGCACACGGAGCACAGGGACAGTGAACCAAAAAGATGTTTTTCTTTTTCTTTCTTTTTTCTTTTTTTTTTTTTGTGAGACAGGGTTTCTCTGTGTGTATCCTTGGCTGTCCTAGAATCTCTTTGTAGACCAGGCTGGCCTAGAATGCACAGAGATCCACCTGCCTCTGCCCTTCGACTGCTGGGATTACAGCTGTATACCACAACTCCTGGCATTCAAAAAAAATGATTTTACCTGTGAAATATGGCAAAATATTGGCAACACAGTTTCTTTTACTATGTAATGCAATTAGTGGTCATCTATGGGGAAAAAATCTACTAAGTAGACAGTAAAGGAGCGTGCAACGCAATAGCTTGAGAGTTATTTTGTAGGAGAAGCAAACATGATCCATCAATTGGTGGCCGGTTTAGAAATGACCCTTGCACTTGAGAGGCTTTCACTAAGAGGCCATCCTACGTTCCATGAGAAACTTTCTAAAAAAGAAGGAAGGGAAGCAATGTGGTGGCGGTGATCCCAGCAATGAAGTTCTAGGACAGCCAAGGCTACACAGTGAAACCCTGTATCAAAAAGACCAGGAAAGAAGAAAATAGAAAGGAAGGAGAAAGTAGCTTTTATACACTGCTCTTTACAGTTCACAAATCTTCAAATAACCTTCTATTTGCTCCCCTATAAAGCCAACAGGCCTTATTGAATTCTCCTGGCCCTCCCTGCATTCCTGCAAACTCTCTCCTCCCAATGAACCTGGATACTGTGGTTCCACTCAGGCCAGTACTCTGTGATTGAGGCGCTTAGACCCTCAGCTGACTTCTCCTCCATGGCACTACTGGCTCACCCCACAGCCTGTATGCAGAGGATACGTCTGCCAGACAGAGCACCAGCCGTGGAGTAATCCAACCATCGACTTTCTAGTTCTCTGCTGCAGGTCTGTGGTCCTAGCTCAGTGGCAGAGTGCCGGCATCACATGCTGATCCCCATGCATGGCATTCACAACAGGAGACAGAAGACGACTCTATTTCTATTTCTCCTTCTCAAGAGCCACCTGCATGTGCTGACGTCTGAGTGGAAAGAGCAAAGCCTGGAACTACCAAAAACAAAAGCAGAAACCAGAGATAAATAACACATCTGAGTGTCTCACTAGATTTCTAGAAAGTGGCAGTGCTCAAGCTGAGCAGCAGCTCAGAGCTACAGGAAGTGCAAGTGTCCATTGGGGGAATCCTGCATGGGAAAGGAAGGAAGGCTGCTTTTAAAAAATAACTTACTCGGGCTGGAGAGATGGCTCAGAGGTTAAGAACACTGTCTGTTCTTCCAAAGGTCCTGAGTTCAATTCCCAGCAACCACATGGTGGCTCACAACCATCTACAGTGAGATCTGGTGCCCTCTTCTGGCAGGCATATGCACATGCGAGCAGAATATGTATAAATAATAAATAAATATTAAAAATAATAATAATAATAACTTACTCAAAACAGCCAGTGAGGGCTGGAGAGATGGCTCAGCAGTTAAGAGCACTGACTGCTCCTCCAGAGGTCCTCAGTTCAATTCCCAGCACCCACATGGTGGCTCACTATCATCTATAATGTGATCTGATTTCTTCTTCTGGTGTGCAGGTGTACATGCAGGCAGAGCACTGTATATATAAAAAATAAGTAAATCTTGAAAAATAAAAAAACCAGCCAGTGATGGGGGGGGCGGAGAATAACATCAAGAATCCCCATTTGTGTCCGGAAACAAACTGTTCCTTGCCCTGGCAGAATTTAGGTGAAAATGAGGAGCACCAACCAAAAGTGGAACCCACATAAAAAAACAACAAAGGGATGCCTATGAAAGAGAATTAATTTGAGTCTTATAATAAAGTCCTTTCATTTCCTAACAAGGCTGACAGGCTTCATACGGTGAGATGTCTGATGTGGATTCGACCTGTGTAGATGGTATAGCTTTGCGCTCTGTGTGCAACCTGGGTAATACCTACTTAGTCACTAGTCTAACAACAGCACTTTAAAAAATAAAAATAAAAATCAAGCATGGACCGCTTTCAATCCCTGGGCTATTTCTGCATCTGTGTGCAATGCAAGGAAAAGCACAATGAAATCAGCATCCAAAAGCTGCTCTAGGCTTGGGTTCAAGGTAAGTTAGAGGACTGCCGGGGCCAGGCACTCACTAACAGACACACTGCATCAAGTCTGCTTTATAACCACAGCTGCAGCTGCCTGGTAAAGGAGGACAGAGGTGACTGGGCACTGGGAATTCCCTAGTCTTTCCGTCACATTACGCCACTAAATACAAACAATCAGCACAACTCTGCAACACACCACAAACCGACCATTTGGTTGGTCCAGGTATTTATAGCTTGTCCATTTTTTCCTTCTCCTTTGGGAACCTGGCCTAGAATTCCTGATCTTGCTGACTCACCCCCAAGGGCTGGGATTACAGTCATGAGCCAAGATAGCAGGGTACTATTTGCTTTTTTTCCCCCCTTTTCTTTTTTCTTTTTTCCAAGAGTTACTGGCTGTCCTGGAAGTCACTCTGTAGACCAAGCTGGCCTCAAGCTCAGAGATCTGCCTGCCTCTGCCTCCCTGAGTGCTGAGATTACAGGTGTGTGCTGCCCAGTGAGTCTTGAATTTTCTTAGAAAAGGGAAAAAAAAAATTACAGTTCTTATATTTCCTTTCCATCTTAAAAAAAAAAAAAAAACTTTTAAATCTATGTGCATGCATGTTCACCCACATGTGCGTGCCCACATTTGTGTATGTGCACCATATGCATACCTGGTGCCCAGGAGGTCAGAAGAGGGTGTCAGAGCACCTGGAACATGAGTTAATGATGACTGTGAACCACCTGGTAGGGATGCTGGGAATGGAACTTGGGTTATCTGCAAGAGCAACAAGTGCTCTTAATTGCTGACCCATCTCTCTAGTCCCTCTCCCTCTGTCTGCAGTGCCTTTGAAGGGAGGGCCGTGTGGAAGCCACCTTGGAGCTTGTGAGGATTCATTTCTTGCCAGCCGTAGTCCCGGCAGCATGTGTGCCCTAGTAGTACCAACTGTTGCTTGCTTGTTTTTTAAATCTATTATCATACTTAAAAATACATTTGTTGAAAAACTTTTCTAACACTATTGACTTTTTTGTTCTTGTTGTTTGACGCTGGGTCTTCTGTAGCTCAAGTTTGCTTGGAACTTACTAAATAACTGAGCATGGCCTTGAACCCACAATCTTCCTGCCTCATCTCTGATACCCTGGAATTACAATATACCATCATGTTTAGCTAGAATAAATACTGCCATCTCTCTGTCTTTGCAATTGTCATTAATATAAGCAGATAATAGTTGGGCATGGTGGTGCATGCCTTTAATCCCAGCACTCATGAGGCAGAGGTAGGAGGATCTCTGTGAGTTTGAGGCCAGCCTGGTCTACAGATCAAGTCCAGGACAGCCAAGGCTACACAGAGAAACCCTATCTTGAAAAAAGAAAAGAAAATTCAACACTCACCTATTTCACAAGATAAGGCTGGAAACAAATAAAGCCTGAACTGTCTCCATTTAATACGGTCACGAAACTACACTTCTGTTATAACAATATATACTATAGGATATAGTATATACTAGATAATAGTAAAATAATGAATTGTGTTAAATATAAAAAAAAGATAAAAAGCTTGGCCTAGTGGCAAAAACCTATAATTCCTGCTATTGGAGAGAATGCAACAGGAGGATTGCTGTATACAAAACCTGCCTGAGCAACTTAGTAAGACCCTGCCTCAAAATAAGAAGTAAAGGGGGTTAAGAGCACTGTCTGCTCTTCCAGAGGACCCGGGTTCAAATCCCAGCACCCACATGGCCGCTCACAACTCTTTGTAACTCCAAGATCTGACACCCTCACACTGATACATGCAGGCAAAGCATCAATGCACATTAAAAAATTAAAATTAAAAAAATATAATAAAAAGAGGACTGGGGACATAGCCTAGAGCAAATGTGTTTCTGCTTACAAACACACACACACACACACACACACACACACACACACACACACACACTCCACTCATCAAATCAGGTGCACTCTCAGCACACAAAGAAACCCAAGATAGTAGCTGAGAGCCCTTTTATTAGCATCCTGTGTTCTAGTATCCAAAGAGAGCTGATGAAATAGCAAAATGGACAGCTCTTGTGGCCTCACAACTGACACCGCTGAGCACACATCCTTTCTTAAATGCAAACTGTGCAGTCCTAGCAAGGTCTGACTTTCGGGAAATTGAAGAGCACTGGCCTAGCTTAGCTGCTTGGGTCAAATCACACACTGAAACAGCAAGAATCTCAGCAGTGGAAGACTCTCTCTCTCTTTGTTTACAACTGTCGGTTGCTCGCCTTTCAGCTCAAAAGCCCTATTTGCCTGTGATGGGAAAACGGATCTGTCTCTATAAATATTTCAGCATCTCAGCCAGCACACTGCTGTCCACAGAGGACAGTACACAAGCATGCTGCAGGAAACGCTGTCTTCTGGCTCCTGTGGTCCTTACAGCTGTTCCAAACCCTGGCTTCTTTACCACCCAGATCCCAGATCACCTTGCTCTGTCTAGATGCTCGGCATGGTAGAGCAGGCAGCAGTGCTGGGCAGCCACCAGCCAGCTCCCATGGCAGACGTGTGGCAGAGATCCTTCCTGCCAACAGGCTTCCCTCAATGGCACAAAGGGAGAACTGCCGCGAGCTCCAAAGGTCAGGTCTCCACCAGCGCCACTCCGCAGGCCACACCACTCTCCAGTGTTCCCAGACACAGGAAGGGTATCTATCTACTTGTGCTGGTTAAGTTTCTGTACAGCACTCATA
>OU015754.1:71097634-71115234 GCA_907169655.1 Acomys percivali | reverse complement strand
TTTTTTTTCTTTCTTTCTTTTTTTTTTTTTTTAAAGATTTATTTATTGTATTTATTGCATAGGAGTGCTTTATCTGCAGAAGAGGGCATCAGATAACACTATAAATGGTTGTGAGCCACCATGTGGTTGCTGGGAACCGAACTCAGGACCTCTGGAAGAACAGGTGGTACCCTTAACCACTGAGCCATTTCTCCAGCCCTCTTCTTTGGTTTTTTGAAATCAGGTTTCTCTGTGTAGTAGCCCTGGCAGTAAGGTGAAATAAACCCTTTCCTCTCGAGTTGACTAGTGTTTTATCAAAACAAATTGATATTCTACATTTTAAAAGTGGCACAAGGCTTAGAAGGTCTACATTTTCTATGCAATACTATATTTGAGTGTGTGACTGAAATTTTTGTTGTTGTTTTGTTTTTGTTTGTTTGTTTGTTTGTTTGTTTTTCGAGACAGGGTTTCGAGCCTTGGCTATCCTGGACTCGCTTTGTAGACCAGGCTAGCCTTGAACTCACAGCGATCCACCTGCCTCTGCCTCCCGAGTGCTGGGATTAAAAGTGTGCGCCACCACCACCCAGCTGTGACTGATTATAAAGTTAACTTTTAGTGAGGAAGAAGACAAAGGGAGAAAAGCTTGGGTGACAATTCCCGCCACTGGGCCCTCCTAACCCATTCACCCAGTGCTGTTCATGTGCACTGCAGCAGCTCTGTGTAGCGATCAGAGACTGCAGCTTTCCAAACATTCTACAGGGTAAACTTGTAGCAGGTTCCAGAGGAAAGACTAGGAGCAAGCTCAGCTGTGCCGCACTGGAGACCCCTCTGCCATGAGGAGTCACAATGTTGACATCACCCTGGGAATCGGCTTGTGCATGCTTCTGCCTTCCTTACACACTGGGAGCCCGTTCTTTCATTCAATCCTTCTCTACAATTCACTACACTCAGTTCACTATATTCAATGTTCCTTCAAGATGCTACACTTTTCTCTTGATGAGATTCAGACTAATACACCTTAGTTACAGGTCAAATGGTTCTGCTCAAGAGTTTAAATATTTAATGAGTAAGAATTTAAATATTTAAAATGAAAGTTCAATTCTATATAAAAACAAACATTTCACTGAGCCCATGACAAATTATAATTCCTGTTGCCAAAATTCTGTAGTTTAAACTATGGCTAATATCCTCAAATATAACAATCACCAGTTTTAGAATTATTTCATTTGTTTCAGAAGCTTCCTAATAGTCAAGTTCTTAAAAACCTTAAATATGAAGACAAAAGTTTAAAATGAAATGTAGCCTGGAGAGGTGCCTCAGCAGTTCTGAGCCCCTGTGGCTCTTCCAGAGGACCAGGGTTCCTTTCCCATGGACAGCTCCTAAGCACAGGGAGGCCAGCATGAGGACAGGGGTAAGTACCAGTTGACCAGTGTCTGGAGAGAGGTTGAGATGCAGGTGATGCGATGATGCCTTACAGCCCATGAAGCCACAGAGAAATGCTCAATACAGACAGTCAAACCACTGAATTAAGCTATCAAACCCCAGAAACTCCTAGAAAAAAAACAACAACAACAAACAAAAAACTCACCCAAGTTACTCCATAGAAAAGAACACAAAAACACTGTCCTCTCCACCATAAAGGAATGGGAAGGGCACCAGAGGGCCACTAAAATGGCTCACCACACAGAAATTTCTTTAGAACCATTGACCAATTTGTTTGTTTTGTTTTTCAAGACAGGGTTTCTCTGTGTAGCCTTCCTTGGCTGTCCTGGAACTTGTTCTGTAGACCAGGCTGGCCTCAAACTCACAGAGATCCTCCCGAGTGCTGGGACTAAAGCCCATGAGCCACCCTGCCCAGCAAAGGACCAATTTCTTAAACAAATAGGAAAAACTAAATATAAACTGTTTCTCTTTTAATCACTCCAAGATGAAAAGCATAAGCTGCCAGCTGCCAGCTCCCAGCAGGCGCACAGGACAAAGCGGCCTGAGCCTTGCAGAGCTCCACACTACCTGCCGGTGAGTAGAATCACCTTTAGAGAAACTGAGTACAAGGTATACGAGGAACTGTCTTTTAAAAAGAAAATGAAGCATAAAACCTGCATTTCTTACTTGAGAGAGTCCAGGGGACGATGCATGTCCCGGGGGTGTGGCCGCAAGACTGGGGTGCCCCTTGTTTATTTCATGTGCTGAGTAAGGGGAAGGGGTCGGGGGTCCCGGCTGTCTTGCTACCTGTGTTACCTGTACAGAAATGAAAGGACAGTAGATTAGTGACCTGCCGAACAGTACAGCTAAACTGGTTAAATCGTTTTTGAAAATTGGTCCCTGTGTCTCCCAAGTCACAGTGAAGTATAACTTCTAGACTGAGCGGGGCTTACCAGGTCAGAACTCACAGATACCTCCCATCTGTTTGATGGGCCTAAAGCATAATCTCACAACCAAAATTCTTAAAACAAAAACACACGCTAAATGAAATGAAACTTAAAACTGAGCAAGCGTTTTGTAAAAGAAACAAGAAATAAATCGCTACCAGAGTAGAGGAGACTAGAGAGACCGGGGAGATCTCTGGAGATGACATAGCTTTTCTGAGTGAGAATCGAACGGCGTATTCGTCAAGACTCTCAGGACAGCCTCGTATGACGACACCACCTATAATGTAATCCCAGCAGTCTGTAGGAGTGTGCAGGAGGATGCTGAGTTCCAGACTGGCTTGTGCTAGACAGACAGGTTGTCGCAAGAGAAAAAAGGTTGGAAGAGCACTTTTGCCTAGCATGACATGAAGCCTGAGGTAAATCCCTGGCAGCACGTGAAATAGGTATGGTGGCCCAGGCCTGTAAATCCAGCTCTTGGGAGACACTTGTAAGATCAGCAGTTCAAGGGTAACTCACGCCTGTAAACCTTGCTCTGGGGGAGAAGGCCATGGAGACTGGGGGGTCCAGAGCTCAAGAGCCGGCTTGTCTAGCCAACTGGTAAGCCCCAGGCTCATTAAGAGACTCAGCCTCCAGCGTCTGGTCTCCACAGTCATGCGCAGGATTCATACCAGCACATGCATGCACATAGCATCTCTGATACACCAGCTCCCCATCCACACACATGCACACAGAATCACTAATGGACACCTTAACACCCCTACACACACACACAGATAATCAAATACATGCCCTACCCCTTACTCCTCACACACAGAATCTAACACATCCCTTGTCCCTGTCCCACACACGCACACACAGACTCTAATATACCCCTAGCTTCCCCCGGACATACTAAAATCTTGGACTTACTGAAAACTGCAGCAAACTTGTAAGTTTTCACTCAAGGTTTCTACCTAAAGTTAATCTCCAACAAAATCAATGACATTTAATGACAAAGCATAAAGATAATACAAATTAAACTGTTCATTAGGTTCACACTTCATCTACCCAGAACTAACTTATTTGATCAAATGCAGCAATTGAGAACTCCCCCGACATGCTAACATTTTATAATTACAATACGTGGTGAGGGGAGTACCCTTGTTCCATGAGATGTGGGGTAGCTGGCTAGACATACACAGAGCTCCAGGAAGAATGGCCACCAAACGGTGGAGTCGGCAGGAATGTGGAGTAGCAACGTAATCCTTCCAACTTCCACTAGAAACCAGCACTAAGGATTCTGTACTCAACCTTTTGACTTTCCAGTCACAGTGTGAGCTAAGAGTCACGCACTGTACATGAAACACAGGAGCAATCACTGTGTGAATGCAGCTGAGGTCAGCTCTGCAGGTCACCAACTGAGGCAGTGCAGATGCTCTGGTAAAGACCCACACAAAGCCCTCCTCCCTCACTGTGTTTACGCCTAAAGAAAACACAATGATTAAACACAGTAAGTAGAAATTTACTTGAAAAAGCTCTCTCTGACACCACACAACGTCCTAGTCAAGTAAATCAATCTCTTCTTCAACAACAAACTATTCCTATAAAGGTAAAGGCATGTGGCTTCTATGTCACCACCCGTTACTTTTCTCCACTCCAAGACAGTTTCCCTAGTGAAGACACCTAAAACCATCCAGAAACCTAGTTGGTAGGCCACACTCGTAATCCCAGACAAGGAAAATCAGAGATTGAAGGGTAGCCTGGGCTATGCACAGAATTACAGGTCAACCTGGACCACATCAGACCTTATTTCCAAAAGCCAAATAAATAAAATACAAAAGACAAAGGCTGGAGAGATTGCTCAGCAGTTAAGAGCACTTGCTGGATTTGCAGAGGACCCAGATTGGGGTGCCAGCACCCATGTGGTGATTGACTCACAACTCCAAATGGATTCTAGGGGATCCAACACCTTTTTCTGACCTCTGAGGATATCAAGTACACATATACACTGTACACATAGGCACATGCAAACAAAAAGGGTGCAGGTCCCACACAGAAATGGCCACGATTAACCAGGAAGACAAGACAATGCCTAAGCTTTGCTTCCAGATGTGACAGTCCTCACTACTTTCCTATCATCCTAGCTTTTCCCTAAGAACATGTATTTCCCCAAACCAACAAGTTTTAGAAAATAACAAAAGCCAGTCCACTCAGGAAACAGTACGGCGCTGTTGATACGGCCAGTAGACAGAAGCATATAGAGACCAGAGCCCCGTGTTTAACAGCCAGGGCCCATATGGTTACCCCTGACCTCTGTGTGTGTGCTGTGGAGCATGCTCACCTACACACAGCAGACACACATGCGCCCGTACACACACACAAACAGAGTAAATGTAACATATGTATACACATAATATTTTCTAAGTGAACCAGTACAGTGGATACTAGGACGTCTTATTTGACATCCCCATCAATCCACAGGAAGGAAGAAGAGGTGGCTGGGAGGAAGTGGGGAGGAGGGCTGTCTCCCTTTTTCTGTTCTACACTTATTAGGTCAGACTACTTGCAATCCCAGGTATTCCAGTACATTTGCTTCCATAAAACAAGCAATTCCATGAGTTCCTCTAGTCTTACGTAGCCCTGAAGAGACTAGACTCCATGCTTACAATGAACTCAGAGCAGGCTTCAAGCATGAGGTTGTAACCAATAGGCAGTGAGCTGTCTAGTTTGTTAGTAACAGTATGTACTGAGTAACAAAGAAAACGGAATGCTGCAAAGCAGTGCTCTTAGCAATGAAATCAGACCATCAAATCAAAATAACAATCAACTCTAGAAAACACTAAAGATGTTCTCTATATCCTGTATTGTCAAGCACTCAGGCAAGATAAATAAGATTTAATATCCCGCAGTCCCCCAACCCCCGCCAAGACAGTGTTCTCTGTGTTGCTCTGATTGTCCTCTATAGGCTACGCTGGCCTTGAAGTCACAGAGATTCACCTACCTCTGCCTCCCTGAGTGCTGGGATTACAGGCGTGTGCCACTGCGCTGGCTTAAGACTTAATTTCTTAAATAAAAATAAGTTCAACCATTCATTTGCATTTAAATTTGCTTTTGCCTTTAATACAAATAGAGAAACTGTGTATGTACCTGTGTATATTACACCAAAGAATTCTTTTAAAAGTTCTTCATTACATAGCTATTTTATATATCTATACACCCAGGACTGTGTTTAAAATTTCTCACATAAAAAGGTATTAGAATCACAGCAGTAAAGACAGAGGTGAAAGCAAGTGTGCCGATGTCTGTATCTTAGAGACAGGGCTATGCAATTGTTTTGGTCAATTTGACTGGAAGTAGACAGAAGAGAATGAGGGCTGGCTGCATATCTTTCATATAGTAAGTATTTACCAACAGACTTTACAGTGAGCAGTATCCGTAAGAGAGCCTACCTCCATGGAGTTGCTACTCACACTGACATAAGATGCTGAAAGTCTATTTTTTCTTAAGAGTCTTGTGTGTGTAGACCTGACTGGCCCCCAACTTACTATGCAACCATGCTGGCCTTAAACTTGAAGCAATACTCCTGATTTAGCCTCCCAGGTGCTGGGATTACAGCCTATGCCCGGTTTGTATACCACATTCAGAGTAACAGCTTAAAGAACACCAGGAATCCTTTGGAAAGTTATGGCTTGAAACACTAGGTCTGGAGACGTGCTGATGTTAGATGAGGCTGAAAAACAGAGCAGACTTGGGGGTAATTGTGACCAGGAGTCAAACCTGCACCATCTACTACATGTCCAATAGGAGCAGAGAGCAGCCTGGAGGGTCTCTTAACTCTGAGCTTAGGAAAGGAGCTGGGGCCAAGCAAACAATCTAGGGTGGTTCACTATTAGCACTCCGAATACTATCTAAACCAATTATCAGAATTATCAAAGACTTTTGTTTGTTTGTTTGTTTTTCATTTTTCCAGACAGGGTTCTGTCACCCTGGCTGTCCTGGACTCGCTTTGTAGACCAGGCTCACAGCGATGCACCTGCCTCTGGGAGTAGAGGCGTGTGCCACCATGCCCAGCTGGCAAATGAAAACTTTTGAAAATGAAACAGAGCAGCCGGGTGTTGGTAGAGCATGCCTTTAATTCCAGCACTCAGAAGGCAGAGGCAGACAGATTGCTGTGAGATCGAGGCCAGCCTGGTCTACAGAGTGGGTTCCAGGACAGCCAAGGATACACAGAGAAACCTCTCGAAAAAAATAAAATAAAATAAAATAAATAAATAAATAAATAAATAAATAAATAAATATAAAAAATAAAAAAGAAAGAAAATGACACAGAGTAGAGGAGTAACAATTTCTGGATCTGGTCGATGTTAACTGTAACCATTAAGATCATATGTTCACTTCATGTAATCAATGCGTTTATATCTCTACTTAAAATTATACAAGAAATAAAGAACCAAGACTAGAATAAATGAATAATTTGTCTGCAAAAATTAAAATCAATTCTCAAAACTACAAAGGTGATTAAAGAGTTATCACAATTTCACCAGTCCCAAAAGTTAAGCAGCCTTCACCTGAGAGCAAACAGAAACTGGAAGCCATTTAACTGTCTACAAGTCAACAAGGCTAACTGCTCCCACCACACTACTGAGCCTCGATCGGCCTTTCCCACAGGTGGATTCCTGCCTTCCAGAACCTTCATCAGGAAGGGGTCACAGCAAAAAGAAATGGGCAGTGCTATGATCCAGGGTGACTTTAAAGTCCTCATGAAAAGCAGCAACGGCTCTCGGGTCTGAGGCAGGTAGAGCCCACACGTTCCTTGGGAAGTGAAAAGCTGAGTTCTAATTTTAAAAAGAAAAGAATAAAGTGCCAAGACACAGGGCATGTTCTGTGAAAAGGTAAAAAAGTCTGTGTGGAAGGGATGGAGAGGAGAATTATCTGAAAAAGAGACAAGTGGGTGAAGATCCTGGCGAAACTATGAAAGCCAGTTTCCTTGTTGAGACACTTAGCAAAGAGCAGCATTATTCTTAACTGCTGCCAAAGAGTAAAACAAGCAGCCACTACTGAACTCAAACACATCCTATCTCCCCTTCAGGATATCAGTCACTGAAACACTGCTTAGTCAGGGGTTCATCACAGAGTACCAGTGATTACATGACTCCATGAAATGTCCAAAACTGGAAAACACAGAAGAGAGATGTGCCTAGGGCTACGGGTTGGGGAGTTACAACTCAAAGAACTCCAACTCTTTCACTATAGTGATGACAGGATATACTACGATCTTTTGAACTGTACACATCATGAGTTGTATGCCACTGTGATTAATTACATGTTAGTAAAAATAAGGGGGGGGGGGGCAGGTAGAAAAGGGAATGGACAGGCCAGGGTTGGGCAAATGAGCAGGTTAACCAAATGGAGATATTTTCCCAAAATGATCAATTCAGAAGATAACCTTTAAAAAAAAAAAAAAAAAGAAAGAAAGATCACCTTGAGAAAGAAGAGCGATTTCAAAGGTGGCTAGTGGGGGCCATTGCAACTACATTCCAGTGACAAGACACTCATGGGCATCTAGGAAAGCTAGGAAGGCCCCTCACAGCAGACACTGCAGTACTTGGAAGCTAGGGTAGGGTGACTGGCAAGAGTTCAAGATCAGATTGCAGTACAGCATGAGTTCCAGGCCAGCCTGGGCTACCTAAGACCCTGACTTAAAAAAAAATTAACCCTGGGGCTGGAGAGATGGCTCAGAGGTTAAGAGAACTGTCTGCAGCCAGGCGTGGTGATGCACGCCCTTCATCCCAACACTCGGGAAGCAGACAGATTGCTGTGAGTTTGAGGCCAGCCTGGTCTACAAAGCAAGTCCAGGACCGTTACACAAAGAGACCCTGTCTCAAAAAACCAAAAGCCAAAAACAAAAACAAACAAACAAACAAAAAAAAAGCACTGTCTGCTCTTGCAAAGGTCCTGAGTTCAATTCCCAGCAACCACATGGTGGCTCACAACCATCTATAATGAAGTCTGGGGCCCTCTTCTGACATACAGGCACACATGCAGACAGAATAATGTATGCATAATAAATTAAATTTATTTTTTAAAATAATTTTTTAAAAATTAACCCAAGAATCATCTCTCACTGTAAGAAAGGAACCCCAACCTACAAGTCTCTCTTCCCATCACTAACTACACTGAGCAGTAGTTTTGTGAACACAGCAGCAAATATTACTGCATGGTTCTTAAGCTGCTATGAACACCCACCTTGCCTTCCATCTTCCACACAGTAGAACTGAAATCCTAAAGGCACACTTTGGCAACCAAAGATAACAAAGGAAAAGCAGGTAGGCCTAATTCCAGCACTACCATTTATGAACCATGTAACAATGGAGTTTCACTTTTCTACCTTGTAAAAACAATACATTTGGAAAGTATCCAATATGGTGTTTGACACACAGAATTCCGGCCTACTACAGTATCTACCCACATACTGAAACATGAACTCCTGACCCAATAATCCCTTCCTGGCAAGCCTTAGCTTAGCCTTAGCATACGAGCCTTTGGAGACCGTTCAAACTCAAACTATCACAAAAAAAAGTAATGGCAGAGAGGACAAAAGTAAAAGTGTTCCCAACTGGCTCTGTCTAAACAAAAGAATGAGGTGGGAATTGATTGTCTGACTAGAAATCCTCTCATGCTTCCTCCTGTTGAGGTGGCCATCAGTGAACAGAAGCCACAGTCCTGCACTGCCCTGTGGTGATGAAGAACATCAGCAAACCAAGGCATAGCCAGTGCCAGTGCCAGTGCCGCAGGCGCCTCACCAAGCACTAAGTGAGACATGTGCAGGGCGGTGTGCGGCTTTGCTCCCTATGAGTGGCAGCACCGTGAAGCTGCTCAAGATGTCCAAGAGCAAGTATGTGCTCAAGTTCATCAACAAGAGGGTAGGCTCGCACATCCAGGCTAAGAGGAAGCATGAGGAGCTTAACAATGCGTTGGCAGCCAGGAAGAAGGCAGGGTCCAAGGACTGATGCCTCCTGCCACTCCAAAAAGAAAAAACACCTTTTATACTATTTGTTAAAATCATATATATTCCCTTATTCTGATTATTTTCATTAAGAAAATGGACACGTGACAAAAAAGTACTTAAGGATCGGCATAAAGACAAGACAACAAAGACCTATAAGCAAGGCTGCCCAACACAGAATAATTTGCAAATGCAAGAATACTGAGATATGAGTTGGGATGTGGCACCACTGGTAGAGTGCTTGGCTGGCATGCATAAAGCCCTAGGTTCAATCCCCAGCCCTGTATAAAATCAGAACAATGACATATACCTACAACCCCAACACTCAAGAGGCTGAGGCAGGCGGATAGGGAGGTCAGGGTCGTTGAGGCCAGCTGGGCAACCTGAGACCTTCTAACACGCAAAATTATCAGTAATCCAAAGCCAGGCCTGGAGGATGAAAGATAAACAGTAAAGACCAGCAAGATACTAATTACTCCTTACTGATATCTTCCCAATATGCCCAAAAGCTAGAAATGAGTTATTTCAGTATTTTATGGTACATCTGGGTTGGAGAGTTGGCTCAGCCATTAAAGGCTAGAGTCACAACCAAAAATATGGTACATCTATGGTCTACTACATGAGGCACAATTCTATAATAAAATAAAACATTTGACAGGCTAAGAAAAGTATAAAATGTAGGTTGTGTTTGAAAGTATGAATGAAGGGGCTGGAGAGATGGCTCAGTGGTTGGGAGCACTGCCTGCTCTTCCAGGGGACCCGGGTTCAGTTCCCAGCACCCACATGGCAGCTGACAACTGTCTGTAACTCCAAGATCTGACACCCTCACACCAACACACATGAATTAAAATTAAATAAAATATTTTTTAAAAAGAAGAAAGTATGAATGAAGGGAGTGCCAAGATGGCTCACAGTGAGTAAAGGCACTTGCCACACATGCCTGCCAACCTGAGTTCAGTCCCCAGAACCTATATAAAAGTAGAATAAAAGATCCAAGTCCAAAAAGTCGTCCTCTGACCTCCAGTGTGTGCCGTGGCACACATGTCCACACATATCCGTCAAGCACACCATGAAGCAATTAAGTATTTAGAAAACATTTTATGAGTCATACATGCATGCATATATATATGTGTGTGTGTGTGCGTGTGCGTGTGTGTATATGTATGTATACTGTATGTGTGCGCATGTGTGTGTCCTAGCTGTCCGTAACTAGCTTTGTACACCAATGTGTGTGTGTGTGTGCGTGCGCGCGCGCGCGTGCGCATCCATCCGTCCTGGCTGTCCCTGACTAGCTTTGTACACCAGGCTGGCCTTAACTCAGAGAGATCCACCTGCCTCTGCTTCCCAAGTGCTAGGATTAAAGGCATGAGCCACCACACCGGGTAAGTAATTATATGGTGGGGGGGGTGAGGCGGGTCACCACAATATGAGAGACTATAGCTCTGGTTATCCTGGAACTCAACTCTGCAGACCAGGCTGGCCTCCAAGTCACAAAGATCTGCCTACCTCTGCCTCCCAGAGTGCTGGGATCACAGGCGTGCATCACCACACTCAGATGCATTTTCCATGTCTACAAGAAAACAAGAACAAAAGACATCTCTCCAAATATAAGTGTTTCTATGGAAAATAAAGTGAGAACATAATTCTGTTCTCTTCAGTTTTTAGCTGTTTTTGTTACTATTTTATCAGAAAAGAAATGTAAGACTATGAATCTGTTATTTGATTATTACATTTGTGACAGTAAAATAATCACAAAAACAAGTCCATTGGGGGAACAAGTTACTACTACATCCTAAAGTAGAGGATGGATGATAGACAGTATCTACCTGAAACATTTAGTATTTTTTCAGTGTATATAGTATGTGTGAGGGCAGGGGCCTGGCATCATGTGGCACTCAGAGAACAACGTTCAGAAGTCAGTTCTCTTTCTACTAAGGGTTCAGGAACTCAAATTCAAGTCAAGAGACTTGCATGGCAAGCCACTTTAGTTACTGAGCCATCTTACCAGGCTAAAATAAAATAATGTTGTTGTTGTTGTTGTTGTTGTTGTTGTTATAGTAATAACAACAACAAAGCAGACAGTACAGCACTTTCCCCCCTATATTTTAATCTGGATTTCTATTTTTCTAGAACATACATTTTTCAAATCTGCTATTTGGAACTTGGCAGTTTCTACACTAGCCTATAAGATTCCATGTAGGAAGCCCAGGTGGTGGTACACATCTGAAATCCCAGCACTAGAGAGGTGGACACATAATGACAAGTTTGACCCAGCCTGGGATATGAGGCTAGACAGAGGCCAGCATAAAACTCCACAGCAAAATCTCGACCCAACAGGTAAACATGCTCTGCATAAGCTGATGAGTGAGCAAGAGCAGACTCCCACACCACAGTCCTTTGTCCTCATGCAATCCTGCACAGCCAACAGCAGCCCTCTCACAATCACCTGCCTCCACCCATACTGCCCTCAGGGACAAAGTAAATTCTGTGGCCTACTGGCAACCAAGTGGTCTCTTGGGCATTTAGATATAACTATTATTACACTATAGTATAAATTCTACAAACAATACTACCTATTACATGGCTACACAGGGACACGATTTATTTAGCTTAGCGATGCATCAACACCTCAGACCTTACAGCACGGAGGAGGCCAGCACAGAACATCTCAGTTCCTTCACTGCTAATAGGAACCTAGACAACTGATCTGAGACCTTGACCAACTGGAGCTAACTGCCCAGAAGAAACAGATAAGGAGGTTATCAACCTTACTAAACCCAGCCACTCAGAAAATAGTCACACTGCACAGGTGGATAATGACAATGCCATGTCTTTTTTCAGGGCTATCTTGACTTGGGTTTTTTGGTTAGTTGGTTTGGTTTTCTTTGCTGTTGTTCTGTTTGCTGTCCCTGTGGACACAAGATCTAACATCAGCTGATCTGTTGTTATTCTCTTGGTTTATGAGGATTTTGGATGTCTGAATCAAGGTTCTTACAACATAGTCTGAGTAACTTATAACTATGTAGCCCAGGCTGGCCTCAAACTTACAACGCTCCCTCTGCCTCAGCTGGATTCCAGGGGTGCATCCATCTAACAGGGAGACCACATTCTCTTTCACAAGTTCAGAAGCTCACTGCCAAGGGTCTCAGCTTTCCCCAGAGGGCAGAGCTGCATGAGTATCGGGCGGCAGTATTACATACAGTAAGGGTTGCCCAGGAATCAATTCCCATCTTAAAACATGATTTTTGTACTTATACTTTGCATTTTCTGCAGATCTTCCATTGCTAATGTCCCAATTATGTAACTAGCCTAAGGCATTTGGATTTAATTCCAAGGTATTAGTGGAACTCTGAGCTTAGTATTCAGCAATAAATTATAATCAAATGTGTTATCAAAATCACAGTTAAGATTGCACATAAATAGCACATGTCACAGAAGAAATGTCACTAAGTCCCCATTCTGAGGGTCACAAAAAAATGTAGTTTCCTGGGCTGGAGCTGGCTGGAAAAGCACTTGGGCTCAATTCCCAGCATGCACGTGGCTAACTCATAACCAGTCCTGGGAGATGGGAAACATTCTAACTCCAAGGACACTATGCACACACATGATGCACACATATACACACAGGCAAGCATTCACACACATAAAATTTAAAAACTAGTTTCTTTTTCTGCAGAAGAGATAAAGGCACTATCTTGCAATGGCACAGGCTTGAGTGGCTAGCATGGCTCTTATCTGCATGACAGAAAATTGCACAGCAACTCAAGCTGACCTTGCAGAACTGTACACTGGCCAATCTGGGCTGTTCACCTTCAAATAGTGTCAATCACATGTCTAGAAACATCCTAATCCTAAAACTATGTCTCTCTAATTGAGACTCTTATAACCCATTGCCCTGTGGTACAAGCAGGACTCTAGTGGCTGGCCAGTCCACTGCTCTCCTGCAGTATACTCAATAAACTTTTCCCATAACCTAAAATAAATAAATTTTAAAAAAAAGTAAAGGTTATCATGCGAACCTATTTATGTAATCCATTATATGATGTGTACTGCACAATGCTGTATAAAGTGTTCAAACACAGTAGCTACTGTGTTTAATTTTGTTACCAACATTTAAACTATTGGTGTTAAGATTTTGAATGACAGTTTTAGACTGAAATGATTGACACTCTATGATTTTTATTTTTAAACCAGAGAGAATATAAGGGGTTTAGACTAACAAACACAGTGTGTTTCCTCAGCATCACCTGGGAACTAGAAAAAATGCAGACCTACCAAGAGTGAGGCACCAGCTAGCTGTGAAGCAGTGCTGGCGCAGCCCCCCAAATGTCCCACATGCTGTTTTCAGCCCAAAGAACTCTAACACTAATCAGCCACTTACAGCCTCCTGGACACACACATGCTATGCTGCGTGACCAGTGTGTACCAGCTCAGCCACGGCCACAAGCATGTAGGCACCCAAACCCTTTCTTTCTGTGATTGCCCAGCTTGTACTAAAATGCAATTAGCACTCCAGATAAATGTCTGGCCAACTACAAAAATGTAATGATTTTTCTTCCATAAAGCTTCCTACCCAACCCAGAACCTACCAGAATCATATACTTCAATACTAAGCCTCTTTTACATGTGCATGCATATTAAAAAACAAAAGGCTTTTTTCTTTTTTCTGTTTTTGGGGTTGAGGTGGTAGGGTAGTAGTTTTCCAGATAGGGCTTCTCTGTGTAGCCTTGGCTGTCCTGGACTCGCTCTGTAGACCAGGCTGGCCTTGAACCCACTCCCTGAGTGCTCGGGTTACAGGTGTGTGTAAACTTTTAAAGATGGTAGGCAGACACACACACACAAACCTCCGACCTGGACTTTCAGAGTCTCTTCCGTTGAGGAAGTTGAAGATAATTACTTCACACACGCTCATAATTACATTTTTAAAATTTTTTTCATTATTAAAGGAATGGTTATTTTATTTATTTATTTATTTATTTATTTATTTATTTATTTATTTATTTTAATTAATTTATTCTTGTTCCATCTCAATGGTTATCCCATCCCTTGTATCCTCCCATTCTCCCCTCCCTCTCATTTTCCCCTTATTCCCCTCCCCTATGACTGTTCCTGAGAGGGATTACCTCCCCCTGTATATGCTCATAGGGTATCAAGTCTCTTCTCGGAAAGGAATGTTTATTTAAAGGAATGTAGTGCTAAACACCTTTAATTCTAGCACTCTGGGAGGGAGAGGCAGGAGGATCTCTGTGAGCTTGAGGCCAGCCTGATTTACAAACCCTGGGACAGCCAAGACTACAGAGAGATTCTATGTCAAAAAAGCAAGACAGACAAGACAGACAAGAATGAAGGGAGTTGCGAGAAAACTTGCTACTCTTTCAATTCCATAGGGACCCAAATTCTGTCCCCAGTATCCACACTGGGAAGGCTCACAACCACCTATTAACTCCAGCTCCAGGAGATCTGATGCCCTCTTCTAGCCTCTGCAGAAACTGTCATGTATGTGGTATAGACACATAGACCCATGCGTACACATAGCTTTTTAAAAATGCATCTTGAAAGAATGAAGTTGTACGCTAGGCACTAGTAGTGAACACCTTTAATCCCAGCACTTAGGAGGCAGAGGCAAGTGGATCTCTGTAAGTTTGAGGTCAACCTAGTCTATACAGCAAATTTTAGAACAGCCAGGACTACACAGAGAAATCCTGTCTTGAAAAAATAAACATGGGCTGGAGAGATGCTCAAAGATTAAGAACATTTGTCTGTTCTTCCAAACGTCCTGAGTTCAATTCCCAGTAACCACATGGTGGCTCACAACCATCTATAATGAGATCTGGTTCCCTCTACTAGTTTGCAGGCACACATGTGGGCAAAATACTGTACAAATAATGAATAAATAAATCTTTTTAAAAAAAAGAGAGAGAAAAAGAAAAATAAACATAAAATACATATATAAAATATAAAATTAGGTAAAATTGTACAACTAGTTTTATAGGTCTAAAATTAACTTATCCAGTGGATCTTTAGAATCTGTAAAACTTAAAAGAAATAAAATACCCTTGTATGGTTGTTCTATATGGAAATGAACAACCACAGAAACAATTTACACGGACATACATACCCAGGCTCGGGTGCTGGGTACCTAACTCAAAGCCAGACACTAAACAAGGGCTCAACTGTGAACTGTGACCCCAGCCCCAAAGTCACAATGAACACAATGGACAAAGCCTCAATCCTGCTCAAGCTTTGGCAGGCAGGAGTCCCCAACTGTCAAGTGTGCTCACAAAAGTGAGAGCATAAAGTACAGGTAACACTGGCCAGTGTCTACCCAATTACAGTTAAAAATGGCCTTTCTATCCATGCCACCAACTTATGATAATAATAAATCTATTCCCCAAGATAATGGCCTTGTTCCTCATCCTCCTCTTCTTCTAGAACTAACTGCACCGTCATTTAGCAGACCACTTACAGCCGTCCTAGTTCTTGGGACCTGTCTGACCGCCACTGCTCCACAGCATTGCTTTGCTTCTGAGCAATGATTCATAGGACACTTTATAAAATGGCTCAGGGGGTGGAATATTCCATAGCTTAAAGCAGTATACTATCAAAGCAAAGTGCCTGGCACAGATTCCTTCTACTCTCATCTGAGAAACCTGAAAGCCGTTGCTCGCTGGCATTTCCCAGCAGCGCACTCCTTCACATCTCCACGTTAATCCTTCTTCTGAAGGAGGAAAATCAAGTGAATACATACTAAATAATATTTTAATTACGTCTCTGATTTAACATTTAATGAGAAATCAACATGAAATATTAACAAAGGCTCTAAGCTTTCATAAATGTCATTAATTAGCAGATACAAAGACAAGCAGAAAAACAGATCCAGACTGGTAATAACCAGACCGAGTCCCAAAGGTGCAAGGTCGTGAGTACTTTAAAGTGACATCAGGTCACAGAGAGCTGCTGGGAGAGAGTGGGCTTTGCCTGACAATCATGTGTCCTGTGTTTGGCTCCCCACATAAAAGCAGTGCATGGTGGCAAACATCTGTAGCCCCAACACTGGTGGCATTCCTAGAGTTTCCTGACCAGCTAGTCAAGCCACAGCAGTAAACCCTATGCTCAAATGAAAGACCTCCTCAAAAGGCAAGATAGAAACCAAGAACACATGCTTTTATTCCCAGCACTCAGAGGAGGCCGAGGCAGAGGCAGAGACAGTCTGGTATGCACAGTAAGTTCCAGCACAGCCACAGCTATACGTCATATAGACAGTGTGTGTCTTAAAAATAAACCATGTCTGACCTAGTGGTACACTCCTATAATCCCAGCACTCAGGAGGCAGACGCAGGCAGATCTCTGTGAATTGGAGGCCAGCCTGATCTACAGAGGGTGTCCAGGGCAGCCAAGGCTACACAGAGAAACCCTGTCTGGGGGAGAGGAGGGAGATAAAAATAAAAGACAAAAGGAGGCCCATGGCCACACCCCAAATCCTAGCACTCAGGATGCTGAAGCAGGAGAACTGTGAGTTCCAGTAGCCTTGTCTACTTAGTGAGCATCTTGAGATGATGCCAGCAGCCTTGCCCTCCCTCATGCAGGCATCTCATGGGTTCTCACAGGTTAACACTTACTAATGTGTACATTCTCAGCGTGTGCAGCGCACTGTAATCTTTGTCTCAATGAAACTGTGTGTATATAAACCACCACTCCAACTGGTTTAAAAACAGTGACTGTTATGCTGTGGGGAGACAGCAAGCCCAGTCAAGCACACTTCCACCTAGCTGGATGCTACTGCTCAACAAGACCTGACCGAGCCAGGCCAGGCTTCTCTGCAGAACCTTCACTGCTGTGGGTCTCCTCAGCACTCAGAGGCTGGGGGAAATTAGTAAAGCCAGGATTTTCTAAACGTTACAGACAGCTACAGGATAGCTGGTATATAAAGTGGGAAGTGCTTTCAAGGATCAGAACTGTAACAGCGTCAAAGTCATTTTTTCTTTAAGAGCAACTTCAGTAACCCAAAGGAATCTTTCCTAAGTAAATAATAGGAAACCTTCCTTCCAGGCATTCTGAAGTCCGCCCTGTCAGCGGTCATTGCTCAGTCACTAAGTATGACTGCAATCACATACTTGCTTAACAGTCACAAGATCCACTGTCTCTGAATACAAAAGACAAACATACAACACAGCAAGCTTACTGCACAGCTCACACTGCAGATTAGCTATTGCCTCCCGCCTGTCACCTCTGCTCTACCCTGCATCACACTGACTGTCACCTCTGCT
>OU015754.1:71046434-71097624 GCA_907169655.1 Acomys percivali | reverse complement strand
TCTGCTCTACCTTGGATCACACTGTCACCTCTCCTCTACCCTGCATCACACTATTACAGTTTTTCAAGTATTTGTTTGAATGTTCATGGTTCATTAATAGGATCGATCTCTCAAATTTGACTTATCGTTCATAAATACTTCAAAGACAAGTTTGCATAAGCAAACCAAGTTAAAATAACCAAATACAACATAATACATGAAGGCATTCCAAAGGCATGGCCAACTCAGGGTACTTTCTGATGATGTGCAGTGTGTCTGAGTCTACAGAAGATGACCAGCCACTGAAAAGGGAAAGTGCTGTGAACTTCTTAAAACTGGCCAGAAGTGCTACTACTGCCTTTCAAGGAATCTAAGCGACTCAATTCAAGTGACATATGGGCACCACATGCGGAGGCAACAGGAGATGAACTGAAGGTAGCCTTGATTTGGTGACAGAGAAATGGGATGAATCAACCTAGACACAAGTCATGACCAAATATAGAATCCTAACACTAAGGCAGAGCACTAAAGACTTCAAAGCATCCCTACTCGCTAACAGCCTGTACTGCAAGATAAACACCAGGAGTGGGAAACGTAAACTATTAAGAATGTAAATGATTAGCCAGGTGTGGTGGCACATGCCTTTAATCTCAGCATTCAGGAGGCAGAGTCAGGAGGAACTCTGTAAATTTGAGACCAGTCTGGCATATACAGCAAGCTCCAGGACAGCCAGGGATACAAATCAAACCACCGATGTAAAACATAAAAACAAACAAGAAAGAATGTAAGTAATTTATTAGAAATCCCAGCACTCCAGAAGCAGAGGCAGACAAATGTTTGAGTCAACATCGTAAGTTCCAGGTTGTAAGTTCCAGGTTAGCCAGGGATACCCAGTAAAGCCTTGTCGCAAAATAAAATAAATGTCATTTTTAAATTGGAGAAGAAACCACCTACTAGGGAGGCTAAGGCAGAAGGATTGCTTCACCCAATAGTGTAGGATTACTTAGGCACTAAAAGAAGAACCAGATTTTAAAAAACAGAAGGGAGTTGGGCATGATGACACACGGCTTTAATCCCAGAACTCAGGAGACAGAGGCAGGTGGATCTTTGGATCCAAAGCCAGCCAAGGCTACACAGAGAAGCCCTGTCTCAAAGAACAAAACAAAACAAAACACAAACAAACAAACAAAGGCATGGGGGGAGAAGGGAACAGACCACATTATTGTTACTGTTGCTGTTTTGGTTTTGAGTTTTTGAGACAAGGTCTCACTACGAAGCTTTGGCTGGACTGGAATTCACTATGTAGATCAGGCATCTGCCTCTGCCTTCTGAATGCTGGAAAGGTCTGTGCCACCACACCAGGCTGAGAACATCATATTTAAGAGTAGCATTTATTTATTTATTTTTATTGGTTTCAAACTGGCCTAAAACTCGCACAGATCCGCCTGTCTCTGCCTTCCAGAGTGCTGGGATTACAGTCTTGAGCCACCGCACCCAGCTTTAAGAGTAAATTTAATTCCTCAAGTTCCTTGTTGTTCTAGCAGTACAATATACAGTGTGACACGTGTTAAGTGTATGAAAGAAACTTTAAAGAGTAAAAGTCAAGTAACTCTCACAAGGAAATCCAACAGCTGGGAGCCTAGCATCTCTATAAACTGTAAGAAGGGGGCTGGAGCGATGGCTCAGTGGTTAAGAGCACTACCTGCTCTTCCAAAGGACCCGGGTTCAATCCCCAGCACCCACATGGCAGCTCACAACTGTCTGTAACTCTAAGATATGACTCCCTCATACCAATGCACATACATTTAAAAAATTAAATAGAATATTTAAAAAAAAAAACTGTAAGAAAGGCTCAGTGGGTGAAGCCTCCCTCTAGGCACTTCCTGTCACAGACAGGGGTTTCATGGGCTTGTCTTCAAAGTATGAATCTACACTGTCAAGCGTCTTGTTTACAGGGAATCTTAATGACATGGTGTTTTAAGTTAGAGTACCTCACTATGAATACTAGACTGGCCTTACTCACACGGTCACACACACACCATCTAATATTGCGATTATGGGCACCTAAGGGCTACACACCTTATCTTTGATTTAGTAATTTCAAATTCTACAAAGTCATCCAAAACACAGAAAAAAATTACAAATTCAGACAACAACAAAAAATGAAAACAATCTAATGTTTTAATGCCAAAGTATTGTTTCTTATAGGAAGCAGACTTGTATCAAAAAATTATCTTCCTTGGAGATCACCCCTAATGAATAAGACCAAAAACTAGGATTGGCTGGTTCAAGCCAAACTCCCCAGACATCACATAGACTCTCTCTCTTTCATGGCACTTTAAAGACATCCTTATACCCTACTGACTTTATCATAGTAGACTACAAACATTTATTACTCCCACTTCAAGTATAGCATAACGATCTTGTGTCTGTACAACCGAAAAATGTCTTTACAGACCTTCCTGCCTCCCCTCACCACGCTCCTTCATGGCCCTTCCCATACTGCAGCTACTGTGACAATTTTGGTTTGGTTTGGTTTTGGTTTGTTTGTTTTTGTTGGTTTGTTTGTTTGTTTGTTGAGACAAGGTTTCTCTGTGTAGCCCTGGTTGTCCTCGAACTCACAGAGATCCACCTGCCTCTACTGGGCTTGTAGGTGTGCACCACCAAGCCTGGCTGAATTTTTTTTCAATAGAGGAACATTCAATCACAATTTAAAATCAGGTGGCTGGAGGGAAGGCTCAGTGGTTAAGAGCACTCATTGACTGCTCGTCCAGATGACTCAGGTTGGATTCCCAGCACACACATGGCAGCAAACAACTATCTGCGTAACTCCAGCCCCAGGGAATCTGATGCCCTCTTCTGGCCTCCAGGGGCACTGCACACACAAGGTGCACAGGTATGCATGCAGACAGTACTCATACACATAAAACAAATAAAAATTAGAAAATAGCCAGGCAGTAATGGTGCATGCCTTTAATCCGAGCATTCAAGAGGCAGGAGGCAGAACAGGTGGAGCTATGTGAGTTCAAGGCCAGGCTGGTCAACAGTCTACAAAGCAAGTTCCAGGACAGCCAAAGCTACACAGAGAAAACCCTGTCCCAGAAAAAATAATTAGAAAATGAGAATTTAAGATGAGTGTAAAAAAATAACTTCTGTTGGGGGTTGGTCTGGTGCTATGTATTCATTCTGAGGCTAATTACTGGCTCCCAAGATCTAGCTGCTGCTCAGAGGAGCACATTCTCAGGTACACCTGTCCTTGTTATGTAAACCTTGCCTAAGGAATTATTCCTGTTTGACCAATAAAAGCTGATACCCGGGCAGGGCCAGAGGAAGGTAGGCATGGTGAAGGTTCAAGGGTTTTGGGAAGAGAAGCATCTTGGGAGGAAGGACAGGTGTTGGGGGAGGAAGAGAGCCACCACAACTGGGTTAGCATGGAGAGGAGACATCGCTGTATCGGCATGAATGGAGGAAACCAGCCAAGAATAAGCAAGCATTTATAAAGTTATGGATGAGAGGTAGCCCACATAAAAATGATTAAAGCAGATGGCATGGGTTAGAGGCTGGGTGACAATGGAAGGTAGCTGAGCTGGTAGTATCTGCCATGCCCCAAGTAATATAAGTCTATCAGGTGTCTGTGTCTTTAGTGATTGTGAAATCAGGTTGGTAATACCACTGTAATAATTATAAGCCTAATAATAAACATCCACTAGGTCATATCATTAAATTAACAGAACAAATTTCCAAAGCAGTAGAAGCATGGCTCCATGGCAGCGTGCCTAAGCACCTAGTATGCACAAAGACTTGGGCTATGTCCCCAATGCTGAACAATGTAAGCCAGAAGTTATGGAAAGAGAGCAAGGGCAGGTGTGGAACGCCAAGGGACCCTCACACAATGTTCACCTCACCTATACTCATTAGATTACAGAGGTGAGTAGAGGTCACAATGTGCATCTAATTCTATAGGGAACTTGGTTCAACCTTCCACCTGAAGCATATGGCAGGAATACCAAGCACTCAGGTATTCAAGCAGACAGTATGACAGACACTTGGGATGCTCACCGTGCTGTAGACTGCAGAGACCGTGGGAGGGAAGATCCGATCCTCCAGAGGCTGTTGCACGGGTCCTCTAGGAATTCTGGAAGGCGAGTTAAGGAGGAGAAAACTCAAATGGAAGTGCTTAGCAGTAAGAGAAAGCTCTGCCAATAGCCCACGCTCTTTACCCACAACCTGTGGCACTGTATACTTACACTTACTCCTCCCACAAAGCTGGAAAATCAAGTACTTCAAATTTCCTAATGTGATTAGCTCAATTTCTCCAAAATTGGTTCCCATGATAAACATCCATTGGAAATGGAAACAATGGCCGGAGTTCTCAAACCTTAGCGCAGGCAATACAGCGAAGAAAGCAAGGCCAACGAGCGGTACTGGCAGCTCCTGCGCCACCGCCCAGCACCCTCATGCTAAAGCAGGGCTGCCTCCGCTGGAGGATAACTTGGAGAAACTGCTGCCCATGCTCAAGTCTGTTCTAACCACACAAAGAGCAAACTCAAGGGTCCTCTTGTTTTCTGTATGTTTGCTTCTATAAATTTTCTAATTGAGCTAATTTCTCCACATCTACCCACCAGCTTCCCATTTTAAAAAATGGGTTCTAAAAAAAAAAAAAAGGTTCTCTAGCACTCACTTAAATATTCAGAACACAAAGAAGACACTGCATTGAGAGATCAGAGACAACCATTTTATTCAACATCAAACTAGGAGACAGGAGATGTCCGAGCTGGTATGACACTATTTTGGAAGAGAAATGCTTACACAGTCTGACTTCTGTAAGAGTGACAAGACCACAGCCATGTCTTGGCATGATGCTGTTAAATAGCTGGATTATGTGTTTTTTACAACAGATACAAATTATTTGACTTTCATATTTTAAAATATCCAACAACCCTATAACCTGATTCCAGCTGGCTAATTCTTTATTTTTTTAATTATTGTAGCATAAACCCCAAATGAAAAAATTTCCCTCTAAATAACAAATAATACTTCTTGTATAATGTTTCTAGTTCACTGAGGAGAGTTTGGAAGACAAGCTTTGAGCTAACAACAGACGTGGTGGCTTGCAGCTGTGATCCCAGCACTTAGGAGGCAGAGGCAGAAGGATCACTAAAGGTTCAAGGCCAAAATGGTCAACAGAGAGAGTCATAAGCCACCCAGGGTTATACAGTGAGACTGCTTAAAAAGGAAAAGAGAACTGGAGAGACAGCTCCGGAGTTAAGAACACTAGCTGTCTGGGCTCAGTCACCAGGACCACACGCTGACTCACAACTATCGCTTACTGCAGGTCTAGGGGATCCAATTCCATCTTCTGACCTCGACAGGTACCAGGAATGACATGGTTTGCATAGATACATACACACACACACACACACACACACACACACACACACACACTCATGTTTATGAAACAAAAAAATTTTTAATAAATAGAATGAAAAAACAAAAAGTGACCAAGCGTGGTGGCACAGGCCTTTAATCCCAGCACTTGGAAGGCAGAGGCAGGAGGATCACTGTGAGTTCGAGGCCAGCCTGGTCTACAAAGTGACTCCAAGACAGTCAAGGCTACACAGAGAAAAAACTCTATCTCGAAAAACCAAAACAAAAGAAAAGTGGTAGGTTCAGTTTGTGCTTGTGTTTTAAGAATGACTCTAAGTTGCCAAAGTCTGAATCATTAGGAGAGTCTTTATACCCCAGCAGCCAGCTTAGAAAACCGAAAACAAAACAAACACACCCTGTGTTTTAGTCATTAAAATGTCTAAAGAGACTATATCGGTCTCTAGACAGTTTTTAAACTAGCAACCTCACACAACAGCTAAATAAACTGCCCACATCCCCCACACAAAGCACTGTAAATGCTGCGTGTGAAGTGACGGAACTGAAACATTAGAGGAGCCACTTCATACAAGCCACACACAACATGCACACCACCCTATCCAAATGCACTGCCACTGTACACATACACACTGCATACATATATACACTACACACATAACACTCTACACAAACTCCACCATACGCACCACACTATACATACATACTGTATACTCTACACAGCACACACTATACACACGCTATATACACTACACAGCACACACTCTACAAACAATCCACACATCACACTATACATTCACATACCATTGTATATATACATTCATGCTACACACACACACACACACACACACACACACACACACACACACACTGTAGAAAGCAGGAACCTAACAAGTTCCAGGACTTTTGATCATTTATCCTGCAGCTCTCTCGGAAAGAAGGACGCTGAGCTGAAATAAAACTCTTCACACTGTGCTACACTGTCCACTCAGCAGATGGAAATAAGCCGTGCTTTCTTCTGCACTGCCAACGCTTTTTCAGGAAGACTAAGTCTCACGATGGGAGAAGCCTTCTCAAGGGAGCTGGTTACCAGTGCTCTCTCTGCCTGAGAAGCTGAGCCACTCAGTCCTCTGCTTTCTGTTCCTCTGCTAGCCAGAAGACTGTAATTATAGGCTGCTAGAGAGCCGCGTTACAGGAACACCCTTCCTCTAATGCTACAAATAAAAAATGCTAACTTCATTTTTATATTCAAATTATCAATAAATTATAGACTGTATAAAACAAAACTACAGTTCTATTTTTTTAAAAAAGACAGAAAGAAAGAATGAAGACAGTAAAATAGAAACCGAGTGATGCAGCCTAAGCCTGGCATCAAGTCCAAGCAATTAAAGAAGAGAAAACCACCCCTCCCCCGCAAAAAAAGGAGCTGGGTGTGGCTGCTACAATCCCAGAGCAGAAAGGGAGGCCAGCCAAGACCAATCAGAAAGATTCTGTCTAAAAACTAAGCAAGGGGGCTGGAGACCTAGCTCAGCACTTACAGGTCACTCAAGAAACTAAGTTCGGTTCCCAGCACTCACATCAGGCAGCTCAAAACCACCTCCAACATCCCCTCTTCTGGCTCTTGCACTCAAGTGCACGTGAACATATACACAATCAAAAACCAAATAGTAAAATGAACTTTAACTATAATTCTTAAAAAATCTAAACAAGGCATGGTGGCATACACCTTTAATCTGGAGGCAGAGGCAGGAGGATCTCTGTGAGTCCAGGACAGCCAGGGCTACACAGAGAAACCCTGTCTTAGAAAAAAAAAAATCTAAACAGGTATTTTATTAACATGCTGCTGTTTTTTAAGTGGAGCTCACCTCTCTACTTAAAAAAAAAACCTAGATGTGTCAGCGCTGCCTGGTATCTGTTCAGACACAGGCAAGCTTCGGAATGGAGCGTTGTGGGGTGCTTTCAGAGCTGACTTGATTCCACCAGCCTACAGATCAGTGCCAGCTCTCACACAGCTCTGTGTCCCCACCCTAAGGCATGGCTGTTTATTTTCCTTTAAAGATTTTTTTAAGGTTTATTTGTACTTGTGAGTGTGTGCCAGGTATGTGTGGGAGCCCCAGGAGGCCACGAGAGGACTGAGGTCCCCTGAAGCTAAGCTCCAGGCAGCCGCAGGCTGCTCTGCAGCACCCTCTGCAGCAGCAGGGTGTGCTCTTAGCCCAGCGCCCTCTCCCGCCCCTTTACCTTTTGTTTCTTAGCTGGAATTGCTATGATAAATGTTTTACAATAGTAAATCAGGGTGACTAAGCCAACCCCAACCATGCCAGTTAACGCTTTATTTAAGCCCATTCATTTGTAATCTAGAGAGAGGAAGCCACAGGGCCAAAAGGGTGTCTGGTGGTGCGGGGGGAGGGGGAAAGATGATGAACTGTTTTGGTTTGACTTGCTAAAATGCAATCTATGTTGCCCAGGCTGGACTGGATAGGAAATCCTCCTGCCTCCATCTCTCCAGTACTGGAATTACAGGTGTGAACCACAATGGCCAGGTGTATGTGATCTTAGGTAAGAGAAGTATTGAACAGTGCCTTATGTAACTCCCAGATTACTGCACAGAACTTTTCTTTCTTTTTTTTTTTTTTTTTTCTGGTCTTTCAAGACAGGGTCTCTCTGTGTTAGCATTGACTGTCCTGGACTCGCTCTGTGGCCGCAAACTCACAGTGATCCACCTGCCTCTGCCTCCGCCTCCCAAGTGCTGGGATTAAAGGAGTGCGCCACCACACCCGGCCCACCGCACAGAATATTAAAGAGATTGTATATACTCAAGAGTCAGGGCTTAATAAAATTAATAGCTTGTGCTGTTTCATCAAAGACATTAAGTATAAGAGCTTACTGAGGACACACACACTTGGAAGGCCAGCAATCAAAGGCTAAGGCAAGAGGATCAGGAATTCCTCTAGGCCATCCTGGAACACAGTAAACCCATAATTCAAAGAACAAAGGGCAACCGGGGTGTGTGGCACACTTCTTTAATCCAGCACTCAAGAAGGCACAATGATTTCCAGGACAGCCAGGGCTATGTAGAGAGACCCTATCTCACTGTTTCACAAAAGGGAGGGGGAGGGTACCTGGAGAAATGCCACACAAGCAAGAGGCCTCAAACACTGACCCTCAGCAACCTGCAAAGCAGCCAAGAGCCTGGGATGGAACCCAGCAGGCGAACCATCAAGCTGCAGTCGGTGAGAGACTGTCTCAAAAATGAAGGTGAAGAATGCTTCAGGAAGATAGCTGACAGTCTCATTCTCACACCTGTGCACACACACGGCACACGTGTACACCCAAAAGTTAGATGCAAACTCAAATGTCTTTTTATTGCTGCTGGTGTTTCATTCATTTTGGAGAACAAATGTGGCTAAATCACCTAATTCCCTACCAGTACAATTTGGTGCCTAGAACCATAATAAGACCTGAGGTGCCCACAAGCCTACCAGCCTTTCTTTGATCTACCAGTGCATCTATCAGTGCATCTACCAGTAAAATGGAAAGAAAGGAAGGAAGGAAGAAGGGAGAGATCGAAAGAAAGAAAGAAAGAAAGAAAGAAAGAAAGAAAGAAAGAAAGAAAGAAAGAAGAAAGAAAAGAAACAAGCCCACTGCAACTACTGACACAGTTCTGTTGCTGTCCCCCGCACAGCAGACAAGCTGCCCAGGAACTTCCTATGCTCTCAGGGCTCTGGCATCTGCAGTCAAGTACCTCCAAGTCAGAAAAGCCTAGCTGAGTGGGCCAGAAGCAACTTTCCAGGAAGCAAAATATCAGAGCGCCCCCCCTCTCAATGATGCCATGCCACATTAACTCAAAAATGGTCATGCAATGAGGTCATCAAACCAAATCCAAAAGGCTTTTCATTCACGCTGACAGAGAGCCACTGTGTGTTTGAGAAATGAAATATGATTTTACTCATTAATGCTCTTTATGGAAAATAACTGATTGACCTGTCCACTGGCGTGCTCTGCAGAAGGCTCCGGCAGGCAATGAAGCAGCAACAGTGAGAGGCCTTGTGCTGTTTGCCTGGGGCGGCAACTCAGACAGCCATCCCGCTTCACCTGCACCCCTGGGGTCTTCCCAGCCCTCCCAGCCCTTAGAGCAGTTCAAATCTCCAGCAAAGACGGCTGCTCTTCCATCCTTCCCCTTTCTTCTTTTTTTTTTTAGCAGTGGTAAATCTGAGTAGCTGACCCAGGCCTCAGCCATGCTCCCAAGTGTTTCTATTGGCCATGTACAACTTGACAGGACCAAGATCTCTGATCCCTCGAACCCTCCAAACCCTTCAGTTTGTGAGTGAGTACAGGCAACCCCAGACTGTAAATGGGACAGATCAATTCCGGACTAACAGACAGACTTACAAAGTCTCTGACAACACAGCAGCCTCCCTCAGGAAGCAGTCTTGCAGCAGTACCTACTGCACATCTGGTTCAGCTTTTCAGTTATTACACTTACTGCCTGTGACTGCCACAGGAGTTACAGCTGGTGTCTAGAAACTCTAAGGATATTCATGAAAAACACAACAAACAGTACCGCCTAGTGCAAAGAGCTGGATGCACTGTGGGCAGCGGTTAACAGTAGCTGGCACAGAGAAGGCATGGAAGAAAACGCTAGATCAGCTGAGAGGTCCAAGACGTGGTTTCTCTCCAGCAAAGCAATCAAAACGACAACCAGTGACAGAACAACAAATTTTAACTTGGGCTTCAGACACACATTTACACACTGGCTTGTGTAACATGGAGGTGAATTCCTATCGAGAGTACTCTATTATAATCCCATCCGAAGGGAAGTGCCAGCCAAGTCACCAGGTTTCAGACTGTTTCTTTGTTTCTTTGTTTAGATGTTTTGATTTGGTTTACTTTCTTTCTTTCTTTCTTTCTTTTTTTTTAAGACAGGGTCCTGTTACACAGCCTCAGTTGGCTTCAAACACCCTGAAGTCTACGCTGGCCTGGAACTCGCCATGCCAGGCTAGAACTACAGGCCAGAACCAGCACGCCTGCTTCTGAGATGCATTCTCCACCCCAACTATATTTGCGTTGTTACAAGAAATCTTTAAGTTGGGCTTGGTGGCACAAAGCTATCATCCCAGCACTCAGGTGAGGCAGATCCTGAGTCCAGGCCAACTTGGATTACCTAGCAAGACCCTGTCTCAAAAATTAAATTTTAAAAGATAAGCTCTCCACTTCCCATTATCTGATATAACATAAAAACATGAGCTATCGAGGCCAGAGCTCGGAGCTAAAGGTCCTCTTGTAGGGGACCTAAGTTCAGTTCCCAGCCCCTCACTGGGCAGTCTGGAACTCTAACCTGGAACCCCAGCTTCAAGTGGATCCAAAGCCTCTGGCCTCCACTGCACCTGTACTCAATGCCCAGATGCACACACAAGTCTTTTTTTTTTTTCCAAAACTGAACTGAAATGCCACTTACACTGGTGACAGATTCTTGTACTTCATGAATTAGTATTAAGCACAGCAATGCCTTACAAAGCTGCAGCCATAAAAAACAAGAAATCTGAGTTTTAAGTAACAGAAGATACTTTTAACAAGACCAAGGCTCACAGTGTGACACTTTGATGCAAAAGGTGCCTTACCCAAATAAATAACAGGAAAGATTTCACTTTACATTTATTTCAAGGAACTTTGTTTCCCTTTTGCAACTGTGTACTGTTAAATAAAGAGGTGAACTTCTCAACTGACACAGATGCGGAGTGCAAACAATGAGGTGGGGGTGGGTGAGCAGCAGGGCCAGTGCATGCCCAATAAATGCCCTGCACACCGGCTCTGCAGAGGCCACACCATGAAAGCACTCTTTGTCTCTCTGGTGAACACAAGTCCTTTCAATGTCACAGTATATAGTTTAAGAAAAACAAAAGAGGGCAAGTGACATGGAGGATGGATCTGCTTCTGTGCGGACATCTCGACTGCCTCGCTGAAGGTCAATGGACACTGGAAAGCTTTCCACGTGCACAGATACTGGGTGTGTCTATTAACAGGGACCAGCAAGAAAGGCTCCACACTGTCTCTCTCCACTAGAGTTCTAGGAACTGTATTTCTGTTTCCCACTCACCATCTCATTCAGAAGAAGCAGATGTGCTTCATCTACCTCTGTGGAGGACTCAGGCATGATAACCCCATCAGTTCTGCTTGATGGGACAGCAAAAAGAACTCTAAAGGTGGGCGTGGTGGCACACGCCTTTATTCCCAGCACTCGGAGCTAGGAGTGCTGATTGTTATGAGTTTGAGGCTACTCTAGTCTACAAAGTGAGTCCAGAACAGCCAAGGCTACACAGAGAAACCCTGTCTCGAAAAACCAATAAATAAATATTTTAAAAAAAAAACTCTTTAAAAAGGGAGGGATTCAATGCTGTAGCTGCACAGCACAGCCAATGCCATCTCCACACTATCCTTAGTACTTTTACAATAGGAAGCAAGCCTTGGTGTGGATACCAAGTGTTCTGATCAATACTGGATCTTCATCAAGTAGTACAAAGGCAAAGCTGCCACTACATTTACTGAAGTGGGGGAGAACCTTTGCATGTGTACAGGTAGCATGCACAGAAACGTCATTTCCTTTAGGACTGCAAGCAAAGCAAAAATTCATTCTCTACTATTAGGTTAAGAACAGAAATGGTAGCTGGCCGTAGTGCTGCACACCTGTAATCCCAGCACCTGGGAGGCAGAGACAGGCCTCTGAGTTCCAGACCAGCCTGGTCTACAGAGAGTGTTTCAGGAGAGCCAAGGCTACATAAAGAAACCCTGTCTCGAAAAACCACAAGAAGAAGAAGAACAAGAACAAGAAGAGGAGGAGGAGGAGGAGGAGGAGGAGGAGAAATGGTGGTTTGCCTCATATTTGCCTTTTTATGGATGGAAATCTTCAGGCTGCCTCTCCGTAAGATTTTATGAATGCATATAGTCAATTTAAAGTCAGCTACATGACAACTCACTTGTGAGACAAATCAGGTTGTAAATTCAGGTAAATTACACTAATGGTTACTAGGTCAATGGCAATTAGAAAGTCTTCTGTCACTGAAGAAAGAGTGAACTCCACCTTCTGGTATAAAATGGATACAAAATTACAGCAGAGATGTGGAACCGATCCTGAAGGAGGAACACAAGGCAAAGGGGTAAAAAGGGCAGAGAAAGAAGTGAACTCTGAAAGTCTCACAATGAATTTTCTTCTGTGATAGCAACAGTAGAAAGCCAAGCCAATGCAGTTTGCAAGATCAGTTTTAAGGCTTCATGACCTACAAATGCATTCACCTCCTACACACGTCCAATGACAACGAAGCTGTACTGACCTGTGAAATAAAACAGTATTTCAGCAAGGCCTGGTGAGTGCTCAGAAGGCTGAGGCAGGTGGGCAACAATTTCAAGACCTGTCTGGACAACTTAGTGCTTATTTAAAGTTTTTTAAAAAGGGCTGGTGGGGGCGCCTGAGACTACAGCTCAGTGGTAGAGCACTTGTATAGCATATACAGATCCAGGCTCAATCGCCAAGCCTTAAGCACATAACAGCATTTCAGTTGGAATAAAGCAGTATGATAATAGACCGACAATGAGACAACGGTCTTTACATGGTAAACAAGTGTTTTTAAACAGGTGTAGTAGCTCATGTCTGTAATTCCAGCATTTGGGAAGCTGATGCAGAACTACCCCAGGTTCAAGGCTAGCCTGGGCTACACAACAAATATTAGGCCAATCAGGCCTGCCTAAAAACCAAATATAAAAAGCATTTTAAAAACAAGGCAAATAAGCCGGGCGTGGTGGCGCACGCCTTTAATCCTAGCACTCGGGAGGCAGAGGCAGGCGGATCGCTGTGAGTTCGAGGCCAGCCTGGTCTACAAAGTGGGTCCAGGACAGCCAAGGCTACACAGAGAAACCCTGTCTCGAAAAACCAAAAAAAAAAAAAAAAAAAAAAAGGCAAATAAAACTAAAGTTATAACCATAGTCTAAAGCTCTACAGACATGTACCTGTACTTGTACTCAGTGTTTTCCTAAATCTTACTGTCACCATTGGAGGAAAAATTCACATCATACAAAGCACATTGTAGCCGGGCAGTGGTGGCACACACCTTTAATCCCAGCACTTGGGAGGCAGAGGCAGGTGGATCTCCGTGAGTTTGAGGCCCGCCTAGACTACAGAGCGAGTTCCAGGAGAGCCAGAAGCCAGAACTGTTACACAGAGAAACCCTGTCTCGAAAAAAAAACAAAAAACAAAAAACAGTTTAAACATGCACATGCTAACTGACTGACGGGGCATTCAAGACTATATAGTATTGTACAGAAGTCCCACTAACTCACATAACCCAAGATGCCTTGAAGTATAAGGGCAAAAATGTGTATTTTAAAGTCAGACCTGAACTGCAATTCCAAACCCACTTACATTTCCTACACTGTCCACTGATAGACAAGTGTTTTTGAGACAGTCTCACTTAGCCCAAGCTGCGTCTAAGTCACTGGGTATCAAGATGTCCTTGAACTGCTGGTGTTCCTGCTCCTATGTGCTCACACAGTAGATAGTCAACAAATGGGAGCATTTATTAGCATACTGTTAGCATTCAAAGCGGGAGCTCCCACAGTAGCCGTAAATTATTTGATTTTGGTTTTGGTTTGGACCCTACAATGTAAGCTTACAGCAATCTGCTATCCTTTTTGCATCAGCCTGCCAAGAGCTGGGATCACAGGCTCACAGGAAGCACAGCCCCACACAAATAGAGCTACTAATGAAAGACTAGAGTGTGATTTAAAAATACTAATATAAAGATAGATTCCATTCCCTCAACTTACAGGTGCACACATGTGTGATGATAGTTACATTTCTTAGATATATGGAAACACATTAGAAGCTAAATTTGAATATCTAAAGAAAAGTAAGGGTTTGGAGATATAGCTCAGTGGTTAAGAGCACTACTGTCTGCTCTTCCAGAGGTCCTAAGTTCAATTCCCAGCAACCACATGGTGGTTCACAACCATCTAAACTGGGATCTGATGCCCTCTTTTGGCATGTGCAAGTGTACATGTAGACAGGACCCTCATATATATAGTAAATAAATAAATAAGTCTTTTGTTTTGTTTTAAGTACGAGCAGGCTTCCCCTCCTACATAGGCTTGACAACAGTGCACACCTCAACCCTCAGGCAGCAGAGGGGGCCCTGCAGGCTATTTTACGGTGGACTCTAGTGGAGCATGCATGCACACACTGCCCTGTTTAGCTGGTGGTGTTACATTTCCCACGCCTACCTGCCAGCATTACAGTTAGAAGTCACAAACCCGGAACTACAGCGCAGATGGTTCTGAACAAGAGCATATCTGTCTGCTCACCCTGCCCCCGAATGTCCTACACACAAGCATGGCCAGCACCTTGCACATGGCCCTGAAGCACTTCCTTCCCACCACTTAATGATCGCCATCTGTGCATAAGCCCAGTGAGCCCCAGCCCAACAACCTTAACTAGCCCAACTCCACCCCATAACCACAGCTATGGGGAAGGCAGGACAAGGCTGGAGCTGTGGCTCACTGGTGAAGAGTACTTGATTTCCAGCCCCCACATGAGAGAGTTCACCGTGGTCTGTAACTAGAGACTCACAGAATCGGATGCCCTCTTCTGGCCTCCAAAGGTGCCCACACACCGTGTCATAAATAAAAATAACATCTTTAACGGGGAAGAGCCACACTGTAGCTCAAACTGTAATAGTAAGCTTCTTGGATTGGTTGTCAATGTTCCAAGTAATCTGCTTCAAACATGCTCAACAAGTGCTAATTCAAAACCTCAACTAAGAGCCAAGCGGCACAAAGGGAGGGGTTCAAATCCGAAAACGTGAAGCCAAGCTAAGATGATAGATAGATAGATAGATAGATAGATAGATAGATAGATAGATAGAAAGAAAGAAAGAAAGAAAGAAAGAAAGAAAGAAAGTTCATTGCTCCACCTCAGTCTGCTCTAGGCATGAAAATGGATGCTGGGTAAGAAGAGGGAGCGTACTCTCTCCAAGCAATAGTCTGTCACTTAAAATCCTAAAGAATGCCAGCATTCGAGAAGGCAGAGCATGTGGATCCCTTTGAGTTCAAGGCCAACTTGGTCTACAAAGCGAGTCTAGGACATTCAAGGCTACACAGAGAAACCTCTCAAAAAACAAAAACCCCAGCACTTGGGAGGCAGAGGCAGGTGGATCTCTGTGAGTTCAAGGCCAGCCTGGTCTACACATCGAGTTCCAGGACAGCCAAAGCTGTTACACAGAGAAACCCTGTCTCAAAAAAATACAGAAAAAAAAGAGAGAAACACACATACACATGGTACGGTTAACGCACCCACATTACAGCTTAGTGATTACACAGTTCTGCCCAGGTCACGTGGCCAGTGACATTCAGCACAGACTCAAATCAGGTCACCCACATGCCACTCCCAGCCACGCCCACAGCCACTTTCCTCTACTACCTCCCCCTAGAATGAATTCCTGTGTTCCAGAAACAGGCTGAAACACAAGCATTTAGGACCTTCTAGGAGATTCCCTTCCACCACAGGGCATCCACGCCACACACTCTGGATGTTTAAGATAGAAACCTCCTTAGATTGAAGAATAAACTGCAACTACTAAATAAGCAGGAACAAGAATTCCAACAACTTGTCTTCTCACACAGTGAGAAAGAGAGCAGAATGGGAACACTGAGCATGTGACAATGTTAGTTGGTTTATTGTATATATAAGGTTTATTGTATATATATACATGAGGAAGAGAAAGTGGAGGGACCTTTTTCACATCACAGATTAACTGATGCGCTTTCATACACTCAGTGCTTCAATACTCCTGGTGAGACAGGAGATGCTCTTATCCCAGTTTGTGCTAATTCAGGTTCAACTGTGATTCAATTAGTGCAGTCCAGGCCAACAATACTGAACAGTTTCTTGTCAGCAAGTAACACAATTTAAATGTGCGAAACACTTCTTCCCAGTGCAGTTAGCACATCAGCTGGGGGCTGCTCCAACAGGCTGCATTCGCCTGTGAACTGAGTGTCACTGTGCTGTGTCAGCAGCAACTCTGGGTTCACGATGCTCTCACTTCAGCTTAGGGCAAGCCCAGGTGAGGATGACAGAGGCCAGACACAAGCCCAGGCCATGCAACACAAGTCACTCAGTTCAAAAGTGGACTTGGGGGGCTGGAGAGATGGTTCAGTGGTTAAGAGTGCTGCCTGCTTTTCCAAAGGTCCTGAGTTCAATTCCCAGCAACCACATGGTTGTTCGCAACCATCTGTAATGTGATCTAATGCCCTCTTCTGGCCTACAGGTGTACACGCAGGCAGAACACTGTATATATAATAATATAATAAATAAATCTTTTTTTTAAAAAAAGTGGATTTGGAGACAGTGAGACAGCCTAGTGGGTAAAAGGCACTTGCTGCCAAGCCTGACAGCCTAAATTCCATCCCCGGGACTTACATGGTGGAAAGAGAATGACTCTCTGAGAATTCAAGGCTAACCTAGTGTAGAGTGAGTTCCAAGACAGCCAGGGCTACACAAAGAAACCCTGTCTCAAAGAAAAAAAGAAAAACAAAGATGGAAGCATAGACCAGCCCAGGCTCAGAAGCCAGAACAAGAAGAGACGTTAGAGGTTCGCCTGAACTATACAGTGAGACCTGGTTGCTAGGGGAAACTTAGCTCAGTGGCCGAATACTTGCCCAGCAAGTGCCCTGAGTGTGACCCCCAGCAGTGCAAACACAAAGATGAGGACTATAATTCATTTTTATATATACCTATCTAGCGCAAGTCTTTTAAACAATGGAAAATTATATTTCAAAACTATTACATTTTTAGCTGGGCATGGTGGCGCATGCCTTTAATCCCAGCACTCAAGAGGCAGAGGCAGGTGGATTGCTGTGAGTTCAAGGCCAGCCTGGTCTACAAAGCAAGTCCAGGACAGCCAAGGCTACACAGAGAAGACTTGTCTTGGGAAAAGAAAAAAAAACACCTATTACATTTTTGAAAATCAGGCAGACCAGAAATAAATAGTAACTTCACAGTTATGAATTGGGGTGGGAGGGAAAGCAGGCAGCGGAGAAGCTCTTGAGAAGCACAAGCTGAAAAGCATCTGCACCCAGAACTATTAGGCATCTCACTGCTCCCTGACAGTCTAGCAAAGTGGCGAATTACTACCATAAGGTTGAACCAAATACACTATTAAGATATAATTCTGTTATTTGGGTTATGACTCAATTACACTGTTTAAAATTCTTTTACATGTGAGCATGTGGGCTGGAAGAAAAGGATTTCACCAGACTACATCTCAAAAGACGACTTCATTCACAATCCTGTTCAATAGCTAGCAGATACACAAGAGGCTTCTTTTGTTTCCATTTTAATGAACCACTGTATAACTATTTCATTCATAAGAGTATCTGACAAAAAAAAATTTTTTTAGAGCTTATCTGGAAAGAAACTGTTGGTCTTGCAGGAGCCTTTGTTATCTCTATAAAGCTGCAGAACATGACTACAGTCTATACACAAGCAAAGAATGAGTCAGGCCTCAGGCACCCACTGACTCGCATCCGATGAACCCATCACTGTTAGGTGTGCATTCTGAACAAACGCCTCTCCTGAGGTGTTAGTTGCCCCAACTTCTGCTTCTACCCAATTTTCTCAATAAAAACAAAAGGGTCTAAGAGGCTCTGTCAGGTGTTCTGCATACACATGGCGACTCTTGTCCTGCCCTCCTGCCTGTTAGCTGATACAAATGGGCAGAACAAGCTAGGCATGGTGGCGCACGCCTTTAATCCCAGCACTCGGGAGGCAGAGGCAGGTGGATCACTGTGAGTTCGAGGCCAGCCTGGTCTACAAAGTGAGTCCAGGACAGCCAAGGCTACACAGAGAAACCCTGTCTTGAAAAACCAAAAAAAGAAAAAGAAAAAAGAAAAAGAAAGAAACAAAGAAAGAAAAGAAAATAACAAAAGATTTCAAATAATGTTAGTCTTACTGACTTGTACAAAGCCCCATAGAAAAAGACTGCTAAATTAAGAAAGCCCACAACAGGACAGAGCTCAGTGCCTGCCTGGCACGTATGGGACGGTCTGCCTGATTCCCACCAACACCACAAAAGGAAAAGAAAGTTGTCTTTATAATGGAAAGGAAATGGGCCAGTGGCCACCAGTTTGTCAACCCGATTAGCTGCATACCAGCAATGAATGTTTTAAACTATAAGATGTCAGGCATGAAGTGTGGGTTTTACACATCAGGTCCCAAAAGATTTCAAAAGAATATTCAAGTATCTAACAAACCCTATTTCGATAGTAACGTAGTTAAAGGGCATACCCACTGAAAAATAAGATCACTATTATGTCAGTCTAATACTCAATACTCCCAAAGTATTATTGTAACAGGAGCTGGCAAGGTGGCTCGGAGCACCTTCATTCACCAGATAAACACGAAAGGGAACCAACTCCACAGTGCTGTCTTCTCATCTCCACAAGTATACATGTGCTACAAACACACATGAAAAAAAAATCTTAATAAATAAACTTTAAGAGGCAAGCGTGGTAGAGTATGCCTCTAATCCCAGCACTTGGGAGGCAGAGGCAGGCAGATCTCTGTGAGTTCGAGGCCAGCCTGGTCTACAAAGCAAGTCCAGGACAGCCAAGGCTACACAGAAACTCTGTCTCAAAAAAAAAAAAAAAAAAAAAAGCATTGGATCCAGGCCACACTTTTAATCCCAGCACTCAGGAGACAGAGGCAGACAGATCTCTGTGAGTTTGAGGCCAGCCTGGTCTACAAAATGAGTTCAGGACAGTCAGAAATCTGTTACACACACACACACACACACACACACACAAAACCCTGTCTAGAAAAACCAAGGGGAAAAAGAATAAAGAATAAGAATTGCCCAAATAACTACACAAGCCCCAATAATTTAATTGCATTTAATATTTAAGACCTAAATTGATGCCCAACTCACAACAGTTGTTCTAACTTTCTAAAGCAGAGATCTTTTCCTGCCTGTAACTGCAGCTCCAAATTAGTCTGCCTTGGGCTAGAGAGATGGCTCAGTGGTTAAGAGCGCTGCCTGCTCTTCAAAGGTCCTGAGTTCAATTCCCAGCAACCACATGGTGGCTCATAACCATCTGTAATGTGATATGGCGCCCTCTTCTGGCCTGCAGGAGTACATGCAGGCAGAGAATTGTATACATAATAATAAATCAAATCTTTTTTTAAAAAAAATTAGTCTGCCTTTTATGCAGGAAGGGCACTGAGTTCTGTAGCCTAGTGCCCTCCACTTCCCAGACTTCCACTGCAGCCTCCCAAACAGTGACACTGCAAGTGCATAGCATCTGGTTGTTCACACCTGTAATACTAGCATGAAGGTGGCTGAGGCAAGATCACTAAGGAGGGTTACTCCACGTTCAAGGTTAACTTCAACTACACAGCAAAATTCTGTCTCAGAAAAAGAAAACAACCGTAACAGCTTACTTACTTAGGCCACTGCAGTCTAAGAAAGTGTTAATGGACTTCGCTTGGTATTTTTAAGAAATTAAATATTTTTCATACTTTGAAAAGTGTCCTCAAATTTGTTAAATGCTGGCCTGTCAAGAGTGTTATAAGTGCTTTTCTTTGGAAGGCAGAATGCTGCCTAGGCATCTGTAGAGCTCACAAAGGTGAACTGAGCGCTGTGGGCAGCAGCATGTGCAGCGACAAGCTCCTCCCCTAAGATCCATGACCCCAGTCTGCACAATGACTTAACAACCCGCTAAAGAACCATAAAAGCAAGAAAGTCGTTGCCAGACTGCCAGACTCTACAAACCATAGAACAACATCGATAGAATGCAGCCACAAAGGTGGGCGTGGTCACACAAGAGACAGGCAGAACTCCACGAATTTGAGGCCAGCCTGGTGTACACACTGAGTCCTGGGACAGCAAAGCAAAACAAACAAACAAACGGCACAGACTGTGATGAAAGATGGCCACTTATTTCTCTAAAAGCTTTAAAGCTTTCATAAAACTCTTCATGTAAATAAAAATAAAAGCATGTTAACAGCTACTAAAACCAAAACTACTGCTGCAAAATCACCCAAAGGGAAGTAATGTGTGAGGTTTTTAGGATGGAGGAGCTGACACAGCCAGGCCGACCTGGAACTCCCCAGCTCCAGGTTCAGACTCATGACTAGAGACTAGGCACAGCACAGTTCCAGACAACAGTGTGCTTTAAAGCACAGTCAACTATCCAGCCGTTTGAGAACAATAATAAATTCTGGCCACAGAAATAGCTTAGTCAATAAGGGCTTGTCTTGCATTCACAAGGACCTGAGCTCAACCCCTAGAACACACATTTAGAAAAGAAAAAAAGAAAAAAGAGCCAGATACGATGGTGGACACCTTTAATCCCAGCTCTCAAAAGGAATAGGTGGGCAGATATCTGAGTTCAAAGCCAGCCTGATCTAATGAGTTCTAGGACAGCCATGGCTATGGAGAATCATTTGTCTCAAAAACAAAACAAAACAAAACCACAAAAATTCAGATGTAGTGGTACAGACTTAAAACCCCATCAAACGGAAGACAGGTAGAAGGGTCACACAGGGTGGTGGTCTGTCTGAATAAGAAAGGCCCCCATATCCTCACATATTAGAATGTCTGCTCCCTAGCAGTGGAAGGTTTGAGTAGGATTAGGAAGTGTGGCTTTTGATGGGAGAGGAGTGTCACTGGATTTGGACTTTGAGGTTTCCAAAGCCTGGGCTAGGTAGGCCCAGAGCGCCTGCCCACCCTTCCCTACCAGCAGATGAGGACGCAGCTCTCAGATACTGCTCCAGCTGCTGTGTGCGTGGCCCAGCTTTCTGGTCCTGATGACAATGGACTAATCCTCCGAAACTGTAAGCAAGGTCCCAATTAAATGCTTTCTTTTGTAAGAGTTGCTATGACCATGGTGTCTCTTCACAGTAATGGAACAGTAACTAAGACAGCCAGCAACACATATTTTAAATAATTATAACTAATAAGCATATGTAGAAGACTAGATCTTATTTTTGGTTTGGTTTGGTTTTAACTTTTTTGAGGCAGGGTCTCACTAGCTAGACCAAGATGGCCTCAAACTCAAGAGATTCTCCTTCCTGCCTCTGCCTCCTCAGCGCTGTGATTAAAGGACAATAGCCCAGGTGTCTTTTAATTTTTTTAAAAACCATTTATCATGTGTACAAAATACTGGGTTTCATCTTGACATTTTGCACATGAATATATTTTAGTCACTTTCACAGAACTGGATGCTTTGGGCTGTGGCCTGAGCTAATGCACACACTGTACACACGTGCCTTCTCTACACCCGGCACTGAGAAAAGTGAACACAATCAGTGTGTCACTTTTAACTGCTGCATTCATAAAACCCAGCTGGCAGCAGCTCCACCACGGAGCACGGGTGGATTTGATCCTTCAACAGCACACACACAAAATTTAATTCTAGTAAATGGTGTAAGAATGTTGCACATGTAGAAGCAGCTCTGGGATCCCACTGGGAAGTGAGACTAGCACAGACAGCGTGTAGACTGCTGCTGTACGGTTTTGTGCCACAGAAATCTTTACTAAGGAAATATCTGAACTACTGAGAGCCATTCTGCACAGAGATAGTGGCCCCAGCAAAACCTTGGAGAGCCATAAAGAAAGGCACTGGCCAAAACAACTGACCTCCACACACACAGGCACAAACACATGCACATACATGCATGTATCACACATACCAAAAATGGTTAGAAGAGAAAAAACTCTCTCTCTCCCATATCTCTTTCTCCTCTGTCTGTCTGTCTCTCTCCTATATCACTTTCTCCTTTGTCTGTCTGTCTGTCTGTCTCTCTCTCTTTCTCTCTCTCAGTGATGACAGTGTCTTACTGCCCATGGAGACATAGCATTTCTTCCTGGTTGCTAAGCAGTTGATTCTAGCTGTCCTACATCGTGCCTGTGTCTAGTCACAGACAGAAAGGACAAAAACTCAGGCAAAAACACTTCTACCGAACTAGCAGTGTACCCAGCACTGAGGAGTGGCCCAGGGGCACACGCCAACCACACCCACCTCTCACCTGAAGCTTCTTTCTGGGGTCGTAGTCCTCACCCAGGCTGCATGGAAGAGACCTCTTTATTTCTGCCCCATTTGCCAGTCACATGGTGCTCAATAACCATTTGCATCTCACCCAGTCCACCGACTAATCTGCATCATTCGGAACACTGCTGTCATCAACTGCCAGACAAGACAGGTAAGCCGCCTTCTGCAGCCAACACTGCTGAGTTTTCTTGCTGCGGCAGAGAAGGGGTGGGTCCCTTGCTGAGGCTATAAATCCCAATACTAGTGGCATTTCCTCCTGACTGCAGCATCTGCTACACACTCTCCCTCAAGCAATCCCCATTCCGGCAACAATAATGATTCAGAGAAGCCTGACCCAGGGCACTGTCCCCTCGGCTCCTCCTCCTGCTTCATCCCAGGAAACACAGCTGCCGGGTTCCTGTACCAGCCCTTGCTGCAGTAGCAGCCATTTTTGGTTCAGCTCTGCTGCAGCCCCAACTGGAAGGCAGAACAGCACGAACAGGACACTCTTAAACAGACTGTATCTCACAAACACTGCATTCACTGCCATGTCATTAAAACACAGAGCCCTCCTGTCTCTTCCATGAGATGTACAACTCTCAGCCACTTCCTAGCTGTGTCAGCACTGGTGTGGCTGCTAGGGTAAAACACAGAACACCCCACAGCTTAGGAGCAGGATGCTCAGCAAGCTGAGTTTCTGTTTATAAACAAGCAGGTTTTCTGCTACTGTTTTGGGGTGGAAATGCAGGGCTGTGGATCAAACCCAGGGCCTTGTGCACACTAAGCACCCACTCTTGACACTGAACAAAATGTTTCTAGCACTTAAAACCAAAAGTGAAAAACAAACAAGTGCAGAATCTGGACCGTGGAAGCCTTCCTCTCCCTCACTTCCCTGCTGAACCTCCATGAATATTATTTTAAATCCTCTTTACTCTCTTGTAACAATCAATGTAACTTAATCTGTCTTACAAACACAGACCCTCCCTTACAGAGCCAAACTTGAGCTTTAGTTCATTTTTCAAAATAAAGTACATTCATTTTTCTGATTAAAAAGCAGTATCTGGCTAAGCAGTGATGGTGCACACCTTTAATCCCAGCACCCAGGAAGCAGAGGCAGGCGGATCTCTTGAGTTTGAGACCAGCCTGGCCTACAGAGTTCTAGAGACAGCCAGAGCTACACAGAGAAACCCTGTCTCAGAAAAAGAAAGAAAGGAGAGAAGGAAGGAAGGAAGGAAGGAAGGAAGGAAGGAAGGAAGGAAGGAAGGAAGGAAAGAAGTGTGGAAGGGTGGGTGGCTGGATGGGTGGGTAAACTACTGTTCAGTGGTACAGTACTTGCCCACCAGGAGCGAGACCCTGGTGTAATCCTAAGGAACGAGGGGGCCAGGGGATTCAAAACCAGCTGATCTGTAATCAACTGCAGAAACAATCCCGTAGACTACGAAGGGCATGTGAGGGTAGAACTGCTCAGTGGTAGAGCACTTGCCAGGCTTCATCAGCCCCTTCCTGGAGCCCATCCCCAGCACATCAAGATGAGTATGTACTATTTTTAACATAATAGTTCAATTTCTCTTCTATCATCTACAGGAACAAAAAAAAAAAAACAAATAAATAAATAAAAGCCCTGGTCAGCAGTCACTCAGCTGCCCTGCGGGGGAAAGGTATTTGCTTTAGTCTCCAATGCCAGATACTCATTATACACAGATTATCTTCAGACAAAAGCCAGTATCCAAATCTTGAGCATAAATCACTGATGAGGTAAAACTGATCCAGGAGGCTAAGGGTGTGGTATAGGGGCAGATTGCTTGCCTGGCATATGTAGAGCACTGGATGTGATCCCCAGCACTAAACACACACACACACAATGCGCACATGAGCACAAGCGTGCACAAAGACAAAATCAAGATACAAGTTCAATGCCATCTTGGGCTACACAGTGAGAACCTGTCTCAAAAAGCAAAGAAACTGGGCGTGGTGGTGCAGACCTGTAATCCCAGCACTTGGGAGGCAGAGGCAGGCTGATCTCTGTGAGTTCAAGGCCAGCCTGGTCTACAAATCAAGTCTAGGAGAGCAAAAGGTACACAGAGAAACCCTGCTCAAAAAAGCCAAAAAGAAAAAAAAAGCGGGAAAAAAATCTATGGGGCTGGAGAGATGGCTTAGTGTTTAAGAGTAGTGGCTTCTCTTCCAAAGGACCCACGTTCAATTCCCAGCACCCACATGGCAGCTCACAATTGTCTGTAACTCCTGTTCCAGGTGATCTGACACTCTCACACCAATGCACATAAAATTAAATAAAAATTTTTTTTTAAATCTACAACCTGACCCAGGACTCCATTTGGGCACAGAAGAGGTTCTGAATGCACTCAGATCTGGAAATAACAACTCACCAAGCAACCCTAAATCACAGTAAAACTCAAAGCAACAAGTGTACTTCCCAACCAGGGAAGCTGAGGAGCCAGGAGGGGAGTTTGATGATAGCACAGGCTACAACTCAAAAATCTTTAAAAAATCTAAAGGATTGATCAAGGGTTAATAAATTTTAATAAGCATTATTAAGGATCAGGTGAAGTGGACACAGTGGTGCTCACCTGTAAGCCAGCAAGAGGGAAAATGAGAGTCCCTTGTTCAGGCTACTCTGGCCTACACAATGAACTCCTGCCTCAAAAAAAAAAAAAGAAATACCTAGAGCTGGAGAGGTGCTTTAATGATTAAATGCAAAGCCTGTTCTTCCAGGGGATCCCATTCAATTCCCAACACCCACATGGAAGCTCATAACCCTTTGTAACTCAAGTACAAGAGGACCTAATATCCTCTTCAGTCCTTCTCAAGCACTGTATGTATGTGGTACAAAGATAAACATTCAGGCAAACAGCCATACAAATAAAGTAAAAATAAAAAGCTAGGTAGTGGTGCACATTTTTTTTTTTTTCCGGGACAGGGTCTCTCTGTGTAGCCTTGGCTGTCCTGGACTCACTTTGTAGACCAGGCTGGCTTCGAACTCACAGCAATCCACCAGCCTCTGCCTCCCAAGTGCTGGGATTAAAGGCGTGCACCACCACGCCCCGCCCAATGGTGCACATTTTTAATCCCAGCACTCAGGAGGCAGAGGCAGTGGCAGGCCAATCTCTGAGCCAGCCTGGTCTACGGAGTGAGTCACAGCCAGGGCTACACAGAGAAACCCTGTCTAGAAAAACCAATATGGATGGATGGATGGATGGATGGATGGATGGATGGATGGATGATAGATAATCTCAAAAAATTGCCAGGTTATGCCGGGCGTGGTGGCGCACACCTTTAATCCCAGCACTCAGGAGGCAGAGGCAGGCGGATCGCTGTGAGTTCGAGGCCAGCCTGGTCTACAAAGTGAGTCCAGGACAGCCAAGGCTACGCAGAGAAACCCTGTCTCGAAAAACCAAATAAATAAATAAATAAATAAATAAATAAAAAACTGCCAGGTAAATAAGCTTATACATGCATTGCTAATAACTGTTGATTCCTAAATGTCCCACTGTTTTCCACTCCTTTCTCAAGTTAATTTTCTAGTTATATTTATATTTCTTCAGGTGCAGTGCTCACTCTCTACTTCATCCCAGTCCTCCTGAGGTATACAAGAGGCATTAACCATGTGCATTAACTGAGTGGCTTTTTGCCACTGTTTGCCGAGACTGAAAAGTCCTCATCTCCAAGGTCCTAGTTGGAAGTTCCGGCTCCATCAGAGACCCCAATGGCGCTTTCAAGCCCAGGAGTGCTAATTCTAAGTCAGCTATGGTCTGAGAGAGGACACAGCAGAGGCCATGGGAGAGGAGACTGAATAAAGGATTTTCCGGATCTATTCCAACCCTAAGATTCTGGCTCTTTTTATTCTCAATCCCGACATGAAATAATGTCGGGTGCTGTGAGCGGTCAGTGGCTGGCAGATGAGTCAGCAGGTGAAGCCATTGCTGAGAAGTGGTTTCATTACACTCTGGACAACAGAGAAGCCAGCAAAAGACAGCTGCCATTGTTTACATTGCTGAACACGCGGTCGGCTTCATGGGCTTGTAAAACCACCTATTGTCAGCAACCCCATTTTTCTTAGTTAAGGATCAAGAAGCATCAAGCTTAGCAAGTAGCTCTTCTAATGCTGTGAACAGTCTCATCTTTCCAAGCATGTTTATCCACCAAATCAGGTTAGTAGCTCAAAGATCATTTCTGAAGATCTGTGGACTGAACATTCAAAAATCAACCTTACAACCACAAGCCTGCCTCTCGCTGCAATTACCTGAGCTCTACATAAACACACATTCTCAGACACAAGGAAATGAGCTTCAGAAACACACACATGGACGCCAAGGCCATTGAAATACTTAAAGTACAACGGGAGGAACTGAAAACAGGCGGGGAAGATGGGAATTGCTAATCTTTTCAAGACAGCCACTTTCTGTCACAGAGCACCCTGAACCACTCAAGGAAACTCTCTTGGTCTGCTTTTGAATATGATCCATTCAGTTTCACTTCTCGGAGCCAAAACGGTCATCTTTAAGAATACTTGTATTTTAAGATTCCCTCTCTAAACCCAACGCCCCTTCCAACAGAATGACTGAGAAGTTCCCACTGACTTCATACACAATGGTTTATCTAGACATTTACACCTGTCGTCCAGCTACTAGGGAGGGTGCGGGAAGAGGAGCACCTAAGAGCCCCAGAGTTCAGGACCAGTCCCACAGACCCCATTTTTAAAAAGGCCTAGAAATCAGCCATCAACCATGAGGCAGGAGGCCAACTGAGTCTGGATAGCCCCTGTTTCTTGGAACTGGTCAGCCCAGCCTCACTTGCTAGCATACATAACCAGTGCTAGGGAGCAGAAGCAGACAGATCTCCGAGTTCAGAGGCTAGCCTGGTCTATACAGAGGTTCCAAGCCAGCCGAAGTTACATAGTGAGACACTGTCTCAAAATTTTATATGTAGATATATAACTATTGCCCAGGATCAAATAATTTATTTTTAAAGTTTTAAGTATAAAATAAGGTGGTTGTAGAAACGAAGACACAGTTAAACAAAACTATTGAAGAAACTGGCTTCAGAGTTGCAAACAAGGCCTAGACTGGCTCTCCAGTCAGTCCCCAGTCTTTACCTGTGTTAAGCTTCCTATAAAGTCTCATGACTGTCAGACTCCATGAAGAAGCCTCTGGGGGTTCACAGCTGTGCCCTGGCTTGCAGCAGCTTCCTCACCTTCAGACCGCCAGCCACAGCGCCTTGCTGTCCACCCACTGCTCTGACATCATCACAGACTTGTCTTCCAACCCTTTCTGCTTACACATCTGTTCTATCTCATTTGCAAACACCTTCAGTTATCTCCACGTACTGAAGGAATTGGATGTTCCGCTCCCTTCAAGCCCAATGTACCCTAAACTGAATCCGTCTGTCTTCTCTCAAAGAATGAACACAATCAAATTCGACACCTTCTTTACTTGTTCAACGACTGCAACATTCTCCGGTCTCAAATGCCAGGGGTCGGGGCAGGAGACACGGCAGCATCAAAGAACACCCACTCACTGGCTGTTCCTGCAGGGCTCAGGTTCTAGTCGTGGCACGCACACAGTGGCTCAAAACCCACCCTTAACTCCAGGCCCAGGGGATCCGATGCCCTCTTCTGACCTCTGCAGCCATTAGCCATGAATTAGGTACATACATGGAAGCAAAACATCACACACATAAAATAAAATAAAATGTAAATAACCTCCCAACTACTATGGGAGAAAAGCACAGATTATACAACTAGACAGCCAAAGAGGCCTCCCGAAACTGCCCCACGCGTGACACCTTCAAGCCTTCCACTATAGGGTCTTCTGGTCACAGCAAATTCACCATGCACCATCTCTAGTGCTGAGCAAGGATCTGAAGGCTGGTGGCGTTTCACTCACCAGTACATGGCCGTCCTGGAAACTAAAATCATGCTTCCTGTCCTCTAGCTCTCAATGATCTCCAAGACTCAGCTCTGCCAACTCCCAGTGGAGCCAACACCTCAAATTTCTCAACTGTCTACTTGATACCTATAGGCAGGGTTTCCTCTTACACCTCCTTCAACAGTAAGTACAAAGTACTGTTTAATAGGCCTTTGTTTTGCTTCCTTTGCTCACTGAGTAAAAAGGACCCTGTGCCAACAAAGCACCAAGCACCGCTAGTACCCTAGTACCAAACAATGGTCATGAGAGGCAGACAAGGCAGGCACACGCCTGAAGTAAAGGTGAAGGCAGGTTGACGAGAGCCACCCAATGCCTACCTCTCATCTCCGTAGGCAGATACACATATAACACCCACATCCACACACCGGGGCTGGGGGGGTGGAGATGGAGGGTAATCTCTCCATAAATGTTTGATTAATTACAAGCCTTTGAAAAGGAGACATGAACTCCCTTCCCTGTTTTATAGATAGCAAAACAGAACCTCTAAAAAGTGATGAGTTTGGGGGTTGGAGAGATGGCTCAGTGGTTAAGAGCAATGCCTGCTCTTCCAAAGGGTTCAATTCCCAGCACCCACATGGCAGCTCACAACTATCTGTAACTCTAAGATCTGACAACCTCACACCAATGCACATAAATTAAAATTTAAATATCTTTTTTTAAAAAGTGATAAGCTTTACCCAAACACACAGCTTCAGAATTTTCATCTTTAGTTTTATTTTAGAGATGTAAGTTGATTTTTTTTTGGGGGGGGGGTTGTTTGGTTGGTTGGTTGGTTGGTTTGGTTTTTCGAGACAGGGTTTCTCTGTGTAGGCTTGGCTGTCCTGGACTCATTTTATAAACCAGGCTAGCCTCGAACTCACAGTGATCCACCTGCCTCTGCCTCCCTAGTGCTGGGATTAGAGGTGTGCACCACCACACCCGGCCTCATAAGTTGATTTTTTTTTTTAAGTGTTTTGGTTTTGGTTTTGGTTTTGGTTTTGGTTTTGAAACAGTTTCTCTGTGTAGTCCTGACTATCCTGTAACTCACTCTGTAGACTCAGAAATTCACCTGCCTCTATCCTGAGTGGTGGGATTAAAGGCATGTATCACCATGGCCATCAATTAAAATATTTTCAATTATCATTATCATCATTATCTTTTTCTTTTATGTGCATTAGTGTTTTACCTGCATGTATTGGGATTCCCTGGAACTAGAGTTACAAACAGCTGTGAGCTGCCATGTGGTTGCTGAAAATTGAACATGGGTCCTTTGGAAGAGCAGCCAGTGCTCTTAACCACTGAGCCATCTCTCCAGGCTGTTGTTGTTGTTGTTGTTGTTGTTGTTGTTGTTGTTGTTACTACTACTACTACTACTTTGTGTATGGATGTTTTGCTTGCATGTATGTCTGTGAACCATGTGCCCTGGAAGGTCAGAAGAGGACATGAGATATCCTGGGACTGAGTTATGAGCCACTATGTGGGTGCAGGGATTCAAATCCCAGTCTTTGCCGGGCATGGTAGCATATGCCCTGAATCCCAGCACTTGGGAGGCAGAGGCAGGCAGCTTGCTGTGACTTCGAGGCCAGCCTGGTCTACAAAGTGAGTCTAGGGCAGCCAAGGCTACACAGAGAAACCCTGTCTTGGGAGGGAAAAAGTCCTCTGAAACAACAACCAATGCTCTTAATCATTGAGCAATCTTTCTAGCCAAAGATTAAAATATTTTTAAAGTTCAAAAGTATTAATATTCCATGGCTACCAAGACAGGTCATCCAGTCAAATTGAAGTTCAATCCCTAAGACCCACCTGGTAGAAGAGAGCCAACACCAAATGGTGTCCTCTCATGTTCTCTCTCTCTCTCTCTCTCTCTCTCTCTCTCTCTCTCTCTCTCTCTCTCTCACACACACACACACACACACACACACACACACACACACACACACTCACAAAACCTTTCAAAAGAGCTATGTACAATTATGACAAAGCTTCCTCCACTACTATCTCTGAAGCACTTTTAAGCAGTTTGAATAAAAAACAACTTCAGGAGCCAGGCACAGTGGCACACGCCTTTAATCCCAGCATTCGGGAGGCAGATGCAGGTGTATCTCTGTAAGTTTGAGGTCAGCCTGGTCTACAAAGCAAGTCCAGGACAGCCAGAGCTACATAGAGAAACCCTGTCTCGAAACAAACAAACGAAATCCAACTTCACTGAAAAACCTACTTCAGGTAATATCTGAGCTGACTTTCAAATCCTCAAATTCTAAGAATTTAAAAGGAAAACCAAAAATTCAGTATGAAACTCAACTTAGGCTATAGCTGCCAAGATGCACCAGGAGCTTCCCCTGTATCCTCTTCACATCAGTACCAGGTCTTTCAAAGGAGTAGTAAACACAAGTCATTTTACAAATGAATGGATTCATGGAGGAAGAAGTTCTGAAGCCAGACAGCACTGTACCTATAATCCTAGCACTCGAGAGAACGTAGGGTAAGTGCTTGAGGCCAGCCAGGGCCACCTTAGTGAGTTCAAGGCCAGCCTAGGCTGTGAGTGAGAGCTCAAAGAAAGAAAAGAAAGTGCTCCCTTTAGCAGCTCACATACTAAAACTGGACTGATACAGGGCAGCATGGCCCCTGCACAGGGATTACACACAAATCACATAATTTTCCATTATCATGCACAACCAATAAGCAGTTTATTTCTCCTGGGAAAAGTCTAATTTTCAAATGACTTCCACTGTAAAAATGAACTTGGGAAGTTGAGCAAATAGCGTCCTATACGGAGCCAGCCTAGCCACATGCTCCAGACAATCTGGGCTACAGAGTAAAACCTTGCTTCAAAACAAAACAAAATCCAGCTTTCAGACTGGAGATGCAGCTGGGCCTGGTGGCACATACCTTTAATCCCAGCACTCAGGAGGCAGAGGCAGGTGGATTTGCTCTGAGTTCGAGGCCAGCCTGGTCTACAATGCAAGTCCAAGACAGCCAAGGCTACCCCTATCTCCAAAAAAAAAAAAAAAAACCACAGACTGGAAATACAGCTCAGTGCATAGTGCATGGTGTATGGTGCATGGGCCAAGTCCCCCCAATATTCCACATGGGCTGCTAGTCAATAGCCTGTTACTGAGAGGACAGAAAGAGAGATGCCTTAAGAAACAATGGACGTTTAAAACGCTAAACATCCATTTCTTAGAAGATGTAGAGGAAGTAGTAAAATACAGACCCATTCCACACTTGAAGACCTAACCCAGCATGGTCTCTAACTCCTTCTGTAGACAAGGTAACCCTGAACCCCAACCAACCGACCTACCTTCCTTCGTTCCCCAGGAGTGTGCTGACACAAGCAATTCACATGGTGCCAGCCAAGGTTCAGACTCAGGCAAGCATTCCAGCACATAAGCTACATTCCCATCCCTTTAGGATTATTTTTACATTTGCAGGTCAGAAGAGTAAAAGAATAATTTGGGTAGTTAATTCCCAAAGTACAATTTTCTGCTTTAAAAATTGTGGGTAAAAATCTCCTATAAGGAAAATTAACCACACTGATGAACTCCAAAAGCATACTACAGGGGTTGGGGCAATGGTCTAGTCGGTAAAGCACCTGCAGTGCAAACATGAGGGCCTAAGTGCAGACCAAGTGTCAGCGGAATAATAAGCAGGCCTGGCCGTGCACATCTGTAAGTGCAGCCTAGGGAGGTGAGAGACAGGCAGACCCCAAAGGCGAGCTAGTCAGTGAGAGCAGGTATAGTCATAGATCCTATCTCAGAAGGTGGAGGTGAAGTGACTGAGGGGACACATGCCTCTGACCTCTACATGCATGCACACACATACAGTGAGGTGTAGGTGCCCTAGAACCAAACCCTAACTAACACTCCTGTAAACAACTCTAACAAGAACATGAGTACTTGCTGGTCATCCAGAGGACCAGAGCTCAGTCCCCAGCACCATGTCGGCACCTCAGCACTTAGGAGGCAGAGGCAGGCAGATGTCTGTGAGTTCTAGGGCATCCTCGTCTACATAGTGAGCTCCAGGCAAGCCAAAGCTGTATAGTAACACCCTGTTGCCAAAAGGCTAAATAAATAAACGAGGACTGGTAAGATGGCTCAGCAGATGAAGATTCTTGCCCCAAAGCCTGAGTTGCATCCTGGAGCCCACATGGTGGGAGAAGAGAACCAACTCTTGCAGATTGTACTCAATCTCACACATGCACGATGGTATCTAAAAGTCCACACAGGTGAGTGCACACATGCATGAACGGACGCAAATACACACACAAATGCAAAAAAGAAAAACAATGAATTACCCCCAAAAGTATTAACAGCAAATTAACTATACAATAAACTATGTGTTTCAGCCAAACAACTGTTAACACCACCATGCTTTTGCTGCCCAAGGATGATGTTGAAGAACAAACAAGCTACCTTATACTCTCAAAATTCTGATAAAGCCTGGCAGTGGTGGTGCACACCTTTAATCCCAGCATTCAGGAGGCAGAGGCAGGTGGATCACTGTGAGTTCAAGGCCAGCCTCGTTTACAAAGTGAGTCTAGAACAGCCAAGGCTACACAGAGGAAACCCTGTCTCGAAAAAAAAAATTCAAGTAGAAGGCAGGTGGTGGTGATGCACACCTTTAATCCCAGCATTTGGAAGGCAGAGGCACAAAGATCTCTGTGAGTTTAAGGCCAGACTGATCTACAGAGTAAGTACCAGAATAGCCAGGGCTATCCTGTCTTGAAAAACCAAAAAAGACAAGAATTCAAGCAGAAGGTAGGTGGTGGTGGCATAAGCCTTTAATTCCACCACCTATCTTGAGGGGGTAGGGAGGGGGGAAGGGAGAAAGAGAGAGAGTATTCAAGTAGAAGCAGAATGTGGTAAAGCACATCCTTTTTTTGTTTTGTTTTCCGCTTCTCTGTGTCACCCTGGCTGTCCTGGAGGCGTAGATCAGACTGGCCTTGAACCCCAGAGATCCACCTGCCTCTGCCTCCCGAGTACTGGGATTAAAGGAGTACCCAACCACACCCAGCTTGGTAAGGGACATCTTTAATCTGAGAGGTTTCTTTTTTTTTTTTTCCCCAAAGATTTATTTACAGTGTTCTGCCTACATGTACACCTGCACACCAGAAGAGGACACCAGATCTCATAGTAGATGGTTGTGAGCCACCATGTGGTTGCTGGGAATTCAACTTGGGACCTTTGGGAGAGCAGGCAGTGCTAGTAACCTCTGAGCCATCTCTCCAGCGCCTGGGAGGCATCTTTAATGCCAGAAAGTAAAACTTTTTCTCAAGGTTAACCAGTCAGAGGAACCTGTGCAGACATGCAGGACCACCTCAAGCAGCAGCAGAGACAATGTAGGCAACAGAACAACAGTGATTGCAGGCTTTCCCTCAGAAGCAAACACATTCAAGGCCAGGACAATACAAACAAATAGCTAAACACAAGCACGCTTCCTAAGTCCTAAGACTGAACAACAATACAGAAGGAAAAGGGGCAAGAGAAAGTCATAATCAAGCAATATCAATGTAAGTGTAAAGATGGGGTTACAGGAAAAACACTACATGCAATCTTGGGGTATCTCCACAGGGACTGGCAAGGAAGCCTCTGCAGAAGCAACTTCACACACACCACTTAATTTGCAAAATGCCACCACACTGCAGGAAGATGCACTGAGCAGGAGAGCCTCATCTCACTACTCTCAAAAGAAAAAAACTAACCAAAGAAACTAAGGAGCATCTTATAAAGTAACTTACCGATAACAGTCCTACAAGTCAAGGTCAGGGCCACAGGCACAGTGCAGTGGTAGTACAGATGCCTGGCATGTGATGTCCAGAGCTCAATTCCCAGCAACAACACCCCCACAACAACAAAAAATGTTGCCAGTGGTGGTGACACACACTTTTAATTCCAGCACTCAGGTGACAAAGGCAAGCAGATGTCCGATTTCGAGGCCAGCCTAATCTACAGAATAAGTTCTAGGACAGCCAGGGCTACACAGAGAAACCCTGTCTCAGGGGGAAAAAAAAATATGAAAATGTCAACAGTACTGACATTATGAAAGCAAAGCCTAAGTACAGGGGAGGGGACTGAAGAAACTGGAGCATGAGGCTGGTGGTGCTGGCCCGGAATCCCAGCTCCTGAGGAGGCTGAGGCAGGAAGATCACAAGTCCAGGACCTAAGCAGGACTGAATCTTAAGACCTAACTAGACTACGTGAGAAGCTAACTAGGCTCGTTTTGAAGAGGCTGGGCATAGGCCAGGCGTTGTGGCACACGCCTTTAATCCCAGCACTCAGGAGGCAGAGGCAGGTGGATCACTGTGAGAGAACTGTGTAGCTCTGGCTGTTCTGGACTCACTCTGTAGATCAGGTTGGCCTCAAACTCACAGAAATCCTCCTGCCTCTGCCTCCTGAGTGCTGGGATTAAAGGCATGTGCTACCACCTGCTGTTAATTTCCTTTTTTTAAAGATTTATTTGTTTATTATTATGTATACAGTGCTCTGCCTGCATGTACACCTGAAGGCTAAAAAAGGGCATCAGATCACATTACAGATGGTTGTGAACTGTCATGTGGTTGCTGGGAATTGAACTCAGGACCTCTGGAAGTGTAGTCAGTGCTCTTAACCACTGAGCCATCTCTCCAGCCCATAATTTCTTGCTCTTAATAACCATATGATGGTTATGTAAACACTAAGATTAACAAAGTGGGTACAGGACATAACTTAAAGCCAAGGGGAGCCTCCTAGTACTTCAGCAACCTTTCTCCAAGTCAAAAATCAGTTTCTGGCAAGATAGCTGGCTCACCAGGTGAAGCCAGTATGAGGAGGTGAGTTCAAGTTCTCAGAACCCACACAACAGCCACACTGCTTGTATGAGGAAAGGGGTGGAGACAGAAGAATCCCAGGAAACTTAAAGACCGGCCTGACTGACACAAAGTTCCTGTCTCAAACAAGTTGGAAGTCAAGACCCTGAGGCTATCTTCCAGCCTCCACATGGATAATGGACACACACACCAGCACCCACACACATCAAATATCACAAAAATAAATGAACAAAATTAGTTCAGTAGCTTTTTGTTTATTTTATGTATATGGGGGCTTTGTCTGCATGAATGCCTGCAGGGCATAAGAGGGCTCTGATACCATTATACATGGTTGAGACGCTGTGTAGTTGCTAGGAATTGAACTCAGGACCTCTGGAAGAGCAGCCAGTGCTCTTAACTGCTGAGCCATCTCTCCAGCCCGCAACAGTCCTTTTTAAAAGTGGGAGTCAACAAGAATTTGCTCCTACTTAAGCTCATATGCTGATGCCACAGACCTTTACAACTTGAAAAAAAATCAAATAAATGATCAAATACAATTTATTGGGCAAAGGCTACCTCACAAAGCATAACAGCATCTAGAAATAGAATGAAGGCTTCCAAGTGTCTGAGTTCTAATTGGGGTATGGGGTAACCATACAATTTGCTATCCAAATCAGGCGCAGAACAGAAAAGGGAGGCTACCCAAATAGGAAGTTGTCAATGTTACAAAAGCTCTCAAGCCACTTAGAATTTACATAAACGAGATGCTTAGACAAGAAATTTTTCCTCAGTCTCTGAGGCTCTGAAGCAAAGGGGAAGAAAGAGGCAGAAAGCTGAATCGAAAAACCCTGAAGTTCTCTTCCAACTTAAAAACTGACAGCTCAGGAATGGAGAGATGGGTCAGTGGTTAGGGGCACTGCCATTCTTGCCAAGGACCTGGGTAAAATCCTAGCACCCACAGTATAGGACAGCTCAAACCACCCTATCTCCAAGGGTCCAACATCCTCTTTGGACACTGGGCACAAACATAGCACATTAAGACAAGTATGTAGGCAAAACACCCGTACACATAAAATAAAAATAAGTAAAACACAAAACCAACTCATAGATCTCTCAAACACACTTCAAACATCAAACACTTTAGTTGTTAAATTTGCTCAGACACGTTTTTAAATTATCTAAGTGATGGACTATGGTGCACTTAAATGTCTGAACCTTTATGGTTTCATAAAAATATCTATCTTCATTTTTGTACTTAGATATGTGTACGCATAAGGCATGTGTGTATGGGTGCTCGGAAGCCAGGAGAGGATGTAGGGTCTGCTGGAGCTGGCATTACAGGCAGTTGTGAGGCACCCAAGGTAAAGACCCTCTTACCTACTGAGCCACCTCTCCAGACCCCTCTGGAATTTTTTTTTTTTTTTTAAGAAAGAATGGGAGGCTGGAGAGATGGCTTAGCAGTTAAAAGCACTGAAGACCCAGGTTCAATCCCCAGCACCCACATGGCAGCTCACAACTGTCTGTAACTGACAGCCTTACACAGATATACATCCAGGCAAACACCAATGCACATAAAATAAATTTTAAAAAGAAAGTCAAGACGCAATCACCACTGTCCATACCATCACTTGGCTTCAAGTACAATCAGCCAAAGGGTCAAGTGCTCATGTCAGCTTTAGAAACAGCAGTTACCTCAGGAAGCTGAACTGGTTCCAAATTCTATTCAACAATGTAGTAATGAGAGCATCATCTGCCTCGATTAAGCCTCAAGAATTCAAAATTTTTCATCATTAGGTACTTGATGACATTAAAATTCTGCAGATTAATGAAGACCCACTTCTGCATATATCAGCTGAGACTTAGTGAAAAGCAGGCATAACCTTGCTGCTCTAGTATGTAGATGTCGAGTCATGGAAGAGGTTTTGTTTGCAAGTGGAAAAATCTTTGACTAAAATAAAACCCATGTTTTATTAAACTTGCAAAGTTATTAAAATATCTCTCTTCCTTTTCTTCTTTCTGAAAGAGCAGCTACTAGGCAGCCCAGATCGATTTCAAACACCCTGTGTAGCCTAGGCTGGCCCTGAACACATCTGCCTCTACTGTGCTTCCTGAGTGCACAAAGTCAAAACATGGGAAGACCGAATAGGAGCAAGCCTCTGAAACTCTTGTTTTTGACAGAAGCCTTAAATTCAGAATGTAGAAAAAACGAAAACCTCAAGGAAGCCAGAGAGACGGCTCAGCAGTTAAAAGCACTTGTTTCTTGATCTTCCAGGGTACCAAAGTTCTGTTCCTGGCAATCAGGTAGCTCACAACTACCTGCTCCAGGTGATCTGGCACCCTCCTCAGGTACCCTCACACATATATACATAAGTATAAAATAAAACCTTTTAAAAGTAGAGGGTGGCCCACACCTGTAATCCTAGCTCTTAGAAGGCTGAGGACAGGACCTCACATTCTCATAGGGTTCTTTTCTATTTTTAAAAAAGTACAGCCAGGCGTGGTGGTGCACGCCTTTAATCCCAGCACTTGGGAGGCAGAGGCAGGCAGATTGCTGTGAGTTCGAGGCTAGCCTGGTCTACAAAGTGAGTCCAGGACAGTCGAGGCTACACAGAGAAACTCTGTCTCGAAAAACCAAAAAAAAAAAAAAAAAGTACTTATTTGCTGCGTGTTCTGTATATGCATATGCACAAGACAAAAAAAATAAAAAGACAGCTTATGGAAGTTAGTTCTTCACTGCATGGGACCAAATTCAGGTGAGGTTTGGCAGCAAGTGCCCCCACCCCCACCCCACCCCCAAATCTGACCAGTCCTCAAGTTTCCTCTACACTATTTTCAAGGGTCTCGTAGAAAGACAGGCAGTGCCTCACCCTTCCTAACTTCTCTTTGTCCCTACCTCAGCCCTGTTGTTTCCCTGACTCTTAAAGCCCTTTGAAGCTTTCCCTCGCCTCCTCAGTAGCACTTCCTGAAACCAAGCATGACATCAAGGAGAAGCTGGTCATGGAGGCTGAGGCAGAAGGATCACCCTGAGTGTGAAGCCAACCTAGAAAACATATCAAAATCCTATTTCAACTATTCCAAGAAAGAAGTAGAGAATGGTGGTGCCCGCCTTTAATCCCAGCACTTGGGAAGCAGAGGCAGGCAGAGCTCTGTCTATATAATGTGTTCCAGGACAGGCAAGGCTACAATAGTTTCTTGTCTCAAGAAACAAAACAAAACAAAAATGAATAGTACAAAGAAAGAAGAAAAATGTCAAATTTTAGATAACCTGGCTTTATTTTCCAAACAAGCTAACAGAATTTGAGCCCACTGAAATTCAGATCCATTCCAAGTTCGCTTGTGTACTGACTGAAAGGATACACAACCTGGAAACAAGTACATTAACAAAATATAAAACCCCAGGAAGGCAGCTCAGTGCCAGCCTCGATGAAAGCCCCTTGTTAGCCAGGGATGGTGGCACACACGGGAATCCCAGCGCAAAAGGCTAAGCAGAAGCCGACCCTGTTGAAACCCAAAAAGCAAAACCCTTCGGAATCTCAATCTTGCACTCTAAGATTGGCAGGAAGTGTTTCCAAGCCAAAGTCTAACATCACACAGGGCAGAGGTCTTTTGAGGCCAAGTGAGAAAACACACGTGTATTTCATTTTTACTCCCGTCTCTAATTTTTTAAATTTTCTGCTGAAGCAGGACACAGTGACACTGCCTTTCATCATCCCAGCACTCGGGAGGCAGGGGCCAAGGCAGCAGCTCTCTGTGAGTTCAAGGCCAGCCTGGTCTACACAGTAAGCCTGTGGCCTCGGTAGAACACCCTAGTCCTCAACCCCACATCTAAGCCTCAAACCCACCTCAGCCACTTCAGGTTGTAAACAGGGCCAGAACTATTCGTCCCACAAGGAATCACACAAGACTCTCAACTTAATCATATGTCAGGACAATTTCAGGACAACCCTGAAGGCTGAAAGTAAGTTGAAATGCCATGCACACTAGCCCTAAAACTAAGCAAGTCCACGGTGAACAGGAGACACATCCTTCTCTGTAGCACAACAAACGCTAACATCCTAAGAGTCAGGAAGTACACAGGGGGCTCACAAACACACAAAGAAGCTACTAGTTAATAAAGGTCACAAAAACTGACAAGTTTCAAATGCACTTAAAATAGACTGAACTATCTCCAATTTCAGCTGAGGCTACAGGAGAGTGAAATGCTCCTCCTGACTGGCAGCAAGCCAAAGAACTGAAGTCATTTGAGAACTCACAAGCCTCATGGGACCCTGCGGCATTTCATCCGTGGCAATCTCAGCTGTGCTTCGGCACTGTTCAAGTAATCTGCCTGGCTAATAATCAGGAAATCCTTTCTTACTGTATCAGATCAAAATATGATCCCCAAAGAAAAACAGGTCTCATCATAAGTTTATTCCAGAACTCACTTTCCCCTCACACTTCATAGCAAGCTAACTCTATCATCACCCAGAGGAACTTTGTCACTGAGGCAACCTTATTTTATTCTCGCAAACCATACCACAACCAACTTCAGTATAGAGCATGACGTCACAGGCATGTCAGTCTCTGGCTCAATCTAGTAGGAAGCCCTAACCTAGAGGTTTCTTTTGTTTTGTTTTGTTTTGTTTGTTTGTTGTTTATGTTTTTGTTTTTTCAAGACAGGGTTTCTCTGTGTAGTCTTGGCTGTCCTGGACTCACTTTGTAGACCAGGCTGGCCTTGAACTCACAGTGATCCGCCTGCCTCTGCCTCTCAAGTGGAGGTCTCTTACATGAGCAAGCTATCTTCCTTTGGTTCCATGTTAGCGTTCTTGGAAGACCAGTAAGCAGCCACAGAAGCATGTCACTGTCCACCAGACACAAAAAAAATGCCATTACCTGGTCCATGTGAGCCCTGCCCTATACTTGTAATAGCAAAGCATACCTCCAAGCACATCCTCAAAATCCCAGGCCCTTGGAATCAAGGTCACAAGCCCTTCACCTCAGGTATTTAACGTGACTGTTCCAATATAACACTTCTCAGACGGGAGAATGAGAAGTTCAAGGTCAACTTCGGTGACAGAGAGTTTAAGGCCAACCAGCCCGACAAGGCTCTGTCTTACAATTAGATGAACAGGAGCAAACACAACCCTGCCACAGTCAAACCCAACACTTCTGAATATTATCAAGCTTAATCTTGTATTTTAAGGTTAACAGAACATTTCAAAGTCAAAGTCTAATATCAGAAGGGTAATGGTCTTTTTTTTTAATATTTTATTTAATTTTAATCTATGTGTATTGGTGTGAAAGTGTCAGATCTTGGAGTTACAGACAGTTGTGAGCTGCCATGTGGGTGCTGGGAATTGAACTTGGGTCCTTTGGAAGAGCAGGCAGTGCTCTTATCCACTGAGATATCTCTCCAGCCCCCGGTAATGGTCTTTTTTAAGGATTTATTTTATATTTCTTTTTTTTTGTTTTTTTGTTTTTGTTTTTGTTTTGTTTTTCGAGACAGGGTTTCTCTGTGTAGCCTTGGCCATCCTGGACTCACTTTGTAGACCAGGCTGGCCTTGAACTCACAGCGATCCGCCCGCCTCTGCCTCCCGAGTGCTGGGATTAAAGGCGTGCGCCACCACGCCTGGCTTTATATTTCTTTTATTATTTTATGTGTACTGTGCACTCTGTGTGTGTGTGTGTGTGTGCGCGCGCAGTGCCTGTGGAAGTCACAAGACATCACCAGATCCCCTGGAACTGAAGTAACAGACAGTTGTGAGGCCCCAGTTGGGTGCTAGGAATATACGCAGGCTCCAGACAAGAGTGGCCAGTGCTCTCAATCACTGAGCCGCAGCTCCAGCCTCAGAAGGATAATGTCTTACAGGATAAAGTGGTGACAGTGAAGGCCCAGTGAAGCACATGCATGCTCTATCATCACATAGGTACTCTGGATCTGTAACAATTCCATTTCCCACAGTACTTCCTCCAACTGCCCACAACTTGGGGAGAGGCCGACATCAAGCGAAGCCAGCTGGCGGGGCAGCTCCAGACCAAGGATTAATTCTTCCTCACGGATCTAACTCTCTCCAAGAAACTCTAACTCCTCTGTCGCTAGATTAGACTCATAGCAGAGGGGTCACTAAGTTTTACCACAACTGTATCCTGCCTATTTGGCTGTTGGGACCAAGCTCTCTAAGGGTCCCCAGGCTGGGACACAGTAGATGCTAAGAAAATGAGTAAAGTCAGAAGCTACACTGGAGCCCTAAGAGACAAGCAAAATGCCATCACTCTCTCCATCACATGTACAATACCACTGTCCATCTTTTTAAAGAACCACTCTGAAAAAAAAAAGAAAGTAAAAGAAAAAATAAATAAGGAAGGAAGGAAAGAAAGAAAGAAAGAAAGAAAGAAAGAAAGAAAGAAAGAAAACAAACCACTCTGAAGAGTTATCAGAAACTTCAATATAGAAAAGAAAGCCTGTACTCCCAGCACTGGGGAGGCAGAGGCAGGTGGATCGCTGTGAGTTTAAAGCCCACCTGTTCTACAAAGTGAATCCAGGACAACCAAGGCTACAAAGAGAAACCCTGTCTCAAAAAATAAATAAACAAACAAAGAAAAGCAACCTGAGGTGAGGAGGCTGAAAGTCTGGGTTGGCAAACCCCACCCAATCTGTAAGCAGGCAGCCAGCCTGAGGCTGCGCTCTAACTAGGCACCTGGAGGCTCTCCTCCTTTATCCCCATGTTGCACCTGTCTCCCTCCCCCTTTCTCCCATCTATGAAAATCTGCCCTCAAAATGTGTTTGGTTTGAGTCAGGGTCTTGCTGTGTAGCCCTGGCTAGTCTCCAACTGGGAGATCTGCCTGCCTCTGCCTCCCAACATTCAAGATCCGATACTTTCTCTATGGAATGAATGAATGAATGGTTTAAGAACACCACGGCAGCCTCAGAATCCCAGCTGCTAGCTGTAAGGGTGTTCCGCTGGAGGCCTTGCTGACTCCTGGACAAGCAGAAACATGAGTTCCACCTAACAGAGGGCCTTTCTGCTGTTAGGCTCAATGATGGGGAGACAGCCTACTTGTCTAGCAGTGTGTGGCTGTGAACTAATTAGACCCCTAGACGCCACGGCTGTGTTCTAGATCACTCGACATAGCTTCTCTCAAATGCAGCGAGAGCACTGACTTTTCCTCCCAGCCCCATTGCAGGCTGCTCACTCGGCAGAGTGAGAGGGGTACCGTGGGCTTCAGCCTTGGTCACTAGTGTGCTCACACACCACCCTCCACTAACACAGGTGACCTTGGAAAGGTAACTAAGGTCCCTGCACATCAGTTCCTGTGTCTGTGTAACAGATAGCACCTACCTTATTAAAGGTCTTGGAAAGATTAAACAGACCCTGTATGCAGACTTCTAGAGCAGGAGGTACTATTTATTACAAGCTTCACCCAGTAAGGCCAGCTTAAAGTCTTTTTTTTTTTTTTTTTTTAACCAGAGCTGAGGATCGAACTCAGGGCCTTGCAAGTGAGCTAAATCCCCAACCCCCAGCTTAAAGCCAATGAAAGAGAAAAAAAAAAAAAGCAACAGGAACATTGCAAAGACAGAAAGAACACTTATGACAAAGGAGCCAGAGACACAAGTCCTCTTCTGGTTGACACAGGTCTCCATTTAATTCTGTTTCCTCTGTCTTAACTGGCTGCCCCAAAACAGTAAGATGACTCCCCAGAAGTGTCAGCAGCCCTGAGAGAAATCACACCCTAAAGCCCGCAACACACACACAGAGAGAGAGAGAGAGAGAGAGAGAGAGAGAGAGAGAGAGAATACTGTACTCCTAACACAGAAAACTCCTTCTGCTCAAAAGGGCACCTAACTCAAGTTCATTTATCCAGAATTTCCTGAAAGGTGGGCAGGCAGTCTCAACCTAAAGAGCTGGGATTTTAATGGGGGACCCTCTAAGTCCCTGAAGAACTTCAACAGGACAGTTTTTGATCAAAATGTCAGTTATTTGGTCAGCCAAGAAAATCAAGATTCTCAGCAGAGCCCTCTCAACCTCAACGGGGAGGCTAAGCACCTCATGGCAAAAATTCCCGAGCTGCGCTCTCCCCAGGTGTAAGCTTCCAGCTGGTCTCTGCTAAGGCACTCTCAGCATATTCTCCTTGCTTTTAGTGCTTTTCCTGGTAGGGTGATTCTCCTTCCAGGCCCGCTATCCCAGACCTCGCCCTGCCAGGAGTCATCCATGTGGCCATTTCTTCTTCAACTGGCCTTGAGGGTCCTGCAGTGCAACACTGACTGATGCCTGCTTAGAAACAGCTTCACGTTTACATTCAAATCCCTTGTTTGCAACACTTCATTTCAAATGACACTTGAACACTTGGTACAAATGAAGGATGCCTGGCCACTCGACCCCTTCCTATGCGTTTTCTAATATACTGCTTGAGCTAATTAATCTGCAGCATTGTACCCGCATGCTTTGAGGCAGTGGAGCCATGGACAGAGCCAACCTCAGCCCCAGGGCTTCAATGGCATCAACTTCCTGCACAATGGCGCTTGCATCAAGTCCAAATTCCCCCATTCCCTCCGACTTGAAAAGCAGAATTGCTCTACTACAATCCATTTCTGACCTCTTCCATTACCAGGTGACAGTATTTTACCACTGATGTGTTCTGGGAAGCCTCTAGCCTTCCTTTACTATATAGACAAATACTTACATTTCAGCAATGTAATCTTGCCAAGTGTAAAGCAGGAATTGTAGAATACACCAAAAGTGTAAAATGTCAGGTGCAAACACATGGAGCAAACACAACCCTAAAGCAGCATAGTTGGAGCCAGTATCGCCACGAAGGGTTGACAATGACCTCTGAAAAGAGCGCCTCAAACGTACTCATCTTTACCAACTGCATCTTGTAGCTTAAAGAGGAGTTAAAACTGGAGGCACCAGCCACTGCTCCCAATTTGTAACCAGCCTTAAGTTTTTCCAGTCCTTTGACTGTGAGGAGAAAAGGCACACTTGAGATACGCGGCACCCCACTTTGTATCCAAAGAAGCCACCAACTTCACCAAGCGCTGCCACATACAATCTGCTATGCTGTAGTCAAGGCCACATACCATGTGCTTCCTCGGGTTTAACTCCCTAGGAGCTTAAAGAGGCAGGTAATGAATAACTCTCTTGGTCCCGAGACAGAAACCTACAAGCACAGACCATCAAGAAAAACAAGCCTAAAATTAGAACGGAATCTCAACTAAGTATGAAGCGAAGCTAGGTAGACTGAAGCGACCCAATTCTACCCTGATGCAGGCCAGCAGCCAGCCGTGCATGTGGGTCAGAAGTAACTAACTGGGTTTTCCATGTACACTAACCATGCAGTGGCGAGTAACTGAACAGAATCATGCAGGGTCAAAATATTATGAAGTCAGTACACACAGTACACTCAAAGATGTGGACTAACAATACTTAAAGAACACAGAAAGGACACTTGACAGAAAACAATGACCTGAGGTGACCCAAGAAGGGAAGTGTTTTTCCCTTCTCAAAGTAATCAAGACAGACAAGAATCAAACTAGACAGAAATGATCCGAGGCCCTTACCCCCACTCACTCACCAGCTGAACACGGCTACTATCTCTCAAAAGTCAAATACAGAGTGAAACACACAAGGCTACACAGAGAAACCCTGTCTCAAAAAACAAAATTTAAAAAAAAAACAAAAAAACAGAGTGAAACACACACACACACACACACAGTGCAGTGGACATCCAACAATCATGTGCTGATTTTTCACAAGTACAAGGGATGTGGGGAGGAAGGGCGAATGATGAAATGTTAGTCTCAGATAGGTAACAAACACCTTGCTTGCCAAGCGGTGGTGGCGCACACCTTTAAATGCCAGCACTCGTGCGGCAGAGGCAGGTGGATCTCTCTGAGTTAGAAGCCAGCCTGATCTACAGAGTGAGTCCAGGACAGCCAGGGCTACACAGAGAAACAATAAATTAAAAAAAGCACACCTAGCAAACCCTCCATGAGAATGTAAATTCGACGTTTTATTCCGACTAAAACAGTCACCAACTTCTACATCATGAGACACTAAGGCTACTGGGGAGAGGGGGCTGGTACCCTCCAGACACCAGGCCTATCAAAGAGTAAACTTACTAAAGCCCTTTAAGAAAAAATGTACTGCATAACACCAGTCTTGGAAGACTTCTGGGGGTGCTGGGTAATGTGAGTTAACTTCCTCTTCCTTTAAAAAGGTCAAAGACAGGGAAGAGTCCAATATGACATTTCCTCCTTAGCCAGTTCCACCACAAACCACAACTCTAATTGATTTAAAAAATAAAATAAAACCATTAGCCAGGGGGAGCGCTTTTAGTACACTTGCACTGTAGACCGAAGACCCAACTTACCTCGGGAACGAGCTGATTCGTTTCGAACAGGGAATTTGCCAATAAAGTTCACTATGTACTCTAAATAATAATTAGGGAGGCCACCGAGCCCCGCTGAAGGCAGGGCCTCCCAACAGTCGGAAAAGCCTTGCCTGCAGGGCCCGTCCCAGGCACCAGCAAATTCAGCCCAATAAAGGGGAGGGGGCAGCAAGGGCACGGTTCCCCCAGATCCACAAGAGCTGCAGAGGCATGGCCCAGGGGAGCTAGTGTCCACGGTACCAAAGAGGGTCCCGGGGTCCCCAGCAATGCTGTCAGCGGTGCACCCCAAAAGCTCGGGCCAAGCCCGGAGCGGAGCGGCAGCCCGTCCCTTCCCTTGCTGTCACGGCAGGCAAGGAGGCTCCCACCAAGGGTCGCCCTGGACCGCTGGAAGGCGAAAAGGATACTGTTGGGGCGCCGGGGTCTGGAGGGCCCTGATGTTCGGGTGAGGAGGGGCCGCCGCCGCCGCCGCTGCTGCCGCCGCTGCCGCTGCCGCTGCCGCCGCCGCCGCCGCCGCCGGGTGAGGAGGCGGTACCGCCGCCGCCGCCGCCGCTCCTGTGCCGGGTCCGGTTCCTGCTGCAGCCGCTGAGCCTGATTTCAGAGCCGGTTTCTGCGGTAAACTCATGGCAAAGCGAAGCCACCAACCCCCCCAGAGCGGGACCGGGCGCGCCGGGGTGCAGGGGCCGGGGGCAGCAGAGGGGCGGGATGGGGGCAGACCCGGGGAGGCGGCGGGAGCGGGGGGCCGGGGGGAGGCTGGGAGGAGGAGGAGGAGGGGGCCGGGACCGGTCACACACGCCCTCCGCCGCCGCCGCCGCCGCCTCCGCTGCCGCCGCCGCCGGCAGCAGCAGCCGCCCCGCGGGCCAGCACCACCGGCTGCCGGTCTCCGTGACAACGCGACCCCGGGGAGGGGGGGGCCGGACCCGGCGGGGGCAGGAGGCGGAGAGACCGGACCTTTCACGGCAATATCCTCATGGGCCGGCGGCGGGGGGTCTCTGTCCCCCTCCCCGGGGGAAGCGGCGCCCTTCTCGGTAGCGGGGCTCGGGCGATGCGGACGGATTTTCTTCACTCAACGAGCAGAGCATCCAACATGGCGCTGCGGCCGCCTCCAGCAGTCCGGCAGGACGGCCGCTCGGAGCTTTTCGGCCCTTTTCGGAAGGGCTCGGCAGGCCGAGGGAGGAAAGCTCCTTCGGCTCTTTCCGGAGACAGCGAGCGGCCGGGGTTCTTCGGGAGCGCTCGGGGGCGTCTTCGGCCGCTGTTCGTGAGCGCCGCTGAGACTGACTCTGTTTCTCGGGAGAGATCGCTGATGCCGGGATGCTGAGGCTCTCCGCGGCTCGGTGCCGGGTCTCCCCAGCGGCCCAGCTTCGAAGAACAATAGTAACGGCACCCGAGGCTGCGGTCTGTCGAGACCTGCCAGCAAGAGTCGAGAGGCAGCGGAGCGAGAAACCGAGTCGTTGTTACAGGGAACCGCTAAACCAGAGCAAAAACAGACTGATAGGAACCCGCCCGCCGCAGGCACTGTTAACATAACAGATGCCTCTCTCCCGCCCTTGACGTTGCGAGTCACGGGCATTATGTCGACACGTCGTCCTCTGATGCCCAAAGTGCGAAACGAAACCCCATTTGCAGAGGAGGCCAGGAGAAGAAAGTGACTGCCCCAAGGTCAAACAGCTGGGATTCAGAATCTGAATTCCACCTTCTCTAGGATGGACCTTCTAGGATGCAAAATGACCTGCCTTAACCGGAAACTTTGACCTAGGACGCTTTGACCGAGGGTGCATGTCTTCCCAAGGTTTCCTGGAAACTGAAGGAGCTTTTGGCTACAACCCGCAGTGGGCTTGGATGACACTTGTTGATAAGGTCACCTCCTCCCACCTCCATTCACACTTTACACACAACACCTGCCCTCAATAGGAGCGTTGTCCCCAGCACAGTAACTTTAACTAAAAAGGAGCCACAGGCATCTCTGAACTATGCACAGAGTACTTCCTTAGCTCATGTAGTCCCAAGAAATAGGTAAATACCCATTCTTATAAATGAAAACTCTAGCCGGGCAGTGGTGGCGCACACCTTCACTCCCAGGGTTTCTCTGTGTAGCCTTGGCTCTCCTGGACTCACTTTATAGACCAGGCTGGTCTCGAACTCACAGCGATCCGCCTGCCTCTGCCTCCCGACTGCTAGGATTAAAGGCCTGTGCCACCATGGCCAGCCCGATGCTCAACTTTCAAACGTGAAGACCCACCCCAAGTTCAGTACCCAACATGCACTTAGGAAAAGTCTGGCATGGGGTGTGTGTGTTTGTGTATGTGTGTGTGTGTGTGTGTGTGTGTGTGTGTGTGTGTAGGGGGTGTTAGTTGGTATTTCTGGGTTTGCTTGATTGCTTGCTTGCTGTTTTTTGAGAGCTTAGGCTAGCCTCAACTGCCTATGTGCCTGAGGATGACCTCGAACTCCTGATCCTCTTGCCAAAACCTTCCAAGTACTGGGTGGGATGACAGGTGCTCACCACCATGCCCTCCTTGGGCTGATTTTGTTTTGGTTTTTGCTGGCCTTTTTTTTTTTTTTTTTTTTAATTAAAGCTTTACATGTAGTTAATACATAATTCATGACCACCCCTGGGAGCCCCAGATGCTCCCTCTAGGATGAAAGAGTTTCTGGATGGCATGCTCCCCACCTCCTCTAACTGGCTACAAGGTTTGCAGAACAGGACACCGCACCTACTTCCTACTGTGGCGTACTCCGCCAGATGAATTTGTCACACCAGTTTACCTAAGAGTGGATTTTCCACTCCTTGGAAGGCTTGACTAACTCCAGGAGAATTCCCCAAAAGATCCTTGAGCCACCCTCCCCCCTAGATTCACATTTCAGGTGCTGAGATTGAAGACTTCTTTATCCCAGTCAAAATCTGTTCCCAGCAGAACTATTTGACCTCTCCCGCTTACACTAGGCTGATAACAGATTGGTAATTGCCTAATTGTTATTCTTTTCTGAGCTGGCTTCCTTTTCTTAATCGTAATAATAGCCACTCGTATCATGCAATTAGGATGTGCCTGGCCTTTGCTAAGCATTTTTGAGAGCGTTATCGCTCTCAAGCTGGACAGATCCTGGACAAAATAATGTTAAAGCCTAGATAAGATTCTGACCTCAGGCTGTCGAGCCTGGGAAGCTCAGAGAGCAAAGTCATGGAGATCCGGCTCGCCTTTCATCCAAAAGCGTGAGCCTCAGGGCTAGGGCTGTCCTTCAATGTAGAACAACGGTCCCTGGATCATGGTTTCCTACAGAGCTGCCCCTGCCACCATGGTACTGTGCTTGCAGAGCAGTTGTATTGCATGTACAGGGAGTCCAACCATTCTCAACACCCCCATATCCTACAGAGCCGCTAACGCTGAACACCTACTATGTGTAGGCATTTTTCATAGGTTAACTCATTCCCTTGAGGACACTGTAAAGTGCGCATTACACCGCATTCACCAGCAAAGAAATTACATCTCAAGGACCTGAAAACGTAATTTGTGTGGCTTCTAAGTGGAAGGATCTGTTAGACACCTTGCCTTCAGCACAGCAACTCTCCCATCATAGACAGATACTGGCAAGAAAATCTGATTTAGGGGCACAAGAAAGGTTCATGGGTTATAAACACTGGCTGCTGTCCCAGAGGAAGGACCCAGGTTCAATTCCCAGTCAAAAGAGCAGCTCACACCCTTTGTAACTCCCATTCCAGGGGATCTGATGCCCTCCGCTGGCCTCCATGGGTACCAGGCACACACAAGCACAGACATATATACCAGGTAAAACACCTATACACATAAAAACATTTAAAAATCTGATTTCACAGCCAGGCCTGGTGGCGCACGCCTTTAATCCCATCACTCTGGAGGCAGAGGTAGGTGGATCTCTGTGAGTTCGAGGCCAGCCTGGTCCACAAAGCAAGTTCAGAACAGTCAAGACTACACAGAGAAACCTCTCCAAAAAAAAACAAAACAAAATATCTGATTTCACCACCTTGTCCACTTGTTATTTATTTATTTATTTATTTATTTATTTATTTATTTATTTTGGTTTTTCGAGATAGGGATTCTCTACGTAACAGCCTTGGCTGTCCTGAACTCACTTTGTAGTTCAGGCTGGCCTAGAACTGACAGAGATCAGCCTGCCTCTGCCTCGGAGTGCTAGAATTAAAGGTGTACACCACCATGCCTGGCCACTAAGAGCTTTCTATGACAGCAATCAAGATAGCTTGATAGGTGATGACCTAAGACTCCCCAGACCCTACCGTCAGAATGAAGGTGGCAGGAGCACACCTGAGAGTGTGGGATGAGAACCTTGTTGCCATGAGACTAAAGTGGCTACTAAGGTTAAAAGACGAACCTGAGCCAGGTGTGGTGGTGCACCCCTTTAATCCCTGCACTAGGGAGGCAGAGGTTGTCGGATCCTTTATGGTTAATAATTAAGGCAGTAAGATATCATGCAATAAGATAATAAGGTAATAAAAGTACTAGATGCCAGATATTATGCTATGGAGGAGTTTATTAAATGAACACCGGAAGAGAAGGAAAGGGGGGAGGGGCACCCCAGAGAAACAGAGACAGGAAGAGTAAGAAAAGAGAGAGTAGAGAGGGAGGCCTCTTGGATGGTTTGTCCTTTTATATGGCCCTGGGCAGTGCAACGCCCTTGTGGCAGGTAAGCAATGACATCACAGGTAGGCGGACTGAAGCAGAATCCTAACAGGATCATTGTGAATTCGAGGCCAGCCTGGTCTACAAAGTGAGTCCAGGACAGCCAACGCTACACAGAGAAACCCTGTCTCAAAAAACTAAAAAAACAAGCAAAAAATAAATAAATAAAAGAGGAGCCTGGAAACCCAGAGTGGAGGCACACGCCTTTAATCCCAGCACTCAGGAGACAGAGACAGGTGAATCTCTGCAAGTTTGAGGTCAGCCTGGTCTACATAATGAGTTCCAGGATAGCCAGAGCTAAAATAGAGAAAAAAACCCTGTCTCAAAAGAAAAAAATAAAAAGCCAGCAGTGGTGGTACACACCTTTATTCTTTATTCCCAGCACTCACACTCAGGAGGCAGAGGCAGGCGGATTGCTGCAAGTTTGAGGCCAGGCTGGTAAACAGAGTTCCATGATAGCCAGGACTATTACATAGAGAAAAAAAAATGAGCCTGGTTTATGAAGGATCATGGATGTAGGTTAAATCTTGAAGACATTTGAGGTTGTAAAAGTAATTCATGGTATTCATGGAAGCTCTTATTTTCATTTTAAAAAATTTGTGTGCAGAAGCCAGGTGGTGGTGGAGTATGCCTTTAATCCCAGCACTAAGGAGGCAGAGGCAGGAGGATTGCTTGAGTCCAAGGCCAGCCTGGTCTACAAAAGCAAGTTCAGGACGGCCAACGCTACACAGAGAAACCCTGTCTCAAAAAAAAGGGGGGGGGGCTGGAGAGATGGCTCAGTGGTTAAGAGCTCTGCCTGCTCTTCCAAAGGTCCTGAGTTCAATTCCCAGCAACCGCATGGTGGCTCACAACCTTCTATAATGAGATCTGATGCCCTCTTCTGCAAATAGAGCACTTATATACGATAAAAAAAAAAGAACAAAACAAAAATATGTCTGTATGTATTTATGGAAGGCTCTTATTTTCACTAAAGTGTGTGTGTGTGTGTGTGTGTGTGTGTGTGTGTGTGTGTGTGTGTG
>OU015754.1:71003937-71034643 GCA_907169655.1 Acomys percivali | reverse complement strand
TTTTTTTTTTTTAATATATTTATTTAATGTTCATTGGTATTTGCCTGCTTGTATGTCTGTGTGAGGTGTCAGAAGCTCTGGAATTGGAGTTACAGACAGGTGTGAGCGGCCATGTGGGTGCTGGGAATTGAACCTGCATCCTCTAGAAGAGCAGTCAGTGCTCTTAACCACAGAGCCATCTCTCCAGCCCCCAAAGAGCCTTCTTATAGGCAGCAAAATAGGAATCCTCCTCCCAGGTGAAATCCCTCAAGAGGTGATTGCACACAGGAGGTCCAGGAAGGGAGGGGTGCGTTCTCAGAGCAGTAAACATGACTAGCTAACCAAGATAAACACAGACATGGAAGCTGCTAGAAACAGGACATGAAACAGCAAGACAGGCAGGCAGCCAGCCCAGTTGGGCCTGGTTCCTATAGACGCCCACACTGACCTCCACTTATGGTCCACAGGCGACACATACAGAATATATGAATATATATATATATATGAAAAAGCTACGTGTTAGTGGCATGCACCTTTAACCCTAGCGCTTGGGAGGCCGAGGCAGGCAGATTTGAGGCCAGCCTGGTCTACAGAGCGAGTTCCCTGACAGCCAGGGCTGCTACAAGGAGAAAGCCTGTCTCTGGGGGTGGGGGCGGGGAGAGGAGGAACTGGGTATGGTGTTAGGTGGAGACAGGAGGACGGGAGTTCTGGGTCTTCCTCAGCTTGAGGAAGTCAATGAGTGTGAAGCCATGCTGGCCTACTTGTGAGGTCCAGATTCCCAGTCCCAGCGCTTCACTGAGTACACGATGAGAGTTAGATTTCTCTAGCAATTAAAAGTTTGAGCAATGTGGTAGGTTGGCTTGCGGCCAGGTATCGCTCTGGGTGTTTTGGAATTAGAATGTAGCCCAGGCTGGCCTCAAATTCCTAACAGAGCTCACAGGTGTGAGCCACCACACTGATTTGTTTTCTTTTTTCTTTTCTTTTCTTTCTTCATTTCATTTTTGTTTTGTTTTGTTTTTTGTTGAGACAGGGTTTCTCTTTGTAGCCTTGGCTCTCCTAGACTAACTTTGTAGACCAGCCTGGCCTCGCTGGGATGAAATGTGTGATTCACAGCACTGTTTTTTGTCTGTGCCAAGTAGTCAGAGAAGATTTTTTTTTTAATTGCAGCAGGCATGCCGGGCTATGATGGCGCACGCTTTTAATCCTAGCACTTGGGAGGCAGAGGCAGGTGGATTGCTATGAGTTCAAGGCCAGCCTGGTCTACAAAGCGAGGCCAGGACAGCCAAGGCTACACAGAGAAACCCTGTCTGGAAAAAAAACAAAAATAAATAAATAAAATAAAATTGCAGCCATGTGACAGACATGCTAGAGTTCCTACTGACCAGGGATGGGCAACCCCTGGGGTCCTCAATCATTTTCTGTTGCTGCAATAAAAGTGACCATAGGGCTGGGCATGGTGGCACACACCTTTAATCCCAGCACTTGGGAGGCAGAGGCAGGTGGATCTCTGTGAGTTTGAGGCCAGCCTGCTCTACAAAGTGAGTCCAGGACATCCAAGGCTACACAAGAGAAACCCTGTCTTGAAAAACATAATAATAATAATGCTGCTGCTGCTGCTGCTGCTGCTGCAGCCCATGCCAGGCCAGCTCTGTACCTCCACCTACCTGCAGCTCAGGGTGTTAAGGTCTCAGCTACTGCTCTGGCACTATGATTGCTCTCATGCTCCCTGCCGTGACGGTCGGTCATGGACTCACACTCTGAAACTGTAAGCAGTTTAAGTTACATTTAAATTAATACTTTCAGTTGTCTTGGTCATGGTGTCTCTTCACAGCAATAGAACAGTGACTTAGACACCTGGCTTGCTCCCTTTCTTCCTCATACAGCCCAGTTCCACCTGCCAGGGGGTGGTACCACACACAGTGAGCTGGCTCTCCAGTATCAATTGGCCCCTCTCTACCTACCCCCCCATCGCCCCATGCCCCCCATGCCCCTTCACCCACAAGGTCAAAGGCCAATCTGATGGAGGCAGTTCCTCAGTTGAGGGCCCCCCTTCCCAGGTGACTCTAATGTCAACCAGGTTAAGGTTAATAATTACGAGTTACAGGTGTTGGATTCTTGAAACACCGAGTTCTTTATTGGCCAGCCTGTCTCTAAAATGAGGGTGATATGGGGCCTGGGCCTCTGTTCTTGTCAGTGCTGGGTTTCAGAGATGGTAAGTAAGGTGCCCAAGTTATAGGATGGACTAGAACTCACAGGATCAGCAGCCTAGTCCAGGTTCCTTAATCGTCCGCCCCACGTTCTAATGCGTAACGAGTGAGAGTGGGTCCTGTCAACCCCAGCAGCTCTCACTTAACGCACCTGAGGAGCGCAGGTTCTTTGGCTTGTGGACCCAGGCCTAGTCTTTTGTGTTTTGGCGCCACCTCGTGGTCATACCTTAACACTGCCACGAGAGGAAAAGAAATAGAAACAGTGGATGGAGCCCAGGCACAGGCTCCTTGCTACCCTGGGTGTGGCATAAACTCCACTTTCGATGGGTCCACACTGCTCTCTCCTCCACTTCCACTCCAGTTCCCTCCCGCTCCGGTCTTCACACATCTCCAGGGAACAGCTTTGAAAAACCTTTCAAAGCATGGGGTTAGCTCAGTGGTAGAGCGCTTGCCTACAAGCACAAAGAACTGGGTTCCAACCTCAGCTCTGGGGAAAAAAAGAAAGCTAAATCAGGTGTGGTTGCACACCTTTAGTCTCAGTGCTCAGGAGGTAGAGGCAGATAGAGCTCTGGGGCTTGAGGCCAGCCTGGTCTACATAACTAGATCCAGAACATCCACAGCTATATGAGAGCCTGCCTCAAAACAAAACCCCTAAGGCCTCCTTAAAAGCCTACGCCACCACACTTGGTCTTTCGTTTGTTTATTTGTTTTTTTTTTAATGTTTTATTTAGCCTTTAGTCCCAGCACTCTGGAGGCAGAGGCAGGTGGATTCCTTTGAGTTCAAGGCCAGCCTGGTCTACAATGCGAGTCCAGGACAGCTAAGGCTACACAGAGAAACCCTGTCTTGAAACTGTCCCCCCCACACACACAAAAAAACATTTTATTTATTATTATGTATACAGTGCTCTGCCTGCATGTACACCTACATGCCAGAAGAGGGCATCAGATCCCATTATAAATGGTTGTGAGGGACCATGTGGTTGCTGGGAGTTGAACTCATGACCTCTAGAAGAGCAGACAGTGCTCTTAGCCATTGAGCCATCTCTCCAGCCCTCTTTCGTTTTTGTTTTTTTTGTTTTTTTTTTAAGACTTACTTTAATTTGTGAGTGTGAGTGCCTGTGTGTATGTGTGCACCATATATACCTGCTCTCCCAGATAGGGGATTCATTGCTTGATCAAATTGCACATCATTGCTTACTTGGTACCACTGTCTCATATGTTACATACTTACCTCTCTCTCTTAGGTCATCACACAACATGTTCACCTGGGAGGGTCAGAGACACGTTTCAGCATGAGGTCCCAAGTTCCATTCCCAGCACAGAATAAACTCAGGGGGCTGGTGCACACCTGTAATTCCAGCACTTGGGAGGTGGATGCAGGAGGATTAGAAGTTTAAGGTCATCCTCAGCTATATCACAAGCTCAAGGCCAGCCTGGGCTACATGAAATTCTGTCTTTAAAAAAAACTAAACAAGCCGGGTGTGGTGGCGCACACCTTTAATCCCAGCACTCGGGAGGCACGGGAAGGCGGATCGCTGTGAGTTCGAGGCCAGCCTGGTCTACAAAGTGAGTCCAGGATAGCCAAGGCTACACAGAGAAACCCTGTCTCGAAAAAACAAACAAACAAAAAAACAGAACAGAGGGCTGGAGAGATGGCTCAGAGGTTAAGAGCACTGGCTGCTCTTCCAAAGGTCCTGAATTCAGTTCCCAGTAACCACAGAGTGGTTCACAACTATCTATAATGAGATTGAGATCTGGTGCCCTCTTCTGGTGTGCAGGCAAACATGCAGGTAGAACATTGTATACATAATAAAGAAATACATCTTTAAAAAAAAAAAAAAGGACAAAACAAAACAAAAACCAAAATAGTCTTGGCTACTGTGGTGCGTTTTTTCATTCACATCAATCGCCTCAACAAAATTCTGTTGAAAGTAACAATGTATCAGCCGGGCGCTGGCCTATAATCCCAGCACTCGGAAGGCAAAGGCAGGTGAAGAAGAAGTAGTAGTAACAATGTATCGACTTCGAGGCCAGCCTGGTCTGTCTACAAAGTGAGGCGAGTCCAGGACAGCCAAGGCTATACAGAGAAACCTTGTCTCTGAAAAAAAAAAGTAACAAAGTATCAGCTGTATGGGAGGCACACGTCTGTAATCCCAGCACTCAGGGAGGCAGAGGTAAGTGGATCTCTGTGAGTTCGAGGCCAGCCTGGACTACAAAGTAAATCTAGGACAACCAGGGCTACACAGAGAAACCCTATCACAAAAAAGAAAAGAAGCCGGGCGTGGTGGCGCATGCCTTTAATCCCAGCACTCGGGAGGCAGAGGCAGGCGGATCGCTGTGAGTTCGAGGCCAGCCTGGACTACAAAGAGAGTCCAGGACAGCCAAGGCTACACAGAGAAACCCGGTCTCGAAAACAAAAACAAAAACAAAAACAAAACAAAACAAAAAAAAAACCCAAAATGGACAGCCAAGGCTACACAGAGAAACCCTGTCTCAAAAAATAAAATAAAATAAAATAAAATAAAATAAAAAAAGGAGTACTGACATCTGCAGGCCAGGGCCTGGGGGTACAGTGGGAAACTGACAGGACATGTTATGTGTTACTTGGGTTGTTTTTGGTTTGAGACAGGGTCTCTTTTTTTTGTAGCCTTGGCTGTCCTGGACTCACTTTGTAGACAGGCTGGCCTCAAACTCACAGCAATCTGCCTGCCCCTGCCTCCCGAGTGCTGGGATTACAGGCGTGTACCATTGTGCCTTGAGTTATGTGTTCTTGGGAAAGGGGTGCGTAGCAGCCAGTACCAATGTATGATGACACGGGGAGCCAGGAGAGAGACCTCAGACACTGTACCTCGGCAGCCCAAGGAAGAAACCAACCTTACCAACATCTTGATCTTGGCCTTTGAGCCTGGAGAACTGTAAGAGAATTTCTTTTGTGTTAGGCAGCTGGTTTGTGCTGTTACAACGGTCCAGCAAACGAGCATACTATAGTCAGAAAGAGAAGCCTGCGTGGACTAGGAGGCGAGGAAGGGCTTCCTAGAGAGGTTGATGGTGCGTGGGGCCTTGAAGGATGGGTAGGAGTTTGTGAGGCACAGCAGCCATGGAAGAACACTGTAGACAGAGAATGGATATAAAACTGTTGGCTCTTTCTTGACCCGCTTCAAAATTCCTTACTGTACCCAAACATCTGAGACTGGAAAGTCTTTTCGCTCTAAGACAATGGAAACATGATTCTTACAGCGTGCACGTTGTGTTTGTGTGCGTGGCTGCATGTGTGTGCAAGTGCATGCATGTGGGGAGAGCATAGTTCTCACCAGCAGGGGATACTCAGGTAAGCACCTCCCAGGAGGAGTGGTCAGGTGGGCACAGGCAGCAGTTGTTACGATTCTGCTTCGGTCTGCCTATGATGTCATTGTTTACCTGCCATGGGGGGTGTGGCCCTGCCCAGGGCCATATAAAAAGATAAACCGTCAGGCGCAGCCGTGTGTGTGTGTGTGTGTGTGTGTGTGTGTGTGTGTGTGTGTGTGTGTGCGCGCGCGCGCGCGCTCCCTCGCTCTCTCTCTCTCTCTCTCTCTCTCTCTCTCTTCCTTCTCCCCCCCCCTCCTCTCTTCTTCTTACTCTTCTTGTCTCTGTCTCTCTCTGGGGTACCCCTTCCCTTTTTCCTCCCCCCATGCTCATTTAATAAACTCCTCTACAACATATTTTCTGCTGCCTGGTACCTTATTATACCTTATTCCCTTATGTCTAATTATTAAATATAACATTACAGCAGTGACCTGGTATTCATCAGAGTCTTAGACTTTAAAAAAAAAAAGTTATTTATTTGTATATAGTGCTCTGCCTGCATGTCCACCTGCACACCAGAAGAGGGCACCAGATCCTATTACAGATGGTTGTGAGCCACCATGTGGTTACCAGGAACTGAACTTAGGATCTCTGGAAGAGCAGTCAGTGCACTTAACCTCTGAGCCATCTCTCCAGCCTGCTCTTAGACTTTTGAAAGGCTGGGCAGCTTTGTGCTGAACAGGCTCCCTCCCATGGTCCCACTGGACACGTATCACCCAAGATGGACGGACACTCAAGACACATGGCCCTTGGTACAAGTACTTTATTTAATTACAATAGTGCCACAAGAAAACTACAGTAGCACAAAACATAGTAATACAAAAAATAGATTCCCCAGCTCCGAACCCCATGTCCTTGTACCCGCAGGGAAGCTCCGAGCTCGAGAGGAGGGGGTCTTTCTGAGGGGCATCTGCCCTTCTTACTTCTGCTGTGCTCAAATCTCCAGAGGGGTGGGGGGCGGGGCGGGGGTGGATTGCTGCTTTCCCACACATCTGTCCCTGCTTCCTGTGTTTCCTTTTCCTGAAGAGCTGTGAGACCTCGGACGTGCTTACAGGGACCAGGGACCTTGTTTGGGGCCTGCTTGCTGCTTCCTGCCCCGGTGCTAAGGCTAGCCCCATGCTGGCAGGACCGAGACTACACTGTCTGTACTTTTTGGCCAAGAAGGACTCTGGCTTCTGGTGTGTGTGCAACGCAGGGGTTGCTGCCTGCCAGGGGCTGTGGTGGGTACTACAGGGCTCCTCGCTCACAGGCCACAAAGGCTTGCCTCCCTACAGCAGTCATGAGAACCGCAGTAGGTACCACCTATAGGAATCTATACATCTACTGTTGGGTGATGCCGTGGGCGGACAACATTCCCTGTAGCCCAGTGGGGTTGAGAACCTTCCATTCTTTTCAGCTTTCTTTGGTTCACAGCACCCCACCTCCGAGAGAGAGAGAGAAGAGGAGAGAGGGGAGGGGAGAGGTGGAAGAGAGAGAGTAAATCTCTCCACCTACAAGGACTGTTGATTCCATGTGAGTGCCTCGGGTGGCTGAAAGCCTGAGCGAGTCAGCAGCGCACTGCCATTGGACGTCTGGAACGCTTGCCCTGTAGGCAAGTTGGGAAGGTGGCCCTGGGGGGTGGGAGTGGGGGGGTGGGGTAATCTGAGAGTGGGACTATGGTGATGGTTTCTAGTCAGGACACTTGGGAGCTCCACTAAGAAAGCCAAAGGGCTGCATCCTCAGCGGAGCTCAGGGGTAAGGCACTAGAGAAAGGGGTTCCTGGGAACCAGGCCGGGGCAACTACGGGCTACAGAGCTTGGAGGGAGAACTGGACTGCTTTCTCTTTTTTCTTTTCCCTTGATGCAGAGGGTCAGTGAGGCTGACCACTTCAGGATGTCAGGGATTACTACAGAGAGGCAGCAGGTTCCAAGGCCAGGAGAGGTGGGACCAAAAAAAAAAAAAAAAAAAAGACATCTTTGGACAACAGTGTGCATCTGATGGGGGGCAGTTATCTCAGCCCCAAGGAGCTCCCTATGGTCTAGACTAGAGTGTTCAGGCACCCCCAAGTTATCTGGAGGGCCCTCTATTATGGCTTCATGCTGCCACAGGTATCAACTTGTTGGGGCTCCTGTGGTTGGACTCCAGAGACAGGACAGGTAAGCTGAGAAGGTTGTGCCCACACTAGGCCCTTCAGCTGGCGCCTTGCTCTGTCTGGCCCCTATGTCCCCTGTCACATGGGCGACTGCACAAGCCATCACACCAACAATGGGCTAAAATTAGTGCTCAATATGGGGGATCCCGTTCAGCAGCCTGGGGTCCTCTGGGGGCAGATCAATGGGGCTTCCTTTGTCCACAGGTTACTTAGAAAAAGAAAACATAATAAATATACTAATCTTTCCTTTAAAAAAAAAAAAAAGGTGTTTTAAATGCATTTTTCCCTGAAGATTTCCAGTGTATTCCATAATGCTTAAAAAATAAGTCTCCCCAAAAAATATATCTTTAAAGCATTTGACACAGTGGTATTGTGGTATTCTCTGGCACTGGATGTAGGCAAGGATCTGTGTCCCGGTGCCACCGTCAGCGTGAGACGCAGGGCTGGCAAGCCACCAGCTGGACGCCCAAATGCCTGCTAGCATCACACCTGGGTGTCTGGGGTGCCAGGGCTTCAGAGAGGGTCAAACCTTGGGTTCGAGTGATGAACCTCCATCGCAGGCTTGGACAGGACGGCTACATACCCTCCAGGGTAGGGAAGGGGCCCTAGCGGCAGAGAGGATGGGCTGTGTCCTGGAGGCTGGAGGGAGTGGTCGCAGGCCCCTTCCCTCCTTCTGTCTGTGTGATCTCTGTGCTTTAGCCCTCACCAGACTTCGCATTTGTGATGAGGGTTCATGGGGGAGCCGGGCGGGCAATGGAAGTGTTCTGAGAACTCCTTGGAGTTGGAGAGGGAGCCGATAACCCGGAAGCGGGAGGGGCTGTGCGGGTCGGTGATGAGGCCTTCATGGGAGCTCTCAGGTGTTCGGACGGAGCACCAGACCTTGTGTAAATGAAAGAAAGTTGGGGGGGCGGTCACTGTGAGGGGCCTGAAGCTTCTAGAATGGCCCTACCATGACAGGAGCAGAATGAGCCTGAGATCCCAGGGAGCCAGGAGGACCTGCAGGTGGAATAGGAGGCCAGGGGACAGATATGCCCACGGTGGGCACCCTCTGCAGCAGGTGTTCCTGCCCTGCGGCCCTCCAGCTAGAGCAAAGTCTCCGACCCTTCTGCACCTGGCTTCACCTGCACACAGCAGTCTGCCAAACATTCGGGACAACTTGGATTTGATCCAGAACTCTCCTTTGCTGGGGAGGACACCCTGTTTAGCTGCTTGGTAATTCTGGGCACCAACAGAAGACTCGTGGTTGGACACACACTCAGGGACAACCCAGTCTATCTTAAACTGAAGAAACATCTAGAACTCGGGCATGAGGGCACGCACACATCTTTAATCCCAGCCCTAGGGAGGCAGAATGCAGGCAGATCTCTATGAACTTGAAGCCAGCCTGGGCTACACAGTGAGACCTTATCTCATATTTTTGGTTATGAGCCTGGCCTTTAACAGCTGAGTCATCTCTCCAGCCTGAGGCCTTGTCTCAAGGAAAACAAAACCAAACAAAACAAAAGACAAAGAAACTTACAGAATGTTAGACCTAGCAGGAATCTTGGATCACCTTGCTCTCTAATCCTCAGGGCATAAGCCTTTTTTTAAAGACAGGTTCCTTTTTTTTTTTTTTTTGGTTTTTCGAGACAGGGTTTCTCTGTGTTATCCTTGGCTGTCCTGGATTCCCTTTGTAGACCAGGCTGGCTTCGAACTCACAGTGATCCGCCTGCCTCTGCCTCCCGAGTGCTGGGATTAAAGGCATGCGCCACCACTGCCCGGCTTGAGACAGGTTCTTATGTAGCCCAGGCTAGCCTCAAATTTGCTACGTATCAGCTGGGCGATGGTGGCACACGCCTTTAATCCCAGCACTCAGGAGGCAGAGGCAGGTGGATCACTGTGAGTCAGAGGACAGCCAAGGATACACAGAGAAACTCTGTCTTGAAAAACCAAAAAAAAAAGGGGCTGGGAGAGACGGCTCAGAGGTTAAGAGCACTGTCTGTTCTTCCAAAGGCCCTGAGTTCAATTCCCAGCAACCACATGGTGGCTCACAGCCATCTACAATGAGATCTGGTGCCCTCTTCTGGCGGGCAGGCACACACACACAGCAGAATATGTATAAATAATAAATAAATAATAATAACAATAATAATTGCTATGTAGATTGAGCTTCTGGTCCTCTGCCTCTTCACCCGAGTGTTGAGGTTCTAACCATGTGCTGTCATGCCCTTCATGGCTAAGCAGTGCTGAGAAGGAAATTGTGACCTTTGTGTAGAGAGGTGGGCATTTGACAGCTGGGCTACGTCTACATGGCCAAGGTACCTTCTGTGTGCAGCATCCTTGGAGGCTAGAAGAGGATTCCGGCCCCCTGAGACTAGAGTTATGGATGGTTGTGAGCCACTGTGATAGTGCTGGGAACCGAACCAGGTTCTCCGCAAGAGCAGCCAGGGCTCTTAACCACTGAGCCGCTTCTCTCCAGCCTCCTCCATTACGTCTCACCTCAGCACAGGGCAGTGGTTCTCAACCTTCCTCATGCTGTGGCCCTTTAATACCACATTTTCGTTGCCAAACTACAAATGTAATTTTCCTACTGCGCTGAATTATAATGGAAGTCTCTGTGTTTTCTGTTTTTGTTGTTTGTTTTTTGTTTGTTTTCCGAGGCAGGGTTTCTCTGTGTAGCCTTGGGCTGTCCTGGAGTTCAGTCTGCAGACCAGGCTGGCCTCAAACTCAGGGATCCACCTGCCTCTGCCTCCCCAGTGCTGGGATTAAAGGCGTGTGCCACCACCACCTGATCTGTCTCTGTTTTCTGATGGTCTTAGGTGGCCCTGTGAAAGGGTTGCTTGACAGCGCGCCGCCCCCCAACCCCAAAGGGGTTGAGACCCACAGGTTGAGAATCACTGTGTAGCGGAATGTTCCAAAGACAGTTCTCTGATTTGGGAATGTGCCATCTGAGGGGAACCTGCCTTTTGGCTCCAAGGCTCTTGGACATCCCCACGATGGAACACACCTGCCTTTCCTCCCAGTGAGCTCACCTGGGCAAATCCGAGGAAGAAGAGCTGGTTGCTCGTGAGCCCCAGAGTGGGCAGTGTCTGTTCAGCTCCGTTCTTCTTTACCCAATTCTGGTACGCCTGGGAGAAGTGAAAACCAGAGTTTAGACGTGACGCAGGTGAGGATGGACACCTATGGGGAGGTTCAGGGGAAGCCGCACCTCCTGGGGCAGATGCTTGGGCGCCGGCTCCATTCTATGATCTCATCCCAAAAGGGGCAGGATTCAACCCTATGGCCTAAAACACAGAGCCATGCCAGCTGGCAAATGTACACTTGCTTTCCACTCCAGCCTTTCCAGATGGGCATATTCGGTGGCCCCAGTCAGGGACCCAAGATGCATCTCCATCCAACAGAGCACAAACAGGGTGATCGCTCTCTCCACCGCCGCCTCCCCAAGCACACATATGGGTGTACATCGAGTTTTCCTGTCATGTTCAACAGCACCCCCTCCCCAGTGGCTCAAGGCCAAAGACTAGAGCTTTGTTTTGACTCTTTTTTGTTTGTTTGTTTGTTTGTTACAGGGTTTCTCTGTGTAGCCTTGACTGTCCTGGATTCGCTTTGTAGACCAGGCTGACCTTGAACTCACAGTGATCCGCCTGCCTCTGCCTCCCAAGTGCTGGGATGTTTTGACTCTTTCAAGCAAGCCAAACCTCCCAGATCTGGCCCTGCCCCGCCGCACACTCCCTCTAGCCGCTGCTCCAGGCTGGTCACCCTGACTCAGGCTGATCCAAAACAGACAGCCTTCCCCAAGCAGAGGCTTCACCGAGCCTTCCTGAGTGGAAGAGCAGCCAGTGCCTTTAACCGCTGAGCCATTTTCTCTCCAGCCCATTTTCCTCTCTAAGAACCCTGCAAGTGTCTCCAAAGTAGAACTGAAGCTCCCTCCTCAGGTATGGGGCTTGCACTGCACTGATCGCACGCATGCGCCTGCTCAGCACACTCATTCCATGCTGTCCCCCACTGCTTCCTGTCCCTGAATGTGCCAGGCTGGTGTCTACCTTGTGGCTTCTGCACTTGTTTTTCTTTCTACTGAGACGACATCCCTGGCTTTTCTCTGTCTCATTTTACAATACAGTTATGTCCAACCTGTAGGTTCTACTACACCAAGGACAGCTATGGATGCAGTCCAACACAAAAATCATAAACTTCCTTAAAACAGGAGTCCTCTGTGATTTCTTTCTTTCTTTTTTCTTTTGAGATGGGAGGTCTTAATCCAGCCTAGACTGTCCTTGGTCTTGCTAGGCAGCTGAGGATGACCTTGAACTGATCTTGTTCTTTGTCTTTTTTTTTCTTTTCCTTTCTTTTTTTCTTTTTTCTCTTTCTGGTTTTTCTTTTTCTTTTCTTTTCTTTCTTTTTTTTTTGGTTTTTTGAGACAAGGTTTCTCTGTGTAACCTCGGCTATCCTGGATTCCCTTTATAGACCAGGCTGGCCTCAAACTCAAGTCGATCCACCTGCCTCTGCCTCCCGAGTGCTAGGATTAAAGGCATGCACCACCATGCCCGGCCTCTTTCTGGTTTTTCAAGACAGGGTTTCTCTATGTAGCCTTGACTGTCCTGGACTCACTTTGTAGACCAGGCTGGCCTTGAATTTACAATGATCTGTCTGCCTCTGCCTCCTGAGTGCTGGGATTAAAGGCGTGCTGGACCACGCCTGGCTTGCCTCTGCCTTTAGGACTGGGATTACAGGCATGTACTACCATGCCTGGTTTTTATGGATAGCTGGGGATTAAACCCTGGGATTCATGATGCCAGGTAAGCGCCTACCAACCAAGCTTCACAGTCAACAAGATTTTTTTTTTTTTTTTTTTTTTGCAACCCAATTATGCAGTTTACTGGCAATAACGTCATGTCAAAAGGTTGGACACCCTTGGCAGGCCATAATTCCAATGTCATTTCCTCCAGAAGGCCAGCCTTGGACCTGTGGCCCCCACAATCCATCAGTGGCCCCATTTAATGCTCTCTACCCAACCAATAGCAGACAGGCTCTTCCGTCCGTCACCAGGCTCTCACCTACCCTCTGCCTCTGTCATGTCACAGGCTGGGCAGGAGCAGCTCCCACCTGCCAGCTTCACTCTGCAGCATCCTCAAGCACAGCACAGGTGGGCAGAAGGCTCGAGTTACAAGCCTCCTGACAGACTGAGGTTAGGCCAACTACAGAATATTTCTGAACTCAGTTCCTACGCCTGCAAAATGGTGATGCGAGGCTAACACCAAGTCTTAAACTTGCTGGGGACCCTAAGCCTGCTCACATCACAGCCCCAGGAAACAGGGCTTTTCCGCATGTCTATTCTTTTTTTTTTTAAGACTTATTTATTCTTATGTATACAGTGCATGTACACCTGCACACCAGAAGAGGGCATCAGATCACATTCTAGATGGTTGTGAGCCACCATGTGGTTGCTGGGAATTGAACTCAGGACCTTTGGAAGAGCAGGCGGTGCTCTTAACCTCTGAGCCATGTCTCCAGCCCCAGCATGTCTATTACAGTCACAGCTAGGAAGAAGCCCTGTACTGCCCTCTGCCAGATACTCACCTTTTCTCGGCCAGTTGTTTTCTTCTACCTAACTCAACAGACATCTCTAAGTGTCTCTCTAGGTCAGGAGTAGGTCCAAGTGACCTGGTTTTACTTTCGCAATGGCCCACTCCTCAGGTGTTAGGAGTTCTCAGCCATGCAATCCGGTGAATTATGCCAGCCCTGGGACTCGAACCTAGAACTCTCTCAGTGTCCCTGTTGTGATCTGAATGTGAAATGTCCCCCGTAGGCTCCTATGTTTGAACGCTTGGTTATCAAACGGTGGTGCTTACTGTGAAATCTTTAGGAGGGGGCATCTCACTGAAGGAAGTGGATCACTGGAGATGGGGCCCCCAGACTTTAAAGCCCAGGCCACTTCTGAGCTGCTTTCTAAATCCTGGCTACAGAGGCAACGCGTAACCTGTCAGCTCCCCTACTCCTGCCACCATGCCTTCCTACCGTGCCTGCCAACTGTACCCACCGACTGCACCCCAGATTAAATCCTTTGTTCCTTAAGTTGTCAGCTGTTTTGTCATAGTGAGAAAAGCAATCAGTACGGTCCCTTTCCCACCCAGACCCCTACCTCTGGAAAGTCAGGAAGGCAGGGTTCTAGCAAGAAGCCTTCTGTGGGCTAAGCCCCAAAGCTCCCCACTTTCTCAGTCAGCACTCAGACACTCCTCTCTATTTATCCGACCAGCAAACCAAGGTGCATGGAGCCGCTGTAATGGCCCTCTATCCAATGAGATGCTTGAACAGACTCGGTCCCGGTCCCCAGGACAGGGCCCACAGGGGGCGGACATACCCGGTAGGCTGCTTTGAGTCCCCCGTTGTCGGCGATATTCTCCCCGAGGGTGTGCCGACCGTTCACGGGCTCCCCGTTCACACTGTAGTTGCTGTACTGCTGCACCATGCACTCCGTCTGCTGCTTGAACGCCTCCACGGACGAGTTCTTCCACCAGGGCCGGAGGTTCCCATCCTTGTCATACTCCCGGCCTGCGGAGGGAGGGAGGGCATTGGTCACACAGTGCGACCCTCCAGGCCATAAGGGTGGGCATGGTCAATCTATGTGATGGAGGCTTGGCCAATTATACCAGAGACCACGTAGGAAAGCAGTCCAGGCCACTGATGTTCAAGGGCACAGAAGATTGGAATTGATTTTTTTGTTTGTTTGTTTTTTCTTTTCTTTTTCCTTTGGTTTTCAAGACAGGGTTTCTCTGTGTTAGCTTTGGCTATCCTGGATTCGCTTTGTAGGCCAGGCTGGCCTCGAACTCACAGCAATCCACCTGCCTCTACCGCCTCAAGTGCTGGGATTAAAGGAATGTGCCACCATGCCTGGCCTGGTTTTTTGTTTGTTTGTGTTTTGGTTTTTCAAGACAGGGTCTCTCTGTGTAGCCTTGGCTGTCCTAGACTCACTTTGTAGACCAGGCTGGCCTCAAACTCACAGTGATCTGCCTGCCTCTGCCTCCTGAGTGCTGCTGTTTTTGCTTTTTGAGGACAGGGTTTCTCTGTGTCTCTGAGTAGCCTTGGCTCTCCTGGACTCAGTTTCTAGACTCAGTTTCTTTCTTTTTTTTTTTTTTTGGTTTTTGGAGACAGGGTTTCTCTGTGTACCCTTGGCTGTCCTGGACTAGCTTTGTAGACCAGGCTGGCCTCGAACTCACAGAGATCCGCCTGCCTCTGCCTCCCAAGTGCTGGGATTATAGGCATGCGACACCATGCCTGACTCAGAGCTTGCTTTTAATACTGGCTAAGGGCCCCTGACCACAAGGAATAGAATCCTAGCCAGGGCAGGCAGTGCCAGGACCACAGGTAGGCCCAGCCTTTCCCTCTAGGCTACAGGGTCCCCAAGGCAGGAGGCAGGAGGTGGGATTCTGGCTGTTAACTAATGACGTGGGTTTAACTATGGTCAGACCAGAGAAGTTTCTAGAATGGCAGAGAACTGTATGCTCCCTGATGAATACTATTGCCAATCTAAGCAAGCAAGAGCACTTTCCATGAGCAGAGGCTTTACTGTAACCACACACCTTCCCACCTCTACATGGCCTCCTCACAGTCACAGGATAAATAAGAAAAGAGAAGCGTAGACGTGTGACGGGACTGGCTTAAAGTCATCCTGTCAGAAGGCAGCAGAGGCAACCTTTGAACACTGATCCTTCTGTATGAATCTCCTTAGGAGTGAAGGAACCAGGAAACAGATGGGGAGGACAGGAAGCGGGCCGGTTCTGCCTGTATGGGGGCCCCCACGTAACCTGTACCTTGATCATCGAAGGCATGAGTCAACTCGTGGCCCACGACGACACCAATGCCACCAAAGTTCAAGGCGCTGGAGGAGGAACACACAGGTGAGGGTGAAGCCAGCTATGTGACTCCTTGGGCCAGAGATATAATTGGGCATTCTGGGAATCTGGGAATCTGGCCTCTGGAGACTGCAGGAGGTGGGAGCATGGCTAGCCGCTGTCAACTTGTCCTCTGGGGGCCATGTACTTGTGTAAGTCACTCAGCAGAGCTGGGTCTTAACACCCAAGAATGGACTGGGGCTAGGGCCAGATCAGCCTCTGCCCAAGTGTCACACAGTTAATATGGAGCTTGGGACTCAAATCCAGGACTGTGGCTTTCAAGGCCGGCCTGCATGACACACAAGGCAGAAGGCCTTCTCTCCAGCTCTGTGTCCAGAGGGATCCCGACTCTGTGACATGCTCCTCCCAGCCCCACCATGTACGGGCATCCAGAGCCAAGAGTGGCCAGGAGGGCCACATGGCCACAGAAGCTGTTTCCCTGGCAACTTGTCTCCCAGTTCCAGGCCTCCTGGGCTCCCCAGGAACCAGTGGCTCATGGAGGCTGGCTGGCTAAGTGGTCAGCGATGGGCTCTGGGACAGACTGGACTGAGGGTTGCTGAGGTCGGGGAAAGGCTGGGGAAAAAGGCATGACCTACTTGGGTGAAGAGCGGGTATAGAACGGCGCCTGCAGGATTCCGGCTGGAAACACAATCTCGTTCTTGGTGGGTGAGTAGTAAGCATTCACCATGGGTGGGGTCATACTCCACCTGCAAGCCACAAGCACACGTGAGAACCCCGGCAAAGCTGGTAGAAGGGGAGCCTTAAAACTGTGGAGTCTGCCAGGTGGTGGTGGTGCATGCCTTTAATCCCAGCACTCGGGAGGCACAGGTAGGCAGAGTGCTGAGAGTTCGGGGCCAGCCTAGTCCACAAAGTGAGTCCAGGACAGCCAAGGCTACACAGAGAGACCCTGTCTCAAAAAAAAAAAAAAAAAGAACCAAGAGAGTTCAACGTCAACCTCTATCAGCAGTTCTCAAAGTGCCTTAAAGGGACACCAAAGAGGTCTCCCCGCTCACAGGCATGTTGGGATTGATGTTAAATTGCTTTCCCCCCAAGATCCTTACTGTCCTACCATCGAAATTTCATGTATCCAAAATGATGTTGTGTGACCCTTGCCTCTTAAATTACCCCTGATTGGCTAATAAAGTTGCCTCCAGCCTGAGCTGGGCAGAAGAGAGGTAGGTGGAGCAAAGGTTCGCCAGCTTGAGGGGGTCACCGAAGAACCACAAAGAAAAGAGAGGAAGGAGGAAGAAAGGGGCGGAGCGCCAGGGTTAGCATCACCAGGAGCACGCGGCCAAGAGCAGCTTGCTCTAAGGACTGGCCTGAGGGAGCAGAAGCAGCCCAAGTGGAACAAGTGCAGGTATTTTATGGAGATTCTGGTGGGAAGCAGACAAGATAGCTTAGAGGGCTCATATCTGCCCAGCCCTAGTGTTTTAAGGCTTACTACAATCTAACAAGTTTCTGTATCTTTTATCTATAAAATAGTGGTTTAAGGAATAACTGCCCCCTTAATAATAATTATTGTATGAATCAATATTAAATATTAACACTCTGTAACCATTGAGATGTAACAAGAATAAATTAATTAAAAATAAAATAAGTGAGTCCAGGACAGCCAAGGCTAACACAGAGAGACCCTATCTCGAAAAACCAAAAAATAAATAAATAAATAAACTAAATTAAATTAAATTAAATTAAAAAAAAATATTAACACTTTGAATGTCCTTGAGAGGCAGTATAGCTGTTGAACCATTAAGGCCCCCTATACCAAAAAAAAAAAAAAAAAAAAAAAAAGGCCCCCTACACCTCCTCCCATTCCTCCAGTACAAGCCTCTTGTTATTCTGTGTGCCCCAGTGGGGAACGCCCACAAAGCACATCGGCGTCCTTGCGCCATTTCCACTCTCAAGAGTGCCAGGCAAACCACAGGCTTTTTGGATGCAGATTCTGAACATTTTCTTGTGAATGTGCAGAGCCAGTTTATGATCTCTGGGGAAACAACTGATGTCATCTGTTACGCACGACAAAAATGTGGGGTTTCAAAATAGATTATCTGGGTGGGCTAAGATAGCTCAGAAGTTAAGAGCACTGGCTGCTCTTCCAGAGAACCTGGGGTCAGTTCACAGCTGCCACAGGGCAGCTCACAACCACCTGTAAATCCAGCTCCAGGGCCAGGCCGTGGTGGCGCACGCCTTTAATTCCAGCACTCAAGAGGCAGAGGCAGGTGGGTCTCTGTGAGTTCAAGGCCAGCCTGGTCTACAGAGCAAGTTCCAGGACAGCCAAGGCTACACAGAGAAACCCTATCTTGAAAAACAACAACAAGAACCAAAAAAACCCAAAAACAAACAAACAAACAAACAAAATCTAGCCAGGTGTAGGTGACATATGCCTGTAATCCCAGCACTCAGGAGGCAGAGGCAGGCAGAGCTCTGTGAGTTCAAGGCTAGCCAAGGCCACACAGAAAAACCCTGTCTCAAAAAAACCAAAATCAAACAAACAAACAAACAAACAACAAAAAAATCCAATTCTAGGGGATCTGATACCCTCTTCTAGTCACCACAAGTACTTGTGTAATATATATATACACACACACATACACACACACACATACACACATATACATATATACACACAAGAATATATAATAAGTATATATATATTATATATAATAATTGTGAGCGCGCGCGTGCGCGCGCGCGCGCACGCGCACACACACACACACACACACACACACACACACAGTAAAATCTTTTTCTTTCTTTTTTAAACAGGATTTCTCTGTGTGGCCTTGGCTGTCCTGGAACTCACTCTATAGATCAAGCTGACCAGGAGCTCTGCCTCCGGGATGCTGGGATTAAAGGGATGCACCACCATCACCCAGATACTTTTTAAAAAATAAATGAAATAGGAATATGTACAAGTATTAAAGTCTTCCCCCTTCCTGCTAGAGATGGTGGAACAACTCTCTTAATAACAGCACTTGGGAGGCAGAGGCAGGATCTCTGTGAGTTTGAAGCTAGCCTGGTCTACAGAGAGAATTCCAGGACAGCCAGGGATAAAGATTCTATCCTCAAAATAAAATAACAAAACAAAAAAATTTACAAAATACAACAAAACCTAACCAAAGAATAAAAAATAAACAAAAACAAAAACAAAAACCCCAAACCTCTCTCCTCCCTAACCATTTGTCTGTGTGACGTTGGCTTTTCTACATATACTTCAAAATAGCATCATGTTACAGCAGCAGATGAATGTGAGGCCGACATGAGAATCCAGCTGCTTTCTGTTAAGCCAGAAATAAAGAAAGTGATGGATGCTGGGATACAGCTCAGTGGTAGAGAAAGGCCCTGATTCCATCCCCAGAATGTGTCCTGAAAAAAGGTTTTTTTTTTTTTGGAAAAAGTACAATACTACCTATCTACCTATAAAAGACTTATATTTTAGGAGCTAGAGAGATGGTTCAGCAGTTAAAAGCACTTTTTATTTTTATTTATTTATTTATTTATTTATTTATTTATTTATTTATTTTGGTTTTCCGAGACAGGGTTTCTCTGTGTAGCCTTGGCTGTCCTGGACCCGCTTTGTAGACCAGGCTGGCCTCGAACTCACAGCGATCCACTTGCTTCTGCCTCCCGAGTGCTGGGATTATAGGCGTGCGCCACCACGCCCGGCTTAAAAGCACTTTTTTTTCCCTTTTTTCTCCCAAGACAGAGTTTCTCTGTGTATCCTTGACTGTCCTAGACTCACTTTTTAGGCCATGTTGGCCTCAAACTCACAGTGATCCGCCTGCCTCTGCCTCCCGAGTGCTGGGATTAAAGGCGTGTGCCACCATGCCCGGCAAAAGCACTTTTTTTTTGCTTGTGGGTTCTTTGTTTTTGTTTTTTGACACAGGGTCTTTTTGTGGAGCTCTGGTTATCTTGGAACTTGCTCTGTAGATCAGAATGGCCTCAAATTCACAGAGATCCACCTGCTCCTGCCTTCTGAATGCTGGGACTAAAGATGTGCACCACCACCACCAGCAGTCGCACTAGCTGCTCTTCTAGAAGACCCTGGTTTGGCTCTCATCACCATACAGTGGCCCTCAGCCATCTGTGACTCCAGTCCCAGAGAATCTAACCCCTGCTTCTGAGCTCTGTGGGTACCATGCATGCACATGGGCACAGACAAGCAGGCAACACTCATATATGTAATACAAAACATCTAGAAATACATTTTATTTGTTGTGTACATATTTGTCTGCATGTGGGTATGTACAGGCCAGAGGATATGCTCTTTTTTTTTTTTTTTTTTTTTGTTTGTTTTTCGAGACAGGGTTTCTCTGTATAGCCATGGCTGTCCTGAAATTCGCTCTGTAGAATAGGCTGGCCTTGAACTCATAGAGATCTGCCTGAGTGTCTAGATTAAAGGCATGAGCCACCATGCACAACACATAAAAATATTTTTGAGAAGACACTAATTTTATAAGTGTTTTGGGTAAAGTCAATAGAATGAATGTTTTAAGAGCTTTTTTTGATATCTGGTTGTTTTTGTTTTTAAGACTACGGTTCATGTCTTCAGGACTAGAACTCACTATGTCACAGGGGGTGACCTCCACCTGTTGTTCTCCCTTCCTCCATCTCATAAGTTCTAGAACTTAAGGGGTGCACATCACGCCGGGTTTTATGAGGTGCCAAGGCCTGAGCGCTCGAGGCAAGCACTCCGTGACCTCAGTTACACCCGCAGATCTGAGGACAGTGGGTGTTATTTTTTTAAGCATACAGAAGGGTCCTAAGGCTAAAAAGGTTGTAACCAACCATGTAAAGTGAATCAAATAGCTGGTGTTTCACTGTTTTCTTGGTGCAGAGGGAGAGCCAACGGAGAACAGAAGAGGAGAAACAACACTTTCACACTAGCCCAGTGTGTGTTTTCTATTTTCTCCCAGTGAGTACAACAGAGGTACTTTGCTGGGTGTCATTAAGCCACGTAAAGACAGTGAAAAAAAAATGTAAAAAACTTAGCTGAAAGACTAAGTTAAATCGAGAAATTCAGATGAACTGGTAGCCACGCCTGTGCTATACTTTGAAGCTTAACCGCCCATCTCCTTGTGCTTCAGGAACTACCTTGAGGATGAGCTGCTTAGAGGAACCAGGCGTCTGAACATCTTGTCCACAAGAGGGCGCCAGAGGCAAAGGGGAGTTGCCATTACCTAGGTTAAGAATTCTGTAGAATGTTTTTAGGATTGAGAAAATTAATCTGAGGAGCAGTACTGAGCTTAGAGGAATCAAGACTTTTCTTTCTTTCTTCCTCCTTCCTTTCTTTCTTTTTGACAAAGCAGGCAATTCTTCCCTCCATGGCTTGGGTTGAGAGACAGGGGCAGCCAATGTGGAGAACAAGAGAGTCCTTTCCCATGGACCTGGGCTGCGTTGAGGTGCCTGCCATGCTCAGATCCTATTGTCTTTCTGCTGGCCCCTTTCTTCAGTTTTCGAAGGCAGAAAAATAATCTTCTCTGAAGACACATGGTAGTTTTCAACAACGGAAACACTTACAGTGCACACGCTTTTGGGGATCCTGGTCCTGGTCTAGTTCAGCCGATGGACGCGCTGATTGATGTGTTCACCCCGGTAACGGGGGCGAGGGGGGGGGCAGCCCATCTTCTTGAGGAATCCTACTCTTTTCCTGGTAGCATGACGGGCCACCGAGAGGTGGAAAGGGCACAGGACTGAAGAGGCCTGATGGAAGCGCTTCCCTGGGAAGGGAATTTCATGGATGAGGCCTTCTAGGCAAAGGACAGCAAATGTCCCCAAGTGCTCCTCACTCACTGTGTTGTCGGTCAGAGGGACAGCCTTATCCTTCATCTTTGCTTGTCCACGTTTGTTTCAAGATGAGCTGCCGGAGGACAGACTTCAGACTTGGAAATCCCCAGGTCACGTAAGGCTCCACCCTACAGTCTGAGGGGTGACGCTGATGAAGACGCCACTGAACAATTTCTTCAGGCGAAGTTTCGCAGGGTTCCTCTGTACCAACAAAGTCAACTCCTTCAATCCTTTCCAGGCGTATAACGAAGGCCAAGGAATGGCTCATCAGGCACTTCCAAAGCTCCGGGCTTCATGCCTAGTTGCTGGGCATGCACCTTGTCACGCCGCCGCTGCCAGGAATCACGTACAAATGATTCCAGTCGCTTAAACCTGAATTCTTTCACTTGCCTCTCCCTCTTTGCCAAAAGTGCCTGTTTCGCCTGGGTGGCTTTCAGGGCCTGATAAGCCTTCTGCTTCTTCAGGAGATTTTCTGGAACCAAAGGGATCTTTTTTCTTTCCCCTTCCTCTGCCATCTTTCCAGCGCTATAGCTACTCTTTCTTTCTTTCTTTTTAAAAGATCTACTTATTTATAAATGTTAGTGCTCTACATGCATGACAGAAGAGGGGATTAGATTCGCTTATAGATATTTGTGAGGCACCAAGTGGTTGCTGGGTATCGAACTTGGGACCTCTGGAAGAGCAGGCAGTGCTCTTAACTGCTGAGCCATCTCTCCAGCCCTGGTGTCTGACTTTTCTAAAGAGATTTTGATTGTTTGCTTTATTTTGGTTTGTGTTGTTTTTGTTTTGTGATTTGGGGATAGAATGCAGAGCTTCACACACACCAGACAAGTAAGTGCTCTACCCTGAGTATAACATACATGCTTAGCTTAAGAGTCCCTCCCTCCCTCCCTCCATCCATCCATCCATCTATCTATCCATCTATTTACCTACCTACCTATCTGTTTTTTTGTATGGTGGATGCATGAGTGTTTTTTGTTTTGTTTTGTTTTTTCGAGACAGGGTTTCTCTGAGTAGCCCTGGCTGTCCTGGACTCACTTTGTAGACCAGGCTGGCCTTGAACTCATAGGGATCCACCTGCCTCTACCTCCTGGGTGCTGGGATTAAAAGTGTGTGCCACCATGCCTGGCTCATGAGTATTATTCATTTATTTGGGTGTGATATTTTCACGTGTATGCATGGGTGTGTGGAGGCCAGAGGTCACTGTTGAGTGTCTTTATTATTGTCACATTAATTTTTATTTTTTATTTTATTTTATTTTTGAGACAGGGTTTCTCTGTGCAGCCTTGGCTGTCCTGGACTCCCTTTGTAGGCCAGGCTGGCCTCGAACTCACAGCGATCCACCTGCCTCTGCCTCCTGAGTGCTGGGATTAAAAGGTGTGCGCCACCACGCCCGGCCTGTCACATTAATTTTTTAAAAAAGATTTATTTATTTTATTTATTGTATATGAGTGCTTTATCTGCAGAAGAGGGTATCAGATTACATTACAGATGGTTGTGAGTCACTATGTGGTTGCTGGGAATTGAACTCAGGACCTCTAGGAAGAGCAGGTGGTGCTCTTAACCACTGAGCCATCTCTCCAGCCCCGTCACATTAATTTTTTGAGACAAGGTCTCTCCTCCTCCCCAGAGCTTGCCAGTTTGACAATTGCCTGGCAGGTGGGACAAGCCCCAGGAATCCTTCCGTCTCCTTTGCCTGCACGAGGTGACAGACGAATAGCACCCTCACACTTCTTTAGCAAGCACTTTATAATTATTATTATTAGATAAAACACTAACATACCCAAAGCTGTGTGCAGCAGCACGTGCCTGCTGTTGGGTGTGGGACACTGAGACTGGAGGACTGGAGCTCAGGAGTTCAAGGCCATCCTGGATGACATCCTAAGATCCCCATCTCAAAAACAATAAAAGATAGACCCTGCATCTTGCTCCAGGCTATTCTGATTTAAGAAGTTCTCGGTCAGTTTGCAGGGCTAGGGATCGAACCCAGATCCTTGCATGTGCCAGGCAAGCATTCTACCACCGAGCCACACTCTGACCCAAAATGTGGTGCCTATGAAAGAGTTCCCTAGACGCTGCTGCTGCTGTGGTAGTGTGGTTCAGCAGTGACAGCTGTTGAGGCACATCTGGAACCTTCTTCCAGCCCCTGTGGAGAAGCCACCACTTTCGGTCATGAGGAATTGAGGACCACATGGGGCCCGCCCCTCCCCAGAAGTTCTAACCTTTTGGTGTCGCAATGACCCAAGAGTGAGCTTCTTCCTTCCCATGGCCAAGAATGAGAAGCAAGCTCTGAAGGCTGCTGAGTCAGCAGTGCTGGGACAGGAGGACCACCTACTCTGTCAGCAGGCCAGGCGTGAGGAGATGCTGACTTGGCAGCCCCACACCACGACCCACTTTGGTCTTTGGCCTCTGCATCTGACGAGTGAGAGGGCCAGCTCCGTTCCTCAGAGGGTGCTCATGACAGCTGTATCTGACTCATGGCAAGCAAGCGATGAAGCCACGTTCCACCCACTGCAGGTCATTCTGGGTCTCCCGATGTACAAAGAGCCTACACTTTGGGGGACTTACTGATCTCTGTTGGGGGCTTTCCTGAGCTGGTCGGCTGTGACCCTCCATGAGAAGTTGAAAAAGCGCATAGCGTTCTCAAAGTAGAGATCAGGAACTGCTGTGTACTGGGGAAATAAAACAGAGTAAAAAAATTAGAGCATGGTCAGGCTGGGAACCTTCTAGAACTGAGAGAACTGAGGCCCCCACAAGGCTAACCAATTTAGCTTGCAGGCCAGAGACTGGAACGGAGGGCTCAGGTTTTCCCTTTGCCTTGACTCTCCCCTTCAAAGACACTTTAAAATCATCACGAAGGGGTGCCCCAGAGGCTCACGGGTGCTGTGAGATACTCTGGGTTAGCGCCTAGTACTTTTTGCTTTGAATGAACAAAGCCCTGGGTTCAGTTCCCAGCACTAGGCATGGTGGTGCATACCTGTAATCCCAGCACTTGAGAGGAAATTGAGATTACCAGCAGGAAAATGACAAGTCCAAGGTCAACCTTGGCTACAGAGTTCGAAGTTACCATGGACTGTCACATAAGACCCTGTCCCTGAGTCAGCAAATAAAATAAAAATTAATTGAATTAAATAGGTCCCTATGCATAGCACAGATCTAATGGTTGGAGCTGGACTCTATCTCAGAAGCGTCGGGGTATATATCCTCACAGACCCTTTAGCATCCGGCGGCACCCTCATACACCCCTCAACACCCAGCCTTGCTTCTCTCTCCCTGACAAATGCACAGCCCTTGCTCAGATGCATTCTAGATCTTTCTGGCTACAGAAACATCTGTCAGACACTGGTCCCCGGGGGCGGAGTCAGGTCTGAAGGCAGCATCTGGCAGCCTCCAGGAGCCCTCGGATCTTACATCCCGATACTCGGGAACATTTGAAATGATTCTCAAGGAATCAGAGCTACAGACAGAGCCTGACAGCCTCAGCAGTCATTTTAATAGATTCGGGGTTTTTTGTTTTGTTTTGTTTTGTTTTGTTTTTTCGAGACAGGATCTCTCTGTGTAGCCTTGGCTGTCCTGGACCCGCTTTGTAGACCAGGCTGGCCTCGAACTCACAGCGATCCACCTGCCCCTGCCTCCCAAGTGCTGGGATTATAGGCGTGCGCCACCACGCCCAGCCTAGATTCGGGTTTTAAATATAACCATGAAGTGAGGCTACTGTAATGTCAAAAGTGTCCCAAGTGACAATTATCAATTAGGAGAATGCTGAAGACCTAATCATGTGGGCCAGTCGATTTGCCGACAATTCCAAGCAGCAGAGGCTTGCCAACTAGGCTGTAATGCCTAGTGGTTTGGGATGTATGCCTCCTCTTTCATTTCAAGGTCAAAGCCAAGGATCCAGGCACTGTCTGAGGAAGGAAGAGAGGTGTGCAGGGGCAGGAGGATGTCTGGGAGCAGCAGCGGGGAACGAGGGGCTCAGTTTGGTCCCTGGGGACACTTCAGGGTCACTGACTGTGCCTTTGAAGATCTGCTTCCTTCATTTCTTCAAAGTAATACTTTTTTGTTTTTTGAGACAGGGTTTCTTTGTGTACCCTTGGCTGCTTCGCTGTCCTGGAACTCACTCTGTAGACCAGGCTGGGCTTACATTTACAGAGATCCCCATCACCTCTGCTTCCTGAGTGCTGGGATTAAAGATGTGCACTACCTCTGGCCGGCCAAAGTACTCATTAAAAAAAAAAAAAAAGTATGTGTATCCGTGTGTACATGCATGTGTGTGCCAGTATACATGGGAGACCAGGAGAAGGAGTCACGTCTCCTCAAGATGGAGTTGCAGGAGGTTATAAACTGCCCAGTGTGGGTGCTGAGGACCCAACCCAGTGCAGGTCCTCCGCAAGAGCAGTTATGTGTGTGGCTGGCTGGCGTAACTACTGAGCCAGCTCTCTAGTGCCTCCGTCAATCTTCTGATTTGTTTGTTTGCTGTTTGAGGCAGGGTATACATTTGAGGCAGGGTCTACGTAGTCCGGGCTCACCCTGAACCTGCTAGGTAGCCAAAGATAGCCTTGAACCTCTGCCTCTCCCGCCCCAGCTTTTGGAATGCCAAGATTAGCCATGCATTACCACATCTGGCTATTCCTCCCTTCTTTTGCCTGTCCCGTGGTGTTGGGGATGGAACTTATGGCCTCGTACACTCTAAGCACTACCACTTAGGCACCCTGCTCTAGCCATTTATTATTTTCCACTCAATCCCGGCGGCTGGCCACTCCTAGTGGGGTGCACTGCTCCTGTTCCAATAGTAACCACTGAGCAATGGTTGATGATGGCTCTGAGGATACACGGACCAACCCCCCTCACTGACCCAGGACATGAAAAGCCTTCCTTGAGCCCGTATCCCCAAACCCCACGCCACATCACTTTGGTACAGGCTCATAACTATGCTACCTCCAGCATCTAAATCAGACCCCCTGGCAATTTCTCTCGTGAGCATCGAGGAGAGTGAGGGGCAGGTGGAGGCCACTTACATCATTGAACACTTTGTCCAGCTCCTTGGGGTCCATGATGAAGTTGGGGTACCCTATCATGTTGTAGATGGCATCCGCCTGGACAGGAAGGATAGAGTAAGACTGTGGCAAATGATGCTGGCCAAGTCTGGCCCCAGCTCTGTGGGATCCAGGCTCAGGGTCTGTGCCAAGGGGAGCCTAGGGGAGCCTCCCGCCTCCTTAAGGCTCCTATATCTTTTCCTGGAATGAGTCTGGTAAATTCTGATGAGGTGTCATTTTCCCCCAAGAAAGCTATCACGGTTTGGATGTGCACCCCAAAATTTAAATACTGTAAGTGAATCCCAAGCAGAACAGTGGTGAGAGGAGAGAGGTCACGGTTGCAGGAACGAGCTAGGACGGAGGGTTACTCATCATAGGAGCGGGCTCTTACGAAAGGGTTGGTCTAGCCTCTCTAGGGTGTGTCCTTCCCCCCTTTCTGCTCTGGGATGTCTCCTGACACCACATCACTGGAGCTTCAGGATGTCCTGAGTTCCGCTAGAGTCACAGAGCGCGACGTCATCCGTGCACATCTTTACTAGATGGAACGTCCCCCCCCCCCCCCCCCCCCCCCCGCTAGTGCACTCTGTCCTCCCCAGATAGCCTCACCTTCTCCTTGGCTGATCTCCGGGTGTCTTCATCCATCCACTTCAGGGTGCTCAGGCTCTCCTCGAACGCCTTCTTGATTTCCAAGATTATCTCGCTGGCCTTGGGGGGGAACAGAAGCCACAGCAGGAAGTAAGAGCTGGGCTCCGGCATCACCAGGGACCCCGTGCAGAAGGCTAGACCCAGGTTAGAGAGGAGCCATGTATCTTACCCCACCCTCCCCTGACAGAATCCTGCAAGACAAGGCTGGCCTCTCACTAACAGAACTCAGGGTCAAGTAAGATGAGGCAGCTTTGGGGAAGTTGAGGAAGACTCTGTTGAAGAAGAATCTTTCAGAGTCTTTAACATGGGCCAGTGCTCTCGATTCCTTCCGAGAAAGCTAGAATCTGTAGCCTTTCCCAAACTGACCAGAGCAACAAAACTCTTTTTTTTTTTTTTTAATAATGGACCGAGCCTTGAAATCTAGAGACTCTGCTTCTGAGGGACAGTTTCAAAATGGTCGCCATCACTCCTGAGATGGACAGCAGCTCTGGAAGGAAACTATGTCATGGCCAGACCTGGAGACCAAAGACAGGTGGGAGAGTCTAGAAAACAGGCTGGTGGCATTATACAGCAGCAGGGGTAGTGAGACTGAAGGCGGAGAGCCCTTGACTCCCACGGAGTCTGTCTGTTAATTTCTGGGCAATGAGCACCACTAGTAACCAAAGCAGCAACAAGAGCCAGGGACGCAGCTCAGCTGTAGAGAACCTGCCTAGCATGTGTGGGGCCCTGGGTTCTATCCCTAGCGCCCCTAACGCAGGAGGCACTTACTATATTCTTGCTGTCTTCAGCGAAGGTTGCTTTCACAAACATGGGGCCCAGGGCGAAGCCCAGGTTGTTTTCCGTGTCACTCACGCAAAACTTCCAGCGGGGAAGACAGGTCTGGAAAACACATACATGGCTGTCAGTGGCCTCAGCCCCTTTCTTCCTGGAAACGGGACCACCAGGGGCCTGTGCTGTCTTCTGGAGCTTCAGGAGATACCCTTTTCTGACCCAATGGGGGCTACTCTAGGGGACTCAGGGCTGGGGACACAGCTCAGTGACAGAGTGCTTGCCTGCCATCTATGAGGCTGGAGTTCTATCACCAGTACTGAAGGGGGGAAAAAAGACAGGCGTGATGGCCCTGAATTGATGACTAGCCTGGGCTACAGAGTCAGGCCCTCTTTCTCTCTTTAGCCTGGTCCCAAAAGGCCTGGGAACCTGGAGAGTTCACTGAGTATGCTGCGGCGCACCTTTGATCCCCAGTGCTCAGGAGATGGAGGCAGACAGATCTCCCTGTGTTCAAGGTCAGCCTGGTCCGCATAGTGTGTTCCAGGCTAGACCCTGTACAAACACAGAAAGACACACAGACACACTCAATTGGGCATGAAGGTGCACGCACACCTGTAATCCCAGCATTGGAGAAGTAAAGGCAGAAGGACCAGAAGTTCAAAGGTCAGCCTTTTTTTGTGTACATTGTGAGTTCAAGGCCAGCCTGGTCTACAGAGCGAGTCCAGGACACAGAAACCCTGTCTCCTAAAACCAAAAACCAAAAACCAAACAAAAAACAAAAAACAAAAAACAAAAAAAACTAAAAACAAAGCCAAGATAAATTTTCCTCCAGGGTCTTGGAGAGTGAGAGCAGGTCAGGTGAGGGGTGTGGTTAGAACGGGAAGCCAGTCATTCCCTGGCCCCTCCCACCTTAGCCCCACCTCCTCCAGCCTCCCAGAGGATGCAAGGAAAACCTTCCCAGAGGGCCAGGACCACACCCTCACTGCAGCCTCCTAGAAAGAGCACAGCTCCAGGCACGGCAGAAGGCTCTCTTTATTCTCACAAGTCCTCAAGTCCACAGATGCCTGAGGAGCATAAATGCAGGCTGTAGCCCTGGGAAGCCCTGCTCTCACTTGGCCCTGCCCAGCAGCCCCTGAGGACAGTGTTGACAACAGTCACATGGGAGTTCAGGTAAACAACTGCTGCTGTGGGGGTCCTCTTCACCCTAGAAAGCTGGCAGTAACAGCCACTCACACTCAAGGAAGCCTGTTTTTTTTTTTTTTTTTTGTTTTTTAAATCAGCCCCAGACTGCTCAAAACACAAACGGCCTTCACAGATGGGTATCAAAATGCGGGGTTTTGGACGGGCATGGTGGCGCACGCCTATAATCCCAGCACTCAGGAGGCAGAGGCAGGTGGATCGCTGTGAGTTCGAGGCCAGCCTGGTCTACAAAGCGGGTCCAGGACAGCCAAGGCTACACAGAGAAACCCTGTCTCGAAAAACCAAAAAAAACAAAAACAAAAAACAAAATGCGGGGTTTCATAGAGCAATGTGTGGATAATCAAAATACAGCGTCTTCTTCCTCTTCTTCCTCCTCCTCCTCCTCTTCCTCCTCTTCTACTCCTCCTTCTTTGGTTTTTCAAGATAGGATTTCATCATGCAGCCCTGGCTGTCCTAGAACTCACTCTGTAGACCAGGCTGGCCTCAAACTTACAAAGATCCGCCTGCCTCTGCCTCCTGAGTGCTGGGATTAAACGTGTGCGCCATCACTGCCCAGCGAAAACACAGGGATTTCATATGGGATGTGCCAGTTGGCACAGCAAGGAATAGACTGTCAGGAACCCAGCCATAAAGAGGATGCCTACACGTTTAATCTGAGAACAAGAAGCTGGCACAGTGTGCACGTGGGAGCCCCACCCAGGCACTTCCTTCTCAGGATGAGGTCAATAGTCCTGGGAGTGGTTTCCATCTGGCCTGGGGTGGTGAATACCTCAGTGATTTCATTTGTCAAAAGTCATAGAACTGGTTACTTAAACATGCTACATCATTTAAAAAGTTTTTTTTTTTAAAGATTTATTTATTTATTTATTTATTTATTTATTATGTATACAGTGCTCTGTCTGCATGTGCACCTGCAGGCCAGAAGACAGCATCATGTCACACTATAGATGGTTGTGAGCCACCATGTGGTTGCTGGGAATTGAACTTAGGACCTCCAGAAGAGCAGTCAGTGCTCTTAACCTCTGGGCCATCTCTCTAGCCCTTAAAAAGTTTTTTAAAAGAAAAATTTTGTATGTATTCACATGTAAGCATGGGCAAGTGTGTGAAGGTCAGAGGTCAGGCGCCGGTCTGCATCTTCTGTCTTAAGGCAGGGTCTCTGTTGTTCCACCAGGTTAGCTAGCCCATGAACGTCAGTGGATTCTCCTATACCAAGCTACTCTCTTTCCATGCTACTCTCCTGTATCAAGCTACTCTCTTTCCATAGGAGTGCCAGGATTACAGACGCATGCAAAGCCATTTTATGTAGTTCTAGGGATTTGAACTCAGGTCCTCATGCTTGTACTGCAAAGGATTTATCCCCGGAGACCCCTCTCTACCCTATATATCTCACTGTGTGTAGATTTTATCTTACACGTTTTTCTAAGGCAAGAAAGAAGCAGGGACACTCTGGTACATGGAACCCCATCACTTGGGAGGTGGAGGCAGGAAGATGAGAAGTTCAAGGTCATCCTCGGCTACACAGTGAGTTCGAGGCCAGCCTGGGCTACATGAGTCTCTGTTCTCAAGCAAAGACAAAGAGGGCAGGTGAGAAGGCTCAGTGGGCAAAAGGGCTTGCTGCACAAGTCTGAGGACCTGAGTTCAATTCTCGGAACCCACGGTGGAAGGAGAGACCTGACTCCCGCAGGTTGTTCTCTGACCTACACACACACACACACACACACACACACACACACACACACACACACA
>OU015754.1:70949504-71000765 GCA_907169655.1 Acomys percivali | reverse complement strand
CCCCCCCCCCCAAAGAAGCATATGCAGACCAGGTCGGCCTTGAACTTGCAGTGATCCTCCCCTCCTGCCTCTGATGTGACTGCACCATCATGCCAGGCTCACCTTGAGCATGCCTGACTCCGGCTGTGTGCCATTAGCCGGTCACTGTCTTGTTGTCATTCCCCCCCCCCATCCAGCCTGTTTCCCAGCATCCTGCCAGGCTAAAAGATGTCTAGACTCCCTACTTCCCAAGTCCCCAGCAGGTGGGAAACACTCACTCCATCTTCTGCCCCAAGGACCTCAGATAAGCAAAGACACAAAAATGACAGTCTCTGCTCCTCTAATTTTTTTTTTTCTTATGATGCTCAGGATTGGACCCGTGGCTTTGCAACACGGAAGACCAATGCTCTCTCACTGAGCTGCCCTCCTTACCCCCCAACCCCCAAAGCTTGCCCTTTTGTAGCTTCCTGTCCTGACTTAGCACAGTGTCCCCAAGCTGGGTTACACAATTTTGGAATGGGCAGCCCCAGCCCCGTGGCATCCACATGTCCTGTTATTTTTAGTACGCTACTTTTCAGAACTTGAGGTCTTTCAGGGCTACACAGACTGTGTTTCAGCAAAGATGCCCGTCTACAGCAATGCATCATGGGTACCTGGCTCTTAGCTACTGAGCTATCGATGGCAACCATTCCAATCATTATTTGAGTTCTGTTTCAGAGTGGCCCTGGCCCTGAGTATTGTCAAATTCTGTTCTCATTTCCCTTAAAGAAGTAGAAAATGTCAAGCAAAGAAAGGAAGTGAGGATGGGCGGTTGTGGCACATGCCTTTAATCCCAATCCCAGCACTTGGGAAGCGGAGGCAGGCGGATCTCTGTGAGTTCGAGGACAGCCTGGTCTACAGAGTGAGTCCAGGACAGTCAAGGCTACACAGAGAAACCCTGTCTTGAAAAACCGAAAGAAAGAAAGAAAGAAAGAAAGAAAGAAAGAAAGAAAGAAAGAAAAGAAAGAAAAGAAAGAGCAAGTGAGCTATAAAACCCCTCCTTTGGGAAACTCAAGCAGTGCACAGCCTGTCCTCAGGGAGAATGGAGGTCAGCCCTAAGACCCTCCACTTATTAGGTGACTCTGTACAGGGGAAGGGTAGCTTTCCTAAGGTCACATGTCAGCTGAAGCCTGTACAGACCTACACAGTGGTGTTTGTCACCTCTGGGTTATTTGCTTGTTGGCAGTGTTGGTGGTTGAAATGAGCCTCCCACACACTAAGCACATGGGCTACAGCCCTAGGATGCTCTTTCTGGGCTTCAAAGAGCATCTCAGCTACTGCAGGAGAGAGCTGAGAAGGCAGAGATGAAACTGAGGGTGTGTCTGGCTCCCAACGGCACCAGTGGGAGCCGGTTAACGCTACGAGCCATTTCGCAGCAAGGGGTTGATTTGTGCCATTGATGGTTGAGTGTTCCCAAGGCTGACTGTACTGGGCTGGAAACTGAACAGCGCAGTGGGCAGGCAGCCAGTGTGCCACAGTACATCCCTGCTGCCTGGAGCAAGAGAGATGTGAGCTGCAAGTGAGCAGACCTGTTGGGAGTCCCCAGCAGGAACCAGAGCATAGATTCAGAGCCATTTCACAGCCTTTCTCTAACAGAGCTGCCTGCTCCATCCTCTGGAAATGGCCTGCCATATACCAAGCATCTTTGTCTCCTGCCTTGTCCTCCCCGCCCTCCTCCTGACAGATCCTCTGCCTTTGGGTGGCTTGGTACACTTGTCAGATCTTAACAGGGATCAGTCGGAGCCACCTGATGGCAGGATCCTTTGGCAAGGACCTGTGGAAACGGATACGTTTACAAATGTCACCGCTCACATAACTGGTGAGAACCACGTGTCACCGGAACACTCTCCAACAGAGATGTCAGTGATGAAAGTCACCATGGACTCTACACAAGCTGTTCCTATAGGGTGAGCAGATGTTCCCGCTGGGACGTGCCGTGGCTGTGAGCTGAGGAGCTGTGTGTGGACACTAGGATTTTCAAATTTCCAGCCTCGACTGCCACAGAGATTCCTAACTTAACACGTTTCCACGGAGACGGCTGTTTTAGTCAACTGGGACATTCTGCTGTGATTCAGTCCCCCTGAGGACACCGATGAGCTCTGTTTTCCACACTGGAAGCCAAGGGGCCCTGCCGGGTACCAACCAACTCAAAGAGGCTTGGGAAGTGAGAGAGAGCCGCAGAGTGGTGCCCATCTCTAATCCTGGCACTGGGGAGGTCAGGCCAAGAGGATCATGAGTCTGAGGCCAGCCTGTGCTATGTAAGACCCTGTCTCAAAATTACCAAGGCTGAAGGTGTGATATGGACGTCTATCTCATCTATGGCTTGAAGTTGTGCAGGGGCAAAACCAGTGTCGTCTGGGACATGACAGGACAGGGAACTCACAAACTCACTGAAGCCATGGCTGCCAGTACACAATCAAGGCATCAGCATTCCAGCAATGGAGGGAGAGGGGTACCCAAGCCCCACCCCTAGCTCGGGAGTTACAGATAGTTAAGGCTTCTGGAAGAGGGAGTCAGTTTTCTTGAAGGATTTGACATAGGTCGGCCATGTTGCAGTGGATGGTCCATACCTATGAGTACATGGGCAGCACAAATTGGACGTGATGGGAGGAGGAGGAGGAGGAGGAAGAAGAAGAAGAAGATGAAGATGAAGATGATGATGACGGTGGTGACAAGGACATGAAGTTGGTGTGGGTGAGGGGTGGATCTGATAGGAGTTAGGGAGAAGAAAGGATAAATTTGGTGAAAAGACATTATATAGCTAGCCATGGGTGGGCATGACTGTGAGCCCAGCACTTGGGAGGCAGAAACAAGTAAGTGGATGTCTGTGAGTTTAAGGTCAGCCTGGTCTCCATAGCAAGCTCTGCTATGTAGTTTGAGGCCAGCCTGTGCTAGCTATATAAATAGATGGGTCTGGAGAGGGGGCTCAGTGGGCCACAGCACCCTCTTCTGGATTCTGAGGGCACTGGGCTCATGTGCAGATAGACTAAGACTGGGGTATAGCTCAGTGGCAGAAAACAGTCACCTAGATGTGTAGAGCTCTGGCTTCAGTTCCTAGCACTGGAAATAAAACAGAACAAAGAGAAGATGCGCTAAGACTCCATGCCCAAAGGGGAAACAGGGAGAGGACGGAGCTCACACCTCGGCAACCTTTGACACAGAAGCTCCTATGAAGGAAGGGAGAAGAGAATGGAGAAACAACGCTGGGCATCTGATTCATGGCACTGAATTCAGCCTCTGCTCCGGGCTAGCCTGCAGCCATGCAGCACAGCAGCAGGGCTAGCTGAGAACCACACGATGGAGCTGGCTGTGCCTTTATTCACTCAGAGTTTGGAAAGAAAGTTAAGTCTTCAGATATCAAAGAAGATGCTCTGCGCTAAATTGTCATTATTTTAGTGCGTGTATGTGGGACACACACACACACACACACACACACACACACACACACGCACACGCACCCCCAGGTGGCATTGCTAGTCACAAAGAGCAAGCATCTGTATTGTACATGCTCACTTCTCTCTGCATCACCATATCCCATAGGCGGGTGGGTAGAGAGGCTTAAGTCCAGCCTCATGGGGTTCAGGGCATCCCTAAGGTGAGACATGTTTTCTTGTAATCCTAGCAGCTGTTCTCCAAAGACCCTTAGAGTTAAAGGGGACAACCGCTGTCCCTTGGGCAGGCAGCGGCCATAGCCCCCATTCACCTCTGTGTTCCGGCCCAGAGCGGGGCTCAGAGCATGGGTCATGTGCTTCTTTACTAGGAAGGAGACTGAGGCTCAGGGGGCGGAGTCATGTGACCTGCCTCAGGTTCACACATGGCTTGAGATGGGTAAGGTGGTGGCATGTTCTGAGGCCAAGTGCTGGCCGGCACTCGTAGGCTGCTGACTCTGAAGGGACCCTCCCACCGGAGCATGGAGGAGCAGGGTATGCAGAACCAATCATCTCTCCTTCCCCTTATTCTGCGGAAGAATAACTCAAAAGTACAGGGAGGGTCCAGACTCTGGTGAGCACTGTGCTTTATACCATTCTGGGCATCAATTTCAGCATCAGACTATTGTGAGGCCACCATGGTAAGACCTGCAAGGCTGGAACAAACCAAATTGTGCCATGCAAACAACATCTCCCTCAACCTTTTAGCCTCAGAGTGGAAAACAGTGCCAGATGGTGCCCGATGCAGACTACCCGTCTCTATAACAACCGGCCAGGCACCATATCTCCTGGGAACCTGCAGGCAGCTGGCAGCTGGCAGCTGCGTAAGGCCTGAGTGGGCTGTGGCTCCTCCTGGGACTTTTAGGGCCTGGCTTTAGCGTGGCAACCATTTGACTTGAGTCCCTAGCCTTTCCTGCCCAGGCCTAGGCTCCAGCTTCTCTTCCCCAAAGCCTTTCGCAGACAGACAAGCACTGGTTCCTCGTGGGCTGCTAGCTGGGAAGCACAGGACAGCAAGCCCATGTGCACCTGAAGGAAAGAACATGAACCAGGCACGGCTGAGGCAGAGGCAGGCAGATCTCTGTGAGTTCAAGGCCAGCCTGGTCTACAGAGTGAGTTCCAGGAAACCCTGTCTCAAAAAACCAAAAACCAGGGGCTGGAGAGATGGCTCAGAATTTAGGAGTACTGACTGCTCTTCCAAAGGCCCTGAGTTCGATTTCCAGCAACCACATGGCGGCTCACAACCATCTATGAGATCTGATATCCTCTCTGGTATACGTGCAGGCATAACATTGTATAATAAATATATAAATCTCAAAAAACAAACAAAAACAAACAACCAAAAACCAAAAAGGAAGGAAGGAAGGATGGAGGGAGGGAAGGAAGGAAGGAAAGAGGGAGGGAAGATGTAAAATGTAGCATACCTTCTGAGGAAGGGATGGACATATAAAATCTGGCTGCCCAGATGGGATGACCATGAAAACATGATGGTGAAACTGACAGAGACAGTCCTTCCTGGGGCAAGCGCAAGGCTCAGTCAACAATGTCACCTGAGAGAGGTCCCTCTCCCCTTGGGGGCCTAGGACAAGGTTAGACAGCAATTCTGACCAAAAGGAAGCATGCCTTTAATCCCAGCACTTGGGAGGCAGAAGTAGGCAGATCACTATGAGTTCGAGGCCAGCCTGGTCCACAAAGTGAGTCCAGGACAGCCAAGACTGCACAGAGAAACCGTGTCTCAAAAAAACCAAAAATAAAACAAAATAAAATTGAAACAAACAAACAAAACAAAACAAAACAAAAAAACAACCGAGGAACCAGCAGCACATCAACTGAGGTGCCCTGAAGCCCAAGCAGCCACCAGGGGGCAGCCTAGGACAGGAGTGACAGAGTGACAGAGGCACTGGAAAAGCTCTATCTCTGGTCACACCAATCAAGAGAAAGTACAGGTCCAGGGGGGCAATTACAACCCAAGAGTGTGTCACAGTCAGGAGCAGAGCTCCAGGGAGCCAAGCCTGAGTCTCAGCCAGCTCCTCTGCCACTTAGGAGCTCTTAGGCCCTATCCATGTCACTTGGTTGCCCTGCAGAGAAAGGCTGGGGATGTAGCTCAGTTGGTTGAATGCTCGCCTAGCAAGCAGGAAACCCTGGGTTCATCCCAAGCACCCCATTAAAAATAAAGTGAGCCAGGTGGTGGGGGTACATGCATTTAATCCCAGAGACTGGAAGTAGAGGCACGTGGATCTCTGAATTTAAGGCCACCCTGGTCTATAGATACAGAGTTTCAGGACAGCTAGGGCAACACAGAGACACCCTGTCTCAAAACAAAACAAGAAAAAAAAAAAAAAAACACAAAAACAACAACAGCAACAGAAAACCAACCCACACAAAAAACAAACAAACAAAAACCCCACAGAAAGTGACACACATGTAATCTCATCATTTAGAGATAGAGGCAGGAGGGTCTGGAGTTCAAAATCATCCTTGGTTACATACTGAGTTCAAAGGCGACCCGTAGTGCATAATACCCTATCTAAAAACAATAATGTAAAATAAACTACGTAGGAGTTGTTCACTGAAAAAAGAAAAGGGAAACATCATAGCCCACAGATCTGCAGTGCTCCATCGCCTGCACAGGGCAAACAGTAGATGAGAGAGTGAGACCATCCTATCCGTGGGAGCTGTAGTCACCAGCACAGCCTCCAGGCAAACATCTCAGCAGCCTCGAGTCAGCATCCTGGGTCCCTCCCTGAGCATCAGCCTTTCCACCTGTGACCAGGTAAATCAACACCCTCCTTCACCAGGCCACTTCGAGGATGCCGTAAGGTGGGTCTGAAGCTTGGGTCCACTGAAGGCCAGCCCCTGACGCATGGGGAGCCTCCCGCTTACCTGCAGCTCGGCGGCCGTGACTTTGTGGTAGATGAGCTCTTCATCCCGGCGCTTCTCCTGGGGGATGGTGATGTTGGCCAGCGCTGTCTCGAAGTCCAGGATCATCTGCATCTGGGACCGGATGGAGTCCTCGTCCCCACCGCCTAGCAGCTTCCCCAGCTGTACCATGTAGCTCAGGTATCCAGTCAGTACCTGTGGGACCGAGCACTGTTGGTGGCAGCCACCTGCTGTCCTCTGTGCTAGAGGAGGGCAGGACGGGCTGCAGGCAGCACGCACAGCCAAGGGGAGGCCTGACCCACCCAGAAAACCCACATTTAATTGTACTGAGACAGGCTATCAATGTGTAGCCCTGGCTGACCTTGCACTCACAGAGATCCACCTGCCTCTCCTTCCCTAAAATGTATGCCTGGCTTGCTTTTCTACTTTTCAGATAAGGTTTTAGTATGTAGCCTAGGCTGGCCTGGAACTCGTGGCAATCCTCCTGTCTCAGTCTCCCAAATGCTGGGGTTACAGGCATGTGCCACCAAGCCCAGCTTCTGAAATGCAGCTTTCAGTTTGATGCTGCCTGCCCGCTGGCTCCCCATTGGTCCTCAGGACTGAACTGAAGTGCTTCTACAGGCCCCGGGGTGGGGCACCCTGCTGTGCATGCATGGTGTGTCTGTGTGTGTGTCTGTGTGTGTGTGTGTGTGTGTGTGTGTATTGGAGAGTGCATGCGCCATGGTGTATATGGAGAGGTCAGAGGACAGTTTTTTGGACTCAGCTCTCCTTTCCACTTTATGTGGGTTCTGGAGATCAAAGCCATGTCGCCCAGTTTGCATGGCAAACCTCTTTGCCTGCTAAGCCATCTTACTGGCCCAATTTTCATTCTGTCATCGTGCCTGCTCCAAGCCACCTGCCACTGTGTGTCTCCATCCAAGTTAAGCCCCTATGTTAATGTGCTTCAGCTGTCCTTACGCTAACAGTGTGAGGCTGAGCCTCCAGCTGGGTATCAGTCAAGCAAGCTTTGCCTCTTCTCCACCGAGGTCCTTGGGGACCATCTCCCCAGCCTTGAGCGCTGAGCAGGCACAGGTGCACTAAGGGAAGGACACATGTGTGATCCTCAGGCCAGGTTTCCCCAAGGGCATCGCAGGCATAGAAGGTTCTGGAGGACTGGCTCTAGGTGTGGCAGCACTGGCCTCATACTTAATGGGCTGTGTGATGGTGAGCAGTCAGTCACAGAGTGTCTCTGAGTCTTTTATTTTTTCTTTTTGAGACAGGGTCTCACTGTGGTTAGCCTTAGCTGTCTTGGACTTGCTTTGTAGACCAGGCTGGCCTCAAATTCACAGTGATGTGATTTGCCTGCCTCTGCCTCCCAAGTGCTGGGATTAAAGGCGTGCGCCCCGCGTATCTCTGAGTCTTATAGGGCAAGGTGACAGTCCTATCAGCTTGACAGAAGCCCACAGAAGGCTGAGGACCTACAAACAGTGATGGCTGCCACCACTATCTTCTTTAGAAAAGGGATAAATGATGCCCCTCATGTCTGCAACACTTGACCGCGATTCGGGAGGTTTGGGGGCACCCCTCCCCACCATGGCTGCCTGTCAGCCTTCAGGAGACTGAGCTCACCATAAAATCCCAGTTTGTGTAGCTGCCCAGGTGTGCTGGGCATGCACAACGGGGCAGGCCAGGCAAGCTCACCTTCTCATTTTCTGTCTTGTTCAGGTAATAGTCTCGAGAGGGCAAGCCGAGGCCGGATTGGTCCACCTGCAGAGGGACTTGGGGTGAGAAGGAGGTCCCCTGCTTGGCTACCACCTGCCCTGGGGCAGGTACTAGCAGGAACAGGAGGAGGAGCTGGCAGCTACCACCACCACCACCACCACATCCACCTAGGGAGACCAAGGATGGGCCAGGCACCTATCCGCAGGGACTTGAGTTCTTCTGAAGGGCCGAGAAAACCTTTTTAGACAACCCCTGACCTAGGTAAAATATGATTTCACCCAACACTGTCCACATGGTTCGAGCTACCCCAAGCTGCGTGAGCACAGTGAAGTTACTAAACCTTTCTGACCCTCTGGTTCTTCCTCTAGACTATAAGGGGAATGGCAGCCACCCTGAGGAACTAGAACAGGAACTTGTGGAGACAATGGTGGTAAAGAGCCTTCTGAGACTGGGGCAGGGAGGAGAGGAACATTCCAGAACCACAGAAGCCTTCTGGTCCCATCCTGACATCCCTCATCACAGGTAGGACTTATAGTGCATGTGGCTGACAAGGAAATTACAGTTCAGAGAGGCTGAGCCACTTGCCTAAGGTCACACAGCAAGTGTGTGGTATGGCTGGGTGAAGTGAAAGTGGGGAGAGATGATGGACTCCAATCCATTCCAAGCAGAGCCACAAAGGCCAGGGGCTGAGGCAGGGGAGCAGGGGGGTGTCCCCAGCCACCGTCAGGGAGTGCACATCACCGCAGCCCACCTGGATCACATTGCTGTTGGAGTTCTTGGAGTCGGCACTGACGTAGACGGAGAAGAAGGGTGAGGTGCGGTACTGTGCCGTGACCACCTGCAGCGTGTCCTGGAAGTTGTCCTTGGCCCACGGTCCTGTGATATTCCAGCCTCCGAGCTGTGGGGGGAGAGCAGGCAGTGGTGGTGGTGGTGGTGGTGGTGGTGGTGGTGTGTGTGTGTGTGTGTGCACGGGTGTGAGCCTGTGGTGAGATGATGTGAGGGCCCTGTGCAAATCACAGAGCCACATGCTCTATGCCCCTGGAGCCCTCAGTCCTCTGACTTCTTTTCCCCCAGGACAGGGTTTCTTTGTGTAGCCCTGGCTATCCTGGAACTCACTCTGTAACCAGGCTGGCCTCGATCTCACAGAGATCTATCTGCTTCTGTCTCCCAAGTGCTGGGATTAAAGGCGTGTGCCACCACATCCAGCCACTTAAGTGTGCTAAGATTATATAATTACGGCTGCTGCTCCCACATGGCTGGGATGGAGATGGGCTGAGACTCAGCCATAGACACAGTTTCCTGAGTCACCTGTGTGCTATTAAAATGTGATTCCAGACGGAAGGTGGTGGCGCACGCCTTTAATCCCAGCACTCGGGAGGCAGAGGCAGGCAGATTGCTGTGAGTTCGAGGCCAGCCTGGTCTACAAAGTGAGTCCATGACAGCCAAGGCTACACAGAGAAACCTTGTCTTGAAAAACCAAAAATAGCCAGCCAGGCGTGGTGGCACACGCCTTTAATCCCAGCACATGGGAGGCAGAGGCAGGTGGATCGTTGTGAGTTCGAGGCCAGCCTGGACTACAAAGTGAGTCAAGACTACACAGAGAAACCCTGTCTCGAAAAACCAAAAAAAAAAAAAAAAGAAAAAGAAAACCAAAAATAAAATAAAATAAAATAAAGTGATTCCAAAGGTGTCCATGGGGAAAAGGCTCCTTATTTTGAAAAGGGCTGAGAAGTCATGGTTATCTTGTCTTGCAACAGGTAATAAGCGTTTGCCCCGCAAACATGGGAGCCCAAGTTTAATTTCCCAGCGCCCACAATAAAAGCTGGGCACAGCCTCATGCATGCTTATGAGGCCAGTGCTGTAGCAAATGGGAGGATTGTGTATGTGTGTGTGTGTGTGTGGGGAAGACGGGGTCTTGCTGGCTATCAGTCTCACTCCCCAATCACTACAGAGACCCTATCTCAGGGAAATAAGGAAGCGAGTGACAGAGCCGAACACCTGCTGTCCTCCTCTGGCCACCATATGCCCAAATACACATGTGTACAGACACTCTGTCCTTGTTTTTTCCTAGCTTGGCACATGGGACCTAAGCAAGAGAGGAAGGAGGGACGGATACTGCCCCAGGGTCACCAACCATGCTACAAGACCTCCCCCAAGGTGAGCTGAGAGGCAAAATCTGTGAGGGAGCAAGAATAGCCAGAAAACATTCCCAGCCACCTCTGTCTGCACCAGAAAGCCTGGCTAGCCTTGGGCAGCCCTCCTTGGAGGTCACCCCAAGACTGCAAATGTGCTTGGAATGGACTGGCTTGGGGGTGTGAGACTAGTGATGCAGCTCAGTTGACAGACTGCACAATGTCCTGGGTTCAGTCTCCTGTACTGCATGAAGCGGGCATAGTGGCACATGCCTATAGTTTCAGCATTCAGCAGGTTACGGCAACAGGACCAGAAGTTCAAGAGCATCCTTGGCTAGATAGGAAGTTTGAGGCCAGCCTGGGCTATGTGAACCCGCCCCCCCAAACACACACACACACACACACACACACACACACACACACACACACACACACACAGCAAAGAAGAAATGGATGAACAACTTATTAGTAATCAGCAAGTTCCTCCTCCTGCAGAGAGCTATTTCTGACCCAAGAGTCAAGGCTGCTTCTGGTCCAGCACACGCAGGACCAAAACAGCAGCAGAGAAGGGACAGTCAATATGGTCCCTGCCCCCACCTAGACCTAACACATGCATCTCCCCAGCAGCTGCAGATGCACACCCTAGACCATCCACACAGACAGATCCACCCATGCGGAGCCATGCACACACATGCTCAGGCAACCCTAACACCCTCAGCAGACAGGTGGGCTCCGCATTCCGGCTGGGTGTGGTGGCTGAGGTGTGAGGCAACTGAGAGCTGGGGCGGAGGCCAGAGGTGGGTGGCGGGAGGCTGAGCAGAGGGAGGCCGTGGAGGTCCAACCTGAGCACCCACCTTCTCAATCAGCTCCATCAGGGGCTTGGCCCGAAGCTCCTCGATCCTAGTCTCGTTCATACACGCACGGTAATACACCTGGGCCTTCCTCTCTGCCTCGCTCACACTGGCCGTGGAATTTTCTAGAATGTCAAGAAAGAACAGAGTTGTGTCCCAACTGGGCGAGACCTTCCCGGATCCCCAGAACTCCCAGCTGTATAAAAACAACATGGTAATCATGGTAATCACTGTCCACAGCGGAGAAGCCTTTCCCTTGTCATATGTGAGGGTCTCTCCTCTGGGCAGAGCTGACAAGACTAGAGGTGCCCCCCCCCCCAATTTTAGTTGACTGTTATCAAAAGCATGTCTTGATTTTTTTTTTCTTCCCTGCAAGATGGCCTTACAGATATGTTTCTGGGATCACAGCTTGTGCTTTGCCGGGTAGTTTTGTGTCAACCTGACACAAGCTAAAGTCATCTGAGAGAGGAGGGAACCTCAAATGAGAAAACTGCCTTGGTAAGATCAGGCTACAGGCAAGCCTGCGTAAGGCATTTGCTTAATTAGTGATTGCTAGAGGAGCCTGGCCCACCGTGGGTGGTGCCCTAATGCCATCCCTGGGCTGCTGGCCCTGGGTCCCACAAGAAAGCAAGCAATGGTAAGAAAGGCAGTAAGCAGCACCTCTCCATAGCCTCTGCATCAGCTCCTGCCTCCAGGTTCCTGCCCTGAGTGCCTCCAGTGACAGACAGTGACATGGAAATGCAAAGCAAATGAACCCAGCCATAGTGATTAATCAGATCAATAATCAATAAGCCCACCCAGCAGGACAGCTGGCTTCCCTACCAGGCAGCACGTGGCCCCCGAGTACCCTGCCTGGAAGGTGGGAACCCTGCCACGGTTTTCAGATCCCAGATGACCTTGCCTGGGAGAAAGGCAGGAATTGGACATGATTTGAAAGGCTTCATTCATTAGGAACTGACTTCTTGCTTCCTCCCAAGAGGGCTAGACTTACAGATGGTTCAAAGGGCTGTTTTTCCACTTCCCACCCTGGTGGCCTAGGCTACTAGGGCAGTATCTCTTCCTGGGGTGGGGGTGGGGTGCTCAAGCTTCCCAGGCACCCAGGAGACTCCCTCTCCTCCTCCTCAGCACCTATGCTACATGCTCCCTGCTGAAGGTCACATGCCTGCCCCTGTGTGGCCTGGAGGGTCCCTGCTGCTGCCAGGGTTGTCACACCACTCTTTGCTGCTCAGGCCATCAAGGGGCCTACTGTACGCCAGAACTCCAGTATCTGAGCAAGTGTGAGCATGCACACACACACACACACACACACACACACACACACACGCACACGCACGCACTCTCCCTCAGCACACATGCATGCATGCGCGCGCGCACACACACACACACATACTTGCACACACACGTGTGCACACACACGTACCTACACACATCTGGAGGCCCTTGGGAAACACACAGGAGCCCCCCAAGTCCCAAGGAAGTGTTAGGATGTTGCTGCTGCTTTTAGAGGAAGGGTGGAAGCAGAAGAGTTTGATATGCAATGCAGGGATGGGAAGGGGGTGTGTCCCTCACCCAGGCCCTCAGCTCCATGGCAACACTTTCCAACTCAGCTTTTAGAAGGGAAAGCAGAACCAACAGACAGGTGCTGGCCAAGCCCCAGAAGCTTTCTCTCTCCATCCACACCTGGCTCTGGCCATGACCCTAAGAGGTGAGGGTTGGAACTCTGCACTTGGGAATGAGCCTGGCATTTGCTTTCCTCAGGGCCCCAAGGCCACTGAGATAAGAGACCTAAAGACAGACTCCCCAGGGACAGCCTGGCTGTGGTGGTCATAGTGCGTTCTGAGATCCAGCTGGAGGCCACGGACTCCCTTTCCCTGGCATCTGGAGAGAGAGAGAGAGAGAGAGGCCTCCCTGATCACATTTAGTGTCTGTGGTCATGCTCATGTGAAGCCTTCAGCTCCCAGGGTTGGCATCTGGGTGTAAGGGATGCGTGGGCAGTAGGGAGACAGCCATCCAGCAGTGACAAGAGCATCAAAGCACACACAGTGATAGAACAAAAGAATGAAAAGAGAAACTGCAGGTAGCCCAGGAAGATGGCAAGAGAAAGAAAACCCTGCTCTAGCTTCAGGCTGAGGGACATCTTTGTGTCCCCAGGGTGACCAGGCACACAGTAGGCCCTCAGCCACATGTGCTACAACAGCAGAGCCCAGTGTTCATGTAGAATAAGGCAGAACGTCCTATGGAGGGTGGGTAGGGGGTGATAAGTGAAGGTGGCTAGCAGGCCTGAGCATGGCAAAGACAGGCCCGAACATGGCAGACACGATGCCAGCAGGTCTTGTCCCCTCTTCCTTCTCCCTCGCTAAACTGTTAGACGACATTCCTAAAGCTAGCCCCCTAAGTCTATCCCCTTATTTGGCCACTGACTCCTTCCTGAGACTAAACAATGAAAATTCATCATCTGGCTACCCTGGCTAACCTGTCCAATCAGGACTCACCAATGCACCCTTGCACAGACTTCCCTTCTCTCATCAAAAACCTCACTCCTGCAAAAACAAAAACAAACAGACAGACAGACAGACAGACACCTGCTGCTGCTTGCTGCCTGCCTTTGTCTGATCCAAAGGCAGCCAGGCCCCTGCTTGCTCCTCTAGGGTAATAAATCTCCCTTGTGCTGAGACCTTGGTGTCTGGGTACATCCTGTATGGACTCTATGGCGTCTCCCCAAACCCTGTAAGGAGAGGAAGGGAGGCAGACTATTTGGGCGCAATATGAGGATGGGCACTCATATCTCTGCCAGGAGTATCTCACCTGTGTGCCAGTGTTGACCTGGTTGGGGCAGAAACTCCCAGGAGAGCCTGAGGCACACCGCCCTCCTCCTCCCGCCTCAATCAGGAGCAGCCACTACCTTGCAAGCTCCAGCTTGAGGGACCTGAACTGAACCGAGTTAGCCATACCGAGCTAGGGAATTGGATCAGTTGGTACGGTGCCTGCTATGCAAGCGTGAGGACCTGAGTTCAGATCCCCAGCACCCCTGTAAGACTTGGGTACAGCTAGCTGTACAAACTTGTAACTACGACGCCAGAGGGCAGGGGTCAGGGCATGGAGGCAGGAGGAACCATCGCATTTACTAGCCAGCCCACCTAGCAGAATCAATGAACTCTAGGTTCTGCGAGAGACCCTGTCTCAAAAAAAAAAATTAGGCAGAGAGCACTGGAGGAAAACACCTGACCTTGCTCTCTGGCCTCCAAACGCACATGTACACACATGCTCACACCTGTGGGAGAACACACAAGACGGCTGCATGGGAGGTACAGCAATCGATCAGGTGAACACGACAGGTCTTGGGCCAGAGGGTGGCAGAGAAGGGGTGAAGAGCATTCGGAACGTGAAAGAAAGCGAGCTAAGCACTAGGCTCGCCTTCCTCAGCAGCTGCTGCTACTGACTGGGCTGGGAAAGCCAGGAGAACTTTCTGGAATCTCCAGGACTCGAGTGGCATAGAAATCATTTGGCAGCATGGGAACAGACCACAGAGTTTCCAGTTGTCTCATTACTTCCTTCCAGGGACCCCGTGTTCCAGAAACTTCTGCAGTCACTTCCCCCAAAGTCCCAGAGAGGAAAGACAGCACACTGTTTAATCGGTGCTCTCTTTTCCTCTGGGAGTTTTTCTTGGATCCCTTTCTCACATCGCTCCTGGTGTTAGGAAGCAAAACGCCCAGGCAGCCAGGCAAGCAGAGGCTGAGATGAGCTGCAGGAGCAGGGTGCCTGGGAATTCCTCGGTCTCCCTGGCTGCCACGGGCATTGTCTGGGCAGAAGCATGCGGGGCCTGGAGTCTCCATCAGGAAGGCCAGTGTTTGTTTTAGATAAACCAGAGACTCAGTTCAGCCAGCTCCAGACCTCGAGAGCGCCATATGAGAGGGAGAAGAAGGGCTGATAAAAGAGGCGCCCAGCTCTCTGGGACAACAGCATTGCCATTTCCTGGTGCCAAGTGAAGTGCAGGCCAGGGCCAGGCCTGTATCTCGTCATCACAGAAAGATGCATGTGGTGTTACCGGCCAAAGAGAAGGAAAAGGAGGCCAGGAGGGGGAAGGAGCCTGCTGACAAAGGCAAATCCACTGACGAGCATGCTGGAATTTGAACCCGGGCATTCCTTTTTTTAAAAATTAATTTATTTATTATTTATACAGTGCTCTGCGTGTATGCCAGCAGGCCAGAAGAGGGCACCAGATCTCATTGTAGATGGTTGTGAGCCACCGTGTGGTTGCTGGGAATTGAACTCAGGACCTTTGGAAGAACACTCAGTGCCCTTAACCTCTGAGCCATCTCTCTAGCCCCGAACCCAGGCATTCTTAAGCCTCTGAGAAAGTAGACTGGCTCTCTGCATGAGAGTGTGGTCATGCGTGCAACCTGTCATAACACTGCCTACAGTGGCTCTTACTTGGATGGCACCCGACTTAGAGGTAAGTGATGGGCAAAGCAGTCCAAGGTCATATAAGTAAGTGGCTGAGGCCAGGACTGGTGCTTTAGTCTCTGTTTTCTTGCTCCTTCCTGCCAGCCAGTGTGCAGCAAAACCAGGCCAGAAGACACTCTATCCACACCCACCCCCTAAGAAGTCCTGGACCCATCTCCCTGCCTGAATCATCTAATCTACCAAAAACATGCTACAGTGAAAGTGGGCCAGCTGCTGCAGACACTGCACCAGGGGGGAGTGTAAAGGCACCACACAAGAGGGCAAGAGGAAACCCAGACAATAAATATTGGGAAAACATAATCAATATGGAAATGAGATGACACGGGATGATAAAATTCATGACACCAGTCACCAACATTAACTCATTTCACGAGACTGGAATGTTCTATGTTCTCAGACAGGACTGGCATCAGGGATACAAGAAACAGAGGGAAACAGCTATCTCCTCCCTGCCATCATCCCCAAACCCCATACACCGTCCCGTGTACCACTCCCACTCCCCAGCTCTGGTACTGGAGGTAGGCCCTGGCATTTGTGTGTGCCAAGGCCAGGAAAGCACTCTTCCCCAGCCCCGACAGCTGACTGTTCTTTATGGAATCTGTGCTGCTTCAGTTGTCACAAAATTTAAGTACCTATCCTTTTGTTGTTGTTGTTTTTGTTTGTTTGTTTGTTTTGAGACGAGGTTTCTCTGTGTAGCCTTGGCAGTCCTGGACTCGCTTTGTAGACCAGGCTGGCCTCGAACTCACAGAGATCCACCTGCCTCTGCCTCCGGAGTGCTGGGATTAAAGGCGTGTGCCACCACGCCCGGCCCATTTTTTGCTTTTGAGACAGGCTCTCTCATATAGCCCAGGCTGACCATAAACTTAATACATAGCAAAGGATGGCCTTGAACCCCTGATCTTCCCATCTGTGCCTCCAGAACGCTGCAATTACAGGAATGCACCACCATGTTCAGCTTTATGTTCTCATAAGATGCTATATAAGTCTGAAAGGAATGTACCCGTCAGTGTGGCTCAGGCCCAGGAGGCCCTTTGGTTGAAGACATAATAGGGAGAAAGGTTTAAAATCTGGAAGGAACTGGGTGGCACACACCTTCCATTCAAGCACTAGGTTTATTGCTCCCAATAAACTTTTATGTATACACTACAACTTCATCTTGCAATTAGCTCATTCTAGCGTTCCAATCAGTGAGGATCTAAGTTTAGAAAGCCAGCACCATGTAGAAGCTGGGTGTCGCAGCATGTATCTGTAACCCCAATGCAGGGGCCTGGAGATAGGTCAATTCCAGGCCTCACTGGTCAGCCAGTCTAGCGCTAAAAGTGAGGTCTAGGTTCAGCGAGAGACCCTGATTCAGAAACGTAAGGTAGAGGAGCAACCAAGAAAGACACTCAGGGTTGACCGCTGGTCTCCACAGGAATGTACAAGGGCAAGCATACACACCAACACGACATACAGGACAGGGAGGGAGATATGGGTCTGGAAGGCTTAGATGGTAAAATAATTCGAGCTAAGTACAGCCAGAAAGCCAAAGGCAAGCCAAGTCTAAGGGGTGATGGGGAGTTCGCTGCCTCCTGATAGTGTGAGGCCACATTCCTTTCTCCCCAATCCTACGGGAGACCCTGCAGTCAGCCTAAGGGAGTGGCAGAGTCTATGTTCCATACAACTGAGGTCAGCCCCTTGCAGCTACCAAGCTTCAAGGACATGCCACGGTGGCACCTGGCCCCAGGTCAGCCCACCCTCTGGGAGGCCCAAGGTGAATCCAGCCATCGAAGGAATGCGTGGCTTGAGCTGGGGACATAGCACTGATACTGGTAATGCTTGTCTAGGGGTTCCACTCTCAGCACTGTACAGGCCGGGCATAGTAAGCCCAGCACTTAGGAAGTGAAGACAGGAGGGTGAGAATTTGAAAAGTCATCTTTGGTTTCATAGGGGATCAGCATCGGGCTAGAGACCTTGAGGAAGGAAGGAAGAAAGGGGGGGAGGTGGGGAGGGAGGAAAGGAGGGAAGACAGAGAGAGAGAGGGAGGGAGGGAGGGAGGGAGGGAAGGAGGGGGGGTATGGCTTGTTTGTAAACAGTTGTGCTGCTGGGCCAGTGGCAGGATCCTCACTGACACTCGAAATGCCCCTCTTTATCTCCCTATCACTGACAGCCCACCCCAGGCCACCCTGGAAGTCCTGAGAAACCCTGTGTTCCAGTGCCTTCCAGCTCTTAGTGCCTACCTGGCTCCTTCTGAGGCCTGCTGGCTAACCCTTTGTCTTAGGGATGCTGAAACTGGCTAGGTAGGCCTTCAGCCCTCAGCATTCTTTTTGTCACTCCCTCACCTGCTTTCTGCTCCTTGGTGGCTTCCCAGGCAACTAAGATACTGCTGAAGAGCCATTTCTAGGTTAGTTCCCAGGAGGGAGGCTGGGAAGGTGTCCCTAGGACATGCATTGGGTGTGTATATCGTGTGCGTGTGTGTGTGTATGTGTGTGTGTGTGTTTGTGTTCCTGAACAGTATAACACGGAGGTGACTTCAGCTGTGTGGGGCTTAGGGCTTGCCTGGCCTGCAGGGCTTAGCCAAGCAGCCATTGAGGAAGCAAGCCACAAACCTTAGTTCCAAGCAAAACCTACGGGGCATCTCTCCATAGTGGATATGGTTTAGAGAGAGCTGGGAATGAGAAAGCACAGGCTTTGAGACATTATAGCTCCACCATCTCTTAGGGAATCCATTTTTGCCTCAGAGTATCACAGGTAACAGGCCTGTATCTCCGTGGGTGCACCATGAGAAACAAACAATAAAAAAAAAACCTCAGCACATCGCAGACACACCCAGTACCTCCCTCCCTGATAACTGGTCCATGCCATGCTGAGTCTTAAGTCAGTCTGTGACTTTACCTTCCTCTGATCCCTCGCTGCATCCTTCCCAGTGATCCATGAGATTCCATGTTATAAAGGGGGCTGAGCCAAGGACCTGGGAGGCCCCCTCCATCCTCATGCAGCTTGTGAGGGAGGAGTCCGCTCAGAAGTCACACACAGCCACCAGAAGGGCAGCAGCTGTGCTTCTCTGGGGACGTTTTAGGGGACAGGCCCCATGTTCAGCCCCTGAGCCTCTGAGTGCAAGTCTACGCTCACAGCGACCTTCTCTATCACATGGCACTGAGACCGAGTTTTACAGATTGGGGACTGCGATGCAGAATAGATCCCTGGATAAACAGCCAGGATGGGGGCAGAGGGCACTACCCAGCTTCAGAACTCTGCAGTGTGACCCAGATGCCACCAGGCCCTGCTGTTCCCCATGTCTGATCTTCATAGGTTGTTACTGTACAGGGCAGATCCCTCAACCACCAACTTGACCCCGAGGGACAGGGTGAAAAGAAAGTCATAGCCCGGGACTGAAGGTCAGGCCTCATGAACCCTGACAACTTAAGTGGGGAAACTGAGGCAAGAAGACAGAACCTGCTTCAGATGAGCTGAGGGGTCCTGGCAAGGAGCTGCTGGGGACTGTGGGGGAAAGGGTGGCGGGTAACCTAGCAACAGCCATGGTCTGAGGCTGGGGTGTCCTTAACCCGCTTGTACCTGAAGGACAAGGCTGCCTAAAAATGCTGATAAAGCGGCATCATCTCCTGAGATGACTTTTGTCGCCTAGAGAGGATTTGTCCTCTTTGAAGCAGCTACTTCTGTGTCACCCACTCCTCAGTACGCCTAAGAGCTTTAAAAAGCTTGACAAGCTGGGTGTGTGGTGGCTCACACCTGTCGTCCCAGCACTTGGGAACGGAGGCAGGAGGACTGCTTCAAGTCCAAGGCCAGCCTGGATTACACAGGGAGACCTTGTCTCAAAAATCCAACCGTCTGCCAAGACACAATTAAGTATTCATGAGTCTAAGTGCTGCCACTGTCCTCTGACAGATGAATGAATAGATTTTTCATTATCTGGTCCTCCTCACGCTTTGAGAGCCCCAGGAGAGGGCAGAGGGCAGAGGGCAGCAGGAAGGGAGCTGGAAAAAGATTCTCCGGGTCAGGACATGTGAGCCAGCACGCGGGAGAGGAGGCACTGGGTGGGCAGGGTCTTAGGTGGAAACCAGAGTACAGCAGTAAGCGGGGCAGACTTGGAAGGCTCAACATGGAGGCCACATTCCACAGGACTTTGATGGGTCCTGTGGACCCATCCTTCAGCAGCAGCCCAGGTGACTCTACCTACTGAGTGACAGGCTCTCTGAGACAAGCTGTTGCCTCACTTTCTGTTGTTTGTTTGTTTTCGAGACAGAGTTTCTCTGTGTAGCCTTGGCTGTCCTGGACTCGCTTTGTAGACCAGGCTGGCCTCGAACTCACAGAGATCCGCCTGTCTCTGCCTCCCGAGTGCTGGGATTAAAGGCGTGCTCCACCACCACCTGGCTCATGTCACCTCACTTTCTTTCCTGTGTATGTGTGTTTTGTTTTGTTTTGTTTTGAGACAGGATCTCATGAAGTCTAGGTGGACTTTAAATTGAACTTTTGATCCTCCTGCTTCTTCCTCTAGGTGCTGGGGTTACAGATTTGTGCTAATATCACAACAGCTGGGGACTCAACCCGCGGCCTTGTGCATGCCAGGCAAGCACTCTATCGACTGAGTTATACACCCTACCGCCCCCTCCCCACCTCCTATCCTCCATGACACCACCATTGATGAAAGCGTATCCCTCTGATCTGGGTCCCTGCTCAACTCATAATACTGCAGACTCAGTCAGTGCCAGGCAGGAGCCCGAGCTGTGCCTTGAAAGCCACAGCTGGAAGCTCAGTGTACCCTGTCAGTGACGACTGTCTCACATATGCTCCCTAGTGCTGCAAACTGTGGATCTCAGGTTGTAAGGCTCAGAGTTAACCAGCTCACTTGGGGTCACACAGTGTGGGACACTACCCTCCTTAACCCGTTTGTTGATACCCTGGGGCTTACCCAGTAGATGCTTGATGATGGCTTGGTTGTGTTCCCAGAGGTTGCTGAAGGTCCCCCAGCGTGAGTGGCCATCAGGCACGGGGTTGGCTTTGATCCAGCCTCCACAGGCATAGCTGAAGAAGTCCTGGCAAGGGTCTACTGTGGGGTCCATGGAGTTTAGGATGGAGCTGGTCACTGAGATGCAGGCCTCAGTCAGACATACAGGGGGCGTTCCTGAGAGTCAAGGACAAGAGGCCAATGAGAGATGAGCAGTGCAGCTGGCCTGGAGCCCAGGGGCCACAAGCCCTCCCTGGCCCTGGCTAGCTGGCTGGCTACTGGATCCCTCATGAGATCTAAAAGCTCAGTAGATTCAGAGTCTCTTGTCACATAGAATAAAACTTCTGTTAGCTGCGTAAACGCCCTTCAGTGGTTTCAAAGAGCTCAGAACTGCCGGGGCGGTGGTGGCGCACGCCTTTAATCCTAGCACTTGGGAGGCAGAGGCAGGCGGATCACTGTGAGTTCGAGGCCAGCCTGGTCTACAAAGTGAGTCCAGGACAGCCAAGGCTACACAGAGAAACCCTGTCTCAGAAGAAAAAAACCAAAACCAAAAAACAAAAAACCACCACCAACAACAAAAAAACAAAGAGCTCAGAACAGCAGATTTTTCTCTCAGCAATGCTTCTACCATGAAGACTTCTGTTTCATTTTCTTGTCCACACATTTATCTTTTTAATAAAATTAACACTGAATGTCTTACATATTCTCTCTGTGTGTTCATACACCATATATACATACATGTACGCATACACATGTTCAAGCCTACACTTACAACATACATACACATATATACGCACACATACTTGCATACACACATGCACATACCCACACACAATTAGGGCAGAGAATGTAGCTCAGTTGCTAGAGCCTCAGGTTCAATACCCAGTGCCACATAAAACAGAGCAGAGTGGCACAGGTTGTAATCCTAACATTTGGGAGTCACAGGAAAAGGAGGATCAGAAGTTCAAAGTCATCATCAGCTACAAGGAGTTACTGGAAACCAGTCTGAGATGCAGGAGACCATATCTCAGAACAAACCAAAACAACGAAACAAAATTATTGTGCTATTGGCATTTGGCCTGAGAAGAATCTTCGTCAAGGGCTGGGAACGAAGCCAGGCCTTTGCACATGCCAGGCAAGGGCTCTCCCACTGAGTCACAGCCCGCAGAGAGCCTTTCTGTGGCAAGGGTGATGGTACCACTTACAGGAACACTAGATCAGACGGCCTTACTCAGAGCCGCACAACCCAGTTCCCGGCCACCAAGAAGGCTAGAACATTATGAGGGGAAAGGGAAGGCCTGTGTGTTTGAGGAAGGCTATTCACTATTATGATATATAAGTTCATATTTGGAAAGGAAAAATAATAGCTATTGTTTTTACTCAGTAAATGGCAGGAAGTCAAGGCTGACAAAAATCTTGGCTGGAAATGCCCACAAGACACACAGTAAGGAGACTTGGGTTTGAAAACAATATGAGCAGTGGCATACACCTTTAATTCCAGTACTTGGGAGGCAGAGGCAGGTGTATCTATGTGAGTTTGAGGTCAGCTTGGTCTACAAAAGGAGTACAGGATAGCCAAGGCTACATAGAGAGGCCCTGACTCAAAAAGCAAAAAACCCAATCTAACCAAGTATCCCTGACCCATCAGGAACTTAATGTCTATCTGAGTGACTAGTGAATGGCTTGCGGGGTCCTCATCTGACCAACTGATTAGTCTGTGACCCTCTCATCTATGGAACACTTTTCCCTGGAAACTTTCCCAGACCCTCTCGCATTGTGCTCCTTCCTGCCTGGGGCATCTGCTGTCCTATGGCTATGTCACAGCCATCTCCCTGTCTACCTCCCTACTAGAGTGTGAACTTGTTTCTACATGTCCTTTCCCTGGCACTGTGCCCGGCATCCATTGCTGGTCCATGAATGTCTGTGGAATGAATAAACGATCTATTGAATCAAAATGTTTTAAGACCTGGTCACTGGCTGCAGAGGGGGCAAACATTCCATTGCTCTGGGACACAGATGTCAGTTAAGAAGGCACGAACCATCGGGCAGTGGTGGCACATGCCTTTAATCCCAGCACTCAGGAGGCAGAGGCAGGTGGATCTCTGTGAGTTCAAGGCCAGCTTGGTCTACAAAGCCAAGTCCAGGACAGTCAAAGGTACACAGAGAAACTCTGTCTTGAAAAACCAAACCAAACCAAACCAAACCAAAACCCAAAAAAAACCAAGAAGACAGGAACCAGCTCAGATCTAATTTACTCATCCAATAGTACCTGCCCTCAGTGCCATCAAAGATGCTTTAATTCTTTAAAAACATGCATGTGCGTAAGTGTGTGTGTATGTGTGTAAGCGTATTGTTCGACTTTGTGTGCCATGGCATGTGTGGAAGTCAGAGGACAATTTACAGGAGTCAGTGTTCTCCTCTTTCTACCATGTAGGCTCTGGGCTAGAACTCAGGCCATCAGCCTTCACAGCAAGTGCCTTTACCCACTTAGTCATGTACCTGGCCCTCAGGAGGCCAGAAAATACTTTGCAGAACAGGGATTAAAAAAAATAGGTTCATTTAAAAAAAAAAAAAAAGGTTTGTCTATAACCCCAGTACAAGTGCCAGAAGTGAAGGCACACACTTGTACTCCAAATGCTGGGGAGGTTGAGGCAGGAGGATCCCTGGGCTTGCTGGAGAGCTGGTGGAGCATAACACGTGAGCTCTAGGCTAGTGAGAGACACTATCATAATAGAGGTGAATGGCATTCCTAAGGTTGGCACCCAGGCTTGTCCTCTGACCAATTCACATGCACAAGAGCCTCTACACACACACACACACACACACACACACACACTCACTCACTCAGCAAACAAACTTCCAGCTAGAGAGATGGCTCAGTGTTAAGAGCATCAGCTGCTCTCCCAAAAGACCTGGGTTCAATTCCCAGGAACCACATGGCAGCTCCCAATCATCTACAACTCTACATTCTAAGTTCTAGTACCTTCTTCTGACCTCTGCAGGTACCAAGCATGCATGAAGTGCACAAACATGCAGGCAAAGTATTCATGGTGATAAATAAAATAAAGAGCTGGGGAAAATGAGAGGGAGGGAGGAATGGGAGGATACAAGGGATGGGATAAGAATTGAGATGTAATATGAATAAATTAATAAAATATATTTTAAAAAGAATTTTCAAAAATAAATCTTCCTGGAAGAACTTTGTGTTGACTCTTGCTGCTGTTTGAAAAGCGGCTGCAAGTCTCTGGCAAGGAGGCCATAGCTGGGAGGTAGGTCAGAATGTCCTCAAGGGTCCAGACACTGCTTAGAGGTAGGTCTTCCAGAATTGTCTGAGGAGTTGCTTTGCCTGGCCTGGTATTTGCTCAGATGCAGCCAATGCTGGGTTCTGCCAAGGTGGCTGCTGCTTTCTCAACGGTCACCTGGTCCTTAGCTCAGCTCCACCCATGCAAGAGGGCCATTTTTCTCTCAGGTCCAGACTAGGAGCTAGGGAGAGGAATGGGACAGACGCAGACACTGGAATCTACCCCTATGAGTCCCACCTGGTAGCAACAATGCCTGAGATCTGGGGACCAAACTCAGCTTGTCAGGCTTGGCAGCAATAGCCTTTGCTTACCGAGCCATCTTGTCAGCCCCGTGATGCTTTTTACTAAGAAGCTGTCCTTTGGGAGCACTCTTTGATTCCTGGAGCAACATGTTGTGGTTCTTAAGGGGAGCCCCAGAGCAGCCTGCTCTCCATCTCTGGACCAAGAGCTGGGAAGACCGTGCTGGGCCTACAGTGCCTGTCAGGATGCTTTGAACTGAAGCTGACTTAAGACAGTGGTAACTGTAGAAAAAGAATGTTCCATTTGTGTTCTGTTGATGGAGCAGATGTGTGTACACACTCAGATACACACCTCCAGTCACATGCACATACACACACACACACACATTCAGAGACACATACACATACACTCACACACACTCAGAGACACATATATACACACTCAGAGACACACACACACACACTCAGAGACACACACACACACACTCAGAGACACATATACATACACTCAGAGACACATACACACACACACTCACACACACTCAGAGACACATACACACACTCAGAGGCACATACACACACTCACACACACTCAGAGATACATACACACACACTCATACACTCAGAGACACACACACAGACATACACAAACACAGACAAAGGAATACAGACACACACACACTCACACACGCTTGGAAGAGAAAGGCTGTTCCCAGTTCCACTCTCCTTTATTCTCCTTTGGTCATCTGGCCATTCATTTACTGAGCTTCTACACACTCATGGCATGCAAACACTATGCCGGACACAGGGCTAAAGGCCCAGAAATAAGTACTTAATCAGTAAAGCATGGACTCAGCAGACATCTCTATACACCATTAGTTAGCCAGTTAAATAATCAAACATTTCTTTTTCTTTTGGTTTTTCGAGACAGGGTTTCTCTGTGTAGCCTTGGCTGTCCTGGACTCACTTTGTAGACCAGGCTGGCCTTGAACTCACATCAATCCACCTGCCTCTGCCTCCTGAGTGCTGGGATTAAAGGCATGCGCCACCATGCCTGGCAATCAAACATTTCTTAAGCCCTTTGTGGCTACCTAGACCAGTCACAGTAAGCACTCATGATGCTTGTGGAATGAATGAATGAATGAATGAATGAACAAATGAATGAATGACTATATCCCACACAGGAGAGGCATATGAATGAAGCCCCAGCCCTCTATTCAGGAACCCAAAATGCCTCCAATCCCATTCCAGGATGGCTGCCTTCAAGCATCCTCAGAGTGGAGAAGGCTCAATATAGCCATCACGATGGGGTGGATGACAGTCAGTGGGTGGGACCCTGAAACCCTCCTTTGTTTTCTCTGACTGACAAGAAAGTAGCCCATAGGGAGGGGAAAGAATAGGAGACCCTGGACTTGATTTCGGCTTGGCACCACTCTTCCCATGATCCCAGCATGTCAGTGGGGTCAGAGAAATCCATCCTGACAACAGAGACAGAGGGGCCAGAAGACCCTCCATAACAGCAGGATTGGAAGGACCAATCATGACAACAGGGCCAGAGAGACACATGACAGCAGGGACTGAGGGACCCATCCCAACAGGTCAGAAGGAGCCACCATCATATGACCACCCAACATGGAGGAGAGTCATGCACGTACAGAGACACACAAAGTCTCTGGGGCATGAGGTACAGTCTTTCCGGGGCACTTCCAAGCCCTGGAGTGCACTTCGATTACAAAGAAAGCTGGGGCCTTCACTCTGGATTCCCCTGGGAAACCTGTGAGCAATTCAACTTCCATACTGAACCTCCCTAGCCTGCAGTCTGGGGTGAGTCAATCTCAATGCCTCCACCAGACCTCACGTGGCTCTAGGAGGAAGAGTAAGTGTGAGGAGAGGTCCACGGAACGTACCCAGTAAACTAGGCCACTACTTCTGTACTCGTGAGACTAGGGAAGGCCAGCAGCCACACCATCAGAGTAACAGAGCCAAAGCTAACCGAAGAAGTCCTTGAGGGGTACCAGACAAAGGTCATTAGAGTCATCCCTCAACGGGGCACTTTTCCTTATATTTAGAGCAGAAACAAAGGAATGTAAGTTGTGAAAATTAAGTGGCTTGTCCAACCATGAAGCTGCTAGCCTGGGCTGTGAACTCACATCCTTTTTGTTGTTGCCTTGAGGAAGGCTCTGAACCCACTAAGTAATCCAGGCAAGTCTTGAAAGCCTCCCATCTGTCTGTACCCTGAGCCCCTAGGCATCTCTCTCTTTGGCATAGGAGGCTTAAACAAGGACCCCTGCCTCTTGCACAGAGGGATGATGGTTAAGCTAATTACAAATCACAGATGCACCTACTTGTCCGGTACTGGATGCCCAGGGCTGCCAGGCAGGCTACCAGGCCTGCTGCCAGAAGCGCCACCAGTACCACCAGTCTCTTCTCCACTGAGGTCCGAGCTGCCCAGCACCTCTGGCCACTCCTGGGGCTTCGGAAGTTCACCTGCAGGGGAGGAGGCAAGAGGGGTGGCGAGACCATGAGCCCAGGGCCCCCCTTCCCCAAAAGAAAGGGGGTCTGCTGCAGACCCACACCCTGGGGAGGCATCCGGCTGTCTCAGGGGTGGTCCGGTTCCCACAGATTCTGCCCTAATCCAGGAAAGGAACCACTGCCCTGGCCAGTAGCTTCGATTTGCTCTCGGACTCCAGAGCTAGCAGCTCAGCTCAGGCAGGCTTGTGTTTGCTCTGACACCCGATACCGGTAGACTGGGGGGGGGGGCAGAGAGGGGAATCTACAGCTTTCTCAATTCTCCAGTTAGGAGCTCAAAAAATAACAGGATGTTTGGACTTGAAGGCATTCAGGGCGGCCAGCTGGGCCTTCCTAAGAGCCCCCCCCCCCCACGCATCTACATAGCCAGAAACAAGCACGGCACAACACAACCACAGATCCTGCTCTCTACAAGTGGGGACACACGCAGCCCATTAAGGCCTTCCAATCCTGTCAGGGTTGCCTGTCGGACACTTCTCTTTTTACAAACAAGGAATTAGAGGTCCCTGATCACCCTGATCACTCATCTCATATCTGAATAGGCAGGACTGAGATTTGCAGCAGATTATCCAGAGCCCACCAGAGGCCGAGAGACATGGGTCTTAGGGGATGGTCGGGGAAGACAAGAGGAGAAATAGCTCCATTCAGGGAGGAAAAATGTGTCAGGGCCTCCATAGTTTGGCTAAACAGGAAAGGAGGCACAATGAGGGGAAGTGGAGGGTGTGGCAGCTCCTTGGGGGCAGGGGGCCGGAGGGGATATGCCTGCACTGGGGACCCTCAGCCCAAGCTCTTCACAGCCAAAGCCAGCGTGGGGGTAGAGGTGACGGAGGGTCCCTTCTGTTCTAAGAGATTCCCTGCAAAAGCCAGGAGGGGCACAGGACAGGAAGTGTCTCCAGAAAGTGAGGCCGCTCAGTGATGTCACTCTGTACAAACAGCTGGGCAGAAATGGATTTCTTTGCTTTCAACTGCTTTCTGTCAGGAGAGGAGGCAGATAAGGAAGAGATGGGCGGACAGCGAAGGCTTCCTGGAGCAGGTGATGTCTGGGTTGGGTGTGGACAAATAAAAGAGGAGAGAGGGGTCACGGGGTACAAGGCATAGCTCTGAGAAAGAACAGGAAGTCCCTCCAAAGGACTGGAAGAGACGTCACTGCACCTGCCCTTTGGGGGTGGATGAGGAGGAGGGGGCAAGGAGAGGAACAACAGCAGTCCTTAAGGGGTCCCCAGCATCCTAGGGGACCCAGGGATATGCCATTGTCTTACTGAGTTCCCACACAGCTGTGCAGGGGTGCCCCCAGAGCAGGTCAGAAGGCATCCCACAACTGGCACATGAGAGTTGAGATGGGTCACCTTAGGGAAGGGTATCTTGGCCAGCCTGGGGTACCCCCTGGGTGCTAAAAGAGAAAGAGTAACTTGAGGACTTCTTACAGAAGAAAAACTAGGATCTAAAACTGAGAAAGGATGCTAAGAATCGGAGACTTCTGTGACTGCCCAGGAGGAGTACACCCCATGGTGGTGGCCAGGTTGCAGGGAGACAGAGGGCTATCTGAGGAGACCCTGTCAGCTTTCTTTCTTTCTTTTCTTTTCTTTCTTTCTTTCTTTCTTTCTTTCTTTCTTTCTTTCCTCTCCTCCTCTTCCTCCTCCTCCTCCTCCTTCTTCTTTTCAAGACAAGGTTTCTCTGTGTAGCCTTGGCTGTCCTGGACTTGCTTTGTAGACCAGGCTGGCCTCGAACTCCCAGCGATTCGCCTGGCTCTGCCTCCTGTGTGCTGAGATTAAAGGCATGAGCCACCACGCCCGGCTCGTCAGCTTTCTTAAACAGGAAGAGGTAGAGGTTTCTGCCCAGGGTACTTTCGCCTGTTCAGAGACAACCTGGGACACACACTCCTGTAGACACAGCACCCTTCGAACGTCAGTTATCTCACTTAAGTGTACCTGAGGTTCTGGTGCTGAGAGAGAGTCCCCCACCCCCACCCCCAAGACCTTGTGCCAGGTGCAGCTTTGCTAAGGACACTGACATCAGCGTCCCTTCACCTGGCTGTCCTTCTGCTCTAAGACTTGTCCCAGCCTTTCTCTTCCACCTCGTGGTCTTTCCTGCCCCACGGCTGTGGCTCAGTTAACAGAGCACAGAGGCAGGAGGGCCTTGGTTCCAGAGGCCTCCTTTGCCTGATGGCAATGCTGGGGAGCTGGTGGGATAGACTGTTCAGCTTGTGGGGGGTGTGGAGAAAGCAGGATAACGATAACGCCACCTCCTCAGGACACTAAAGTGCTGTGTTGGGGGGAACAAGGAGATGAAAGGTGAAAAGGCATCCTGGAGGTGAGGGGGAGGATAGAAGGGATGGCTGAGAAAAAGAACATGGAAGGAGGAGAGGAAACAAATGGACACCTTAGAAATGTTTGAGAGCTGACTTTTTTGTGCCTGGCACCCATTTGTTCTGTTTTGTTGATTGGTGGGAGAGTTCCCAAGACCAGGTACTAGCGTGCGCTACCAAAGGATGTGCAGCTCACGGGGGGCTTCTGGGGCAGAAGTGGAGGGCACACAGAGACAAGCCATCTCTCCAGATGGCACAGCTCCTGTCCAGGGGGACCCACCACCACCCCCAGAGGAAAAAAAAAAAAAAGCAGGCTGGGACATCATTGTTCCATGTCAAGCTAAGTGTTGAATCCAAACAGATGGCATCCACTGCGAATTAAATTAGAATCAAGTGAGAATTGAATTAAAACATTCTCAGTTCCGAGTAAGAACTGCAAACGGGCTTTGAAAATAGGACCGTTGACTTTTGTCGTGTTTCGTTGCTTGACTTTCATTTGCTGGGCCAAGCACTTCCGAGGTTCTGGACAGGCTTTGCCTCAGGACAGAGGGAATTCGGAGCAGCTCCTGGGGGCAAGCGTTACCTGGAAGCTCTGGGCTGGGAGCAGGAGAGGCTAGGCAAATTTCAGTGTGGCGGATAGGTCTGGGTAATATCAGGGTACCACTCTACTATTTTTCCCTGAGCCCTGCCCCGCCCCCAATACATATGCCCTGGAGAGGACCCCATGAGATGAGGTGACCGCAAGGAAATACGTGATCTCATGCTTTCTTTCAGAAAGGAGGTCATGCAGATTGTAGGGACCCAGGCTGTGGCCACTTGGAAGGCACAAGGATTAGTGTCAAGGAGCCTAGTCCATCTTGAGAAGTGACCGGGAAGTGGCTTTTGGCCAGGGCACAGAGATGATACCCCAGAGATGGAATTAAAGTCGCTGTGGACTCTCAGCCCGCTGGCAGGCTTGGTGCCCTATTTAACACTGTGAGGTAGAAACAGAGAGCAGGAGAGACAGGGATGCCCTCCAAATAGAGAAGGGGGAGGTGGGAGGCCCAAGAAGAGGGGTGGACCTAGAGACAGCAGCAGACGGGGAGGGAGAAAGCAGAGGTGTCCAGCCCTGCTGTTCCCAGGGTTTGCAGTGCACGGGGAAACAAAGCCCATTATAAGTGGGGATAAATATTCGGTTACAGAAGTGAACGCCTGGCTCACCTAGGCTTACAGCAAGAACAAGTTCGGCGGGTGAAGAAGAGTGTTTGCCCCAGGGCCCAGGAGAAGAGCCAGGGGTGGGAACCAAGCTAAACAAGCTTTCAGAGTCTAAGGGCCCCCAGCAACCTGGCTTCATGGAGCAGCAAACAGGAGTTGTCTGCCAAAGCTCTCTCGGGGAGCCCAGAGGCCCAGCATCATGCCGGCTCTCTGCCTCAAACTCAGCCTTTCAGAGCAGGCAGACCGTGACAGCTCAGCCTCACGGGGGGGGGGGGGGGCGCCCTGTCTCCGTGGGGGTGTCATTTTGGGGAAGTTCCTTCCAGTAACTTTTCCATGAGGTAGACTTCCGGCTGAGGACACTGAGGTCAGCCCTGAGCAATACTATGCTGTCTTTGCAACTCTGTCAAAGTCCCACCTGCCACCTGCCCTTCCACGCCTAATCTTAAAGAGGATGGTGACAGCTTAACAGTCCCTCCTGTGGGACTCCAGAAGGACAGACCTTTAAGAGAAATCACAGTCTTAGGAGGCGTTTTTCTTCCCAGGAGGAATAGCCAGTTCTCCAGCAAAGGGGGTGGGGGACGGGAGGGAAGGTGGGTAACCTTACCAGGTGTGAGTGGCTACTTCAGAGTCTAGAACCCACTGGCCAAGAGTCCTACACTATAACTGGGAGATGGAGCTGAAGGTCCCTCCCGACAAGGAGTCCTAAGTGGGTCTGTCCTTCAAACCACTCTCCAAAGACAGCCCTGTGCAGGGAGTGGGAAGGTGTTGGTGGGAGGTTTTTGTACCTCAGCTTTCCTTTTGCCTCATCTCCAATCTTCCCGCCAACTCCCCCCCCAAAAGTAACTGGATGTGTTTCAAAGGTTTTAGTACACAGCTGTGGCTAGGCTTCCCATGCTAGCTGCTCAGGTATAACCTCAGCCATCTTCCTTTAAGCTACTGTAATCGGGGTGTTTGTGTGTGTGTGTGTGTGTGTGTGTGTGTGTGTGTGTGTGTGTGTCTGTCTGTGTGTCTGTCTGTCTGTCTGTATCTGAGTATGTGTGTGTGTGTCTCTCTCTGTCTGGTCTGTCTGTTCCCCTCACCCCTCTCTCTCTGTACACGCACATAAGTGAGAGAGACAAGGTACCAGGCAACCGGCATTTATGAAGCAGAGCTTTGGAAGGAAAATGCTGTTATTTTCTGGGGCACCCCTGAGGTATCAGGTGCAGTGAGCTTCTGTGACACCTAAGTCCATTTTCAGAGCACCAGTGCTCCTGACATACGGACAACTGTGTATTGGTCGGGGGCAGGGAGAGGGCATGTAGCTCAGCAAACACGGGGCCATGGGTTTGGTCCCCGGCACTGCACACACCTGGGTGTGGAAGCCTGAAGTCCCGGTGTGTGGAAGGCAGAAGAGGAAGAAGCTCAACTTCAAGGCTATTCTTGGCTACACAGTAAGCTCACAGCCTGTCTAAGCTACACGAGAGCCTGTCTCAAAAAACCAACAACAGGGGCTGGAGGGATGGCTCAGCGGTTAAGAGCACTGGCTGTTCTTCCAGAGGACCCGGGTTCAATTCCCAGCAACCACATGGCAGCTCACAACTGTCTGGAATTCCGGTTCCAGGGGATTCAACACCCTCACACCTGTGCACATAAATGAAATTAAATAAATATTAAAAAAAAAAAACCAACAACAATAAACCTGGTGGTGGCGGTGCACGCCTTTAATTAGCACTGTCTGGGGGAAGTCATGGAGGCTCCAAGCAAGACTTGCAGGGCACCTACAGAAAATGTCCCCAAATTCTCAGCAACCTTCCCAAATTTTCTGCCTGTGTTCTGAAAGCTCTGCCCCAGGCAGAGGAGAGGAGAAAGCCTGGGCAGCAGGCCCCCTGCAAGGCACCGGCAAGCCAGGGATGTCAAGTCTCTGTGGGATTCCCACAGGGGCAGGCCCTAGAAGGAAGGAACCTGGCTTCCGGTGTAGGCTGGCAAAGCGCAGGGAGGGAGGACAGAAGGCCACCCCCAAGCCCTGTTAATGGAGGTAGTCAGAGAGAAGAGAGATAGGAAGGGGTAGTCCTTCACAGACAGGGCTCCAAGGAGGCGGTGCCGCCATGCCAAACCTGGGACAGCTTTAGACTGCTGGTGCTGGGTCCAGGTCTGTGTAACCCAGTACCAGCCCCAGTACCACCCCAGGCTCTTGTGTGAAAAGTTCTGTCAACTCTGTATCTGAGGGATGGATGGGGCTGCAGGTGGGATGGAAGCCAGCTTCAGAGCACAGGAATGGGTCCTCAGAGCACAGCTGCACAGGAAGGGGTCCTCTGGGGGCCTAGAGCTGCTGGGTCCACAATCCATCTCTTTTCCTTCCAGACTGGAGGGGGGTGGGTAGGAGGATAAGGTCAGACTGCGCATGCCCGAGCTGCAAAGGTCAGGGTTCTTACCTGTAGGCCATTGGGGTACACGTCGCCCTCGGAGAGTGAGTCCACCAGATCCTCTTCGTCCAGCGTGGCCCGCTTGTAGGTTGACATCTGCAATGCCAAGTGCAGTACAGACTCCCTCAGAGTCTCCATAGTCCAAATGGGGAAGCGGGCCCTGGCGCGCCGCCCCGCCCCAGCCACCCGAGATCAGCCCACGAATAGACGGCCCTCCCCCGCGCGCCACGCCTGCCTCACCCCCAGAGCGGACAACACGGCTGACAACCACACGCTGTTCCGCATGCTGTACCCCACGACGCGATTCCCAGTCTGGGTCGGGTCCCCTGGTGTTTCCACTAGCGGGCTGCCGGGGGCGGGGCCCCGCTGGGAGGTGGGCGTGGCCTGCTGGGCACATGCCCCTCTTGGGCCTTCCGCGAGAGTTGGGGTGGAGTGTGGAGATCTCTTTCTTCTCGTGCCCTGCTCCAGACTAGCTGGCAGGATAGAGCCTCAGAGAAGCTTCATTCATTATGAAGAGCAGAGACCAAGAGTCAAGGTCAGCAAAGCCTAGCCCAATAAAGACAGATTCCTTCGCCATCAGCCCTTAGATAAGACTCGGGGGTCTACCATCGAACTAGAAGGCTAGCGGGAAAAGGTGGAGCCAGGAATCCCCCCACATCTCGGTTCCTTTTCCCTCTAATTCGAGAGTTTTAAAGCCAGGGTGCTGAATGAAGTTCACACAATTCTAAGAAGTCCCCTGACACGATGGAAACTGCTGAGTGAATCTGACGTCTGCCACCTACCCTCAAAGGAAGTGGTCCTCCCATACAAGTTTAGAATCCTTAGCTTAGCCGGTAAAGGTGCTGGTAGTCAAGTCCAACCACTTCAGAATCATCTCCAGGATCCACATGATGCAAAGAGAGAACCAAGGCCCACAAGCTGTTCTTTGTCCTTTACACGTGTGTCACAGCACATACACTCACAGACATGCACACACCAAAAATAAAAAATTAAAAAAAAAAATAGTAAGAGTTCTCACAAAAAAGTGGAGGAGCATGGTGGTGCCTTTAATCCCAGCACCTGGGAGGCAGAGGCATGCAGATCTCTGAGTTCAAGGCCAGGCTGGTCTATATAGCAAAACCCTAATTTAAAAAAAAAAGGGGCGGGGGAATCGTTGTTTTAGGCAGGGCTGGGCTGAGCTGGCCTGGACATGTGGCTCAGTGGTAGCTCACTCTCTCAGTTTTATCCCCAATATAGCAAAAATAAGTAAAACCTCACCGCTTTGGAGTAGATCCAAAGTTGAATGTTAATTAAAATTCTAAAAATACTTTTCAAGAACACAGGTGAGTGAAGTCCCATCTCAGGAGAACAAGACCTTTCTTAAAGTGTCTCCTCCATCGATAGGGACCTCTCCTGTGACCCAGGCTGGACAGGTGGTCTCTGACAGGGATGGAGAAGGAAAAACCCTCTTTCCCACCTCAGGACCCCAAAGGTCCAAACTAGTGTCTCAAATGGCACCCCACTTCTAATAAGTCACTCAAACACTTTCAGCTATCCAAAGAGTGATTTCTATTCTCTTTTTTAGGCCTTAAAAAAATGTGTGTAAGTGTTTTTCCTGTCTGTCTGTCCATCCGACTATCTGTCTCTCTGGCCACACACATGCCTGGTGCCAGCGGCAGACACAGTCGGGGATTGGATCTCCTGGAACTGGCGTTATGGATGGTTGTGAGCCACCATGTGGATGCTGGGAACTGAACCTAGATCATCCAAAAGAGCAGCCAGTGTTCTTAACCAATGAGCCATCCCTCCATTTCTGTTCAGTCCCAACTTGGCTCTCACTGTTGGCAGATGATGCAAGTGAACAAGACTGGAAGAGTGAGGTGTCTGTCCAAGGTAGGGGGCGGAGCCAGTAAGGAAGGCGGCTCCTAGGAGTTTCCAGGCTTTATGGGCCAGCAAGATGACTCAACTGGTAAAAGTGCTTGCTGTTCAATCTGACCACTTGCATTTATCTCCAGGATGCTCCCTCTGATGGCCCACTGGACGGCCTGAGTTAGCCAGCCATTATAAATGAAAATCTCATCACACTATACTTGCTTTGGAGTCTTCTGTGTTCTCCAGCCTTTTGCCAGGCTCAGGGCTGCCTGACACAGACCCTCCCCTTCAACTGCCACCCACCAAGGCCCCAGATCTCTCCCCTGGTTTTTTGATCAGATCTGTAGATATCTAAGTTGCTTGCTCTCAGCCAAGTCCTTTGCAGGCACTGCTCCCTCCAACTGGTACGTTCTTTTCTAATCTTTGCTCCTCCCACAGGCAGCTCCAGACTCTCAGATTAAATGCCACCTGCTTAAACGTTCAAATCATCCCCCCCCCTCCCCAAGAAGCTCCCTGAAATCTCTTACGGCCACCCTCTTACTTCCTTATAGTACTTACTGTGTCCATTGGGTTTGGTTTGCTTTGGGAGATAGAGCCTTATTATGTAGCCCAGGCGAGCCTTGAACTCACAACCCTCCCACCTCCATCTCCCAATGACTGGGGTGGCAGGTGTGTCTCCACATATACCCACCGGCACCCAGTTAATAATGTTGCTGCTGTTTTTAGGTGTTTATTGTTTGGCACTCTCCCCCTACAGCCCAGAATCATGAACATTCCGCAGCACCAAGCATGGAGTAGGTGTTCAACAGCAGTTCTTAAGTGGCGAGGGGTTAAAGTGCCTTCAAATTCTCATAAAAGCTGCAGCTCCTAATAAAATGTCTACGGGAACATAGAAACACGTCCAAGGGACACAGGTCCTGGGGGAGGAGGTGGGAAGCAAGGTGTGTGTGCAGGAGAGGTATCTCTTTTTAAAGATTTATTTATTGGGGGGCGGGGGAGGTCGCCACAGAGACGGACTTGTGGTTAAGAGCCCTTGCTGCTCTTGCCGAAGATCCAGGTTTGGTTCCCAGGACTTACATGGCAGTCACAAACATCTGTAACCCCAGTTCCAGAGGATCAGATGTCCTCTTTTGGGCTCAACAGGCACTGCACACATGTGCACTTAACATATGTACTTGTAGGCAACATTAAAAAAGATTTGTTGGGGCTGGAGGGATGGCTCAGAGGTTAAGAGCATTGTCTGCTCTTCCAGAGGTCCTGAGTTCAAATCCCAGCAACCACATGGTGGCTCACAGCCATCTATACTGAGATCTGGTGCCCTCTTCTGGCCTACAGGCACAATGCAGGCAGAATACTGTATATATGATAAATAAATAAATCTTTTTTTAAAAAAGATTTGTTGCTGGGCATAGTGAAGCCCGTCTTTCATCCCAACACTCGGGAAGCAGAGGCAGGCAGATCTCTGAGTTCGAGGCCAGCCTGGTCTACAAAGTGAGTTCGAGGCCAGCTAGAACTACACTTTGTCTTGGGGGAAAAAGATTTTTAAAAATTCTTGTTTCAGGCTAGAGATGGCTCAGAGGTTAAGGGCACTAACTGCTCCTCCAGAGGTCCTGAGTTCAATTCCCAGCAACCACATGGTGGCTCACAACCATCTATAATGTGGTCTGATGCCCTCTTCTGACCTGCAGGTATATGTACAGCCTGAGCACTGTATACATAATAATAAATAAATATTTTAAAAGATTTATATTTATTTATTATGTATATAGCATTTTGACTGCATGTGTGCTTGCAAGCCAGAAGAGGCTAGATCTCATTATAGATGGTTGTGAGCTACCATGTGGTTGCTGGGAATCGAACTCAGGACCTTTGGAAGAACAGACAGTGCTCTTAACCTCTGAGCCATTTCTCCAGCCCCAAATAAATATTTTTAAAATTCCTATTTTATGTATATAGTGTTTTGCTTACATGTATGCATGTATACCATATGTATAACTGGTGCCCATGGAGGCCAAAAGAGAACATTGGATCCTCAGTGGGTGGTGGGAACTGAACCATTGCTCCAACCCCACCTGGAGGGTGGGGGGAAACCACAGTCTTGAAACTTCTGCCCCCCTCTTTCTCTCCCTGGGTGGAGGAGGAGTTGCTTTTACCTCATTCCTGGAGAAAACATCTAAGGGTTTTCTAAAACAAGACATCTGGCTGCATTGACAGGTGCCAATCGCCAGAGGAAAAAGAGTTTTGGTTCCCCTAACTAACACCTCCCCTGGGACCTAGGAGGGCCAGAGAAGTAAGGGGTTCCTGTTCCCTATCTGCCCCCCCTCTCAGCCCGGTATCCTTTCCCTTTAGTGGGATTCCTTGGCCCCCTCTTAGGCAGAATGAAACTAAAGCAATGGGCGGTAGCTTGCAGGCAGGTTAAACAATGGCTCCTCCACCTGCTTCCAGTTCATTTCAGAGACCTCCCCTTCTGGGAAACCTCCTGACTGCTGACAGCATTCTCCACCCCACCCCCTCCCCATGATATGCCCCTCCAGTCCCCTCCCGATGCCACCTCCCTAGAGCAGGCATCTCTTCAGATAGGAGTGGGCTGAAGACAGCTGGTGTCTTCCCTCAAGGGCCAAGTCTGGGGCTAGAGCCTCTAGATGTTTGAGCAGAGGTGCAAATGGGTGGGTGGACAACCACATCCCATCCATCCCACCGCAGCTGTTAAGTGGCTAGATGACGTAGGCAGCCCAGGTGCCTCTCAAGAGAAACAAGCATTGCAGAAAGTTTTTTTTTTTTTTTTTTTTTCCAGCCCACAAAAGCCCTGCCCCATTCCTGCAATGCTAACAGGGCCTGAAGTAAAACTGCACCTACCTCGCATGTGCTGAGCTCCTCACCCACCTCTGCTCAGGGGGAGAACTTTATGGCCGAGTGGGTGACACTCCAGCAATGGCTGTCCTCTCTCTGGACCTGTCAGGTACTCTCCACAGATGAAGGAGTCCCCACAGGCCGGCCCAGCAGGTATGTCTTCCATAGACAGAGGAACGGGGAGGTGGTGACCGGACTGCACACCTACTGGGTGTCACTTAAGACTGTCTCTCTTGTCTCAGAGCATGTCACCCCTCTCAGGCAATATCCTTATGTCCCCTTATCAAATAGATGATGACTGAGGGTTAAGGAGGATTCACCCCTCCAGGGCCCTGGCTGGACCCTGAGGTAGCTGAGATATAAGCTTTTCTACCTAGCTGCAAGCTCAACCCATATTGGCATCATTGGAAGCCAGGCTACACAAGTAAAGTGAGGACCAGAGTCAGGTCACAAGCCTGGGTCCTGGATACCAGGGCCTATGGTCTTTGTGGAAGGCAAGACTACTTCTGGTGGGGACCTCATGGCGTCTGAATGCCCCAGGAAGACTAGCCGTGTGCCAGGGCGGAATGGCCAGGGCTTGTTTTAATGGCCTCCTTTGTGGTTATATGGGTGCCACACCCTGCCCTTGAGCTTCCGAAAAGCAGAACTGCTGCTTTGTGGGGAGCCCCCCCCAACCCGCCACCGCCACCCCGCTGAGAAATCTGGGCTGCATCTGGGTTTAAGCTCACAAAGGGGGGCTTGACTGAGATCAAGAATGGTAAAGTGGGAATTGCTGCTCCCTGTGGAATGTGGGTCCCAGATCTCTGGTGCCCAGCTGTCCAGGGAAAGTGATGAGAACCAGATGAGAATGGTGCCAGATCTGAAAACCCACTTTGCGGTGGCCATCATGGGTCTGGGATGAGCACCAGCAAGACACAATGCTGCTTGGGAATTTCTGATGACAAAGACCCATGGCTTGGTGGTACCCAGGAATCTCATGGGCCCTAAAAGCTTTAGTCACTCACATGGCTCATGTGGTTGATTTGCCCAAGGCAGGGGATCTGCAGGGAATATTGGAGTGTGTCAGAAGCAACAAAGAGAGTGGAGTTTTTGCGCCTGGACCTGGAGGCCACACCCTGAGCTGTTTTCACATTCTGTTTCTAAGTCTCCATTGCTTCGGGGGCCACTCTTGTGGCCAAGTGCCCATCATTTGTTTCTGCCAGCGACAGGCTGGGATCTGTGGGATGCTACGTGGCACCCGGTACACACTCACTCCACAGGCATGGAGTTGGGAGTCTGCCAAAGCTCTCGCTTCAAACCTCAGGCGGCTGCCTCATTCTACCACTTCCCAGCTGTGTGACCTTGGTCAAGAGACCCCATCTCTATGCTTCAGTTGTATCATTTGGAAAAGTGGGTAACTAACAGGGCGCCCCCCTCACAGGAGTGTTGTGACACACAGATGAGTTATTAGAGATAAGTGCCTAGGTGCCAGGTCGATAGCAAGTGACCGCGTTATTTGTACTTCTATCATATAGTTGTGTGTGTGTGTGTGTGTGTGTGTGTGTGTGTGTGTGTGCGCACATGTGTACAGACACATACTCTGTCTTAAACAAAACAATAAATAAATGTAACTGGCCAAGGCTAGAAATATAGCTCAGTGGTACAGTATGTGCTTTGCATTCCCAAGGCCTTGGGTTTGAGCCCAAGCTCAGCACATCATCATCATCACCATCATGATCATCATCATACATCCCCAAATTGCTGACTCAGATAGCACCCAGATCCAAGGTTCTTTTTTTTTCCCCCCAAGGTTCTTTTATGACTTTATCTTATCCATGTCTGCAATCACCTTGTGGGACCAGTCCTGGGACACCCATTTCACAGGCTTGGCGATTGAGGCCAGCTGGTTAGCACAACTAAGAGTTGACCTCAGGGTTTCCTCCTCTTCTGGATGCCTCTTCCCTCGTTCCTTCTTGTCCTGTGGCTCCTCCTCGGGGCCCAGCTCTTATGCCAGGCTCTTTGGAGGCCACAGGCCACTCCATCTGAGCTGTGGGAATAGAGGGCTAGCACTCGGTAGGAGGGGAAAGAGAATCAGCTTTGGGCCACCGAAGGCTCTCATGGCACAGGCTTAAGCAGGGAACGGGGATACCGGACATAAAGTGGCAGCTGGGGGAGGTCTAAAGCCGAGGTTTAAGGGACCACCGAGGTTAGAATATGCAGAGGAGGTCAGGTTTTTGACTGGTTCCTTTGAGACACACAACAGCCATCCCTGGGAGTGGGTCACAATGGTCCGTGTACAGGATGGTGGAAATGTTACACATACCCGCTTGGCCCATCTTGACATGTGTACCTAAACCCAGAAGGCCCTGAGGACCGCTGCTGCCAGCTGCTTTGGTGCCCATGCCTGGCTGGCCACCTCCCCTTCTTTCCTAACGCATGGGTGACCCAATGCATTTCCCCTTCCTCCTAGCAGTCACCTCTGACCTCCAGTCATGCCCCCCGTGGCTCAGCTCCCTCAGGAAGCCTTCCTTTATTAGCCTCCTACTTCCTAGATCTCCTTGTGGCTTGTCTCCCACTGAACTCTGGGTACAAAAATATAAATTAAGTAGCCTGGCGTGGTGGCGCAAACCTTTAATCACAGCACTCGGGAGTCAGAGGCAGGCGGATCGCTGTGAGTTCGAGGCCAGCCTGGTCTACAAAACGAGTCCAGAACAGCCAAGGCTACAGAGAGAAACCCTGTCTCAAAAAACAAACAACAACAACAACCAAAACAAAAACAAAAAAACCTCAAAATAGCCAGGCAGTGGTGGCGCAGGCCTTTAATCCCAGCTCTCGGGAGGCAGAGGCAGGCGGATCGCTGTGAATTCGAGGCCAGCCTGGTCTACAAAGCAAGTCCAGGAAAGCCAAGGCTACACAGAGAGACCCTGTCTCAAAAAACAAACAAACAAAAAAACCAAAACAAAACTCAAAATAAATAAATTATATATATATATATATATTTTTTTTTTTTTTTTAATTTTATTTTAAGTGACAAGGTCCTGCTAACAGACAGACTTCTAGGGCTATAGAATGAAAACTGCCAGCTGGCACCTCGACCTTTTCTCCACCCCAGGATCATACCCTTGGGATCTCTTGCAGCCCCTCCCCCAGGCACACTAGAACCATTGCAAAACAGAGAGTCAGGTTCCCTAACGCATAGGTTCCTGCTCCGGAGCCTTTGCGTGCCCACGACCCTCAGATTTCTTTACCAGCTAACTCCTCATCTCAGATATCTTCCTCCAGGCAGTCTTCCAGGACTTCACCAGGACCTCCTCCCCCTCCCCCCCTCCTCTCCAACTGGCCCTCAGCGTCTCATTGTAAACGCTGCCTGGCATCTCAGTTCCTTCCTGTACTTCACAGTTTCCCTAGCTCACAGGGATGGGAGGAATCCCCAGCACACGGGGTCTTTATGTGTGGTGGGCTGGTGCCTAGGCAGGGAAGTGGCACTCAGTCACTGGCCCCCTTGCATGTGGTGGGCTGTGAAAGAGCCAGGTCTTCAGGAGGGAAAGAGGAAGACCCGCAGATATAATTAAAAGGACCGCAGAGGGGTGTTCACACACACCCAGCAGCCACACATCTGGAGAACCAGAGTCTGGGTTCCATGGCTGGGGGTTCCAACCCACGGCAGACAGACAAGAGCAGCCCCCACCCACCTCCTGCCTTCCCCCCTCGCACCTGTTTGGTCCTATCCGTCCCCAGCATCACCTCCCAGATCTTCTCCGAGCACTGTGTCCGAGGCTGACAAGCAAGCTGGCCCTGAGGAGTCTGGAGCCACCAACAGACAACCTGCACCTTGGTGTTCCAGGCACCTTTGTGAGGGACAATCAGGCTGGGTAAGTCCACAGCTGAGGAGGAAGCCAACGGCGCCGGAACAATTTGCTGATCTAATCACGTAAAACTTAAGGACAAAGCCAATCTGCCTGGTTTAATGATATTTATAACGTGACTGACCTGCTCGATAATTAGGTTCACCCAGGAAACAGCTTGTGGAAGTGGTGGTAATTACTATTTGTGCTACCCTGGTGGGCAGGCCACCGCTAGGAAGAGGAGGAAACAGAAGGGCCAGGAAGCTTTGGCACACCCCTGCTTTGTGAACCCCAAGACAACCAACTCATGTGGACGATCCTGGCCAGCCCCACTGAGGTCTAAGGTGGGCGTGATTAGTTCTTCTCAAGGCTGAGAAATGAGCTCAGAGAGGCCCATACCCTTGTCCAAGGTCACACAACCAGTGAGTGACAGCCAGGGTTCAGAGACGGTTCTTCTTTCCACGGGCAGCAGGATGACTAGGGTGAGGGCAGGGGGACAGGAGGGTGACATGACAGATCTGACATCAACTTGCCCTTTAACAACACAAACAGAGGTGCTGGAGTGGCTGAGGGTGTAGCTCAGTGGATGTATTTAAGACCCATGAAGCTCTGGTTCAACACCTACAGCCATATACACGGGGTGTTGGCGGTACACACCCAGGATTCCTGCACCCAGGAGGAGACAAGAAGTTCAGAAGTTCAAGGCCATCCGCGGCTCCATAATTAAGCTAGAGGCCGGAGAATACCTAAGACTCTATCTCAAAGAAAATGTAAAAGAAGCTGAGCGGTGGTGGCAGCACTCAGGAGGCAGAGGCAGGTGGATAACTGTGAGTTCGAGGCCAGCCTGGTCTACAAAGGGAGTCCAGGACAGGCAAGGCTACACAGAGAAACCCTGTCTCGAAAAAAACAAACAAAAAACAAAACAAAACAAAAACCAAAGACCACTGGAGTGAGAGTCGGGATGGGAGTCCAGCTGAGCATGTCCTGGCCTTGCTCCTGGGACACAGAAGGTTGCCCTGCCAGTGATCCTTATCCTCCTCCGCCTCTCCAGGTAGCAGGCTTGCCTGGACACATCCCCAGGAAGTCGGGATGCCCAGCCCTTAGCACCCCTGAGGCAGCAGCACATCCTCGCCCTGTCTGATTCCACCCTCGCCTTCCTGGGCTGGGCCCCACTTCATACCTCCCACAACCCCTCATCCCCCAGGCTCCCACCCTTCTCGCTTTACCTCACTGACATTCCAGCACTATTAAAGTTGGGGGTCCCCATCACCTGCCTGCTAACAAAGCACCCACACATGAAACTGGTCCATGCCAGGGCAGTCTCAGTGGGCAGGGATCAGGCCTGACCAGAGAAATAGTACCTCACAGGCTGGTGAAGCTGCCCCTCAGGTGGTATCGCCATGCAAACAACCCTCATCTTCCTTGAACCCTGGAGGAGTATGGGTAATAAGGTTAGGAACCAAATCCCTAGAACCAGCTGGGTTTAAATCACTGTTCATCCTGGGGCTCAGTCTACAGCCTAGGGCCAGGAACTCAATCCCTGGCCGTGGCTCAGCTTGCTCAACTCTGAGATGGATTTATTAAAAATCATTACAAGGATTAAGGGAGTTCACAGGACAAGAAGCTGAGACAAAGGAAGGGGTAGAGCAAATATCAGCTGTTCCTGTCACTGCCGGCTACAGGCTCACACTCCCACTGCCAGCTGGTCAAATCTGGCCCTCAGATGTGTCAAGGTTTTAAAAATATCAGCATGGTAGGGAGTTTACATGAAAATCAATATGTTTTAATTTCCCTTCCTTTGTAAAAACAAGCAAACAAAAACCCCAAACGCACAAATGCTGCTAGGTCCACGTTCTCACATTGCTGGAGGGTAGATGCCCTACCAGTGACAGGCCACAGGTCCCCGGAGCATCACAGCCCAGCCTCACTCCTCCTGGCATCATCTTCTCTGAGGCCCAGGCTTAGTGGTTCCTTTTTGCAGTGCTGGCGCCAAGACCAGCAACAAAGAGAAAAGATGCCTCCTGCTAGGAGCCTCCTCAGTCAAATGTGGGGGAAAGAGTCACGGGAAGCTTTAAGCCAGGCCAGCTACTCAATGGTTGACAGATGTCTGCAAAGTGGTGGCCTCAGAAGGTGGAATTCCTGGAATGGAGCAAGACTGGGAAATGGGGACATTTTGGAAGTGTCCCCGTCTTGGTTTCACTGTGGTTCTTTTGGCATATGTGTTTCTCAAAGCACATCCAGCTGTCACCTGTGCACTTTAGTCTACCCAAGTGACACCTCCACAGAAATGACACAGAAACACAAGTATGGTGGGAGGGACTCAAGGTGGAAACCGGGCCTGACTCCTTTGGACGAGAGTTTAAAGACGTGCATGGCTGCTGTTCAAAAGAACCGTTCAGACCCATGGTGTCCGGAACAGAGGCCACTAGCCGCATGTGGCAACTTAAGTGTACTAAACTGGGGCTGGGGATGCAACCTAGTCAAGTTGGTCACGTGGTTTGTCTGCACTCCAGGAAGCCATACAGACCAACTCCAGCACCACATAACCTGGGGGATGAGGAGTGCACTCAGAAAGTAGAGGAAGGAGAATCATCCTCAACAATGTAGTGAGTTCAAGGTCAGCCTGGGCCATGAGACCCAATCTAAAATTTTTTCCTTTCCTTTTTTTTTTTTTTTTTTTTTTTGGTTTTTCAAGACAGCGTTTTCTCTGTGTAGTAGTGGCTGTCCTGGAATTCGCTCTGTAGACTAGGCTGGCCTCAAACTCATAGAGATCCACCTGTCTCTGCCTCCCCAGTGCCGGGATTAAAGGCGTGCACCACCACACCCGGCTATTTTTTTTTTTTTTTTAATTTTAAAAAAGGTATATTTTACTTTTATATATGTGTACACCTGTGTGTCTGCTCACAATCATGGGCATAACATGGAAGTCAGAAGGCATTAGATCCTCTGGAGTTACAGGCAGTTAGTTGTGAGCTGCCTTATTAGACCTGGGGGTAAAGCCACTTCTGGCCCTCACCACTCGGGGGTGTTCAGCAGACTATGTCCCTCAGGCCTCAATGACCTCTGTCTGGGGGTAACATTATACCTTCCCCTCCCTCTTAAGGCTGGGCACATCCACTCATGTTTCTAGGGCGCACAGAGCACTAGGGGCCTAGAAGGGCTTGTAGGGGGACCGCTGTGTCAGCAGTCCACCCGAAGTCTAGAGCAGGGGGGCCTAGGCGCAGCGTGAGGGCCAGTGGGGACATTTCTATTTGTGAGGGTTTGGAAAATGAGTGGGTGGAAAAGCTACAAGAGGCTGGATTCGATGCTGCGGGCCTGGGAGAAAACTGCTGAGCACAGGGGAAAACTCCCACTTGGCCCCCATGCCGGGTGGTTGGAATAGGATCTGGGAACAGCCCAAACAGCAACAGATACCTCTGTGGTCACACTGGGCAACAGGGAGCTGTGTCCATCTTTAGAGAAGTTCCTCTGCCTGGAGGGGTTTGGACCCCCTTCGGGACACATAGAAACAGGCTCACCATATGGGCTGCTGGGAATAGAGTCAGCAGGGCTCATAGCTTATAGTCAGACAGATCTGTCTTCCCAACTCCACTCAAACCTCCTCATAACATCTTCAAAGCCCCAAGATGCTGGTATTCATCTGCTCGCTCATTCATTCATTCATTCACTCATTCATTCATTCATGTAACTTACACCTGCATCCCAGGAAATGAATGTCCGACTGGGAATGTATCATCAAACAAGACAGAGTCCTCACGCTCAGTAATGAAAATTGTGGTGTGGGAGAGAAATAAACAATTTGGCTGAAATCATCTCATCAAACGGATATTCATTCAGTGCTTGCTGTATCCCAGCCAAACACTACATGCTAGCTACTTTTTTATTTTATTTTATTTTTTATGCTAGCTGCTTTAAATGCTTCTCTTATTTAATCCTCACAAAAGTAGTGATGGGTACTATTACCTGTTCTCTTTGGTAGGTGAGGAAACTGAGGCACAGAGGGCTGCTGGGTCATCCCTCTGGGTGGGGTTTGGGATCTAAACCCAGGTGAGCTGACTCCAGTTTGAGTTCCTAAACTAACCCGTGTCCTGCCACTTCTCAGAACCTCAGTCTCTTCTTGTACACAGGAAGGATGCAATTCCTTTCTCGAAGGGGTTCTCAGGGAGAAAGGACCCCTCCGGTAAGGTGCAAGGCCAGTAGCTGGCTTTGAGAGCTTCAGAAAAGCAACTTTAAACATCACTGGCATAGTCACTGATGCAAGTCATTGTCCAGCCCCACAAGGCCATTGGGGAGACCTTACGATGAACCACAGAGGCCATCCTCTGGGGGTTACCTGCCCCCACCAGGTTTGAGGTTATGGATTCTCCATACCTCAGCAAAGTAACCGAATGTAGGAAGTGGGGAGCTTGGGCCTGACAGCCAAGAGAGTGAACCGCTTGTGCCCACACAGACAGCGGCTCTGAGCACTGGGCTCAAGACAGGAAATGGGAGGAGACAGGCAAGCCTCTAGCATGGAGGTGGCTGAGCAGAGGAGAGGCCCAGTCGGCTAGAGGTGGAATCCTGCCCTCAGCATCCCTTTTTGCATGCTCATTGCTTTCGTTTGCTTTTTTTCTTTCTTTTTTGATGATTTGTTTTATTTTATATATGTGGTTATGTTGCCTGCATGCATAGACTGTGCACTATACACACGCCTGCTGCTGGTGCAACAGATCCCCTGGAACTGGAGTTACAGACAGCTGTGAGCTGCCATGCGGGGAGTGGGGGGGTGGGGGTGGGGGCCTGGGAATTGAACCTGGGTCCTCCAGAGGATCAGCGTGTGCTCTTAACTGCTGAGCCATCTCTCCATGCCCATTCACTGTTTTTTTAAGCCCCCAACGGGTCCCACTTGTGTCCTCAGGGAGTCTAGAGCAGGCTACTTTGTAGAAAGCTGTGTGGCTTTCTCTTGGCAAGGAGCAATGATCAAGCCCTCTCTCTTTCCATGTGGGACTGGTACACCCTCCCCTTAGGGACCTCCTCCCCCAGGTCCAGATCTTTGCTTAAGCTGTTCCTGTCACCTCCCTGTGGCCCCTCTGTTAGCAAAGCCCTAACGTCTGGGGCTGGGCCTGCACTGAGTTTATTCCACTCCAGAGCAAAGCAGCTCCTATTACTTGAAGCCCCCCCCCCCAGACTGGCTGGCCTGCTCTCCTAGCTCCAGCCAGTGGGGGACAATGGAAGCCTCGGTTCCAGCCCCAACCTCACAGGCCACTTAAGTAGGGATTCCTGGACTGTTGTGTCCTCCCCACAGACGCAAAGGCACCTGTCATTGTCACCAGGAAAAACCCCTTCTCTAGAATTGGGCATAACAAGAGGAAGAGTGTTTTGAGATTGACCTAGGAAACCGGAGGGGCCCCACTCTGACGCGTCTTCTGGAACCCTTTAGGTCAGAGGCAGGCCAATAAGGCAGAGGGTCCACAGAGCTTCCCCCTCACACCCCTATGGAGCCTGGCAGATGGGCCCTGTGACCTCAGGACCGTGTGTGTGTGTGTGTGTGTGTGTGTGTGTGTGTGTGTGTGTGTGTCTCTCTCTCTCTCTCTCTCTCTCTCTCTCTCTCTCTCTCTCTCTCTCCTCTCTCTCTTCTCTCTCTCTTTGGCTGAGCCTCCACCTTTCCCTGTAAACAGTTTTAGCCTTTGAATGTGAAGAGAAAAACATGAGGGAGGTGCCTGGGCATGGAGGGCAAGCTGAAGCCTGGCTGCTGCACAAGGTCCCCAGGGCTCCTCCGTTCTCCCATTTACAACACTGCAGCATTCAGAGCGCGCGCGCACACACACACACACACTCCTGCCCGCTCAGGGCTTTCCTGGCTGTAGCCACTGAAAACTCCCCAGTACTGGGCTACCAGCCAGGGCTTCTTAAAGTCACCAGCCTCCCGCTGAGGGCTCAGCAGGGCCTAGCCAAAGCCCATCACTCACCAGTGGAGATTATCACATCACAGCTTGCAGAATGGCAGGACGCCTGGCAGGAGTCTGGCACCAGGTCCAGGTCCATCCGCCCCGGGTTAGGAAATGACTAGGAAAAGCACCTCACCGTCCTGTCCTCAGAGAGAGAATCCATAGGACCCTCTGTCTTCCTTCCCCATCACCCAGGCCACACGGGCCACACCGGGCCTCCAGAGTTCCAGGGCCACATCCCAGCTGTGGATACTGCAACCTCATCCCCATTGGACCAGGAGGCACAGACAGAATTCTGGGCTGGATCGGGTCTACTCACACCCGACTCTTGGTTAAGAACAGAAACTCAGGGGAGCCAAACTATGTGGAGTTCAAGGTTCACTGTGTGGCCCTGAGTGAGCACAGACCTGTAAAGCGCGAAAACAACAGTATCCGCCTTCCCAGCTTGTCGGGAAGACAATCGGCCCCTTACACAGTGTTTGGAAAGCAGCCTGGTACTGCCTGAATGGACGAGGTGAGTGAATGAGTGTGTCACATGCTCAAGCTCCGCTGTACAGACATCATCGTCGGCTGTGGACAGCTCTCATGGACCCTTTCACCAGCTGTCCTTGCCACTGGCGTATATCCCAAGAGCTCTCCCCACACAGGATCTTTAGGGAGCCTCCTTACCTGGGGCCCTCAGGTTTGAAAATGACATAATCTCAACTCTAGCTGGATTTTTGTAAGACAGGAAGTAAGGTTCTTGCTGGTGCTGCCTGAAAGGGATGGAGGATCAGGCATCGGGAAGGAGTTGATCCAGACCTTTAGATGACGCTGTTGGGAATGCTTCCCCTATACTGACACGGTGTCAAGTCCCCCGTGTAGCAGCCTCACTCACTCCCACCTCCTGAGATCAGACACCCTTCCCAGTAAGGGAGCCAGCCATGCTCACCAGTGCCAGCCTAAAAACCCATGTCCCTGCCTGGATTGAATGACAAAGTCCCAGGGGAGATGTCAGTTTGGCCAGGTCTGGTTCGTATGCCCTCCCCTGCGACAGTGGGGGGTGCGATTCAATACTGTGATTGACAGCCCAACTACTGCCATGGTGAGAGGATGGTTCCCAAAGGAAGGGAGCTGCTGTTGGCACAGAGGATGGACAAGGGTACCACAATGTGACAGAACCAGCCTGGGCCCATGCCAGCTAAGCTACCATTGGGAGGGTTCATCTTCTTGTCTGTACAGCTATCCATCGTCAGACACCATGGTGCTGCTAGAGATGACTCTGGGACCCACCTGCTACCAGATCATGGAGTCTAAAGGGGTCAGGCTCTGGTCACCTCAGCTGCCCCGACCAACCCAGCAGCCTGGCCCAGTTCAGCAGAAAATCTTAGCCTGGGCTCTTCCAAGCCCTGTCGCCTCTTCTCTCCATGCCCATCAAGTGCATCCCAGAAACCCCACATGACAAGGAGATGGTTGTGTGGAAACAGGGAGATGGGCATGCTGCGCCCCACGGAGAGGACAGGATCAATGCTCAAAGCGGGCTTCTTCCAATGATACGCTGAAAGCCTGGGCAGCCAGGAATGAGGAAGCCATTTTGAGAGTTGGGCTCCCACACTCTGGGCCATCTCTGGGTTGTCACACCAGCGGCTTCCTCCTATCTCACATACAGGATGCCCACAGCCCCCATTGATAAACGCATCTGTCCTGCACTGCACACCAGGCACACCATGGGCTTCTGGGGTGAGAAGACACCCCACTTGACCTCATGTTTTCTCACAGACATATATCATACATGTTTGAGATAGACATATAGCATGTATGACACTAAAAAACAGGACAGCAAAGCAGGCAAGTATGTAAAGCATATGGGCTGCTGACAGCCTGCATTTATTTTATTTTTTAAAAAGATTTATTTATTATTATATATATATAGTGCTCTGCCTGCATGTACACCTGCAGGCTAGAAGAGGGCATCAGATCACATTTTAGGCTGTTGTGAGCCACCATGTGGTTGCTGGGAATTGAACTCAGGACCTCTGGAAGAGCAGTCAGTGCTCTTAACCTCTGAGCCATCTCTCCAGCCCCCGATAGCCTGCATTTATATCCTGACTCTGTCACCTGCTGCATGTATGACCTGGGCAAGTGACGTGACCTTCTTAGGCCTGAGTTTCTACTTTTTTAGATGTTTATTTATATATATGCTGATTTTAATTTTATACCTACTTAGTGTGGGTGTGTGTGCTCGTGAAAGAGAAAGACAGAGGTGGGGGTAGGGAGAAAGGGAGGGAGAGAGAGAGAGAGAGAGAGAAAGAAAGAATCAGGAGTCACTTTTCTCCTACCAAGTAAGCAATTCTGGGGAGGTCACTAGCTTTGGCAAGTGCTTTTACTCACTGAGCCATCTTGTTAGATTTTTGTTGTGTTTATTTGCTTGTTTGGAGATGGGAGGGCTCAATGAAGCCCAGGTGGGCCTCGAACCCATGTCCATCCTTTTATCTTAACCTCCCAAGTGGGTATAACAAGCATAGGCCAGTGGCTTGGGGTTTTTTTTTTTTTTGAGACTGGGTAGCTTAGGGTGACAGTGAACTTCTGGTCAGTCTTCCTCCACCTCCCAGGTGCTATGATTACCTGCCTGTGTCTCACCAGACCCATTTTATGTGGCGCTGGAGATGGAGGCCAGGGCTCTGCCCACGCAAGGCAAGCTCTCTACTCAGTGAGCTACACCTGCCTCCTGTGAGTGCCCTTATTAGCCAGAGAAAAGAACCCCACAGTCGCAGCTGCTAATGGGAACAGAACGGTGCAAACGGGCAGCGCGCGTGGTTGTCTACTGATGCTGTCCATCTGATCCATGTACACAGTCTGTCAGTGTCCCCCCAACGTTGCAGAAACCCGTAAAGGCAGAGACCTGTGCTGGCTGCACCGCCAGGAAGACTCAGGGACGAGTCTGTGTGGCTCCAAATGCCTGTGTCTTACCTTGCCTCTTTATCCCCACCATCCCACCCATGCAGAACTTCCCTGTCAGCTGGAAGGACCGGCTCCCCACCCCACACAACACCCAGGCCTCTTGGGAGGCCACACTGTCAGCCCCAGCCAATCAGAGTGGATCCTCAGTCAAGCGCTCTCCTGAGCTGCGGTTGCCTTGGTGACCAGGAATGTCTGCTTCAGGAAGCCCACCCAGGCTCAGCTTCCCACCAGATAGATCCCTGCCACTCCACCCACCACCACCACCACCACCACCACCACCACATGTGATCATTTGGGCCCAAAAGGAGATGCCTTGGACGGGCTGGTTCCTACTCTCAGCAGGGAGGGGAAGGCTGTGCTGGCTCAGAGTGGTCCCCAGGTGGCGTAGACTTGAGGGAGTTTGGGGGAGTACTAGAATCAAGGAGAGGAGACTGGGAATGGGCACCAGGCTTAGATTCCCTGAGAACTAAATGTTCCCCTAGTCTTGGAGGAGGAAGAGCCAACATTGGTGACTATATAAACTGTACTGCGGGTGGGTCCCTGTAATTGGCTGCTGTGTGGCCCTGGACAAGTGGCCTCACTGCTCTGAGTATGTGGAGAGTGAGCACAGGAAATCTGACCTCACTGGGCCCCCTCAGACATGAATGCCAGGACCCAGGAAAAGACACATCAGAATCAAGTGCTCTCTTGGGAGGCACTCCTGGGACAGGACACCTGCTGTGATGCTGCGTGCTGCCGTGACCACACAGGAATGTCCCTGCCACAGAGACACAGCCCAGACAGCTGGAATGCACTCCAGGGTTCAACCTGAGGACTGCAGAGCCCACGGTTGTTGCCGGTGAACAGCAAAGGCATCTGCAACAGCAACAAAAGCCTCTAACTACCCTCCCCCACCCCCATGCCCAGGATGACTCACTTCTGAGCTGTGCAGGTTATAATGTAGCCATCCTAAGCAGACTCATGGAGAGACGTGAAACAGGCACAGAGAGGGCCAATAACCAGCTCAAGGTCACACAGCTGGTGAGAGGATGAGATCTCAGGCCTCAGCAACAGTTAGGTACTATGGGAAGAGCACCTCTGCCTGGGAGACTCATGCAGACGACATTCCCAAACCCCCTCTTGGGTCCCCGAAAGGCTGGCTCTGTAGCCACCCAGCCTACGGTTCCCCTCCCCTCTAGGGCTTGGCTCTGCTCAGCCCAGCTCTAGAGACAATTTGCAACTGTATAATGGACAATTAGGAACAAGCTTTCTTCTCTTCCAAGAGAGCAATCCGCCTGTCTGACAGAGCAGAGAGGACTCAGGAAGCCTGGAACCTGGTCCCTGCCAAAAATGGATAGCCTCTCTCCTGACCCAAACTAGCTAGAAAATCAGGGCTCACTTGGGTGTTGGCCCCATTTTTACCTGCTTCCTATCTCCCCACACCCTCAACTACCTCCTCTCCCTCCTCTCCCCACACCCTCAACTACCTCCTCTCCCCCACCC
>OU015754.1:70915071-70949104 GCA_907169655.1 Acomys percivali | reverse complement strand
CTCATCTGCCTCCTATTTCCCCTCTCGGAACATCCTGACAAGGCTGGCCAATGGCTTTCCTGTGATGCTGTGACTCCAATGTCATCAGGTCCATCTGGCAGGTGACACCTGACCTGTACCACCTGCTCTGTAATTACTACTATCTAGGCGTCAGGCTGAGAGTCAACATTATAGCTGCTAATTCTACATCCACCAGCCACTCAGTCCATAGTCTCACCTCATTGGAAATGAAAGCACACAGCTGGCAAACAGGGCCACTCATGGCTGCAAGTGAGGACTCTCTCCTCATTTGATGTCATCAGTTGCTGGCCGGATTCCAAGCTCTGTAGCTCCTCATGGGTCAGTCCCAGACCAGACACTCCTCAACTCCCAAACCCTGGTGGTGGGAGGCCAAAGGTGACCAGACCACTGCCTCCACTCAATCTAATAGCTTCCAAGACACCTCAAAGAGCCCAGCATCTGGGCCACCAGGCATCTATAGCCTGCCTCATTCCCCTGTGTTCCCACATGTCTACACAACAGCTTCAGGAGAGAAAGAGCTGGCCTGGGTCGGGGTGGGGGTGGAGGTGGGGTAGAGACACATGATTAAGTGTTCTCTGAGGGAGCTGGGCGGTGGTGGTGCAGGCCTTTAATCCCAGCTGAGGTAGGTGGATCCCTGTGAGTTCCAGGACAGTCTGGTCTACAATGGAGTCCAAGACAGCCAAGGCTACATACACAGAGAAACCCTGTCTCAAAAAACCAACCAACCAACAAACAAAACAAAACAAAAAAAGTGTTCTCTGAGGTAGGTAAGACCCTTCTTCCAAAGCATTAAGCAAGACCCTGAAAACATTCCCCAGCATCTGGTACAACTCAATCAATCACCAGATGCTTGCACGGACCAGACATCGCTCTGGGTGACGAACAGGCTCTGGATGCTGTTCATCACTGGCAGATCTGGAGCCTTCCCCGGTTCCCTTCCCTCTAACATACACCCAGCAACATACAGCGCCCCTTGGAGGCTACTGTGGTCCCCAGGAGCCAATGAGATGGAGGCATCAGAGCATTGGTAGCAGCAACAAAGGAAGCCCTGCCAGAGGCTGATGAACCCCAGGACACCAAGTGGACACAACTCAGAGCCAACAGTTAGGGGCAAACCGGCGTGGAAGTAAACAGCCTGTGGTCTGTGACTCATGCTGTGTGTCATCGGAACACAGCCACTCAGGGCAGGAGTGCATCCCACTGTACATTCCAGAAAGTTCTATCTCACAGGCTGGATGGCTTTTCTGCCACCCTGTGTTTTCATTGAGGTCTGTTGATGGATCACCACAAAAAGGCACAGACTTTGGAAAGAGACAGATGTGGAAGTCTCCCGAAATGCACAGAGGGTGAGAGATGGTCCCACGACCTCAGATGAAGGGCCCACTTGTCCCTGCCTACAGAGATGCTCAGCTAGTGACATGCCAGGCCTCAGGGTATTAGGCAGTCTTGGCTTCCTCATCATGGGCCTGCTCTGGCTGGACTCGATTTGTTTTGGTGTTTGTTTTGTTTTTCGAGACAGGGTTTCACTTTGTACATCAGGCTGGCCTTGAACTCACATCGATCCACCTATCTCTGCCTCCCAAGTGCTGGGATTAAAGGCGTGTGCCACCATGTCCGGTTCTGGCTGGACTCGTCCAGTCCCCCTATGACACCTCAAACTTCTGTTCTTTGCCTGGGGAGGAGGGTCCCCAGTCACACAGTCCCTTCCCCTCAAAAGACATTCCCTCTGGCTTCCCTCTGCCTTCTGAGACTGTGTCCTGTTCTGGAGTTGTAGCTAGCCTGGACCCAAATCAGCCCTGTGGGTGAGATTTGCAAGTCTCTGACTACAGCAGGGCTAGTCAATCTTGCAATAGAACTGCCCATCCTCTGGCTCAGAGACAGACTCAGATGGGACCCGAATATTCTCCAACCAAACTGGCACCAATGTCACCTCTCTCAGCTTGAGGTGTTTCCTTGAAGGGACCAGAGACAGGTCCAAATGCCATCCAGGTCCAGGTTCCATTCATGTGTACCGCTGGGTCAAATGTGACCCCCAGCTCTGCTATAGGCCCTGCGGTCTCTCTGTCAGACTGAAAGGTGGCTGTAGTCAAAGGAAAAGTGGGGGAGCAGGATATGCCTCGGGGCTGGGAAGTGGGGAGCAGAAGGCATGGAGTACTCAGTGCCTGAGCCGCGAGAGGAGCAGGGCTGTGGCACACGTGTGGGCTTTACCTGAGTGCCTGAGACTCCACAGCATCGGGGGAGTCTCAGCTCCATCTTGTCCTTTCCTGACCCGTGTCATCAACACAGGGAGACCTGGCCTTTGGTTCCTTCTTGGGGATCTGAACCCCAACTTTATCCGGACTACTCTCTATGAGTCTCTGGAGAAGACTTTCCCCTCCCTGGGCATCAGTGTCTCCCCACCCTACAATGGGGGAGCTGTGGCATCGAAAGGCCATTCGATCCTTTTCTTTCCTTTCTTTTTGTTTTTTCTTCATAGCCCAACTCGGCCTCAAACTCACTGCTGTGCCACTTCAGACCCAGGGGTTAGGATTACAACAAAAACCCCATCTCTGAGGACTTCCAAGTTACTGAGCCTATCTGAGACCCAGCCCACAGGTCTAGGCTGCCAGAGTTGGTGAGATCTTTTTCCCAGCGGGGAGAAAGAGGTGACCTCAAGCTTCAGAGAAATCAGCTGAATCTGACAGGCACCCCGGCTGGGTCTGTCCCTTGCCCTGTGATGGAGAAGTTCTATGGCACAACACTTACTTGACTGTCAGATACAAACCCTGTGCTCTAGCCCCAATACTTAAATAAATAACCCAAATGAGTTTCACATTTTTGTGTGAAAGCAGTAGACTTGGGGGAGGGTCTATAGCAAGAATCAGAGGAGGCAGATGGAGGTGTCTCTGAGGTGGAACTAAGTTTGCCTGGGAAACAGCACCATTGAGGCAGGTTCAGGGAGACTGGCCAAGCTGCACTCTATTTATTCATCCTCAGCTGCGGTTTAAATGTGTCCTCCCCCCCCCCCCAGCCGGGCGGTGGTGGCTCACACCTTTAATCCCAGCACTTGGGAGGCAGAGGCAGGTGATCTCTGTGAGTTCGAGGCCAGCCTGGTCAACAGAGCAAGTTCCAGGAGAGCCAAGGCTATACAGAGAAACTCTGACTCAAAAATCAAAACAAGGAGCTAGAGAGATGGCTCAGAGGTTAAGAGCACTGGCTGTTCTTTCAAAGGTCCCGAGTTCAATTCCCAGCAACCACATGGTGGCTCACAACCATCTATAAAGTGATCTGATGCCTTCTTCTAGCCCAAAGGTGTACATGCAGGCAGAGCACTGTATATAATAATAAATAAATAAATCTTTAAAAAACAAAACAAAACCCCCCAAAAATCAAACATAAATGTATCCCCCAAAGTGTCTGTTAGCAACTTATACTCCAAACTCACATTAGCATAAAAAGATGAGTGGTTGTTGGGAGGTCACTAGGACTGGATGTGGCCATGAGGGCGGGGACTTCATGGTGGCACCAGTGGCTTTGTTAGAAGAGGAAAGACGGCCAGGTGTGGTGGGGCACACCTTGAATCCCAAAACACAGAAAGCAAAGGCAGGTGGAACTCTGAGCTCAAGGCCAGCCTGGTCTACTTAGCAAGTTCCAGGGCAGCCTGGGGTACACAGTGAGACCCAAGATGCCATGCTCTCACCGTCTTGGAATGTGATGGCAGGAAGGTCCTCTCAGATACAAGCACTGTGCTCTTTGCAGCGTCCAGGACAAATAAACCTCAACTCTTTATTCATGACCTGGTCTTGATTATTTTTGTTATAGCAACAGAAAAAAATTGACTAAGACAATCCTCCCAGAAAGCCAAACTCTGTGGTTTTCAATGGAATTAAGTTTGTACAATTCCTACAATTCAGTTTCTACATCAGCTGAGTAAAATAATAAACCAGACCACACAACGTACTAAGACGCTGTCTGCAAACGGCCTGGCACATGCTGAGTGTGCAGTAAATGTCAGCTCCGTGGTGCCTCCTCATCCATCCACCAGGACACCCCAGCACCAAGCGAGGTGCAGAAAGGCGCTGAAGGCTGGTCCCTGGTTTGTTTCTGTCCTTCCCTGAGCTGACAAGTGTCCGGATGTTTACACTAGATGGTCAGGGCCCCCTGCCTGTCCAGGACAGGCTGTATAAACACATGCGGTCCCATGGCGCCTACAACGAGCTTCCCACGAACACACTCCAGGTCAGCCTCATTTTGTGGCAAGCCTTGCCCCGTCAGACTCCCTGCCTATGGATGTTTGCTGTGTCCCAACGGCACCTGCAAGATGTCCTGACCCAGGTTCATGATCACCTCAAATAAGGATGAAGTAAGAAGAACTGAGCTCTGCCAAGCCAAGTGCCAGGAGGTTCTGCCTCCACATTTATAAAGTGGGGGGGGGGGGGGGCGGGGTGACAGCAGAGCTAGTCTCAGAGCATGGTGACCATGATATGACGTAATGTGGCAAAAGAACTCCAAACAGTACCCAGCTCAAGGAAGGAGCCAGAGAGATAAGATTGAACAAAACGTATTATTGTTTCCCGGGGAGAGTATGGGCCAAAAAGTCACTGAGACACTGAGAACACATCCTAAGTGCAAATAAAAAACGTGCAGCCAGACTCTGCCACGCACTTCCCTTTCGATAGCTCGCCAACTAAGTACAGCAACTTCATGAGCTGCATCACTGGCCCACTTTTACAGAAGGCAAGCATGTCTCAGAGAGGCCAAGTCACTCATCTGCAGGTCACACAGCCCCACCGCATCATGATTCTATAGAGATTCCTTCTCCTTCTCTCTCTCTTCATTCTGGGAAGCTCCATAGGGGCCCTGCTTCCTCTAGGCCAGAGGTTCTCAACCTGTAGGCTGTGACTCTTTTAGGGGCTTGAATGACCCTTTCACAGGGGTCACCTAAGACCGCCAGAAAACACAGAAATTTACATTATGATTAATAACAGTATCAAAATTACAGTTATGAAGTAGCAACAACAACAACAAAAAAACATCTTTACGGTTGGGGTCACCATGACATAAGGAACTGTATTAAACAGCTATAGAGTTAGGAAGGTTGAGAACCGCTATTCTAAGCCATCTGGGCAATGGGAGCTTCCTGAAGCCCCAGGCTCAGCTGCCAGGCTATCCCTGGCCACTGCCTGAGGCCTGCCACTGCTGGGCTGTTGATTTAGAAAGAGGAAGAGGGATTTCCCCATCCAAGCACTTCACTGATGCAACACCATAACTCTCATGACCCCCCAAGGCCACAAGTGTTATTAGCCACTTTTACAGAAGATGAGTGGCCAGGAAACAGTCACTTGCCCAGAGACAGGCTGGGGACTCAGACCCAGCTTAGCCAATAGGCTGCTTAGATGTCTCCTAGGAGACACAGGACAAGGACACAGACACCGTCACATAAGTGATAAGGCCAGATAGGGGGCAGGGTACAACACTGTGGGCTCCAGAAGAATCTATACGGCACATACAGGGGGGCTCCCCATTAGGCAGCAGATCCCTCAGACAGACCTCAAATCTGCTGGGAGCCAGGCCTGGCCCCAGGAAATACTTTCCCTGAGTGACTTTCCTGAGGGCTGGAGACTGCATGTTGGGTCAGGCATAGGCTTGCAGTGCCAGCTACTATCTGACTCCATTTCCCAGCAGTCCTATTGCAGAATTTCATTTTAGAGAAGAGAAACTGAAACCCAGAAGGGGCCAGCAGTATTCTTTTTGTTTTGTTTTGTTTGTTTTTCGAGACAGGGTTTCTCTGTGTAGCCTTGATTGTCCAATCCACCTGCCTCTGTCTCCTGAGTGCTGGGATTAAAGGCGTGCTGTGCCACCACGCCCGGCTCTCCAGCAGTATTCTTTTTGTTATTGTTGTTGTAGTTGGTTTTTTGGTTTTTTTTTTTTTGTTTTGAGACAGGGTTTCTCTGTGTAGCCTTCGCAGTCCTGGACTCACTTTGTAGACCAGGCTGGCCTCGCACTCAGTGATCCACCTGCCTCCGGAGTGCTGGGATTAAAGGCGTGTGCCGACCGCCGAGCTCCAGCAGTATTCTATAAGACCCTATTGATTACAAGGCCCCAATGACACTGGCCATCTTCCTCCTCTCTCTGAAGAGCCCTGACTGTGGCTCCTATGACTACTAGGCAGCTGGGACAAGATCTGAGGTCAAGGTTGGCTCTCTATATTAAATACTTTCCACATAATTGTGACCAAAGGCTTGACGAAGGAAACCAAAGGAGGGGCTTATTCTGGCTTACAGTTTGAGGGTGTGATCCATCTTGGTGGGAAAAGCGGGGTGATAGGAGTATGGGTGACCAGTCACATTGCATCCACAGTCAGGAAGCAGGGAGAGACAAATGCCGGTGCTCAGCTTGCTTTCTCTTTTTTATTCAGCTTGGGATCCCAGCCCAGGGGACGGTGTCACCCACATTCAGGGTGAGGCTTCCCATCTCACATAATGCAGTATAGAAACTCTCACAGGTACGCCTGCCTCCTAAGTAATTCTATATGTTGTCCTGTTGCCCCATCCTACACGGGAGGAAACAGAGGCTCGGCAGGAGTCTCAGGGTAGCTTCGGTGAGGTGTACAGTGGAGGTGTGCTACCTGCCCCCCAAAGTCCAGGGTATGCTCCAAGCTAACAGTGTGGATGCTCAGTGACCTCCTGCCCCCCCATACATACACACACATCTATTTCCTGCCATCAACCCCCAGTAAGAAGGATTTGATGGTCCCTTGCAAGCTGAAGCCGAAGCATCCATCCTGGCTGCACGGTTGCCGTGGAAACACCAAAAGATTCTCCTAAGGTAAATGACCAATCAAGCTCTCTCACTCAGGCAGTACACGTAGTAGGCAAGAGCAACAACTTGGGCTGTGCCAGGTCCCTTCCCATGTGCCCCACCCCAAAGCCCTAGAACATGTGACAGAGATAGCAGGCTCCAGGTGCTCCAATGAAATAAGTAGAAGAAGGTGGTGTGGGTTTGGGCCCCGGCTGTTGGGACTTGAACTAAAGAGCTACCCAGGTGAGTAGGACAGAAAGGCACAGCGATGAAGCCAGGTATGGTAGCACACGCAAATAATCCCGGCACTTGAAAAGCAGAGGGTGGGGAGATCTGTAGTAGTTATCCTTGGCAAAAACAAAAAACAAAAAACAAAAAACAAAAAACCACGCTTAAGGCCACAGGGGACCCTGCTTCAAAACCAAAGGCAAGGAAATAGTTGGTAAGTTCAGGGGAGCCCCCTCTGTGTCCTCCATCTCCAAGCCCAGCAGAAGGACGCCTCCCTGGAGTCACTCCTCACGTGCGAAAGGCAAGACTGGTTTATGCCTTCTATTTTTGTTTTTTTGTTTTGTTTTTTGTTTTTTTGTTTTTCGAGACAGGGTTTCTCTGTGTAGCCTTGGCTGTCCTGGACTCACTTTGTAGACCAGGCTGGCCTCGAACTCACAGCAATCTATCTGCCTCTGCCTCCCAAGTGCTGGGATTATAGGCGTGTGCACCATGCCCGGCTGGTTTATGCCTTCTATGACAGTTGCTGGCTTAGACAAGGTCACAGCTATGGGTTATGGACACAGGTGCTTAGGGAGAGGGGAGCACAGCTCACCCAGAGCAAGGCTCGAGCTTAGAAGTCAGGTGAGAGTGAACAGGCCCAGAGACTGCTCTTCTTTCTGCAGCCCAAGTCCAGGTGGGACTGGGAAGGGCAGGCCATGGGGATATTAGCTCATCCCTGATTAGAGGACAGGGTGGGCGGGGACAGATTAGATAGGGCAGGGCAATCAGAGAGCAATCCCTTCCCTCCTAGGGCAGAGGTCAGTGGTGGCCAGCAGGGCCAAAGCTCAGGCTCCTGAGAAGAGAGAGAAGGCTGGGCTAGCCTGGAATAGTGGTTTGTTAATGAGCCTTAGCAGCTTGGGGCCATAGGAGAGACAAGAGAGGAACGTATCAGGCATTCACACGTGCAGCCCCTCTTGCTTCACGCCCCCCCCCAGTGACCCCTCAAAGCAGGGGGATGTGGCCACATTTTACAGATGGTGTCCAAGGCCATGTGATGGAAAAGGATCATGATTCATCCTCTCTCTCCCCTCTCCTTCCCTTCTCCAACCTGTGCCACTCTATTTATATATGGTTTTTTTTTTTTAACCTTTTTTGAGCAGGATCTTATGTACCTAGGCTGGCCTTGGACTTTTTTTTTTTTTTTTAAGATTTATTTATTTATTATGTATGTATACAGTGGTCTGCCTGCATATACATCCGCAGGCCAGAAAAGGACACCAGATCTCATTGTAGATGGCTGTGAGTCACCATGTGGTTGCTGGGAATCGAACTCAGGACCTTTGGAAGAGCAGTCAGTGCTCTTAACCTCTGAGCCATCTCTCCAGCCCCTGGCCTTGGACTCTTGATCCTGCCCTCACCTCCCAAGTACTGGCATTACAGATGTGCACAATCATATCCGGTTTTATTTTATGTTGGGGATGGAACCCAGGCCTCTATGCATGCTCAGCAAGCACTCTACCAACTGAGCCACATCCTCATTTAAGCCCTGTCCAGTGGCCCTCCTACTGCTCTGGGAATAAAGGTGAAGCTCCCAACCATGCCTATAGCCTGCAAGAATCTCAGGCTCGCGCCCTGTCACCCTGCTCAGTCTCACTTCACAAGTTGCCCCGACCCTTGTGACCCTGTGTCCTAGTGATGGGTTCTTCGTTTGTTTGGGTTTTGTTGTTATTTCTGTTTTGTTTACCTTTCATAGTCTCACAAACCACGGGGCCTTTGCACACAGTTTTCTGACCCCACAAGGCTCTTCCCGTCTCTAAGCTCCTCAGGCTGAGGCATGTCTCCTATGACGAGAGGCATTTGTCACTGCTGCAACTCAGTGCTTGCCCTAACTTTCCGCCAATGCTCACTTGCCTTTCGTGCTAAATTGTGTTAGGTTAACGGGATCTGGGGCAGCACCTACCATGATCCAGGCCCCATCCAGAGTCCTGCAGGGACAGGAGAAAGCAAGCTATGTAGGATTCCCCACATTCACAGAATTCAGGCTTCCAGGACAGGAAGTGAGGCAGGGCATGACCTAGGTGAAGGTGTGGAGGAGGGAGGGAGCGGAAGCTGTGTTACAGGACTTCCTGTTTGGCTGGTTGAGAAGGGCACACAGGCAAAAGGCTGAGGGTTTTAAGCAGCAGGAGGGGACAGGTGGAGGCTCTTCCTTCACCCTGGTAAGCGTGCGAGCGTGGCCTGGCCAAGGGAGGAAGATGAGTACAAAACAGGTGCAAAGAAGGGGAGGACAGCTGGGCGTGTGCACTCGGGAGGCAGAGGCAGGCGGATCGCTGTGAGTTCGAGGCCAGCCTGAAAAAAAAAAAAAAAGGGGGGGGGGAGGACAGACAGAAGTGGGTCACAGATGGGGAAAAAGGAACATCCGTCAACATCTCAGAGCTCACGCGGATGATGGTCAAGGCTACATAGAGGAAGGCTGTGCGGCCAGGGCCAGGGTGTGGGCAGTGACAATGGGCAGAGGTGCCTTCGCCAGGAAGATATCACAGATGCGCCTTGGGATATCCCCGCCCCCCAAACACCTGAACAGTACTCAAACTGTTAAGGTTGTAGAAAACACGACAGGCTTGAGAGACTGTCCCAGCCAGGGGAGGCTAAGGAGAGTGTCAACTAAGTGTCACATGATATCCGGACAGGATTCCAGAATTGGGGGGGGGGGGAAGGACATGTATGTCAAAGCCTGTACAAGTAAGTGCATTCAGTATCGAGCACAATTATGGAAACAGAGTGTCTAAGTCTCCCCACTGCCATCTTGGGAAAGAGGGGAACCTCATCAGGGGGGCTGGGAGAGAAGAAACCGGATGAGTATGCATGTCTGTAGCTTTCCAAATCAAATGTTCATTTCTTTTCTTTTTTTTTTTTTTAAAGATTTATTTTATTTATTGTATATGAGTGCTTTATCTGCAGAAGAGGGCGTCAGATCACATTACAGATGGTTGTAAGCCACCATGTGGTTGCTGAGAATTGAACTCAGGACCTCTGGAAGAGCAGGCGGTGCTCTTAACCACTGAGCCATCTCTCCAGCCCACAGATGTTCATTTCTTAAAGACACAGCACAGGTTTCCTGATCTCAGGGACTAACTGCAGAGAGAAAAGGAGAAGGGCCTGAGGGCAGCACAGAGGGGTCCAGTGGAAACACAGGTCTCCTGAAAAGCCCTGGTTGGGGTTTGGGACTCAGGAGTTGAGCTCACTTTCCAAAGCAAGGCTTCCTGTGCTTTCCCAAGGTGCCCTGGGAACTGAAGTATACTTGTGCCTGGTGGGCTGGGAGACACGGCCAGAGCCCTGGCAGAGTCTCCTTTCTGTAAAAAGCATGCCTGCTCTCATTCCACTCCCGACCGTGCCTTTTGATTTTACCATAAAAGTGCTCGCTCTGTGCCCAAGGGCAATCTCGTGCCCTACTGGGAAAGCACAAATGTAAAAAGCCAAGCATGAACCTCCAGGGGACCAGCTGATGCTGAGCAGGCAGGAGAGGGACCAATGTGTACTTGGCCCTTACCCAGACTGGACACTGCTGGCTGCTCAAGCCATCCATCCACCCACTCGCTCCATACATACTCATTTTCCCCGATTGTTCCTTTTCTTTAAAGATTTCTTTTTCGTTATTATTTTTAACTTTTGAGACTGGGAAGAGGGTGTCTCTATGTAGCCTTGACTGTCCTGGAACTCTCTATGTAGGCCATATTGGCCTCGAACTCACAGAGATCTGCCTGCCTTTGCCAACCAAATGCTGGGATTAAAGAAAGGTGTGCGCCATCACACCCAGCCCAAAGATTTATTTCTCTCTTTCTCTCTCTTTTTTTTTTGTTTTTTTTGTTTTTTGTTTTTTTGAAACAGGGTCTCTCTGCGTAGCCTTGGCTGTCCTGGACTCTTTTTGTAGACCAGGCTGGCCTTGGACTTACAGCAATCTGCCTGCCTCTGCCTCCCAAGTGCTGGGATTAAAGGCGAGCACCACCACACCCGGCTTGCTTGTTTTCTTTCTTTCTTTCTTTCTTTCTTTCTTTCTTTCTTTCTTTCTTTCTTTCTTCCTCTAGAGCTAAGGACCTAACCCAGCGCCTTGTGCTTGCTAGGCAATTGCTCTACCATGGAGCTAAATCCCCAACCCCAAGATTTCTTTATATATACATATACACATATTACACATATATGTATATGTATATTGTGTATGTATATATTATATATGTTATATTAATTTTATGAGTATTTTGCCTTCATGTTGTTGTATGTACCATGTATATACATGCTTGGTATGCACAGAGGCCAGAAGAGGGCACTGAACCCCCTGAAACTGGAGTTACAGATGGTTGTGAGCCACCATGTGGGCACTAGGAATCGAACCCAGGTCCTCTGCAAGAACAAGTGCACCAAACCACTGAGGTTTCTCTTCAACTCCCCAAGATTTACCTTTTCTTTTTACTTACACAGATGTATGTGAGGATGCCCTCAAAGGCAAGAGGGCATCAGATCTCCGGGGAGAGAGTCACAGGTGGTTGTGAGCTGCCATGTGGGTTCTGGGAATCGAACTCCAGTCCTTTGCAAGATCAACAAGCGGCCTGACATGGTGGCGCACGCCTGTAATCCCAGCACTTGGGGAAGCCGAGGCAGGCAGGTCTCTGAGACTTGGAGGACAGCCTGGTCTACGAAGTGAGTCCAGGACAGCCAACGCTATTCAGAGAGGCCCGGTCTCAAAAAACACCAAAGAAAAGAAAAGAAAAGGAAAGGAAAGGAAAGAAAAGAAAAGAGCAACAAGTGTTCTTAGGCATTTCTTCCACCCCTGCCTCCAATAATTACTTCATTCTTTTACACTTATTTATTTATTGTGGGGTGTATGTGGAGGTTGGAGAACAGCTTGCAAGAGTCAGTTCTCTTCTTTCACAGCAGCTTCCGGGGATAGAACTCGGGTTGCCAGGCTTGCCGGCACGCACCTTTGTCTGCTGAGGCATCTTGTTGGTCCCCCAATTATTGCTTTTACAAATACCTGCATGCCTACTATGTGCCAGCACTGTTCTGGGTGGGCTCAGAAGGGGACAAAGAAGACACAGCCCTTGCCTTCATGAACTTCCGCAATAGGGGGAGGGGGCAGAGGAGTAAGATTAAAAACGCAGTCAGCTGTGGCAAATGCCAAGAATAACCAAACAGGGGAGGAAGCCAGACTGGACCCCAGTAGCACGGTCCTCTAACCTCAGCTCCTCAGAGATGAGGCAGAAGCATGGCAAGTGTGAGGACTGCTTGAATTACAGAGTGAGTTCAAGGCCAGCCCTGGCAACTTAGTTAGACCCTGGCTCGTAATACAAAGAAAAAAGGGCTGAGGTTAGAACCCACTGTTAAGAGTTCTGACACAGCAAAGGCCTGGGTTCAATTCTCAGTCACACACATACATACACACACACTCACAAATGCACACACACAGAGACATTCACACACACAAACACACCTACAGAGACTCACACACACACTCACAAACACACACATACAGAGACGCTCACACACACAAACCCATACATACTGAGACTCCCACACACGCCCACAAACACACATATGCAGAGACACACACACACAAACATACACATGCTCACACACACACACACACACACACACACACAATCAAGAAGGGGACACAAACTGGGAGATGAGGGCCAAGTTTGAATCCATGCCCAGAGAAAGTCTCTCTGAGGTGACCTCTGAGTATAGGCTCAAAGGAAATAGCTGCTGTGCAGATGTTTTCACAGCTGTGACTGGTGCTCGGGTCTCATCTTCAACAGATGAGAAAAGCAAGTCTCCAATAAAATGGCTTCTTTCAAGTTACCTCGGAAGTGCCTGGGACAGTGGACAGGCAATGGACTGTACTCAGGCTCTGAGTCTGTCACTAGGGAAGCTGGCACAGCTATTCTTGCCTGCTCTGCCACCATCTTATTCCTCTCCCTTACTAAAGCCAGATTTCTACAGTCCCACAGTGGTCAGCTGGTGGGGAGGGGGGAACGTGTGGAAGGACCAGGAGGACTGAGAAGGAGGGGTCTGAGGAGGGCATGTTCAGGGGTATTCTATGTGCGCTATGCTCCTTCTTAGTTCCCTCAGGTTTAAGAGGACATGGCCAGTGGATCTATATGCTGCCATCCTAAGGATGATAGGTAGGCAGAGGAAGGGGGAGATGATCGATGCCAGTCAGCCAGTCTACGAGGCTTGGTCCATAGGGGACCAAGAAGAACCCTCCATCTACTCAGCCCAGCCCAGTCCTGCAGAGGTAACCAGATGCTCTCAGAGCTGACAGCCTTTATCAGTTCTGGCAACAGTGGCCCTAGTGTCCCTCCGTGGGTGGCTGAAGGGTTCCTCAGAACTGAGAATCAGGTTTGAAGGGGACCAGAGGGGACCGTCCCTCCTCTACCCTTTTCCTTTCCTCTTCCCACACAGAGGGAGGCTCTCCTCATTAGAAAGATGACTCATTTTTCCTAGGAGGGCTGAGACAGCTGGGGAGCCTAGGGTCACTAAGTCCATCCTCCAACCTGCTTGGGCTGAGATGGCCCTGGGCCCCAGGAAGACAGAAGGAAGGTGCAGACAAACAGAGAGAGGGGGCGCTGCCTTGCTCAACCTCGCATGTGTCACTGGGTGTTTCCCACGCTGCTCAATTAAAACTGACTGAAGAAAAAAAAAAATTCCTCAGGACTTTCCTGAGTGATTTCTGTGGCTGACTCACAGGCAGCCCGAGACAGCACGACTCTCACTCACCAAGAGCCTATGAGGGAAGAGCCTTCCTTGGTTTGCAAGCTCCTTAGTGGAGGGCCCAAGATCTCAGGAGAGGTGCTGTGCAAGATGTGCTGTGTTTAGGAATCTGCTTTCTAAAAATGTACATTGCAGGCAGCTGGTGGCTCCGTGGGTAAAGGCGCTTGCTATGTGAACTAATGATCTGAGTTCAGTGCCTGGAACCCAGGTAAAGATGGGAGAAGTGAACTGAGTCCAGAGTGGTCCTCTGACCTCCACACATGTGCCTTTTCCATCACACACAAATCATACATAAAGTAATTTTAAAAGCTTTGGGTGTTTTTGTTTGTTTGTTTTGTTTTTTTGGTTTTGTTTTGTTTTTTTGTTCTTCAAGACAGGGTTTCTCTGTGTAGACTTGGCTGTCCTTGACTAACTTTGTAGACCGGGCTGGCCTCAAACTCACAGTGATCCTCCAGCCTCTGCCTCCTGACTGCTGGGATTAAAGGTGTGCCCCACCAGGCCAGGCTTTAAAAGCATTTTTTTTTTTTTAAAGCAGTAGACAGGGAGCTGGAGAATTGGCCCAGTGATTATTTGCACTGGTTGGTCTTGCAGAGGACATAGGTTCAATTCCCAGCACCTACATGGCTGCTCACAGCCATCTGTAACTCCAGTCCCAGGGAATCTAATGTCCTTTTCTGACCTCAGTGGGCAGCAGGTACACACACACACATGGGATGCACAAATATGCATGCAGGCAAAATGGTCACACACAATATAATAAAATAAATAAATCTTTTAAGCTGGGTAGCGGTGGCTGTGGCGGTACATGCTTTTAGTCCCAGCACTCGGGAGGCAGAGGCAAGCAGATCTCCTTTAGTTCGAGGCCAGCCTGGTTTATAGTCAGTTCCAGGACGGCCGGGGCTACACAGTGAAACCCTGTCTTGAAAACCCAAACAAATAAATAAATCTTTTTTTTTAATTGTTAAAACAAAACAAAAACAAAAACAAACAAACAAACAAAAACAGCAAAAAGCAATAGAGCAGTAGTGTGGAAACCAGGTTGGGTGAACAAGGCCAATTTTGTAAGTTTGTCCCATGTCATTAGCTAATACTGAAGCCTTAGCAATATCTCCCTAGTGACCATGTGAATATGAGTTAGCCCCAGGATTGCCCACTTGCACATGGCACAGCCCTGCCAGGGGCTCCCTCCCTCCCCTTCCCCCTTCCTAAATACCCAGTATGGAGCTAGGTCATAGACTGTGTCCTCTGGGAAGTCCCTGTCCCCTTCAGAAGAAAAAAGTATCAGTCACCGTGGAAGGACATGAGTGTCCTCGGACAGAACTGGGCTACACCCACACTCAACTGTGAACTTGCTCCCAACACGCTGCGCATGCATGTACACACACACACACACACACACACACACACACACACACACAAACACACACACAGGTACACATCCCTGGTAGCTTCCAGGCCCCCTTCTCCTCCTCCCATTACCAGTCTCAGAGGTGGCCTTTCTGAGCCGAAGTGAACCATCATGGCTTGGAAAATGGATGCTCCCCAAGACTGACAAAGCACAGGCTCAATGAGAAGCCTGACACCTCTTGGCTCTGGGATGTTGGCCTCAGTTTCCTCATGTAAATATGAACAAAAGCCAGGTGGTCCCAGTTATTGAGGAGGCTGAGGCGGGACTGCTTGAGGCCAGGGCTGTGGGACCATGCCAAGAATTATAACAAGAACCTCCTTTATTTTGGGGTGGGGAGTGCAGTGGGACCCATGTCTTTTGGGTTAACTCTATATGAAACAATACGTTTGCAGCTTAGCTAAGAGTTAATGCCTAATAAATCAAGGGTCCATCTCCTGCTCTCTGGAGCAGGCAGGGGGGAGCAAGGCGGGGAGGCACTAAGAACTCGCGGCATTAACGGTCCTGGACGCATCCTTTGGCCTGATGCAGTGATTCCTATAATGGAGCCTCATCCTGGCCCATTTAAATTTGCCTCCCTGCTGGCTCACAGGATATAGGAACCTCAACTAGAGGGCACTGGGCCTGTAGCCTTCCATGCCTAGTGAGTGCAGAAATACTCATGTGGGAGGGGCTGGGGAGCCTTGGGGGTGAAGGGTGGGGCAGAAGAGGGAGGGGAGGTTGTGTTTCTGAGCCCCTGCTAAGCATTAGGCAGATACAGGACCCTGTGAGACTTAGGGAAGGGAAGTGAGGCCCTCCAGGTGTTTAAGCAAACAGGGAAGCTGATTCCCAGAGCACGGGCACCAGGTCCAGGGATGGGACAGTTCCAGTGGCTAAAGGACAGCCACCTCAAGACCTGGCAAGAAAGAAGGGGGAACCCCAAAGGGAGTAGATGGAGAGGATTCCCAAATGTGTGGCTCCCAGGAAAGAGTCAATGGCCCAAAGGAAGGCGGTAGAGACCCGGTCCCAGCTGCACATCTGGTAACTGAACCCTCAGAGATAACACAGGCCAAAGAGGACCAACTGGAGAAGACAGGGAACACAGAGGTGACTGCCAGATGGGTGACTGCCTCGGCTTCTGGGGAGACCCATGAGCTCCCTTCTGTGGCAGAGACATCGTGGCAGACCCCTGGGACCCCTTCCCACCTCCCAGGGAAGGGCCACTTGTGCACCCTGGATCTAGTAGCCACACCCACTTCATGCAGACCTCCCCAGTCCCAAGGGCCTGGGTCTTTCCAGGGTCAGAGAGGTCACGGGAAAGAATCTGGAGGTCAGAGTGCTGCCCCTCCTCCACTGGCTGCTTCAAAGACAGAACCTTAGCATCAAGGCATTCCCTGACTTGAAGTCCCAGGCGCTGCAGGGATGCAGGTCACCCCCACCCTCGCTCCCCATCCCCCACATTCCCCCCACCCACCCCGCCTCCCCCAGCAGCCACCAGGGGCCTAGAAGAGAACCCCAGAAAAGCAGCTGCCAGCAACGTGGATCCATCCCAGCCAGGGTTTAGCTGGAAGGCCTATGGTTGGGAGAAGCTTCCAACCAGCATCTGGGCTCTGCTGCGGCACCAGCCACTCACAAGACCCATCTAGGCTCCAAACTGTCATCTGTCAAAGCAGTGAGCTAGATCTTACCCTGTCTCCATCAATCACAACGCACTGTCAACGCCATCTCCTCCATATCTGTTGCCTCTGCCTCCATCACCTGGTCAACCCCAGGCATGACCCTCCCCGAAACCCATCTCCACCCAAGGGCTGGAATGGGCCTGACAGAAGGCAAGAGGAATCTTGTCAGCATACAGATGGAAACCCTTCCAACTCAAGGGACGTCTCCACGCTGCCAGCTACCAATTTTGCCTCTTCCTTTCTGGGCTTAAAGTATGACTGGTATAGAAGAAATGAAGGGATATTAAGGTCAAAGCTCTTTCCAGGCTTGTGTGGCTATGTGGGGGATGGGAGGGGCAACCCACGGCCACCTCCTGGCCTCACCTTAGGCCACTCTTACCCTTAGTCTTTATTCCAGCTCCATGGAACAATGCTATATAGGTCATATGCAAATAGTCCCTTGAGCAACTCTTATAAACACTTAACTCACCCTTCCAAGTTCTCTAAGCTGGTTTCTCGCCTCAAGGAACAACCTTTCTGCCTTGGGGACAGGATGGCTCCTCAGGCAGAGGCCTCTTAATTAGACTGCCTATGTCTAGCACATCCTTGGCACTCAATAAATGGTCACTGTTTGTATGTGTTTGCGTGCATGTGTGAAGGTCAGAACACAACTGCAGGTCACATGGGCAGTTCTCTCCTTCCACCAGGTATCTCTTGGGGATAGAACTCACACTGTCAGGTTTGGTGGCAAGTGCCTCTTGACCCCCTACCTCCCTTCCACCACCACCCTGGAACCCCCCTCACAGTGGTTAACAGAGTGGAGGCAACATGGTGCTGGAAAGAATATGGCCTTGGCAGCTAAGGGACACAGGTTCTGATCTCAGCTCAGCCACTGAATTAGGTCCATTTTTTGATGTTGTCATCAACTGCAACTTAAAAAAATGAGGGTTATAGTTTAAGATAGGGTGTGAGATGGCTCAGTGGTTAAGTGTGTGCTGCTCCTGCAAAAGATCTGAGTTCTGTCCCAGGATTCATGTCAGGCAGCAGATACAAACCACACACACACACACACACACACACACACACACACACACACACACACCAGGGAAGACAGGAGTCAGGGGCAGTTGGAAGACTGTTCTTCACCTCGCGTTCTCTTTTGAATTCAGTCTGGGACCTGCAGACCATGGAATGTGCTGTCCACATTCAGACTACGTCTTCTCACCTCAGGTAAACCGGAGTAGAAACTCTCTAATGGGCGTGCCCAGAGCTTCGCCTGCTAGGTAAGTCTACATTTTGTCAAGCTGACAGGCAGTATGAATGAAGTACCACAGCCTGGCTGTGGGCACCTTGCCCAAACTCTTGGAGGCACCATTCCTCCCCAAGGTGTTCAATGACTTTAGAAATCTCCCTCAGGACTTCCTTCATTGATTTCCCCAATTGAGTGATATTCTGATGGTGGAAATGACAAAACTGAATGCCAGGGATAGTGCTGGCGTGTAACCAGCTGTAATTTCCCAAGTGAGCTCTGACACACACACACACACACACACACACACACACACACACACACATACACGCACGCGCTCAAGGTGAGACTACTCAGGGAGACAGTTGGAAATGTAGGTTTCTGAACCCCACGTAAGGCCTAATGAGTCAGGCTCTCTGGAAAGAAAGTAAAGATGCCCTGGCAGCCAGTATCCCTCTTGGTGGTCCTCCCACACACCTGAGAACCTGGAAGGCGGTGCACCATGGTCGGCTTCCATGGCCCTAGGATGCCAGGGAGGCCAGGCACAGGTTGACAACACTGTCACTGGATAGGGGTAAGGGTCATCATATCCCAGTTGTTCCTACCAGCTTAAAAGCCTCAGAGTTGGACCTGTCCGGGTTCCAGTCCTTACACCTGCTTAGCCTGTGACGTTGGATACTGGACTCATCATCCAATGAGAGCAGCGTTCCCTGTGTCTCATGGCAGCTAACGGCCTCAGAGTTGTTGCTATGAACAGAGAAGGTGCTGGATGTGGGGCAGAAGGTCCCTGCGAAGCAGATTGGAAATGCTTCGCTGCTGGTCTCCCTGCGCCTCTCCTCTGTAGCCACAGGCACTCTAAGGAATGGAACCAAGGTGTCCTGAGGACACCCCGAGTCCTAGGCATCTACAAAGACAGAGACTCCCTGGTGGAGGGACAGATATTATGACGAACAGAGGCAGAGGGTGAAAGAGAAAATAACTGGTGGATTGTCATAGGCTCTGGGGAGAGACCAGGACATAAGTCCCAGCTCCCGGAGCAGATGAGAAGGCAGCAGAGCTGACACCTCACATACGTGAGAGCGCATACTCTGGAGCCAGGCTGTCCGGGTTCAGTCCTGGCTCTGCCACTCCTGGCTCTGCCTGACTGGTAAACTGCAGGAGCCAGCTCAAACATTGCCTCCTGGGCCCAGTTAGCTGCCCCTTCAAAGGTCCATGCCCACACATCACACAGTACCATGCTACAACTTCCCCGGCTAGCTTGCCTAGCTCTCCCATGGCCTCAGACTTGCTGGAGAGCGCAGACACCCCGAGCCTGGCTCCCACTCAGCAGATGTGAGTCCTGTAAGAGTTCTACCATTTTCTGCCTTCCAAGTCCCCTTCCCCCCCCTTCTAAAGGCGTCTATCCTAATCCTCGCCCTGGATTTGCTAGGGTTCCAACTTTTGGGTTCTTTTTTTTTTTTTTTTTTTTTTTTTAAATTTTTGTCTGAGCGCCTGAATCTGCTCATCCCAGAGTTGTGCTGAAGAAAAACTTCAGAAGACTCACTGCAACTTTCTTCCTATGGCAGGTGAAGCCCAGAGTCCACACAGCTGCCTCGACAGAATGACCGCAGGGAGGAAAGTAAACTAAAGGGCAGCAATGATTAACACGGTGCTTAAGAACTTCCGATCTGGAGACCATGAGGTGACTGAGCCCGTGAAAGTGCTACCAAGTCAAACAACCATGCCCGTGGAGCCACGCCCATCTTTGTTACATCATGTTGAATTTGCATTCAGGTCCCCAGGCTTAAGCAGCATGCACTCTTACCTACTGAGCTAGCTCCCCATCCCTCTTTCTACTCTCTGTCTCCCCAAGAGGAAGCAAGTCTACAGGACGCCTACATCCCATTTCCAGAGACTTCTGTGAACTCTCTTGCTCTCTATATCTCTCCCACCCTGCCCACTGTTCCTGGAAGCCCAGGAAAACACTGACCACTTAGATACTTGAGGAAGAAGTGGTGCCACCCCGGAACCACAAAGCCACAGGACTGCCCAGAGTAGGATTGTAGCCAAGGGCACAAAGCTGGTGTCCCTTGTAGCCATGGCCCCCTGTCCTCATTTCTCAGTAGGCAGGGTGTGTATCATCAAGCGAAGTAGCTTAGGCACTCTGTCTGGGTTCCTGGGAGCTGGGTGGTGGTGAGAACTGGGTCACTTTGGGAGAATGACGTGGCTGAGTTCAAGGGTCGGTTTAAGATGGTCGGTCTCGAGCTGGTGACGACACATCAAGCCTTCCTACCAGGAATGGTGGTCTAGAGGCATTTTGCATGACCACCCCCTCTCCCCTCCTCCACCCTAAAGTAGCTAAAACTCGGCCTCTGGAGAGGCTAAGCACAACCACACCCTTAGGCCAGGGCACATCTCTTACTGGACAGGGCTTCTCTGCCTCCTTTGGCCCTCTTCAGTCTATCTCCCACATAACAGCCAAGGCCTTTCTAAGACAAACAAACCTTCCAGGGACCTGACGTCACTCTTAGAATGAAATGCCAGTTCTTCACTTCCCCTCTGGATAAGGCTCCCGTGACTAACCCACTTCCCATCCATCCTTTTCCTATTCCTGTCCCTTGATGCCACTGCTCAGCCACATCAGCCATCTTCCACCTTAACATGCCCAGCCCTTGGGCCCCTGTCACAGAATCTTTGCGCCTTCTGTTCTTCCTGGCCCCCCAAATCCCTCCTCCACATCTTTACCCTGCTGCCCTCCCCCCAACCTTCCTGCTCTGGCTACCAACTAGAGCCTCCACATCGCAGCCCCTCTCCAGTGTCACCCCCTCCCCACTTTGCTTTCTTCCCTCTCTCTGAAGTGACGTCTCTGGCAGGTGGGTTTACACAAGGTGTCAGATTTTTTTTCCCCCCACCGGACCTGGGATCCTTGCAGGTTGGGATTTGGATGAGCTGGAACCTCACTTGATTCTTCCAACCCTGTTAGTTGGAGATGGAGTAAACTGCCTGAGAGCAGAGCCGGGGAGTGGTTGAGCACGCACACCCAGGTTGGCCTGATGCCAAAGCTGTCTCTTCTAAATCTGCTAGGGTGGGGCAGTCTCGGAAGGAGGCTACCAGGAAGGAGACTGAGAGCGGAGGGTTTCATCTTCTCTCCTAGGGCCTTCTGCAGAGGTTCAGAGTGGCTGCAGCTGAGGTTATCTTGGCCCAACCCTGGAGGTAGGAAGGCCCTATTGATTGGAGCAAGTGGTCCCCAAATGAGGGGGACAACCAGAAGCCAGTGATGGAGACCTTCAATCCACGTGATGCTTTGCAGAGGGTGGAAACAAACTCAGGGTGGGGAAGGGCAAGATATGAGCCTAAGCCATATAGCCAATGAGTGGCAGGACATGCCAGAGAGCGAGAAGTCCCCTCCAGGGCCAGGACCCCTTTCCTAACATGAGGAATGTTACCAAGTACAGAGGAATCTAAATCTGGTAGAATGCAACACTGGGTTTGCCAGGCTCTAGGGGGCGGGGACAGGGCTAGCAAGGAGGAGCCAGGGTCTGAGACAAGCAGGCCCTAGAAGCATGTTATAAGCCAAGCACTGGGTTGGTGACAGGGAGGGAAATGCTATGCTCTGAAATGGAATACTACGTCACAGGATGGTGTGGCAGCTACATAAGTCAGACAGGTACAGACAGGAACAAGAATGTCACATTGGCCCCAAACTGAGAGCAACCCAGATGTCAGTCACGGGTATTTACAAGTTTATCTACCCAACACGACACAAGGCAGCTTTAATGAGGAGAAGATTCCAGAACAAGGACCAGGAGAGAAGCCCCTCAGAAGCATTCTGAATTGACCAAAGCTAATTGGGGCCAGGCCCTGGGGAGCTTGTGTGGTAAGAGTTGACACTGATAAAGTTCAAATGGGACAGAAAGCACATCTTGGGCAGCCTGCCTGTGGATGGGGGTGGGGTGGGGGGTGGGCAGGAACTGATGGGCCCATGGGAGCTGTGAAAGTGGCACCTATCTGGGTCCAGATGTTATGCAAAGGAACACACTGGCAAAACCAGGCTGGGGAGGATGCGTGCGCCCTAGGGAGTCATCTTATCACATCTGGGCTCTGAGGAACCCCTGGACTCCCCAACACTGTGCTGGGCTCCTGAACCAGGATCTGTTCTAACTCTTGCACAACTATTGTACAAAAACAGTTTCAACAGTTCCACATCAGAGAGGAAACCAAGCTCAGAAAGAATAAAGCATAGAGCAAAAAGTGACAAAGCAAAAAGAGTTGGAGACATAGCCCAATGGGTAGAGTGCTTGCCTAGCATGCATGAGGTCCTGGGTTCGATCCCCATCACTGCATAAACCTGGTGTGATGGCATCTGTAATCACAGCACTCATGAGTAGTGCAGAAGTAGAGATCCAAGGCTCACACCACTATATAAGAGTGACCAGTCTATACAGAATGATCTAGGCCAGCCTGGACTACATGAGACCATATCTCAATGAACTATTTAAGCAATTTTTTGGTTGTGAGCCTAGCTTTTAATGGCTCCCTCCAGCCATCCCTCCAGCGCTATTTAAGCAATTAAAAAACAAAAACAAAAAACTGATGAAACCAGGCCAGGCAATGGTGGTGCACACCTTTAATCCCAGCACTCAGGAGGCAGAGGCAAGCAGATATCTGAGTTTGAGGCCAGCCTGGTCTACAGAGTGAGTTCCAGGACAGCCAGGGCTATATAGAGAAACCCTGTCTTGAAAAGAAAAGAAAAGAAAAGAAAAGAAAAGAAAAGAAAAGAAAAGAAGAAGGAGAAGGAGAAGGAGAAGGAGAAGGAGAAGGAGAAGGAGAAGGAGAAGGAGAAGGAGAAGGAGAAGAAGAAAAAAAAATCAGATCAGGTCCTGGGCTTGGTCTCCAAGACCCATGCCTGAGATTCTGGTCCCTAGAGGCCTGCTTTGCCCTGCCATGCCCTCCCAAGTTGTTCGCCTTCAAGCCTGCCTTTAGGAAGAGGGGATTGGACCACTCATGTGCTCGGTGGATTCAATTCTACAAATAAACTGCTTAGGAAATGAAGCCTCCCTCCCTCCCCATGAATTGCCTCCACCCTCAGCACCCCTCTCCCAGCCACACTTTCTGGAGGTCATTTCAGTCCTGGACCTCAGCCCATTCAGCAGAAGCTCCAGTATCTGACTTGGGGGGGGGGGCCGGTTCCTACTCAAGCCCTGGGCTCTCTAAGCCCAGTGCTGGCCCCAGAGCAATAGGAGGCCTTGAGGTTAGATTCCCCACCCTTGGCTGCAGTTTCCAAGTGACTCAAGCCAGTATCTGGATTCAGAGAATCATAAAACACTTCGTTGGAATAACAAGGGCTGCCACGGCCATTTCTCCGTCTTTTCCTGCACCAGCTCTGCTGAGTGTGTAGGGGCCTCCTACAAAGGGCACATGGCCGGAGGCTCAAGGGTCATATGAAATATGTCCACCATCCCACCAGGCAAATGGTAAGGTGAGCTGCAAACCAGGCCTACACATGGTCAAGGCTGGGCTCAGTATGCTTGCATTACAGGAGCTGCCTGAAAATGCCTGTTGACTGTTCCAGCCATGGCATTTTGCAAATGGGGAAACTGAGGCCTGGAATGGGAGAGTGTCTGCACTTGGCCTTGGCTCTTCTCATCAGGCCTGTCTAGAGCACCTGCAGGGTCAGCACGTGGGAGGGGGAGGCTCTGGCTCCAGGCAGAAGTAAATATTGACATGATGTGTTTACACTGTAACCGGAGTCCTCCTGGCTGCTGCCCACGCCCAGGTCCTTGCACTCCAGCCAAGAAGGCAAAAGAGCAGGCCAGGAGGTGGGCTTGGAGGTGGGCTCTTCTGGGCCAGGGACTGTGCCACCTATACACAGAAGTGTGTGATCAGAAATCGAAGGGCGCCTCCAGTCAGAGGCCTAGGCAGTGCCAGACCGGAAGTGACTGTCCCTGAAGCCAGGGAGTTCCAGTCCTAGCTCAGCCACTCATAGGCAGTGAGACCCAAGAATAGGGAACAAAGGGGTTCCTGTCAAAAGAACTGGACCCCCAGCCTTTCATGGCCAGCATCCTGTCCCAGTAGCCCCCAATACCTCTGCCTGTTGCCCAGGGGTCCCATTCCCATCTCCAGGGGCTTCCTTAGGAAGGCTAAATGGGATGGCAGCTAGAGGCCAAAGCCTTGTGCTACCTAGTCAAGTCCTCAGTTCCCAAAGTGAACTCTGAACTTCTGCTTTCACAACGCCGAACCTAAAATGCACCTCCGGGCTTCAAGAGAAGATGAAAGCCTGTCACCCAGAGTGGCTCCCCATGACCCTTAGAAACAAGACCTAAATCTCCCTCATGGTCCTCCCTGAGAGCACCTGCTCTGACCAGCTGACACACATCTTCCTCCGCACCCCACATGAGCCAGTGTCCGGAGGCCCAGCTACCTCATCTTGCACACACAGCTCCCACTCCCTGAAGCTCCTCCTTGTCCCACTCATACTTTTGTGGTGGCGTCAAGACTGAGTTTTGAGTCTCCGCTATGTACTTCTGGCAATCCCCTTGCCTCTTGTCTCTTCAAGGTGGGAATAACAGGCTTTGGAGCCCAGCTCCACAGATTTCATTCCTCAGGCTGTAGCCAGGTTGCCCATCCCCACCCCCCCCATGTCTCCATAGCAACAGGAACTGCGTTTGCCATTTCCTGCCCATCAACTGTGGCAGAGACATGTCAGTCTCAGCTACACTGACCACAGCAGCCCCCGAGTCTCGAGCCATCCCGGGCTGAATCGGTGGCTGAGTACACTGATGATGGATGGCCAGGTGCACGCTGGAAGTGGGTGGGACAGAGCGGACACAGGCACCAACTATGTAATCTACTGATGGTTCCCCTCAGCAGATAAACAGGCACCTCCTATTCTCCAAGCCCTCCACTCCTGGCAAGGTGGAAGTCTCCGCGGTTCTTTTTTTATTTTATTTATTTTTATTTTTATTTTTTAGATTAATTTATGATGATGATGATGATGTATACAGTGCTCTGTCTGCATGTACACCTGCAGGCCAGAAGAGGACATCAGATCACATTATAGATGGTTGTGAGTCACCATGTGGTTGCTGGGAATTGAACTCATGACCTCTAGAGGAGCAGTCAGTGTGCTCTTAACCTCTGAGCCATCTCTCCAGCCCAGTCTCCGCGGTTCTTAGAAACTGGGATCATTTCTTCCTTCTTTAGCAAAAACTGGGGCAATGCAAAGAAACATGAGTAACCATTGCTGCTTGGCTACCCGGCCAAGACCAAGTGTAGAAACATGAATAATCCAGTGTAACCCAGTTTCCAGGCCAAGGCTGCTGCTCAGGCAAGGTGGCAGCTATGGTACTCTCGGAACCCCTCCTCTCTTCAAATAATATCACTGTCGCTTGTGTTTTTAATAACATCTGCGTGTTTCCATGTTGGTATCCTCAATAGCAGAGTGCGTCTGTGCCTCAGGGTAGGAAGGGAACACAGGGAGGGAGGATGCCTGACGTAAGGTCACACAGCCAACTGACAGGACATCAGGATTCAAAATGTGGGTCTCGTCTTCAATCCAACCTCTGTCCAGTGATGATATCGCTCCACTCAGCAGAGGCTGAAACTCAGTCACCCTCCCCAGCGTGGAACGTGAAGGACCGGTTCATAAAGATACCACCAGAACAGTGTTCTGGGAGTTTGGGGAATCTCCTTGCCTTCAGCCCCTCTGCCTGGCTAGCCGTTCATCCTAGCATCTGGTAGGCTGATGCTACACCGCCACACCGCCCAGCTCTGTGCCCCTGGACCACTTCCTTCCCACCTCAGTGCCTGCAGCTGGGTGGTTTGAGGACACCTGGAGGCAGATGATGAGAAAAGCCTCTTGGGAGCCCTCATCCCACAGCTTGCTCTGAGGGCAGGGGCTGGGGAGTAGGGGCGGGTGGTTCCAACAGGAGGCCATTAAGAATATTGCTGATTTTCTGCCAAGAGGTTAGGGACCTGGGTGGAGAGCTGGGAGTACCATGGAGGTCCAGCGCCAACAACAGGAAACAGCCTGTACAGGGCAAAGGAATCCCACTAGGAACCTTGGGGGCGGGGCGCGCAGAGGATAACCTGGGCTCTCTGCTGGTGGGGTGGGAAGCTAGATTTAAGACTCAGAGTGGAAACAGCCTTGAATTCCAGCCCCTCGTGGGAATGATGGCACGGGAGCCAGCGTTAGGGGAACCCAAGGAGGCCTGACGTCAGCCCTCACCTCACCCACTCACGGTGCATCAACAGTGTGCGTCAGCGGACTACACTGAGCTCCCGCACCCCCTCCCTCTGGGGGCAGTCAAGGCCTCTGCTCTCTTTCCCTGCTATTTCCCATGCCTGCCTTGTCCCCTCTTACCTGATCCCACATACTTGTGGTAAACCAGCCCTATTCTGTCCCTACACCTCTGGTCCAGTATCACCCAGGTTCCCCTGACTGGAACAAGTTTTCCTATTCACATTACATCTGGCTTAATGACTCTTCCCATCTCACCAGCTAGAAGGGAACACCTGCCTGACATGACACAGCCACCTTCCCCCACCTCCCCCCCAACCAAGGACGGAACACCTGGTTCTAGGGCATTCAGGGACAGGTGAGAGCCCCATCCACACATGGTTTGCGTCACTTTTTCGTGCTTTGTACAAGGTCTGACCCAGAGCAAGCACCCTGTGGGTCTCGGTTAAACAAGAAATAAAACATTCTGTCTGAGTCACTGTCATCTTCTCCCAAAACTGACAAACGAGAATGGCTCCTTCAGATCAGCAAATAAGTCGGATGGTTAGCAGGACTTCCCGAGGTTGTTTTAAAAGAAAGGAAAGTCTCCAAGCCAAACACTCGTACCTGGGTTTATCTCAACCCCATCCCCACACCATCCTCGGAGACAGGGACCATTACCATCTCTTTATGGGGAGCGGGCACAATGGAGTTATGATGCAACGCGGTGGGATTAGAACCCACATCTGTCCGAGGCCAAAATCTACGGTCTTTCAGCTGGGGCTTAGAAGCTTTTCAAGTCAAGAGATGGCTCAGCCACTTAAGAGCAGTTGTTGCTCTTGCAGAGGAGCCATCATGTGGGTGCCCTGTAACTATGTGTCACTCCAATTCCAGGAGATCCGACACTCTCTTCTGCGGCTCGCAGGTACCAGGCGCACGTGCGGCACACTTACACACATGCAAGCCACACACTCATACAACTAAAATCAAATGTTCCCAGGGCGGGGGGGGGGGGGCGTTAATTAATTAGTTGCTCTGTTTGAGGTCAGGCTGCCCTCAAACCCATGATCTGCCTGCAGCAGCACAAACCGACCCCCCCTTCCCCCCCATCCCCCCACCCCCTGCTGGCCAAAGACTGGGGTCAGAGGCATGTACCACCACACCAGACTTTCTGGTGCTCTGTGAGGAGGGAAAACATCCTCTTTGTGAGCAGCTTAGGTCAGGGTGGGTACAGAGAAAGGATGTATGACCTCGAAGTCTCTCCCTTTTTTATTGCTCTCTCACATCCTCAGGCCTTAAAACAAGCGCTGGTCCACAGGTGACGCAACCCCCAGCCATGAAACTATTCAAGCAACTCATTCCTGGGGGATTCTTAATGGGGGAGCTAAGTCGGGTGCAAGATGATCTCTCTGGGCGCCTTGGGGGTAGAATTGAGTCATCAGTCTCTAGAGGGGCAAATGATGTCTCATGGGAAGGATGCCAGTGGGTAAAAGGGGAAAAGGGTTGATCAGGCAGGGGGTGATCCTGTAGCCCTCACTTGAGCCTCTTCAACTCTCTCCAAGGCACCCCTCCATTCCTCAGTGAACCCTCCTTCAGGCTTGAAAGTGACATCACAGAGGTAGGCAAGTCTCTGGGACCAACAGCAGAGAGCCCAGGCAGATCTCCTCAGGCCAGAGAGAGTGTCTTGCATCCAAGCGCACAGGGCAAAGAGCCCAGCTCTATGGGAGGCAATCAGAGGGAGAAGCAAGTGGCCCTGGCTTGTGATGGAGGGGCAAAATGAGGCCTTGGCTCTCGGCCAAAGCCAACTCCCCGCCCCAAAGCTCTCAAAAGCAACACTGTCTGGATTAGATGTCTCTCCTGAGGCTTGAGTCCCCAAAGAAATCCCCCTTCCTCAAGGACCCCTCCTTTACCTTGGAGCTTTTGCCCATAGGAGTCAGCACTTCAGCCCTCCTTGATTACTGGGAGGTGCTGGGAACACCAGATAACTCGCAGAACCTTAGACTGTCCCCTCCGCTCTGAGCTACCCCCTTCCCTTCCATACGCCACAGCAGGATCAACCACAAGAGAAAAGTGCCCCTAGTGTCTCACGATGTCCAGAGCGTTCTCGAACCCCAAACCCACTTGAACTATGAGGGGTGTGAGCTCAAGTCCAGCTGTACCCTGACGTATCTGAATTGGCCCGGCCTAGCCTCCCCCAAGGTCTCCACGCCAAGCCAAGCCAAGCTCAGGGACTTGCACACACCCGAAACCTATCTCATCAACTGTTCCCCAAAACCTAACGCGCCACCCCGAGTCAACCACGCCAGACCAGGACCAGCAGCCGAGAACCAAGGTCCTCGCGGCCCAGACGGCAACGGGCTCCAAGCCTGCGAACAGCGCGGGACGTGGGCCGCAGCTGCAGGGGACGCCCAGCCAAGCGCAAACCGGCCAGGATGCCATCGCCGCGCCGCTGCCGGGACCGTCGGGGATGCATGCAGCCGCGGCGGGCTGTGGGCGTACTCACCATCGCTCGCGGGCTCCGAAAGGCCCGGCTCCGGCTGCACCTCCCGCTAAGGATCCAGCTCAGGCTCTGGCACCGGCTCCGGCTGCGCTGTACCGTGCCCTACGCTCGGACTGCGCGGCTTGGGGCCGGGGCGGCGCGCGCGGCTCAGGGGCCCAGGCCAGAGGGCGGGGCCCGCCGCCAACCAATACCGAAGCGCGGGGGCTGCGGGCCCAGGAAGCAACAGCCAATCAGACTCGTAGGTCGGGCTCCCCCGCCTCCGCGGGCTCTTTAACCCGTGGGATGCTGGAGCGCTAGATACACTAGCTGCCCCGGACGCCAGTGGGTCCAGGCAGGGGTCAGTGCCCAAGCCTCCAGCTTAGCGCATCTAACTACATCTCGCCGAGACCCGCTCTAGGGACATATGGAGCGGCGACAGGCCCACTTGTGCCCAGTTGGGGCTCCGGGTGTCTCGGTGACCTTTGTCTTCTGCCTGACGCCGGCACTGTAGTATGACCCTGGGCAACAAGGAAGGAGGGCAGAGAGGAGGAGACAGAAAAGGGGGAAGGGATGGATTCCCGCATGCCTGTGTGTTTATATGGAAAGACAGCGGACTATATTTGGGGATTGTTACTGTGTGTGTGTGTGTGTGTGTGTGTGTGTGTGTGTGTGTGTGTGTGTACATACGCGCGCGCGCGCTTGCGCTTATGAGAGGGGCAACTGAACGATGGCTGAGAAGAGGATCGAAGGCCCTGGTAGGCGTGGGCACTTACACCTCTAGTAGAGAAACTTTCTCCTCATGCCTGCTGCGCAGGTGCAGAGGAGGAAAGAACAGGAAACTGTGTGCTGACCTGTTGAGCATGCATGTAGGTGTGGTAGAAAGAGGCTTTGTGCCTGCTGTGAAAGAGTCAATCCCGCTTGGTGCATGCGTAGGCGGGAACACACAGTTGAGAAACGGGGCAGAGATTTACCACAACTTTGTAGATGGCTCAGTTTGTGAGACAGAGGTTAGTGCATCCTGTGTGGTAAACATGCGCGTTTTGTTTGTGTGACTTTGCTGTGTGGCTTTTTTTTTTTTTTTTTAAAGACAGCTCTCAGAGCTGGAGAGATGGCCCAGTGGTTAAGACCATGTGCAGCTCTTGCTCGGGCAGGAGTGAGGGTTCCCAGCACCAGTATCCTGTGGTTCACAGCAAGGGATCCAACGCTCTATTCCAGCAACTTCAGACACCTGTGCTCACACGCGCATATACCCCCCCACAGATAAACATTATAAACATAACAAAAAATCAAACTAACTGCCAGGCAGTGGTGGTGGCTCTTGCCTTTAATCCCACCACTCAGGAAGCAGAAGCAGGTGCATCTCTGAGTTTGAGGCTAACCTGGTCTACAGAGCAAGTTCTAAGACAGCCAAGACTACACAGAGAAACCCTGTCTCAAAAAACAAAAACAAAAACAAAATTAGAAACCAACCCCCCCCAACAAAAACCCCAAACAAGGAAAAAAAATGAGCAACAAAACAAACCAGAGATGGGTCTTACTACCTAGCCCAGGCTAGCTCAGATATCCCAATCCAGCCTCTACCTCTGCTTCCGGAGCGCTTGGGGTTACAGTTGTCCCCACCATGCCATACTTACTTGACTTTTGTCATCTACATTTGTATGGTGCCAAGAAAAGAAACTAATGCAAAAAGGCTGTGTTGAGAGACACAGACATCCTGGGGGAATTGAGATGGGGTTCTGAAAAATGGCTAAGCATTGGTGAAGTAGGAAGGGAAGACCTGGGTGGGACATCTTGCCTACCATCCACAAAGAGGGAAGGAAGAGGAAGAGAGAGCTGGATGCCTGGAGATGGTCATGGATTTGGGAAGAGAAAGAACCAAATACTAAAGGGATGATGAGTAGAAAAAGCTATCTGAACCCTGCATCCGGAACACCCTCAAGGGCCCCTTGACACACCAGAGAAAGAAAAGTCAGGCACAGTCTTTGGATGCGAAGGGGGCTGTCTGCTCCTCTGCTGTGTGTCAGTGGGAGCACGGAGGGGTGGGTGACGGGACCCACAGAGTGGGTGCAGTGCTCCATAGCCCCCTCCACTTGGCAGCAGTCTGAATTTCCCACTTTGGGGGTACATGCGTGGCGAGGAGGTCACAGAGTTAGGACATGGACAGCAGCAGGTAGGATGCATGGGGAAGAATGCAAGCTGTGCTAGGCCCCATATGGGTGGGTCTCAAAGATGGCCAGGCCTGAGGTGTCGGAGCCCTCCTTCTGTGGGTCACCCCCTCACCTATTTCTTCTCTCTCTCTCTCTCTCTCTTTCTCTCTCTCTCTCTCTCTCTCTTTTTCTCTCCCTCCCTCCCTCCTTCCCTCCCTCCCTTCCTCCCCAGGTCTCTTGTAACTTGGCTACACTCCTTGTATAAGCATGTGGTGTGGAAGGTGTCCCGGAACTCATCCTCTTGCCCTCTGCCCCCAAGTAGTACAGAGAGTACATGTGGTCACCACCATGGCCTGCTTATGTGGTGTTGACGTCATGCATGCTGGGAGCACTCTACCAACTATGCTATGGTCCCAGGTCGGCTTCAGCCTTTTTGGCTCCTCCTCAAGTGACCTCACAGGAGTCTCAGTGTGCCACCTGGGGAGATCCAGTTACCTCAGTTCTGCACTTGCTAGTGCATGGCTGTAAAGATTCGTTCCTCTCCAAGCCTTGGTTTCTCCTCTGTAAAATGGGGTTTGCCATTCCTGCCTGTCCCATTCTACTGCTATGGAAGCTCTAGGAATTCACGTACGCCGTAGGTGCTTTGCAGACTGCTACAAAACCGGAAGCCCACTTGCTCTACTTATGAAAAAGTTCAGCGGCTGTTTGTGGTGACACATCTTTAATCCCAGCACTTGGAACAGAATTCAGAAAGAAGCAAAAAGAATCTGTAGTACCAGAGTCAGACTTAAGTCCGCCTTAAAGAGGGAATGACTGCCAAGTGGCACAGAAGCTTCTGGTCTGCTTTGTGATGTCAGGGCTTGGGGGACACAGTGAGTGTGTTCAGTTAATAAAAGGTCCTTTAGCAGTCCCATAGCATCTGTGTGCCCTTTGTTCTTCTTTACAGTCCAACAATAAATGACATAAAGGATGTAGTGGCATAAGGGTGTGGTGGCTGCAATCCCGCCACATAGGAGGTAGAGCATGAAGTACAGCAGCTTAAGCTGTAAGGCCAGCTCAGGCTAAGTCCAGGCCAGCCTGGGCTACACGAGACCCTATTTTAAAACCAAAAATTTTTCCCCCAAAGGTCAAGTCTCATGACCACATTTTGTTCACATACACCATAGACATTCCAGAATGTTCTATCAGTGGAGCAAGACCTGAGTCAGCAAGAACAAGGTGTGGTCCTAGCTCTGTGTAGGAGGGATGGTGACAAGATGGCCCAGTGGGTAACGGTGCTTGTCACCAAGCCTAATGACTTGAGTTTATTCCTGAGAACTCACTGGTGAAAAGAGAAGACTGATCCCACAAATCATCCTCCAACCTCTCCATGTGCACTAGGATACAATGTGCACACCCACGTACTTACACATAGTATATACACACATGTACATACAAGTACACATACATGTACACACAAGCGCACAGCGTATACATGTGTACACACACATGTACACATACACAGAAAACATATAGGTACATAAGAAAGCACTATGTCTCCTCACTTCTTCAGGGCCACATGGATGGGGCAGGAACTGCAGCCTGACAAAGCTACTGATTGGTCCAGCACTAAAACCAGGAGTAGAGTGAGGCATCCTGATGCCATAACCACGGCCTGTCTGTGCTGCTCTAGGAGAGGCCACTCTGGGCCATATGCAACTCAAGGAGGAGGGGGTGTCGATTTGAAGAACCGTTGGCACCTCTAGCCCCTACCCAGGGATCTAGAGTCACCTCCTCCAGAAGGCTTTTTGAGAACCCAGGAATGCCAGACACACACCTGGTGGCTGGTGCTTTGTGGTGTTGGCTTGACAGTTGTGACAGTTCTGAAGTGGAGCGGCCACGAGTCAACCTGTTTCCACATTGGTGGTGAGAGAATACAAGAGCGTCCAGTGTGGCTCCACACCAGCTCATGCCTGGAGTCCAGCACTTGGGAAATGGAGGCGAGAGGAGCAGAAGGTCAAGCTTGGGGCTGAAGAGATGGCTCAGTGGGTGAGAACACCGGCTGCTCTTGTAAAGGACCAAAGATCAATTCCCAGCACAACCGGCTCTAACTCCAGTTCAGGAGGTTCTGGCGCCCTCTTCTGGCCTTTCCCTGAACCAGGCCTGCTCATGGTATAAAGACACTCCATCTAGGCAAAACACCAATAAACATAAAATAATAAAATTAAGCTGGGTGGTGGTGGCCCACACCTTTAATCCCAGCACTGGGGAGGCAGAGGCAGACTGATCTCTGTAAGTTCGAGGTTAGCCTGGTCTACAAAGTGAGTTCCAGGACAGCCAAGGCTACACAGAGGAAACCCTGTTTTCAAAACAAAATAAAACAAAACAAATAAACAAAACAAAAAATAAAGTAAAAATTAAAGTAAATCCGGCAGGGGGTGGGGGGAGGAATTGAGGGCCATGTCCTGCTCCAAATTCAAGGACAGCCTGGACTATGTAAGATCCCACCGAGAAGGGCGGGATACACAACAGCAGGAAGGAGTCCACATTGCGTTCCTCAGCAGGACCTTCTGTAGCCAGAACACCTGAGGACCTCTCTGGGGGAGCCCCAGCAGGCAGCTGCAGTGGGATATCAGAGTTCACCAGGCCTGTGAGAGGAAGACCATAATAGCTGGCTCCCTCCCTTCCTCTCTAGGAAGGAAACTGGGCAGCTGCCCTGGGCTTTACCCTGTGTAGAGCGGAGGGAAGGGAGAGAGATGAGCTGCAGAGAAAGGGTGGAGGCTGCACCCTGACCAGAGGGGCAAAGGGGCAGGACATGGACTCAGGGCGTTGGGGGGGGGGGGGGGGGGGGGGGGGGGGGAGGGGGGGGAATGGACTGCTGTGTGAGGTGTTGAGAGAGTGCAGGCAGAAGGGAAGAAGGAAGGAGATGGGGAAATATCAGGGGGTCTGCCCAGGCATGGAGGTTGAGGTGGGTGGGGGCGGGGTGGGGTGTCACAGTTTTGAGGCCAGCCTAGACTAACTATAGAAACAGAGACAAAGCCAGGCGTGGTGGCACACATCTTTAATCTCAGCACTTGGGAGGCTGAGGCAGGTGGATCGCTGTGAGTTCGAGGCCAACCTGGTCTACAAAGCGAGTCCAGGACAGCCAAGGCTAATACAGAGAAACT
>OU015754.1:70877121-70914971 GCA_907169655.1 Acomys percivali | reverse complement strand
CCCCTCTGGTCAGGGTGCAGCCTCCACCCTTTCTCTGCAGCTCATCTCTCTCCCTTCCCTCCGCTCTACACAGGGTAAAGCCCAGGGCAGCTGCCCAGTTTCCTTCCTAGAGAGGAAGGGAGGGGGGAGAGGGGGGAATGGACTGCTGTGTGAGGTGTTGAGAGAGTGCAGGCAGAAGGGAAGAAGGAAGGAGACGGGAAATATCAGGGAGCTTGCCCAGGCATGGAGGTTGAGGTGGGTGGGGGCGGGGCGGGGTGTCACAGTTTTGAGGCCAGCCTGGACTAACTAGAAACAGAGACAAGGCCAGGCGTGGTGGCACACATCTTTAATCCCAGCACTTGGGAGGCAGAGGCAGGTGGATCGTTGTGAGTTCGAGGCCAACCTGGTCTACAAAGCGAGTCCAGGACAGTCAAGGCTAACACAGAGAGACTCTGCCTTGAAAAACCATAAGAAAGAAAGAAAGAAAGAAAGAAAGAAAGAAAGAAAGAAAGAAAGAGAGAGAGAAAGACAAAAGAGAGAGCAAGGCAGGAAGAGAATTTTGGAAACTTATTGGGGTGATGGGTGAGATTTGATCTCATAGACACAAGAAACTGAATAGATACGAAATAAGAACAATAAATAAAAATATTATTTCTCAGGCTGGAGAGATGGCTCAGCGGTTAAGAGCACTGACTGCTCTTCCAGAGGTCATGAGTTCAATTCCCAGCAACCACATGGTGGCTCACAACCATCTATAATGTGATTTGATGTGCATTGTATACATAATAAATAAATAAATCTTAAAAAAAAAAATTGTTTCTCAGGTGGCTTCGTGTCAAGGCAAAAGCTCTTGCCAGAAGAACCTGACTGCTTGAGCTCCAGCCTCAGAGGCCACAGCTGGAGCGAGAGGATTGGCATCCGCCGTCCACCCTTGTCCTCTGACCTCCACACACTCACGATGGCATGTGCATGCCCCCTCCCACACAGATCATGCACACACATACAATAATAATAAATACTTTTTTTCAAAAACTTCATTCTTCTTCAGCAGAGGAAGTAATAACTCTAGTACAATAAGGAATAAGACCGGCCTCAATGTGGCTCACCTTCAGCAGATTTTTTTTTCCCCCTCTGTGTAGCCTTGGCTGTCCTGGACTCATTTTGTAGACCAGGCTGGCCTCGAACTCACATCGATCCACCTGCCTCTGCCTCCCGAGTGCTGGGATTAAAGGCGTGCGCCACCACCACCCAGATGATTTTTTTTTTTTTTTTTTAAACAAAATCACCCTCTTCCAAAGCCTCCTTCTGACTTCCGCAGGCCCCAGGCACACACATGGCACACAGAGGTACATGAAGACAAAATTTCCATGCATGGAGTAAAAATCATAATTTAAAATTGTTGGAGCCAGCCGGGCAGTGGTGATGCATGCCTTTAATTCCAGCACTGGGGAGGCAGAGGCAGGTGGAGGCTGATCTCTGAGTTTGAGGCCAGCCTGGTCTACAGAGCAAGTTCCAGGATAGCCAGGGCTACACAGAGAAACTCTGTCTTGAAAAGGAAAAAAAAAAAAAAAAAAAAAAAAAGGGAGCCCGGTGTAGTAACACACTCCTTCAATCCCCAGCACCCGGGAGGCAGAGGCTCACCTTGTCTGCGTAGCAAGTTCCTAGAGAGCAGGAGCTGTGTAGAGAGACCTTGTCTCACAAAAAAAAAAAAAAAAAAATTTCCTTTAAGTAAACAAAGGGATTCCATCATGCTACCTGCTGAAATGCATGGCCTCCATTCTGTGCACCAGGCATTGGGCCAGGCACTCTTCCATATGATTCCATTTACACCTACAGCAGCTCAATGGGGATGACATCCCCATTTCACAGATGAGGAAATCGAGGCTGGGAAGGAAAACCCACATGTCCAAGGTCACACGTGAGAGAGCTGGCACAAAACAGCTTGTCTATTATTTAAATCTGATAAATGGATTTTCCTTTTTTTTTTTTTTCAAGACAGGGTTTCTCTGTGTAGTCTTGGCTGTCCTGGACTTGCTTTGTAGACCAGGCTGGCCTCGAACTCACAGTGATCCACCTGCCTCTGCCTCTGCCTCTGCCTCTGCCTCTGCCTCCCAAGTGCTAGAATTAAAGGCGTGTGCTACCGTGCCTGGCTCCCCTTTTAATTTTTAATTGTTTTAATTTCATTATTTTGGAGGGGATGGTTTGAGACAGGCATTTACTATATAGCCCAGGCTGGCACAGAGCTCATGATGTACACCAGGCTAGCCTTGAACTCAGTGAAGTCTTCCTGCTTATGCCTCCCAAGTGCTGAGACTCAGAGGAACACTGCTACACCTGTGCTCAGTTTCACTGGGGAGCTTGTGGGGGCAGGGTATTACTGTGTAGCCCTGGCTAACCTGGAACTCACTATGTAGACCAGGCTGGCCTGGAACTCAGAGTTTCTGTCTGCCTCTGCCTCCAGAACGTTGTGACTAACAGTGTGTGCCATCAAACCCAGCTTGAACTTCATTTGTGTATGTATGTGTGTGTGTGTGTGTGTGTGTGTGTGTGATGGGGTCATGATTCCAGGTTGACCTTGAACTTCTGAGCCTCCTGCATGCTAGAATCACAAGTGTGTGCCAATACACTGAGTTTGTTCACTCAGTGCTGAATTCCTAGGGCTCTGTATAAACTAAGCAAACACTCTACTATGTCACTACATAGCGAGTTCAAGGCCCGCTTGGGCTACAATGAAGATATTTATGGGGCAGTGGGAGGGGAGCAGTGGGGGAGCTGAAAAGGAGTGAGAAAGACAGAGTTGGCTATGTCAGGAGAGCCTCACAGAGTCCAATAGGTAATGGGCTTCACCTGTCCAAAGCCCTAGTCATGAGAGGAAGTGCCAGGCCCTTGAAGCTGGGGCAAAGTGGGCAGCAGTTGAGCTGCAGGGAGGGCTGGAGAAGTTCACCCTGGGCTGCTGTCAGGGACTGCTGTGGTTAGAGCTTTGTTGGAAGACTAGTCTCAGAGACAAAGCAAAGCCTGGCAGTCCTGAGGCCAGGTGAAGGCTCCACCGGGGAGGCCATCAGCTTCTACAGTTATGGCTGGCTGCAGCCTTCGGGCTGAGATGAGAGAGACCCTGAGCCAGGTGTCCTTGAGCCAGAACCAGATTGCTCTGACTGTAGAGGCCAAGGCATAGGAAAGGTCAGGGCCACCCTGCCAGTTCCAAGCCCAGTACTGAAGGCTTCTAGCAAGGCTGTTGGCTTTGTCTGGGTTCCTAGAGCTTGAGGCAGACAGGTTTGGCTTGTTTGTCTTTGAGCTTCCTATATCAAGGCCTCTGACTTTTGCTGCCTCTGTCTACATTTTTTTTCCTTCATCTCTGCCTACTGAAGCCTTGTCCTAAGCTGTTGGGCTCCAGGTCCCTCTCTTAATTTCCCCGCTGCCCCCCTCCCCCTGATTTTTTTTCCTTCTTTTCTTTTAGTCAGGGTTTCACTTTGTAGCCTGAAATATTCTCGATCCTCCTGCCTCAGCCTCCTGGGTGCTAGGATTAGAGGTGCGCACCACTACACCCAGTTACGTCAGACTCCTTGATTCCTTTTTGGCATTGCCACGCTAACCCAGTTCTACTCTTTTTGGACTTGGTCTCTTAAGTTGAGAGTGGCACCTGTACTCTGAAGATGTCTTTGGAAGATTAGGTTGAGTTTATTTTTTTATTTTTATTTTTTTCTGAGACAGGGTCTCTCTATGTTAGCCTTGGCCATCCTGGACTCACTTTGCAGACCAGGCTGGCCTCGAACTCACAGCGATCCGCCTGCCTCTGCCTCCCGAGTGCTGGGATTAAAGGCGTGCGCCACCACGCCCGGCTTTAGGTTGAGTTTAAAAATGGAAAAGTATGAAGTAGTCAGTCAGGGTTCGTCTCTTGTACCTCAGGTCCAAGGAAAGAGACCCCTGGATACAGCCGTTCCTCTGTGCTATCGTAAGCCTGCAGCTCACACTGCAGAAGCAGGAGGGGCCTGGCCAGATGCTCTTCAAGTTTGTGTCTAGCCTCAGAGCCTTTGCCGAAGCTGTGTGTCCCCCCCACCACCACCACGAGTGCCTTCTCTCAGCAGGTAGCTGCTTGGGTCCAGATCATGAACCTTTTCTGACCACTTAGATCTAACAGGAGGCAGGTAGGGCCCTTCCTCATCTCAGCTCACCCACACCTCCATGTGGCTGCTCATCCCTGCCCTGCCCTGCCCTGTCCCACCCAGCCCAACCTCACCCTGCCCAGTTGGCTTGCTCTAGTGGTCTCCTCGGCCTGACCCCAATTCTGCAGCCCATTTACAGGCCCAGCACACAGTGTTCCACAACTGTTAATCAAACTCCTACAAGGACTATTGCTCCAGGCTTCCTAGGACTCCCCATTTAACAGAAGAAACCCCAAGGGTCAGAGGAGTGAAGTGACTTGCCCCATGGCATGCAGCCTGCCTGTGGCAATGTGGGATTTAAAGATTGATTTATTGATTATGTATACAGTCTTCTGCCTGCATGTACACCTGCACACCAGAAGAGGGAAACAGATCTCACTATAGATGGTTGTGAGCCACCATGTGGTTGCTGGGAATTGAACTCAAGACCTTTGAAACAGCAGCCAGGGCTCTTAAGCTCTAAGCCAGCTCTCCAGTCCCAGTTTTATGACTCTTACCCATCACCATGACTTACATATCATCCTACAGTCTGATCCTGGGGAAGGGAGAGTGTAGATTCCCTCTGCAGCTGCATATGCTGTGGCCCTTGAGTATGGAGAAAGCTATGTAGCATCTCTAGGCCTCAGTCTCCTTGGATATAAAATGGAATGTTGGATCTTCAGTTTTGTGACCCCGCTGGTCCTTTTGCACCATCTGGGAAGCTGTGAGAAGTGGGTGATGGCTGATCCTTCGTGGTCAGTTGACTCCTAATCCCTAGGGAAGAGTGCCCAAAGCACCTAAGACATCAGGGGTTTTGTGCTTATGGACAGAGAACACACAGCGAACGCACACTAGGCAGGAAGCCATTCTTCCTAGCAGGATGCAAAGAGCAGAACACGAGGCTATGTAGAGGTGAATTCTGATTCCGACCTACCCTCTCTTTCCTAAGCCTGGCATGGACAACCTTATTCAGTGCAGTTGTAGGTCACACAGCTGGGAGATGGCCTTGTGGGATTTCATTCAGTTCTGTTGCTAAGAGTTGCAAGCCCTTGAGAGAAGCCCCTGGGCGGGTACAGGAGAAGAGTGGGGAGACTGGTCCCCTCCCAGCCTGTAGTTCTAACATCTGGATTGGCTGATGCCCTTGTGACCTGTCAGGTGTGCTGAGATCTCAAGCTCTCTAACCGCATGACTCACACTGTTTGGGCTGCTGCTGTCTGTGGAGACACCATGAAGTCATTGTACCTCCTAGCCAAACACGTGCCCAGGCACCTCCACTGCCTACTGAGGCCCAAGCTCCACAAAAGACATGTAGTCAGCGAGTGTGAGATCGTGGGCTGAGGTGGGGTGGGGCAAAAAAACGAAAAACAAAACAAAAAAAAAAACAGCCCTGTTGGAGACTGACACTTTACTAATGTTGACACCAGACATGTAGACCCATGTCCAGTACTTGCCTTCACTTGTGTGAACCCTCAGCTTTCTGTGAGCCCTACAGATGGTGTGTGTGGAAGAGGGCTCACAGCCAAGTGTGTGGCTCACGCCTACGTTTTAGTACCTAAGAGACAGAAGTGACGGGATCAGGAGTTTGGGGCCAGTCTAGGCTACCAAAGTGAGATCCAGTCCAGCTTGGGCTACATAACGAAAGCCTGTAGGAGTTTTTACCATGGACAAAAAGTAGAACTCACAGCTCCAGAAATACTGGGCTCCCACCAGGCAGAAAAGCAGAGCCAGATCAGCCCTTACCCGAGCTGCCTCACTTCCTGTCCTGTTAGGCCTCAGTCCACAGGTCATCACTTCCAAAACAAAGCCAGCACATCATAACTTCACTGCACTTGCACTTACATAATTCACACTATGGCGTTTTTGTTTTGTTTGTTTGTTTCTTTGTGTTTGATTTTTTTGTTTGTTTGTTTTTTGAGGCAAGGTCTTACATAGTCCAGGCTGGTCTCAAACTTGTAACCTAGAATGACCCTAAACTCCTAGTTCTCCTGCCCCATCTCTCAAGTGCTGACATTATAGTGTGTACCACTGTGTTTACCCCACCTTAGACATAGTCCCTCTATGTTGAGATTCTAGCCTCAGCTCATTATTCTCCGACCTCAGCCATCACCCTAAAGCAGTATATAGGCTGCCTTAGCCATGCATTTTAAGCGTACAACTCAATGATTTTGAGTAAATTCCGAGAACTGTGTGGTTGTCTGAACAATCTGTTTGGGGAATGCTTACATCACCACCCCAAATAGCTCCTGTTTGCTTTCTGTTGTCTCAGGCTGCCACCAGAGTCTGGGACATGGACGGACACACACACACACACACACACACACACACACACACAAACACACAAACACACACACACACAAACACACACACACAAACACACACACACACACACACACACACACACACACACACACACACCAATCTGCTTTCCGTCTCCATGGTTTTCCCTTTCCTAGAAGCTTCTCAGAAATGGACTCTGACAGTATGCAGCCATCTGTACCCACGTTCCTCCTGTGGTGTGTAGGTTTCCTCTCCAGGCTATCCTGGGGGCCAACGGTCTCCCTGTGCAGACCACAGAGGTGGTTTGTTGCATTGATGGCTATTTTCTATTCCTCCCTTGTACTATGGGTGTCAGCTGATTCCATTTATTTTTGTTTTTACATTGTTTTGGGCCAGGCGTGGTGGCGCATGCCTTTAATCCCAGCACTTGGGAGGCAGAGGCAGGCAGATCGCTGTGAGTTTGAGGCCAGCCTGGTCTACAAAGCTAGCCCACGACAGCCAAGGCTAACACAGAGAGACTCTGTCTTGAGAAACAAAAACAAAACAAAACAAAAAACATTGTTTTGGCCACAGAGCATGTGTGGGGGTCAGAGGACACCTTGCAGGAGATGGTCCTTTTCTTCTACCATGTGGGTCCTGGAAACTGAACTCATATCACTCACATCATCAGGCTTTCTGGCAAGTCCCTTTACCCTCTGAGTGGCTCCCTAGCTCCTGGCTTTTGCCTGCGGAGGAGTGCTATGTCACAGCTAAGTTCGGTCCTCACGGGGACAGACATTTTCATTTCACTGGATACTAGGAGTGGAACTACTGGGTGGCACTCGATATGTGTGTTGACATCTCAGGAAACTAAGCTAGCTGTCTTCCAAAGTGGCTGTGTCACTGCAGTTCTTCCAAGCAGCACATAACGTAGCACCTCATCTGTAATCTACCAAAAGTTCCCAAGCTTCTCAGGGGTGCCACACTACACAGGGGTGCCCCTGTCTCCCAGGGCTGTGGCATTAAGCCAGCAGAGCACTTGCTTTTTTCCAAGGCCCTGGTGGTAGACACCTCACCCCCAAGCTCTCCCTGTTTGGTGCTTTTGGTTAACAGCATAGGGAAGGGGTGAGCCCTTTTGGCTCACGGTTTTCCTCCATGGTCCCTGCTCCATTACTTTCAGGCCTATGGCAAAGCAGGACAGTGTGGTGAAGGAGCTGCTTGCTTCCTGGCAGTGGGGAAGGGGCTGAGAGGGGAGGAAGGGGCTGGGGACAGATGTCCTCTTCAAGGGTACATTCCCGTGCCAGTGGTGCGCTTTTTCCACCAAGACTCTACCTCTCAGTTTCTACCACCTTCTGATGGTGCAGTGTGAGTTCAAGGCCAGCCTGGTCTACAATGCGAGTCCAGGACAGCCAAGGCTACACAGAGAAACCCTGTCTCAAAAAACCAAATAAATAAATAAATAAATAAATATACATTAATATGTATTACTTACATGTAACAGGTTCCATTGTGCCATCTGCATAAGCACATACGATGCATTTCCATGCTTATCGGCTCCCTCCTGTGACTCTCTTTCATCCCATGCCCACTCCTGCTGATTCCCCTCTGTCTTGTGAAGAAACACAGTGACCAAGACCACTTCTGAGAGGAAACCCTTAACAGGTGGCTTGCTTAAAGTTGCAGAAGGTGACTCCGTGCCATTATGGCAAGGAGAATGGCGGGAGGCAGGCAGGCATGACGCCGACGCAGCAGCTAAGGGCTCACCGCCTGATCTGAAAGTTGCAGATGGGGTGGGGGCTGGTATGGGCTTTTGAACCCTCAAAGCCCACTCCCAGTGACACACCTTCAACATAGCCACACCTCCTATTTTCCCCCAAAAACAGTTCCACCAACTGGAGACCAAGCATTCAAAGATATGAGCTTGTGGGGGCTGTTCTTATATAAACCACCACAGCTACCTTTCCCCAAACAGCCTCCCTTCTACTTTCGTACCATTATTATAACCTAGTGCATTTCACTCGTTGCTTACCTCGTATGGTATGGTTGAGGGCTTGCTGACCCAAGCATGGATAGATACCTTAGCAGTGACTATAACACTAAGGAAAATGTCTCTCCCTCCTCTAAGATTACTCCTCTGGTCTGTCTGTCTGTCTGTCTTTAATTTTTCTTTTATTTATTTATTTATTTATTTTTTATTTTTGGTTTTTCGAGACAGGGTCTCTCTGTGTAGCCTTGGCCATCCTGGACTCACTTTGTAGACCAGGCTGGCCTCGAACTCACAGCGATCCGCCTGCCTCTGCCTCCCGAGTGCTGGGATTAAAGGCGTGCGCCACCACGCCCGGCTTTAATTTTTCTTTTAATCATGTTGGTGTTTTGCCTGCATTTATGTCTGTGTGAAGATGCTGGATCCCAGAGTGACAGGTGGTTGCGAGCTGCCATGTGGATGCTGGGAATTGAACCTGGGTCCTCTGGAAGAGCAGGCAGTGCTCTTAAACGCAGAGCCATCTCTCCAGCCCCTCCTCTGTTCTTTCATTTACCATATAATCTTGTTTTCTTGTAGTGAATGTGTGCAACCTGTGAGCTCTTTTAATAAATAAATATATCTGAAAGAAAGAGAGGGCGGGAAGAAGAAAGGAGAAAGAGAGAAAGAGACAGACAGAGTGAGAGAGAGAGAGAGAGAGAAAGGGTAGCGAGCATACCCTGGGCAGGCACACCAATAGTGACAAAGGCCCGGCCGTGTAGAAGCTGCCAGAATGTTGGTATAAGACAGGGAAGCAAGGGGAAGAAAACCTACCACAAACAGAGCAACACTGGACTGTCAGGCCGTGAGTACCAGGCCAGAGAGCTGCCCTTGACCTTGTGGCCACAGAGCCTCACACTAGTTCAGGTCTCTGGGGAATCCTCATGCATGTTCCTAGGAAGAGGCTTCCGCTGGGATTTTTGGAATGCAGGCCTTCCCTTTTACTTAGAACTAGCTAGAAGGCGCCCCAATGGCCCAGCCCACCGCCCAGAGCTGCCTGGCCTGAGCCAGTGCCTTGGTCGGTCTGTTTGACAGGGGGTGGAGATGAGGAAATCAGGAAGTGGGACTCAGCATGCCTGACTTCTTCAGTGTGGTGAGCTCAGCTCTGGGGCCTGGGAGAAGTCCATGTGCCTGGAGGGTGCTTCCAACTTGAACTAAGAATTTTAATGTCGCTAAAGCAACCACAGACATCAAACAGCACACTCCCAGCCTGTGACAGGAGATCATTTCAATTGCAAATTATAAAAATAGATGATTCATTCTTTCTTTCTTTCTTTCTTTTTTTCTTTATTTTTTTTTTCCGAGACAGGGCTTCTCTGTGTAGCCTTGGCTATCCTGGGCTCGCATTGTAGACCAGGCTGGCCTTGAACTCACAGGGATCCACCTGCCTCTGCCTCCTGAGTGCTGGGATTAAAGGCATGTGCCACCATGCCTGGCGAGATAGATGATTCTATAAAGCAAACCCCCCCCTCATTTTTGATACAAGGAGTGCATATATTTGAACACATTACTTTTTTTTTTTTGAGACAGGGTCTCTCTGTGTTAGCCTTGGCTGTCCTGGACTCACTTTGTAGACCAGGCAGAGACAGGCGTGTGAGTTTAAGGCCAGCCTGCTTTTTTTTTTTTTTTTTTTTTTTTTCTGTGACAGTGTTTCTCTGTGGAGCTCTGGCTGCCCTGGAGTCACTTTGTAGACCAGGCTGGCCTCGAACTCAGGAAGATCTGTCTGCTTCTGCCTCTAGAGTGCTGGGATTAAAGGCGTGCGCCATCACACCCAGCCAGTCTGCTTTATATAGCAAGCTCCAGGTCAGGTCAGGCTATATGGTGAGATCTTGTCTCACAAAGCAAACTAACAAACAAATGTGATACCCAAGTTGGGGAGCCAGGGTCATTCTTTGCTCTCTTCTTTACTGCTTGCTATTCCTCTTCTCCCCTCCCCAGGTCTGAGAGTCCAGGCAGAAACCCACAGGCTGGCAGGAGCGGAGGACAGGCTGCTGGCATGGAGCATGGCTGCCCTCTGGTGGTGACCTGAAGTGAGCAATATGAGGGGAGGGGTGTGGCAAGGGCTAAAGAGCTAAGGAGTGAGTGGAAGAAGCTTCTAGGTATCTGGTGGAGAGTGACAGAGCCAGAATAGAACGTCAGACATATTCTTCTGGCCTCTCCACCTGAACACAGATACAACATGTGAGCATGTGAGTGCACACACACACACACACACACACACACACACTTTTATTCTGGTTGGCTTGGAACTCAATATATAGAACCAAGCTGGCCTCAAATTCACAGAGCTCTGCCTGTCTCTGCCTCCCAAGTGCTGGGATTAAAACCATAGGCTACCATTGCAGTCCCCAAATGGTGGTGGTGGTTGTTTGTTTGTTTGTTCCTTTTTTTTTTTTGATTGTTTGTTTCTTTGTTTGCTTGGTTTGGTTTTATCGAGACAGGGTTTCTCTGTGTAGCCTTGGCTGTCCTGGACTCACTTTGTAGACCAGGCTGGCCTCAAACTCACAGAGATCAGCTTGCCTCTGCCTCCTGAATGCTGGGATAAAAGGCATGCACTACCACACCTGGCTTTGTGTTTTGTTTTGTTTTTTAAATATAGAAATAAGATCAAGCCCGGGGCATGGTGGTGCACGCCTTTAATCCTAGCACTTGGGAGGCAGAGGCAGGTGGAGCCCTGTGAGATTGAGGCCAGCCTGGTCTACAAAGTGAGTCCAGGACAGCCAAGGCTACACAGAAAAACTCTGTCTCAATAAAACAACAACAAAAAAGAGCCACTTCTGTGGCTCTCCTCCGCGACCAGCATGATACACCCCTCAAAATCTCCATGGGGGTTAAAGCAGTAGTGGGCCCTACAAGCCGCCCAACTCTTCCCAGCGAGGATGGACATCCTGCCCAGTGGACATCCAGCCTATTTGGTAGAGTGCCTGCCCAGTGTGCACAGAGCCCTGGGGTTCATGCCCCATCATATAAACCTGAAAGGTGGACGCAGGAAGATCAGGAACAGGAAGATCAGAAGTTCCCACCTGTTTTCAGGTACATAGTGAGTTTGAGGCCAGCCTGGGCTACACACACATGGGGGGAGGAGGGTGGCAGGGGGGGAGAGAGAGACAGAGAGAGACAGAGAGAGAGAGAGAGAGAGAGAGAGAGAGAGAGAGAGAGAGAGAGAGAGAGAGAGAGAGAGAAGAAAAATGATCTTTCGTGCTGGAGAGATATGTCGGTAAAGTACTTTCATTGTAAGTGTGAGGGACTGAATTCGATCCCAAAGGCCCACATAAAAATTAACAAAACAAAACAAACCAACAATGGAAAGATAGAGATGCCCGCTCTCAAAAATTAAGGAAGGAAGGAAGGAAGAAAAAGCAGGGCATGGAGATCCATTCTTGTAATCCGAGTGCTGGGGAGACAGAAACTGGCAGGTTCCTGGTGCTTTCTGGCCAGCCAGCTTAGCCTACTGGGAGTGATGCCGCAGGCCTTTAATCCCAGCACTCAAGAGGCAGAGACGGATCCCTGTGAGTTCGAGGCCAGCCTCGTCTACAAAGCCAGTCCAGGACAGCCAAGGCTACACAGAGAAATCTTGTCTCAAAACAAAAACAAAAACAAAACAAAACCAAAAAAAGGTGTATTGTCTCTGAGAGGGTGTTCTTTGGCTTCATATGCATGCTCGTGTGCACACACACATATGCATCTATGCACCTGCCTGCCATGGATACCACATACATACGCACACACAGAAAACAGCTGTGCATAGACAGCATGCTATCATGCCCGAACTACAGAATCGTAGATGCTGACATGTGTGGGGTCCTGTGCCCATGTACAGGGTACAAAGCAGTTTGGAAAACAGTGTGCACACAGGACCATATGTTCCTTCTCAAGCTTGTGTTTTCTTGTTTTTGTTTTGTTTTGTTTGTTTTGTTTTCTACGACAATCACCTATTGCTTTTGTAGTAAGAGACAAACGGGAGCTGGGCCTGTGGCTCAGGCTTGTAATCCTCACTAATTGGGAGGCCGAGGCATAAATTCAAGGTCAGCCAGGGCTACAGAGTAAGAGAGTGTGTTTGAGGCAATCCTGGTCAACTTGGTGAGACTCTGTTTCGAAATAAAAATTGAAGAAAAAGAGATGGAGGAGGGATGGGGAGGAGGAAGAGAGGAAGAGGAGCGGTGGGGAGGAGGAAGAAGAGGGGGCAGGCTGCAGAACGCTCTAGGTTCAGTCCTCGGTACCGGAAAACGGAAAAGAAAAGTGGGCATGGCGGCATACACTTTTGATGCCAGCTCTTAGAAGGCAGGCAGGCAGGCAGACCTCTGAGTTCTAGGCTAGCCTGGTCTACATAGAGAACTCCATGCCAATCAGAGCTACAGGTGTCACAGCAAACAGGATGAGACCCTGTCTCAAAAAAAGAAGGGAAGGAAGGAAGGAAGGAAGGAAGGAAGAAGGAAGGCAGACAGACAGACAAAGTTTTCTTCTAGGAAAAAAAATGGATGACTTAGGTACTACATGTATGTGTGTGCGTGTTTCTGTGTGTGTGTGTGCGTGTATGCTTGCATGTGGATGCCAGAGGACCAAGAAGAACGTCAGGTGCCCTGCTCAGTCATTCTACCCTGTATTCCCTTAAGACAGTGTTTCTCACAGGACCTGGTGCTAGGCTGGTGGCCAGCAAGTCCCAGCCATCTTATTTTTGCACCCCCCCCAAAGTATTGGAGTTACAGGCACATGTGTATCTGTGTCCAGTTCTTACATGGGTCCCAGGGGATTCGAACTCAGGTCGTGATGCTTAGACAGCAGGTCTCACACACTATCATTTCCCAGCTAGTGTCCATCTTCCTTTTGAGGTAAGGGCTCTCACTGGCTTGGGAGTCACCAAGTAGGCTGGGCTGTTTGGTCGGTGAGCCCCAGGGATCTGCTGCTGTCTGTCTGTACAGCACTGGGATTCCGAGCTTGTGCCACCATGTCCAGCTCTGTCCATTCGTGTTACTCGGGTCCCTGAGCTTGTGGGACAAGCGTGTCACAGAGACAGCCATCCCCTCAGCCCCTCGATACTATTTATTTTTAACATTTATTTATTTATGTGTGTGTGTGTGTGTGTGTGTGTGAGTTTGCGAGTTGTGTGGCCTCATGCACATGTAGAGGTCAGGGGCTAACCTGTGAGAGTTGCTGGTTCTCTCCAACCATGTGGGTCCCTGGGATCCAGGTCTTTTGGCTGAGCCGTTCCACTGTACTGATATCACCTTAAAAAAAAAAAAAGATTAAAAAAAAAAAAGATTTACTTTTATTTTATGCATATGCTTATTTTGCCTGAGTGTATGTGATAGAGGCTAGAATAGGATATTGGATTATGTGGAACTGGAGTTACAGACAGTTGTGAGCCACCATGTGGGTGCTGGGACTCAAACCTGGGTCTTCTGGAAGAGCCAACCAGGCCACTACTACTTACTGAAGTGACTCTCTATGTGGCCAGATGAAAAGTTGAGGTTCACGCATACACTCCATCATTTTGCCATGTAGCTACCTGCACCCCCCCCCAAGGTTCTAAGAGTTTCTGAGCACAGATTTATGCCCACCCAGGGACATGTCTGGGGACACGTTAGTCATCTGGATGAGTGAGGGGATTGCAAGGTGGATTGTGTTGGAAGAAAGGACACAGCTCCTTGAGAAGGGTTGTCACACACTTGGCCCGTCCTCAGGATCATCATGCAGAGCCTCCCTGAGAAGAGACTCCTTGAGGTGATCTCTGACAGATAGGAGCTAACTGGGTGAAGGGAGGGAAGGAGAGAGGTCCAGGCGACCTGTATCAGCAGAAGTTCTGAGGTAAGTAAGGATGCTGTGGATCTGGCCATGGTGCTGGAGTGCCCAGGAGGTGGGGAGTGCCCAGCAGACGCCAGAGCAGGTGACCTTGTAGGCTGTACTAAGGATTTAGAGCTTGTCCCTCTCCCCCAAATGGCCACCATCTGTGTTTCAGATAGAATGATGTCACAATCAAATGCATCAGTCTGCTGCTGTGTGGTGAGCATACTGAATGGGGGACTGCTGGACACAACGCCAGGAAGCCTGGAGCTGCTATGGCGACTGTACAGTGGAGGCTTGGGAGAGATGCTGAGATGGGTGGGCAGGCCACGGTATGGATGGATAAGGGCAAGGGAGGGGGCTTTCCTGAAGAGTACTGGGTTTATGGGTGGAGTGTGCTAGAGGGTCAGACTGGGGAGATCAGAGTTGACAAGCTGAGAGTGAGATGTGTTTAAGGTGCCCATGTAGAGACAAGTGCAGGCAGCTGGATGCCCCACTTGGGATCAGATGAAAGGTTAAGCCAGAGGAAGGCCTCAACATCCCTGCAAGATTGACAGGTGAGCTTGCCAAATCACCTTGATGACTGCAGTACCTAGAAGAGAACGGGATGAAAGGGAGGATCTGAGACAGGGTGAGGGAGCACCAGTGATCATCAAAGAGGACTGAGAAGTAGAAACGGGAGGGAGCAAAACCAAGTGGAGTCATGACCTGTACAGGATGCATCCCTGGGTGTCAAGTGCTGCCAAGAAAGAGGTCAGATGTGCTGAGGCTGGACATCTGGTTAAGGAACACTCCATCAGCCTGACTTGGGGAACATGGGACAAAATCCAGAACAGCCCTCTCAGAAAGAAAAGGAAAGAAATGGGTAACTTCTTTTATTTTCTGAGAAAGGAGAATTGCTTAGTAGCCCCAAGCTGGCCTTGAACTCTTGTTTTATTTTGTTTGGTTTTGGTCTTTGGTTTTCCCAGACAGGATTTCTCTATTGCAGCCTTGGCTGTCCTGGATTCATTTTCTAGACCAGGCTGGCTTCAAACTCACAGAGATCCACCAGCTTCTGTCTCCCCAAGTATGGCCTTGAACACTTGATCCCTCCTTCCTCAGCTTACCAGTATTTGGGGTTACAGAAGCAGAAATTTTGGGGGGGTTGTCATTTGTTTGTTTTTGTGGCATCCGGCACCAAACTCAGGGTCAGCACTCTGCCATGGAGCTATATTCCTGGGCCCCCCTTCCTCCCCACACCTAGTATAAGGCAGAGTTTCATGCACTCCAGGCTGACACTGAATTCCATATGTAGCTGAGGATGATCTTGAACTCTTGATCTTTTGAGGGTGTGCCACTGAGAGTAGAAAAGAGCAGGCAAGCCGTGCTTGGGAACAGGGCTCCAGGAGAATGAGAAACTTCAGTTTTTAAGGAGCTGGGGCTGTTCTGAAGCCCAAGCAAAGCTGGGTTAACTGACTGTCTGTCTGTCTGTCTGTCTGTCTGTATGTCTGTATGTCTATAATCTATCGTCTACCTACCTACATATTTACATATCATTTATTTACCTATTTTTTTCCAGAGCTGAGGACCGAACCTGGGGCCTTGCGCTTGCTAAGCAAGTGCTCTACCACTGAGCTAAATCCCCAACCCCTATTTACCTATTTCTATCATTGTCTGTCTGTCTGTCTGTCTGTCTGTCTATCTATCTATCTCCTTGTCATATTGCCAAATTGGTCTCTAACTCCTAGATCAAGCAATCTTCCTGCCTTGGATTCCTGAGTAGTTAGGTTTACAGGCTCTGGCCCTAAATGCTCTGGTTTTATTTTGTTTTGCCTATCTTTATCCCTTGGTGAAGTGACTTTATCTTAGTATCTTAGTTTCCAATTTACAAAAGCAACTGGCCTTGGTGGCACATGCCTATAATCCCAGCATTTGGGGAGGCAGAGGCAGGTGGATTGCTGTGAGCTCAAGGCCAGCCTGGTTGACAAAGCAAGTACTGGACAACCAAGGGTACACAGAGAAACCCTGTCTTGAAAAACAAACACAAACACAATCAACAACAACAAACAGTTGCTGATTCCTGGATTTGGTTTGGTCTGGCTGTCAAGGTCTTCCCCAGGCTGATTTTGTTTGTTTGTTTTGTTTGTTTGTTTGTTTGTTTTTCAAGACAGGGTTTCTCTGTGTAGCCTTGGCTATCCTAGACTCGCTTTGTAGACCAGGCTGGCCTTAAACTCACAGCGATCCTCCTGCCTCTGCCTCTCAGAGTGCTGGGATTAAAGGCGTGCCACCACGTCCACCACCCCCAAACCCCTTGACCCCCATGTTGAGTGTTGGGAAGGGTGGCTTAGTGACCAGCTATGAACAGGAAAACTGTAGGTGGTTGGTTGGTTGATTTTTAAAACAAACTGACCAGCAGGGGGCAGCAGATAAACACCCAGGGCAGACCAAAGCTGCTTTGAGATATGGTACCCAAGAGAGCAATGCCCAGGACATTTCTGAAGCCCCAGTTCGTGGAACAGAGTAGGAATGGAGCCAACCCAGATTGTGTAGAGAGCAACCAGGTCCAGCCCAGCCACCGTACATGAGCCGGGAGGGTGACAAGCATCTGGTGAGGGTTCGGGGCTCTCTATAGTGGATGGGATGAAGAACACAGCTGCATTTAATAACTGCTTGGATGAGTGGGGCAGTGGGATAGGGGAGCAGACCTGTCCAGCGACTGAGGGGACAGAATCTAGGCTGAGACAGGGGAGGGGCTAGGGAATGAATGGAATAGGCTGGCAGGACCACCTGGGCTGTGGGTTAGAGTTGGCATCAGGGAGAAGGGCTCAGAAGCAGGGCAGGAGGGGGGAGGGCAGAAAAGGAGAAGGGAGCTCCAGGGGTAGTCAGGAGCCAGCAAGGTCAGGCCTGCTGCCAGAGCCCCAGAGCCCTACCTGTGGTGGAGGGCCAGGTGTGGGGACAGTGGCCCATCACACTTGACTCCCTTGGCCATGCATAGCCTCTTCTTCCCTTCCCTTTTCCCTTCTTGTCCCTTGCGGTCCTTCACTATCATCTCAGAAGACTTAGGCCCAGAGCCTTCTCTCTCAGAGATGCAAATCCATACCAGGCCACAAGTACCATCTCCCCGAGCTTGCGGACCCACAGCAATGGTCATATGCAAGGTGGCCCAGAAGCATCCGAGACCCACAACTGCCAGGGATGGATGAGCTCCCCGCATTGTCATGCCCAGTGGCTTCCTTTATGGAGGAGGAAACCATGACACAAAGTCCCTTGCAGCCTGGTGAGGCCTTAATGCGGATGCAGCTGTTCCCTTCCTGGATTGCAGCATCAGGCATAGTTAGCTACGCTGCGGCCACAGCTCCCTCAGCCTGGCAAATCCAGACTCCTAACACCTCCAAAGGAGGTATTCTCAGGACAGAAAATGCTGCCACGCCTCCTTGGGAACTTATTTTTAAAATACCCCATGTCTCAGTTCTAAAGCAAGGGGTTCAGAATAAAGAGGGTGCAGTTAACTGTTTTAATTCAACAGGATAATCTTACTTTCAAAACTGAGAACAAACTGAAAGAATGCAATCATAGGCTCTTCTCACCTTGAACACAAAGGTGAGAAAATCCGGCAAAATATCAGTTAGCTCAATCCTATGTTTATTTTATTTTTTTAAAGTACCACCTAGTGGGGTTTATCCCAGATAAGAAAGGAGAATTAACCTTCAGAAAATGCAGCCATTAAGTTCTCCAGGTTAATCAACGGACTAAAGGAGAAAAGCCGCAAGATCATCTAGCTGAAGGCACGTGGACCACCCCCCCCCCAAAAAAAAAAAAAGCTTTTCAGAAAGTCACAATCATTTCCATTCTCAAAAATCTTTAGTAAACCAGGAATAAAAAAACAAAAAAACAAAAAAACCTGGCGGGTAGTGGTGGTGCACGCCTTTAATCCCAGCACTCGGGAGGCAGAGGCAGGTGGATCGCTGTGAGTTCGAGGCCAGCTTAGTCTACAAAGTGAGTCCAGGACAGCCAAGACTACACAGAGAGACCCTGTCTTGAAAAATCAAAAAAAAAAAAAAAAAAGTACATATTTATGAAGTATTTGTGGTCAAATCCAGGGCTTTGTGCATGCTAGGGGGTACCCAGCTTTACTCCCAGCTTACTATCTTCTTTTGTTTGTTTGTTTTTCTCTTTTGAGGGTCTCATTATGTAGCTCAGGTTGGCCTTGAATTTCTATTTTGGTCTCCCAAATACTTGTATTACAGGCATATAGCATTGTGAAACCCAAAATTATTATTGTTCTATTGATATTATTACTGTTATTATTACAGATAAGTTCTCACCATGAAGCCTTGACTGTTCTAAAATTCCCAACGTAGACCAGGCTGCCCTTGAACTTTTGCAATCCTCCTTCCTTTGTTTTCTCAAGGCTGGGACTGCAGGCATGAATTACCATGCCCAGCTCCCAAAATATATCTTTTTTTTCAAGACAGGGTTTCTCTGTGTGGGCCTGGCTGTCCTGGAACTCATTCAGTAGACGAGGTTGTCCTCAAACTCAAAAGATCCACCCGTCTCTGTCTCCCAAGTACTAGGACTAAAGGTATGTGTTACCATTGCCTAGCCAAAATATATTCTTTTTTTTTTTTTAAGATTTATTTATTTAGGGGGCTGGAGAGATGGCTCAGAGGTTAAGAGCACTGTCTGCTCTTCCAAAGGTCCTGAGTTCAATTCCCAGCAACCACATGGCGGCTCACAACCACCTGTAATGAGATCTGGTGTCTTCTTGTGGTGGGCAGGCACACATGTGGGCAGAATACTGTATAAATAATAAATAAATCTTAAAAAAAAAAAGGATTTATTTATTTATTATTATGTGTACAGTGCTCTGCCTGCATGTTCACCTGCAGGCCAGAAGAGGGCATCAGATCACATTATAGATGGTTGTAAGCCACCATGTGGTTGCTGGGAATTGAACTCAGGACCTCTGGAAGAGCAGTGGAAGAGCAGTGCTCTTAACCGCTGAGCCATCTCTCCAGCCCTGTATATTCTTTTTTTTTTTTAATATTTATTTATTGTATATGAGTGCTTTTATCTGCAGAAGAGGGCATCAGATCACATTATAGATGGGTTTTGAGGTACCATGTGGTTGCTGGGAATTGAACTCAGGACCTCTGGAAGAGCAGGCGACGCTCTTAACCACTGAGCTATGTCTCCAGCCCCAGCCCTGTATATTCTTAAAGGAATCCAGGAACAGATGGAGTATGCCTGATGCTGTAGTTAATAGTTCATTTTACTCTCAGGGTCTTGCTGACATTATGAAGAAGTGTAAAGATGGTAAGATAAGAGGCAAAATGGTCATTACCTACAGATTATATAGTTACCCACACAGAAAAACCGATACAATAATTACCAGGTCAAAGATTCACCTTTGAAAACTGATAGCACGTTTCCATGTCAGCACAACCAACTCTAAGACACAAAGGGAAATTAAAAAAAACCTGAAGTACCCAGAGATTAACTAGCTAGCTTCCTCTTTCTCCTTTTTTCTTCCTTTCTAGAAAAATCTAGTTCTAAAGTTGTTAGGTGGGCATTTGTGAAGAGGGTTGGTGCTCCAGTACAGGAGTCTGGAAGCCTGGTGTGAAATGCTGGTGCCCAGGCAGGATGGGAGTGGAGACAGGGTTCCCTAGTTCCTGCCACTGACAAGGGCTGAGATCCTGGCTTCTAAGTACTGTTCTCCACCAAAGGCCCCTTGTCTCCTTGAACAAATAAATGGTGGATCCTGAGAATGTGACCCAGGAATGATGAGGTTAACAGTTAATGACAGCTAGGGGAGGGAGAGTCCGTTTTCTTTGAGTGTCTAGTCCCTGGCAGGTTGACGCTATTTCAGTGGACGGCCCTGCTCCTGTGCCTGCACAGACAGTACTAGCTGCACTCGGAGAGTTAATGAAAACAAAAGGAGGAAAGGAGAAAAGAGGGGCTGGAGAGGTGGCTTAAGAGTTGAAAGCAACCTGGTCTACAAAGTGAGTCCAGGACAGCCAAGGCTAACACAGAGAGACCTTGTCTCGAAAAACCAAAAAAAAAAAAACCAAAAAAAAAAGAGTTGAAAGCAGAGGACCAGAGCTCAGTTCCCAGCACCCATGTATGGTGGTTCAAGGGCATCTGTAACTCAAGATTTGGAGCATTTAATGCCTCCCGGTCTCTGTAGGCATGTGTATACACATGCGCGCGCGCACACACACACACACACACACACACACGTGCGTGCACACACACACACATACAAATGAGAACAAAACTTTATTGGGAAAGGGATGTGAGCGGGGACCCAGGAGAAGTTGAAAAGAGGGGTGCATACACTTGAAATACATGTATGCACATATGAAATTCAGAGAGAATAAATAAAAATAGCATAATGAAAAAAAAAGGACAGCGGGGCCATGTTATAAGGCAATAACATCCAACTTGAAAGGACACTCACTGGTCAGCGAAGGGAGAATTTAGGGACAGAACTGGTAACGACAGGATTAGGTTGAACAGAACAGAAAGCCAGGAGCCTGGCTGTAGCTGGATGAGAATAGAATAATCAATAGAATCATCATATAATTCAAGAGGACATGCCTGTGCTCTAGCAATTGCATGTCGGATGGGCAAAAGCAAGCAGGTGAGCTTCCTGGAGGCAGCCCACTCGTTTCTGCGTGGCCGATGAGTGGGCGTGTCCCTGGCTTAGGCAAAGCCCCAAGGACTTAGCCCCATGCTTACTGTTGCTATACTGCCTTTCCATACTTGTCCCATATGCCTGGCATAACACAGGTGAGCACGAATAGACCCTCACCGCCTATAGCATAATCGTATCCCTCCGTAGACGCAACTCTTTCTGTTGGGCAGATTTCCGTAGATGATTTTCTAATTCCTGAATTGATTCAGATAACTTTAAAACCCTCCTGCCAAAAAAAAAGCAAAAACTGCTAGGAGCTCTGTGAACCTCCACGTGAATTACGCCAAGAAGAAAACAAGATCGGAACAAATTAATAACCAAGGAAGTACATTCATTCGAGGTTTAGTCCAAGGATAAGGCTCAGGTGTACACCACGATAAGAAAGACCATATGAATACAGAAACAAAGAGTAAATGGTTAGCTAGACAAGACAAGACAGACACCTGTTTCTTGGGAAAACCTTGACATAAAAAAAAAAAAATTGCTTTGAGCACATAATGTACATTTGAAATAAGAAAAAGTTAAAAACTCCTGCTTTGAATTCATAATGAGCATATAGATAAACCACTGCTTTAGACATTTTTTGTTTTTGTTTTTTTTTTTTGTGACAGGGTTTCTCTGTGTAGCCTTGGCTGTCCTGGACTCGCTTTGTAGACCAGGCTGGCCTCGAACTCACAGCGATCCACCTGCCTCTGCCTCTGGCTCTGAAGTGCTGGGATTAAAGGCGTGGGCCACCACACCTGGCTGCTTTAAATTTATAATAAACAAAAGTATCTAGTTAGCTATGGTTCTAATGAAAGAATTTACCATTAATAGTCCTTCTGTCACTCCCTTTTTATGTAACAATTGTATCTATTCTTTTTTTTTTTTTTCAAGACAGGGTTTCTTTGTGTAGCCTTGGCTGGCCTGGACTCACTTTGTAAATCAAACTGGCCTTGAACTCACAGAGATCCCCTGCTTCTGTCGCCCAAGTGCTGGAATTAAAGGCGTGCACTACTACGCCCAGCTTTGTTCCAGGTTTTATACCCTTTAAGACAAAGGTTTTCTGTGTAAGAAAGATTATTTCATCCAAGAATAGAGCTGGGTGTGGTGTTTACTTATTGCTTTTAATTATCAATATTATTAGTATTACTGGCTAGCAATCAATCAAGGCACAGATACTTGTTATATTTTAAAATAGCCTTAGTTAACCGGGGCAGGGCAGACATTAATCCTCTAAACTACTTCCCATAGTGGGGCAGGAATGGGATCCCTGCCTCAATCCCATGCCATCTGCTTTCAATAACTTCTATCAAGATACCTCCCATCCATAATCTCAAATACTTCATCTGGGCTGAATCTCCATCCATGCCTGCCATGTGTTTCTCTTCCATCTAACCAATGGCGGCCTTCCTCTCCTCCCTCTCGGGACCCTTTGGTCTTCCTCTTCTTCCTCTTCCCAGGATTTCTCTCTCTCCCTTAAGCCAGGGAATCTTGGCCACACCTCTGTCTCCTTTGCCCTGCCCAGGTGGGATGGCTTTTTGTCAGTTAAAAGGTGGGTCACAGAGACAGCAAGCAGTAATTAGCATCAAAATACATCAGACCATCCCCCAACATTTGCTAAGCACTTACTATGTGCCAAGAGCTGCTGATGTTAAGCTTGTCTCCATGCCATGAGACATTGAGGAATTTTATACCAATTTTTTTTTTTCGAGACATGGTTTCTCTGTGTATCCTTGGCTGTTTTGGATTCGTTTTGTAGACCAGGCTGGCCTCGAACTCACAGCGATCTGCCTGCCTCTGCCTCCCGAGTGCTTGGATTAAAGGTGTGCACCACCATACCCAGCTTATACCAATTTTCTAACTGAGGAAACTGAGCCTTGAGCTTGGGCCTGTGACCCTTGGACAATGAGAAGAGATGGCCATTTTAACACATGGGAAAAGGGAGGCTCAGAGAGGCAAAGTGACTTGACTTGGGTCACACAGCAAGTAAGTGATGGGGTAAGATTGTGAGCCATCCTGAAGGCTCTCTTTGAAAGAGATGGTCCAGGAGCTGGGTGAGACAGCTCTGTGTATAAAAAGGTACCTGTTGCCAAATCTGAGGACCTGAGTTCGAGTCTCAGGACCCACATAGTAGAAGGCGAGAACTGACTCCCGACAGTTGTCATTTTACCACCAGTGTACCATGGTATATGAACACACACACACACATACACACACACACACACACACACACACACACACACACAGACCACATGTACAACAGAGGAACAAAGACACAATTACAAAAAAAAAAAAAACTTAAACCGGGTGCGGTGGCGCATGCCTTTAATCCCAGTACTCAGGGAAGCAGAGGCAGGAGGATCTCTGTGGGTTTCGAGGCTAGCCTCATCTACAGAGTCCAGGACAGCCACAGCTACATAAAGAAACACTCTTTTGAAAAACCAGCCACCATGCCTGGCCCAAACGAAAAACTTTTTAAAAGATAAGGTCCGGCCCAGCCCAGTCTGAATCTGGTTTCTAGTCTGAATCTGGGTCAGGAGAGGAGGCCAGTGAGGGTAGAAAAATGTCACATTGCTCCACAAATGAGCAGATAACGCAGAGCAGAGTCCCTGACCAGAGCCCTTCCCAGCCCTCAGGATCCATGATGTAAGCTGGATTATACAGCCCTGGGTTCCAGTGAGAGACTCCACCTCCGTATAAGAAGTAGACAGAAAAAGAAGAAACCTACAATCAACCCCTGCCCTCGCCATGAAACATCACATATGTATACATGCACCTGCACACACATGAACATGAGCACACACACACACACACACACACACACACACATAGTCATGACCTTTTTTTGTTGTTGTTGTGGCTGCTGACAAAGCAAGCCCTAGACCAGCAGCATGGTCATGGGGAACCCAGCAGACGGATGACCTGTAGTTTAGCCGGGGGTGGGGGGGTCTCCTCAAGGCAAGAAGCTAGAATAGTTTTCTCTACAGTCTGTCCAGTCCATCTGCCCGCACCCTGGAGCTCCCTCACGCTCCGCCTCCTGTTATGAACACCTGCTTGGTGGAGCCAGTGAGATGGCTCAGCACAGAACAGGACTCACCCACCCACACTGACAACCGGAATTCCATGCCTGGGACCCACATGGTGGAGGAAGAGAAAGGGCACCCATGAAGTGTCCTCTGACTTCCACACATGCACAGGGGCCCCCCAAAAACAAACAAACAAACAAATGTAAAAAATAAGAGTCATTTGCTTTGTGCTGGGACCAGAGCTAAGAGCGTTCTTGAACCCCAGAGGAAAGATCTTCTCTTTTTAGCCGTTTTGATTTTTTTAAACAGGTGCTCGGCTAAGGAAGTTTAAGTCACTAAACACAAAGTTACATTTTAACTGCACAATCCCTACCCAGTCATGTCTCTTCAGGGGCACAAAGAGCACCCCGTATTCTACACATAACTCACCCCAGAGAAAAGGTACCAAGAACGGGATGGGTGAATAAACACAAGCACTGTTGGACAGTGTTCTGGAACCTTCCAAAGCACTTGGACAGTCACGGCACATAGAGGAACTTCCTGAAGACCTGTCATTCATCACTTTCTTCACCACATTTGCTCTCCTTGTCTGCATGCCTCAGCACTGGCTACTAGAACTTTCTGTATGAGAGAGAGCCCTACACTTAAATGGCTGAGGACTGTGCCCACTGGCCCCGGGTGGCTACTGGGCACTTAAAATGTGGCTACTAATGGGGGAATGGGCTCTTTAGTGGCATTCATTTTTAATTAATGTAAATTTATGCATAAATCACTACCTGTGGCCAGTGGCTGTGGTGTTGGACAGTACAGCTGTGTGACTTTTTTAAACCACATAAGAAGACTCTGCAGACAGATGTCCGACTCATCACCCCCAAATGCCTGGGCTTCTGTCGTTGGCATAGGGATGCTCAGCGTGCTACTGCCACCACACTTAAAAATGTTATCCCTAGGGGGCTGGAGAGATGGCTCAGAGGTTAAGAGCGCTGCCTGCTCTTCCAAAGGTCCTGAGTTCAATTCCCAGCAACCACATTGTGGCTCACAACCATGTACAATGTGATCTGATGCCCTCTTCTGGCCTTCAGGTGTACATGCAGGCAGAACACTGTATACATAATAATAAATAAATCTTTTTAAAAAATGTGGAGCCGGGCGTGGTGGCGCACGCCTTTAATCCCAGCACTCGGGAGGCAGAGGCAGCGGTATCGCTGTGAGTTCGAGGCCAGCCTGGTCTACAAAGCGAGTCCAGGACAGCCAAGGATACACAGAGAGACCTTGTCTTGAAAAAAAAAATGTGGGCTGGAGAGATGGCTCAGCAGTTAAGGGTACTGACTGCTCTTCCAGAGGTCCTGAGTTCAATTCCCAGCAACCCACATGGCAACTCAAAACTGTAACTCCAAGATCTGACACTTTTACATAGACAGGCAAAACACCAATGCACATAAAATAAAGGTTAAAAAAAGTTCTTTAAAAAAAAATGTGGAGCCGGGCGTGGTGGCGCATGCCTTTAGTCCCAGCACTCGGGAGGCAGAGGCAAGTGGATCGCTGTGAGTTCGAGGCCAACCTGGTTTACAAAGTGAGTCCAGGACAGCCAAGGCTACACAGAGAAACCCTGTCTCGAAAAACAAACAAACAAAAAAAATGTTATCCCTAGCCAGGTGGTGGTGGCACATGCCTTTAATCCCAGCACTCAGGAGACAGAGGCAGGTGGACCTCTGTGAGTTCAAGGCCAGCCTGGTCTACAAAGTAAGTTTAGGACAGCCAAGGCTACACAGAGAAACCTTGTCTCAAAAAACCAAAAAAAGGAAAAAAAATGTTACCCCTACAGATCTTTGCAAAGCTTTTTAGAACATTGATACGTTTATTTGTTTTTGTTGCATAAATGTTTTGCCTTCATGTATGTCTGTTTGCCACATGTGTGACTGGTTCCTGTGGAGGTCAGAAGAAGGCATCAGATCCTCTGGAACAGGAGTTATGGGGGCTGTGAGCCACCGTGTGGTTGCTGGGAATTGAACTCAGGACCTTTGGAGGAGCAGCCAGCGCTCTTTACCCCTGAGCCATCTGTCCAGCCCCTGATCTCTGTGTAGTTTATGTCTCCAATGTTGGAAGTAGTATGATAACCAAAGCCTTTCTTATAAAATATCTATTAAGATAAATTACAGGGGCTGGAGAGATGGCTCAGAGGTTAAGAGCACTCACTGCTCTTCCGGAGGTCCTGAGTTCAATCCCAGCAACCGCATGGTGGTTCACAACCATCTATAATGGGATCTGATGCCCTCTTACTGGCCTACAGGTGTACATGCAGGCAGAGCACTGAATACAAAATAAATAAATAAATAAATAATTTTTAAAAAGATAAATTACAGCTCATGGAACCCGCCCATTTAAAATATATATATTATATTGGTTATGATATATGACACATATATAGGACATAAGGATATAGGAAATAAAGGAATAAAAAATAAGAAAATAAGAAACTATATATATGTATGTATATGTTTTGAGACACCTATGTTGGGTGTCTCAAAACTGCCAAGAACTCTGCTTCCAGAGGATATGGTGCCCTCTTCTGGTTTTATCAGGTAGTGTGTGCTACTACCCACACATAGATACACATATACACACAATTAAAGATAACATAAGTCTTTAAAAAAGAGCAGGGGCCGGGTGGTGGTGACGTACGCCTTTAATCCCAGCACTTGGGAGGCAGAGGCAGGCAGATCTCTGTGAGTTCGAGGCCAGCCTGGTCCACAAAGCGAGTCCAGGACAGTCAAGGCTACACAGAGAAACCCTGTCTCAAAAAAACCAATAAATAAATAAGTAGTCCATGCATTTTATAGGATACAAACAATACTTTAAAAAAAAAAAAAAAGCAAACCTGGAAGTCATTAAGGGTCTCAGGCGGCGGCTCAGTTGGTAGCGTACTTGCCTAGTGTGACAAAGCCCCGGGTTTCATCGCCAGCACGGCACAAACCTGGAATGGTAGCACAGGAGATGGAGGATCAAAAATTTCAGGTCAGTGGAGCTGGGTCCCTGCCTTAGCTAGGATTTCTGTTGTTGCAGCAAAACACCATGCCCAAAAAGCAAGCTGGGGAGGAAAGGGTTTATTCATTTGGCTTACACTTCCAGAAGACTGTTCATCACTGAAGGCAGGAACCTGAGGCAGGAGCTGATGCAGAGGCCGTGGAAGGGGTGCTGCTCACTGGCTTGTTTCCCCATGCCTTGCTCAGCCTGCTTTTTTCTAGAACCCAGGACCACCAGCCTAGGAATGGCACCACCCACAGTGGGATGGTCCCTCCCCCATCAATCAGTAATTAAGAAAAAAGCCTTACAGCTGGATATTATGGAGGCATTTTTCTCAATTAAGGTTCTCTCCGTCAGGTTAACTCTAGTATGCGTGTGACGTTGACTAAGACCAGCCATCACAGTGCCAGGTACCAGCACTTGAGGCTGAGGCAGGCAGATCTCCATAGCCACCTCCAGGCCAGCCAGGGCTGCACAGTGGGGAAAAGGTAACAGCCTGGGTCACCGTTGGCTACACAGGAGTTGGAGCTCGCGGGAGTGTGGCTTACTTGACATTGGTGAATTGCATCATGTCGAACTCTCTGGAAGCTGGGTGGCTCCTGCTCCCTTTCAGGCCTAAGCTTCTTTGTCTCAGGGTTCCCCAAGGCCCCTTGTTTGGGACTGGGATCCCCAATTCTGTGATGGGGAGGGCAGAGCAGACCGACTGAGAGTGGAAAACACTGGGTGCTGAGAACAGCTGGAGGGTGAAGCTTTTCCAGCAGAGGTGACTATTGATTACCCGTGGCATAAGAGTTCCAGCAGAGGGGCTGGAGAGATGGCTCAGTGGTTAAGAGTACTGCTTGCTCTTCCAAAGGTCCTGAGTTCAATTCCCAGCAACCACATGGTGACTCATAACCATCTGTAATGTGATATGGCGCCCTCTTCTGGCTTGCAGGAGTACATGCAAGCAGAGCACTGTATACATAATAATAAATAAATCTTTAAAAAAAAATGAGTTCCAGCAGAGGGGCTAGAGAGATGGCTCAGCGGTTAAGAGCACCATCGGCTCTTCCAGAGGTCCTGGGTTCAATTCCCAGCAACCACATGGAGGCAGAACACTGTATATGTAATAAATAAATAAGTCTTTAAAAAAAAGTTCCAGCAGAGGGAAAGAGAATGTTGAATCTTCACCATGGACAGAAAAACCCGCTCAGGGGCTTCAGTTATCTGCCTCAGTTTCCCTATTAGTTTCTGTTGGATGCTTTGAGTTCCCAATTAGATCATCTTTTTAAAAAAAAATTGTTTATTTTATTTGCATTGGTGTTTTGCTTGAATGTATGTCTGTGAGAGCATGTCGGATACTCTGGAACTGGAGTTACAGACAGTTGTGAACTGCCATGTGGTTGCTGGGAATTGAACTCAGGACCTCTGGAAGAGCAGACAGTGCTCTTGACCGCTGAGCCATCTGACCAGCCCCCTAGCTCATCTTTTGTTCTCTCTCTCTCCCTACCTCATTTCTTGTTTGCTATTTATTCTTTTACTTTGGTTCTTTGGTTTGTTGTATACTTAAAAACTCACTCATTCAAAGCTGAAAATATGGGGTTCATAGGTCATTATCCAGGCTGTTCAGGACACCGGGCTGCATGAGATCCTGTCTGAAATAATAATAATAATAATAATAAAAAAACAGAAAAAAAATCCATTTGGGAGTAAAATTCATCTAACATAAGATTTGCCTCTTAAACTATTTTACAGTGTACATACAGTCCTCCAGGGGGTTTACATTGGTGGGCAACTGTCTTAGGCAACCCCTTCTGTTATAACAAAATACCTTAGACCATGTAATTTATAAGCCAATGAAAGTCTTAGACCAGACACAAAAATCACTTTGGTGTCTGGCATGGGCTTGTTTCTTTGTTTCTTTGTTTGTTTCTTTTTCTTTCTTTCTTTTTTTCAAGACAGGGTTTCTATATGTAGCCTTGGCTATCCTGGACTCTATGTAGACCAGGCTGGCCTTGAACTCATAAAGATCCACCTGCCTCTGCCTCCTGAGTTCTGGGTTTAAAGGCATGCACCACCACACCCACCACACCCACTAAGGACTTGTTTCTTTCTTTCTTTTTTTTTTTTAGGGCTTGTTTCTTACTGAAGATATTTTCTCTTAGTCTGAAATGGCAGAGGGGAGCCAATGCGTCCTTCAAGTAGAACCATTATAATGGTGCTAATGCTTCTGTCCCAGAATGTCTTCATCTTCCCCCTTCGTCCTCCCTCCATCCCCCTACTCTGTGCTACTGCGAGCAGACTTTCTCTCTTTGGGCCTAATGTCTTTTCTCACATCACAAGCAAATAAGCATAGTGTGCCTTTTTTTTATGCTTGACTTCCTTCTTTCAGCACAGTTTTCAAGAACTTTCCAGCCAGAAGCTCTGGTGTACATCTGCAATCCCAGTGTCTGGGAAGTAGAGACAGGAAGACCAGAAGTTCAAGGCTCTCATCAGTTACAGAGGAAGTCTGAGGGCAGCTTGGGCTTCCAGAGACCCTGACTCAGAACACACAGAAAGATCTCTCCCTGTTGTAGCACATGCTGTGCTGCATTCTGAATATCATACTGTAGTGTGTGTGTGTGTGTGTGTGTGTGTGTGTGTGTGTGTGTGAACCAGTGTTCACTGTTTCATGAGTTGATGGACACTGAGGTGTTTTTACTACTGTGAGCAGTACTGCTCTGAATGCCAGAGCAAAACCTTTTAGTTTCTGCTTTTGTCTTGTGTTGTTGTTTTTTATGGTTTTTCGAGATAGGGTTTCTCTGTGTAGTTCTGGCTGTCCTGGACTAGCTTTGTAGACCAGGCTGGCCTTGAACTCACAGTGATCCACCTGCCCCTGCCTCTCAAGTGCTGGGATTAAAGGCATGTGCCACCACTGCCCAGCTTGTGTTTATATTTTTGAGACAATCTCACTCATGTAGCCCAGGCTGTCCTTGAACTTGTGATCTTCCTGCTTCAGCCTCCTGAAGTTCTGGGATCACAAGTATGCACTACCACTATGCCTGGTACTATGACATTACTGTTTAAACCAATGGTTCCTTTTTTTTTTTTCCTAATTTTTAATGATAGGAATAAAAATATACCTAAAAGTGAAGCTTCTGGAAAAACCATTTGTTCTTCCCTGTCTTGTATCAGTCCTCAAACTTGACCTTGGCCTCCTGCCTGACCTTACATTTCAGGCCTGGGTTTCTAAAGACATCCTTGTTGACAACAGTCTTATCCAAGGGGATTCCCACAGAGTGCTTGGTGGGCATGAGGTGACTATAGTTAGAAACTTTCATGAAGGACTTGATCTTTGACCTCTTGGTGATTTTCTTCTTGCCCGTGACAGCTGTCACTTTTCAGGGATAGCGGCCAATTCCAGCCAGCAGGGCTTGGCTGTCAGGGCTGTCTGAAGTACCATCATCAATATTCTTCACAATGGCAGCTTTGCGTTCTGAGTAGCGCCCAGCCAGGACCAGCACCACTTTCCCAGGTTTCATGAACTTGCCCATTTTGACAGCAAGCAGCCGGCACCCAGCAGAAAGGAAAAAAAGGACCAAACCAACGGTTCTTAACCTTCCTAATGCTGCAACCCTTTAATACAGTTCCTCAAGCTGTGGTGACCCCCAACCAAAAAATCATTTCATGGCTACTTCATAACTGTAATTGTGCTACTGTTATGGGTGATAATGTGACTATCTGATATGCAGGATATCTGATATGCGATCCGTAAAGGGATTTCGACTCAAAGGTTGAGAACTGGTGGTTTAAACGCTTGTGTGAACTCTTGATTGTCAATCAGGAGTTGTTGTGGAAGTTTTGGTTTCTTTAAAAACTCAGTTATGTTATGTAAACACGTTTTTGTTTTAATCCCGGGAGTGGGATATGAGGGCTGCTCCAGTTTGTCCACAAGTTATAGCCTCGTGAGAAGGCACGTGATCTTTGTCAGCAGGAGACTACCTCATGTGGAGGCCTGGTCTTTGCCAGTTGGAAAACATCTTGGGTGGACTCTGAGAAAGTATAAATATGAGATCCTAGAGAGGGGGAGGAGAGAGAGAGAGAGAGAGAGAGAGAGAGAGAGAGAGAGAGAGAGAGAGAAGGACTGCAAGAAAAATGGTTGGAGGAGGAAGAGAAGGCTGCTGCTGCGTTTGCTGTTGCTGGCTGAATATCTTGACAATGGAGATTGGTGTTGCCCCCAAAGAAAATGACAACCCGGGCTGGAGAGATGGCTCAGAGGTTAAGAGCGCCGCCTGCTCTTCCAGAGGTCCTGAGTTCAATTCCCAGCAACCACATGGTGGCTCACAACCATTTATGATGTAATCTGATACCCTCTTCTGCAGATAAAGCACTCATATGCAATAAATAAAATAAATAAATCTTTAAAAAAAAAAGGGGGGGCTGGATGGATGGCTCAGTGGTTAAGAGCACTGCCTGCTCTTCCAAAGGACCGGGGTTCAATTCCCAGCACCCACATGGCAGCTCACAACTGTCTGTAATTCCAGTTCCAAGGGATCTGACACCTTCACACTAATGCACATAAAATAAAACTAAATAAAAAAAAAAAAAAAGAAAATGACAACCCTAAACAACAGTGTTGTTTTAATTGGAAATCCCTGATTGTTTGTTTGTTTATTATGTATACAGTGCTTTGTCTGCATGTACACCTGCAGCACAGAAGAGGGCATCAGATCATATTATAGATGGTTGTGAGCCACCATATGATTGCTGGGAGTTGAATTCATGACCTCTAAGAAGACCAATCAGTGCTCTTAACCACTGAACCATCCCTCCAGGCCCCCTGATGGTTGTACTTTACCAATAAAGACTCAGGAGCCAGATGCTGTGGCGAAAACCCTGCTAGCTCAGAGAAACAGGTAGAGCACCCAGCTGAACTTCTGGCTCAGCTCACGTCCCAATGGAGAAGGCCAAAAAAACTCACTAGCTCAGCTGGCAGCCCAGGAGAAAAAGGCCAAAAAACCCAAGGCCAAAGGCTTGCTAGCTCAAAGCCTGAAAAGCCAAAGGCCAAGAAGCTGAGGAGTTCGAGGGCTGGAGAGCTAAGAGCTGAGCTAAAATCTCAACCTAAAGAAGCTAAAGCATCAAAAACCAAAGACTCCGTCTACTTCTACAGCTGTCTTAAATAAACTCCCGACTCAAAGTCCCTCCAGCTCTATAATCCCTGTCAGCTGGTTTCTTGCCCTGCCTCTTGACCTAGGGTTATCTTTATTAAACGCTGTGTACAGATAGCTCTAGGATTAAAGGTGTGTGGAAGGCTGGCTGCCCCACACCTTAATCACCTGTTTACAATAAACAGAAAGTCCTTGGATTAAAGGTGTGTTAGGGCTCAACCACAAGAAATGGGGATTTACAGTTCAATCTCAGGGATCACAGTGGTATCAAATACAGATTTTTATAGTTCACAATCTCAGGGATCACATTGGGATCAAAGACAAGTTTTTAACCATTCACAATCTCAGGCATCATAATGGGATCAAAGATCCTATAACACAGCAGGAAGTAGCCAAAGAGAGCTACACCCCGTCTCCCCACTAACCTTCTTTGTCTCCTACCTGGTGTTGGGATGTTGGAAGGGATTAGGGTGGAGAAAGGAGAAAGAGATATAAAAAACCAAGATAAAAATATATTTTATTTGGAGTGGTGTCACTGAAAAGGAGTGACCACTAAAAAGGAGTGGTGTCACTGGGTCACACGGTAATCAGATCTTTCGTATTCTGAGGAACTACAGCCCAGCTGTTCCAACTCTGAGTTACTCACCCACAAGCAGCAGGTGGCCTCCCATCACCTGTGACTTCAGTTATTGCTCTTCCACAGTAGGATATACTTTGTCCCACCTTGGTCTTTATTTGTATTTCCCAGAGGCGAATGGTGTTGGTGTTTATCAGCCATTTGTGTGTCTTTGGAGCAGTGTTGATTTAGTCATTTCTCCACTATTGTCATTGTGATGGTGTTGTGTTGAGGCCTAGAGTCACGTAGCTCACGTAAGCAGCAAACTTACTACATAGCTAAGGATGGCCTTGACCCTCTGGCCCTCCTGCCTCTACTCCCAAGCAGTAGGATTATAGGAAGTGTTACCTCACCCGTCCTGGGATTTCTCCACACACTTTGGATGCTAGACCCTTATGAATGTCATGTTTTTCACTTTTGTCTTTCATGCTGCTGGGCCACATCCCCAGCCTTTAGACTGCATCAGACCTATGTTCTTCAATCTCTTACTCTGTGGGCATTTTTAATTTTTCGTGTCCTTTGATGGACGAGAATTTTTAACTCATCTATTTCCTCTTTTGTAGTCTGTGCATCTGCAGTCATACTTAAGAACCCATTTCTAAACCAAAGTTCATGAACAGTGGGCCTTTTGTTTCCTTCCTAGAACTGCATAGGCCTCTGATCTAAATCCAGTTCATTTTTGCATATTGTATTAGTTAGACTTTTGTTGTTGTTGTTGTTGTCACTGAGACAAATTTTTGAGGAAAATAATGTAAGGGAAGGATTTATGTCAATTTTTGAGGTTTCCTGCCACGGCCAGCTGGATTCATGCTTTCAGTACGTGGCAAGGTAGGACTCCAGGGTGGAGGCTGGGGACACGAAGAAGAGCTGCTCAGTTGATGGCTGCCAGGAAGCTGAAAGAGACAGAGACACCTGGGATAGGATTTAACTTCTAGGCCTGGCACATGCCTTTGATCCCAGCACTAGGGAGGCAGACGCAAGCAGATCACTGTGAGTTCAAGGCCAGCATGGTCTATTGAGTGAGTTCCAGGACAGCCAAGGCTACATGGAGAAACCCTGTCTCAAAAAATTAAAAAGAAGAAAGAAAGAAGGTATTACTTCTTTTTTTTTTTTTCCGAGACAGGGTTTCTCCATGTAGCCTTGGCTGTCCTGGAACTCACTCTATAGATCAGGCTGGCCTTGAACTCATAGTGATCCGCCTGCCTCTGCCTCCCAAGTGCTGGATTAAAGCCGTGCGCCACCACGCCCAGCAAAGATAACGCTTCTAAGAACAGGCTCCTAATGACTTAGTTCTTCCAACCAGGCCCCACCTCCAAAAGTGCCTATTTCCTACACAGCCCTGGATGTTTTAGAATTCCCTAGTAAACCAAGAAGAGACTTGATACCCTATGAGCATATAAAGGGGGAGGAAGTCCCCCCCAGACACACTCATAGGGGAGGGGAGTAAGGGGAAAATGGGAGGGAGGGAAGAATGGGAGGATACAAGGGATGGGATAACCATTGAGATGTAACAAGAACAAATTAATAATAATAATAATAAAAAAGAATTCACTAGTAAACGAGGCTGGCCTTGACCTCATAAAGATCCGCCCTTTTCTGTCTCCTGAGTGCTGTGATTAAAGGTTTGAGTCACCACACCTAGCAAAGATTTATTTTATTTTATTATGTATATGGGTGTTTTGCCTGCATGCATGTTTGTGCACCGCGTGCTTGCCTGGTGCCCGTGAAGGCCAGAGGAGGGAGGCAGATCCCCTGGAACCAGAATGCCAGACAGTTGTGAGTTTTCATAAAGATGCTAGGAATTGAGCCCGGGGCCTTCTGTCAGTCCTCTTACCTGCTGAGCCACTCCTCTAGCCCCAGATTCTGGTCCAAACACCTCCCAGTGACGAGATTCCCCAGCTGGGGATGAAGCTTTAACACAGCAGCCTCCTGTGTGTGTGTGTGTGTTGAGGATACGGGGAGAGTCATGTCTAAACAATAGCCCAAGACAAGGCTTCTACTTCACTCGTTCCCTGCTGAGCCATCTCACTGGCCCCAGAAGGAACTCTTTTTTTTTTTTAATTTTTTTATTTTTTTGGTTTTTCGAAACAGGGTTTCTCTGTGTAGCCTTGGCTGTCCTGGACCCGCTTTGTTGACCAGGCTGGCCTCGAACTCACAGCGATCCACCTGCCTCTGCCTCCCGAGTGCTGGGATTATAGGCGTGCGCCACCACGCCCGGCTTTTCAGAAGGAACTCTTAACTGGACTTCCTTATCTAACTAGGACAAAGGTTTGCCAGAATCAGTTGTTGCAAAGCCCTTCTCCAGGGAAGTCTCCAGGCAGGCACTCACCCCAGACACCAGGACAACCCAAAAATAAAACTGCTACATCTTGCCTTTCATCTAGGGAAGCCTTCAAATGACCCTTCCCACACACCCTTGGCAGCATGGGAGTTCAGTAGCATCTGTGCAGTGAGTTGTCACTGAGTGGCACCTTGGACACATGCAAATGAACCTGCTCTGCTCCCGTGAATTTGCCTGCAGGCAGTTAATTTGTAGACCCTGACTGCTGGAGTCAGAAGAACCATTTACGTCCATAAATACTTGTTCTCCCTTGCTCCTCCCTTTGCTCCTCCCCCTGCTCCTCCTCCTTCCAGTCCTTCCTCAGGTCCTCCTCCTGATTCTCCTGCCTCCACTTCCTGAGTGCTAAGATTATAGATCACGCAGCAGGGGCGGAGCCGGGGGGGGGGGGGGGGGGGGGGGAAGGGGGGGGCTTGTGAACAATGGGTAAGCACTTTACCATCTCTGCTACATCCTCAGGCCCTTCCAAACAAAACAAAACAAAAAACAAAAACGTTTTTTAGGGGTTGGAGATGTAGCATAGTGGTAGAGCACTTGCCTGGTCTGTGACAGTCTGCGATTGATCTCAGGGACTCAGGTTTCTAAGAACCAGACCCCACGAGTGTCTTCCAACTCTGTGTGTGCCTGCATATGTACATGCGTGCCCCAAATAAATAAAATGTAACAAAACAAATTTCCAAAAAAAAAATTTTTTTTTTTTTTTCAGAGTAGGTTTAGGCTCCCGGCAAGGATGACTGGACGAGACAATTTTCCCATACCCTTCCCACTCCACACACAGGAAGCCTCCTTTTTTATTCCCAACCATAGTTATATGTCACTTCCAAAGAACAAATCGCCTCCCAGTGTCCAAAGTGTGCAGAGGGGCTCGCTCTTGCTGTGGGGCACACTATGGGTCTGGACTGGCCCCTGTCACTGTGGTGATAGGTGAAACAGTTTCTCTGCTCTAAAGCCCTCCACGCTTTGCTCCTTCTGTCTGTCCACCATCTCCACCTCTGCCCTGCCAAGCTCTGATCTTTCTTACCATCTTCATAGCTTTGCTTTTCTTCTAAAACATCACAGTTGGAAATCAGTAAAAGGTGACATTGACTCGTTAGCGTCTTTCCTGGTAAGATACAGTAGAGGCTCTTTCTGTGGCTTAATGGCCAATTGCCTTTCCCCCACTGAATAATATCCCATTGTCTGTCGACTCATTGCCTGCTGAAGGACAACGTTGCTCACAATTCAGACAGCCATGAACAAGGCTGCTATAGACACGTAGGCACAAGTTTTTTTTTGTGTGTGTGGACTTCTTTTCAGCACCTTTGAGTCACTTGCCAAGAAGGAAGCCTGCTGGGTCAGACTTCAAAGTACATTTAGTTTTGTAGGAAATGCCAAGTTGCCTTTACTACACATTCTTGTCAGAATTTGGGTGTGTAATCATGTGTTTGTATGTGTATGTACATATTGACGTGTACACACATGTGTGGAGGCCAGAGGTTGACTTCAGGTCTCTTCACTGCTATCTAGCCTAATTTTTGAGACAGGGTCTCATTGCTGGCCTGAAGCTCTCTGATTGGCTAGAATGGCTGGCTAGCAAGCCCAGGGATCCTCCTAACTCCGTTTACAAAGGGAGGTCTAGGACTGGATGTGGTGGCACATGCCTTTAATCCCAGCACTCGGCAGGCAGAGGCAGGTGGATCTCTGTGAGTTCGAGGCCAGCCTGGTCTACAAAGTGAGTGCAGGACAGCCAGGGCTGTTACACAGAGAAACCCTGTCTTGGGGGGAAGGGGAAGGTGAGAGATAAATATTAGTTGGAGAACCACAGCAGGGTGAAGATTAGACGTCTCTGGTTCTGGGATGGAGAGATGGCTTAGTCATCCATGACCTGAAATCACATCTTCAGCATAGGAGCAAAGAGAAGCCAAAGACAGCCATATTAGTTGTGTCGCTGGTCCTGTGACAAAACACCTGTCCTGTGACAAAACACCTGAGGTCATCAACTTATTAAAAAAGAAGGTTTTCGCCGGGGCGCACGCCTTTAATCCCAGCACTCGGGAGGCAGAGGCAGGCGGATCGCTGTGAGTTCGAAGCCAGCCTGGTCTACAAAGGGAGTCCAGTACAGCCAAGGCTACACAGAGAAACCCTGTCTCAAAAAAACAAAAAAAAAAAAAAAAGAAGGTTTTCTTTGGCTCGTTATTTAGGAGCTGTGTTAGTCAGGATCCTCTAGAGGAACAGAACAAATAGAATGAATCTATATATCTCTATATATTTAGTAGAGTAGCTTACAGGCTGTGGTCCAACCTTTCCCAAAATGGCTGTCTCCCTATGGAAAGTCCAAGAATTCAGTAGTTGTTCAGCACACCCGCAAGGCTGTATGCCTCAGTGGCTCTTCAGTAGATGCTGGAATCCTGAAGAAGTGGGCTCTAATGCCAGTGAAATGAACTAGCCAGAGAGAGAGAGAGAGAGAGAGAGAGAGAGAGAGAGAGAGAGAGAGAGAGAGAGAGAGACACGCAAACAGGCTAAGGACAAGCGCTTCCAGCTTTGTCCTTTTTTTTTTTTTTAAAGATTTATTTATTTATCATATATATACACAGTGTTTTGCCTGCATGTACACCAGAAGAGGGCACCACATCTAATTATAGATGGTTGTGAGCCACCATGTGGTTTCTGGGAATTGAACTCAGGACCTTTGGAAGAGAGTAGCCAGTGCTATTAACCTCTGAGCCATCCCTCCAGCTCCCCAGCTTTGTCCTTTATATAGGCTGCCACCAGCAAGGTATGGCCCACATTCAAGGTGGACCTTCTCACCTCAAAACATCTGGATTTAGGCTGGTTCTTCCCACTTCAGATCACACACACACACACACACACACACACACACACAAAAAAAAAAAAAAAAAAAAAAAAA
>OU015754.1:70866598-70877021 GCA_907169655.1 Acomys percivali | reverse complement strand
AAAAAAAAAAAAAAAAAAAAAAAAACAAACCTCACAGGGCATACCCAGCCACTGGGGTTCTAGTTAATTCTAGAAGTAGTCAGGCTGACAACCAAGAACAACCACCACAAACCCACCCCTTGACAGCTTGACACACGATCCTATCTCCTTAGGCCATGCTTAATTTCCAAACGAAAACAATACTAGGTCATAATTAAGCATAACATGTTATAACTATCCCACATACAACCACAACCACCTTATGTATTTTATAATAGCTGGCCCTGTCCCTTGAGGGACATTCTTTTGATAACTCAAAATTTAAATATGATAACCACTGATATTCTCTCAATTGATGCTACATTAGATGACAAAGACACTGACCAAAGAAGACACAAATATTTGCCCAAACATGTTCTTGAGAAAATATGACAGAAGCATTCATGTTAATGATAATCCTCGATTTTGCAGCTAGTCACATGACTTTAGCTGGCATTTATAACCACCCTCCTCTACTGCACATTCTACGTTCTTCCATCCTCGGCAAGCACTGCGCCTGGTCTTGGCTCTTTATGTGGAGGGGTGACCCATACCCTCACTCCTGATGGGTCTGTGCCCCTTGTCATCCTGCCTGGATTAGACTGTGGTAGTTTCCCATTGCCTTTAGTCACAGGACATGGTAGCACCAGGAGATACCCAATCTCCCTCCTGACACTGTTAATTCCTTTCTGGGCCTGTTAGCTTAAGGGCATCAGAAGCCCAAAGTGACAAGAGGGACGTGTGAGCTTCCAGTTCAATGAGTTTGTTGTGGCTGCTGGCAGGAGCACTCATTCCTCTCTCTGGTACCAGCAGAACTTAAGGTCAGAGAAACAGGAAGCAAAAAATTTCCTTGTGGGTCACCATGGGTGGTAGTGAGTGGAACTGTTCCTTTTTACACCTTTAAGTCATGGGCTCTCAGGGATCCTGGCTATGAAAGAGACCGCCATACACTGGACACTGATTCAAAGCACACAGTGCCTTCTGGAATACCTTACCCCAGCCCTCCAGGCTCCTGCCATCTAATTGGATCTGTAACTGTGTCATCAAAAGACCATTCCATCACTCTCTCTGGGCAGGAGCTTCAGGATGGGGAGGACATGGTAAGGCCATCAGATTCCATGATCGTGGGTCCACTGTAGCTCTTCTCTGGCTGTGAAGTCAGTTCCTTGGTCAGAAGCAATACTGTGTGGAATAAATACCATGTCGTGGATAAGGCATGGGTGGTCCATGGGTGGTGGCTTTAGCAGAAGCATTACACGCAGGAAAGGCAAATCCATAACCAGAATAAGTATCTACTCCAGTAAGGACAAAGCATTGTCTTTTCCATGGGGGAAGTGGTCCACTGTAGTCAACTTCTGGTCACCCCAGAGAATGATGTCATACTGGAAGTTAAGTGCTAGTCTCTGCTGTTGGCTGACCTGCTGCTCGGCAGCAGCTGTAGCCAGGCCAGCCCTGGTGAGTTGAAGTCTGTGTTGTCAAGCCCACGCACAACCTCCATCTCTGTTACCCTGGTCATTTTGTTCATGGGCCTATTTGTTGTAACACCCTGGGTGGCCCTTTAGCCATAAAAATAAAGACACCGAGAAGTTATAAAATTTCAAAGCTTAGGCCTTAGCTGGGCAGACTCTCCACTAGTCATCTAATAACCCGACCGCCTAGCCCCATCGAGCCACGTGGCCTATAGTCACAGGCATCTCCTCTCATGTCTCCTGGTGAAAGGACTTTCCTCTCTTCTTCCCAGAGTTCCTTTCTCCCAGGAAGTCCTGCTTTCCCTTCTCCCCCTGACCAACTATAGGCTGTCAGCAACTTTTATTATCCAATCAGGGGTAATTTGGGAGGCAAGGTTTACCCAATATTACTTTGGATACAGTGTTACCTTGGATACAAGAGAATTTGCTCATAGGACAATAAGGATCTTGGGGGGCAAGCAATTAACATTGAATACATAGTAGCTCCAGATCAACCCCAACATTTCCCCCTTTTTGCCTAATAAAGGGTTTTTTTCTTTTAATAATAACTAGTACAACAGTAAATATGAAACAATTATGAAAACTATAAGGTATATTATACACTCCCAATGTCCAGTCTATGTGTATTTGGCAACTTAGGAAAAATATTCTATTTTCTTATTTTGATGAGTTTAAAGTTCTGTACCTAACTCAATTTCTATTCTAATTTGTATTACCAACCTAACATCTTCTTAAACTTAAAACATCTTTTAAAATCCTAAACAATTTAAGTCTAATTGGAAGACTGTAACTATTGTCTTCAACCCCAACAAATACTTGAGAAGGAATAAAATTATTACCTGAGTAAGCAGGAAGTGCAGGCAGGCAGTTTCCAAAGCTATAGATGACAGAGGCAGCTTGATGTCTGGTCAGTCACCCAGTATTTTCCTGTAACACTGGAGCATCATCTTTAGCCTTCTGGACCAGTATGCCTGACAGCTATTTTTGTGAGGCAGGAAACACAAAGGACATTTTACCTTGTCTTGGCAGAGCTAGCCAGTCAACTTTGCCTGCATCTAAGTCTTGTCCATTTCGGACAGAATTCTGTGTGCAGAGGGAATAGGGCATTTTCTTTGCCCAGTAGAAACCATTTCCTAATGAAGATTTTTTTTCTTTTTTTTTAATGGAGATTTTTTTGATGCTCATCATCTTCTTCCAAGTTGAGCGGGGTGCTGCTAGGAGCTGAAATGTCTCAAGTCAAAAAAGCATTAAATTAATAAAAAAAAACCTTTCACTGTCATATTCTGTAGGTCTCTGAGATTTTTAAAGACCATCTGTCTATTTATCTATCTATAGCACATCTGAATAGGCAAACATTGTTTGTTTCTAACTATTTACTATCTGTCTAAACTAGGATATATATTTTTGTGATAATCTAGTATCTGACATAACAATGAGCTTGATTGACTATTATCTTGAATTAATTAATTATCTAAATAGATTATAATAGTAGCTATATAAAGGACTAGAAGTAAACATTGCATTTTAAAAAAATATTTATTTATCTATTTATTACATACACAGTGTCCTGCTTCCATATTCATCTGTACATCAAAGAGGACACCAGATCTCATTATAGATGGCTGTGAGCCCTTGGAATTGAACTCAGGACCCCTGAAAGAACAGACAGCACTCTTAACTGCTGAGCCATCTCTCCAGCCCCGAAACATTGCATTTTTAAATGAGTTGCATAGGTATAATATCTTATACAAGAGTTGAAATATACATTATGGAGCCAGGCATGGTGGCACACACTTTTAATCCCAGCACTTGGGAGGCAGAGGCAGGTGATCTCTGAGTTTGGGGCCAGCCTGGTCTACTAAGCGAATTCAGGAGACAGCCAGGGCTACACAGAGAAACCCTGTCTCAAAAAAAAAAATGTATATGCATTGTGTTGTAACAACCTTAATTTTTGTATCAATATACAAAGATGTATACCAATGAAAACCTTAGACCTGTAGTAATATACAATAATCTATATTAATGTAAGCAAAATTAATCTTATTTGATAATGACAGTAGCTTTAAGTTGAAGAGTAGATTCAGTAATATATCATTATCTTATTATCCTATATGATTCCTATATGATACTCCTATGTTCCCTCCTTTTCTTTTTTTTTTTCCGAGACAGGGTTTCTCTGTGTAGCCTTGGCTGTCCTGGACTCACTTTGTAGACCAGGCTGGCCTCGAACTCACAGCGATCCACCTGCCTCTGCCTCCTGAGTGCTGGGATTAAAGGCGTGCGCCACCACTCCCGGCAATCAAACATTTCTTAAGCACTTTGTGGCTACCTAGACCAGTCACAGTAAGCACTCATGATGCTTGTGGAATGAATGAATGAATGAATGAATGAATGAACGAACAAATGAATGAATGACTATATCCCACACAGGAGAGGCATATGAATGAAGCCCCAGCCCTCTATTCAGGAACCCAAAATGCCTCCAATCCCATTCCAGGATGGCTGCCTTCAAGCATCCTCAGAGTGGAGAAGGCTCAATATAGCCATCACGATGGGGTGGATGACAGTCAGTGGGTGGGACCCTGAAACCCTCCTTTGTTTTCTCTGACTGACAAGAAAGTAGCCCGTAGGGGGGGGAAAGAATAGGAGACCCTGGACTTGATTTCGGCTTGGCACCACTCTTCCCATGATCCCAGCATGTCAGTGGGGTCAGAGAAATCCATCCTGACAACAGAGACAGAGGGGCCAGAAGACCCTCCATAACAGCAGGATTGGAAGGACCAATCATGACAACAGGGCCAGAGAGACACATGACAGCAGGGACTGAGGGACCCATCCCAACAGGTCAGAAGGAGCCACCATCATATGACCACCCAACATGGAGGAGAGTCATGCACGTACAGAGACACACAAAGTCTCTGGGGCATGAGGTACAGTCTTTCCAGGGTACTTCCAAGCTCTGGAGTGCACTTCGATTACAAAGAAAGCTCCTCCTTTTCTTCTCATCCCCTTTCCCTTTCCTAAGAAAGTAGAAAGAAGGATAGAGAAAAGGAAAGACAGAAATCTAAGTTCCTAAACCTTGTTTTGTTTTGTTTCTGATCAAGACTGTTTAATAACCTGTAACTAACTCTCTTAAGTGGTGACAGACACATTCATTGCCCAACAGAATAACCAAAACCGACCTACCTCAACCTAAGGGACTGGGACGTCATTCTTCTTAAGATTGCTCCCTGCGAGCCAGGCGTGGTGGCTCACTCCTTTAATCCCAGCACTCGGGAGGCAGAGGCAGGTGGATCGCTGTGAGTTTGAGGCCAGCCTGGTCTACAAAGCAAGTCCAGGACAGCCAAGGCTATACAGAGAAAGCCTGTCGCAAAAAAAAAAAAAAGAAAGAAAAAGAAAAGAAAAAGAAAAAGAAAAGAAAAAAGAAAAACCAAAAACCAAAACACAACAAAAGCCCCCAAAAACAAAAAAACAAAAAACAACCCCCCCCTTCCGCCGGGCTGGAGAGATGGCTCAGTGGTTAAGAGCACTGCCTGCTCTTCCAAAGGACCGGGGTTTAATTCCCAGCACCCACATGGCAGCTCACAACTGTCTGTAACTCTAAAATCTGACACCCTCACACCAATGCACATAAATTAAAAATTACAAACAAACAAACAAACCCCAAAACCTTTAAAAAATCTCCTACGGGGCTAGGGAAACAGCTCTGTGGTTAAGAGCATTAGCAGCTCTGCCAAAGGAGCCAGGTTCAATTCCCAGCACCCACATGGCAGCTAACAACTGTCTGTAACTCAAATCCTAGTGGATCCAACTCCCTCACACAGACATATATATAGGCCAAACACCAAACGTACATACATATAAATACATTAAAAAAAAAAATCTCCTATGTTGGGCTGGAGAGATGGCTCAGAGGTTAAGAGCACTGGCTGTTCTTCCAAAGGTCATAAGTTCAGTTCCCAGCAACCACATGGTGGCTCACAACTCTCTATAATGAGATCTGGTGCCCTCCTCTGGCCTGATGGCTCACATGCAGGCAGAATACTGTGTAAATAATAATAAATAAATAAATCTTTAAAAAAACCCCACTCCTATGTTTTAGTAATGTCAAACAATAAAAGATTCTTTCCTAACTATTAGGGAAAAACAAACAAACAAAATCAAACTAAAAACAAGCAAAGAAACAAGAAACATTTCAGTTTGGGGCCCAGTTGTTTTAGCCCATGCTGTAGCAGAAAAGCCCTGCCTATTAGTCCTCGGAATTTAGGTGTTGCTGCACTGCGTTGGTAGTACCCTGTGGTAGCAGTTCCAGTCATGGGGTGACAGAGACAGGCAGGTTCCTGGAGCTCATTAGTCAATGAGCCTAGCCTGGGAAGAGTTCCAGGTCAATGAAAGACACTGTCTTAAAAAAATAAACAAATAAAAAATAAATTTAAAAAAAGGAAGTGGCACCTGAAGACACCTTAGGTTGTTTTCTGGCATCTACTTACCTGTGCACACATATGCTCACACGCACACATATTTTGTTTAATAATACACCCCTGACTCCAGTGAGAGGCGCCACCTGCAGCCTGACCCCAGCGCTCCAATTCCTTGGGGGGTAAGACAGGAAGTAGAAACCCAGAGAAGGAAGTGGAACATGAAGCTCCCCAGGGGGTGGGGGAGGGGGGAGAGATTCCAGAAGAGGGTCTCGTCAAAGCTGCATTTCAGTGCCCTAAGCGTTGCCCCACCCCACACCCCTGGGGGTAAAACTCCCCAGCTAGCGAGACAGCTGCACCCTCCTGCCTCCGCTTGGCAGCGTGCTGGGTAATTGGTCCTGAGTGTCCCAGAAGTCCAAAGAAAGCCTGGGGAGAAGTGGCCCGCCAAGGAATGTTCTTTAGAATTGTCGGTTTCAATGCTGTGGGTCGCAGTGGAGCTTTGCTCCGCTAGAGATGGATCACCCCTTCCTGTTCCCCAGGGCTCAGAGTCAGGGTGGGGGTGAGGTAAGGAGACCCTTCTCCCCACATCCCTGATTATGAGACCCTAAAAGCCAGCAGCAGGTGCTGCCTCCAGCACACAAGACCACAGACTATACCCCCCATTCCATTAGAGGTTACTGGTCTCAAAGCTGGCCTGTCACAACCCTCATAGCTTGCCTTCATGTTCACGCCCAGCCCGACCCCATTCCACCTGGCCACGCAGGAAGCATTTGCCTAGCACTCTGAATTCAAACGGTTCTGGGAGACACTTTGCAGAGTGTTCACAGCCTCGCTGCCCAGCACAAGACCTAGATACGCTCTTAATGACCCCAATTCACAGGCTGAGGAGGCTTTTTCAGTTTTCAATTTTCTCTCCTTCTTCCTTCCTGAGTCAATACACCGTCAGTGCTCCCTGCTATTTGCTAAAAGCCTGAGGCAGGCAACAGATTGGAGCTAGAATTTACTGATGCATTTTGTATTCATGGAAACCTAAGTTCACGATTGCCTTCTATTTATAGCAAGCAAGATTGGCTTTCCAGTTCTTATTTAATTCTAAAAAAAAAAAAAAAAAAAAATCTACCGGTGTTGAAAATAAACAAACAAACAAAAACCAAAAAGCCACCAGAAGCAACATAGCAAGCCAGCCTCACTTTAGGTGGTGCAGCGGAGGCACGCCACCCTCAGGGCAGGGAGCTGTCTGGAATTTGAGAGAATTTTCTAGAAGAAGCACATTGCCTCCTGCTCAGTGTCGTGGAGTGGAATTCATCTTGCTTCTTTTCCAAAATACCCCAAAGACCAGAGAACTTTCCTGTTGGCCCAGGATCAACTGGCAGAGACCCGCTGGGATAAGGGAGCAATTAACAACGTGGGCATTGTTTTCAGGATCATTTCCTGCCTGCCGCTCCAATCCCTGGGAAGAAAAGACAAAACACATAAACAAAATTACCAGGACCCAGTCAGCGCTGGTGGGTGGAACAGTTCCACAGTTCAGGTCTCAAGATGCTTCAAGGGACAATGATAAAGCGGGCAAGGTCTGGAGGAAGGGGGTGGGCATGGGGTGGCACGATAGAACATCAAGCTAGGAGCAGCCATGTTAGGGACCAGTCTCCTGTCTCCAGGCTCCGTTCTGGACCTTGGGTGGCCTCATCTCAGCCATGCCTCTGGCCAACTCTTCCTAGGTAACTCAAAATATAAATAGCATGAAGCCACAACACATACCTAACGAGTACACCAAAACTAAATGCCTTTTATGCCTCTGGTAAGTTTACTGATTGCAAAATACCAGATAAGACCTGGTGCGAGTTGGGGCTGGAGAGATGGCGCAGTAATTGGGGACACTGACTGTTCTTGTAGAGGGACCTGGGCTCAAATCCCAGCACCCACACGACAGCTCACAACTGTGTGTAACTCCAAGATATGACACTCTCACATAGGCATGTATGCAGGCAAAAACAACCAACCAAACAAAGCCCAAAACAAATAAAAAAAACTAAAACCACCAGTTCATATAAAATAAAGGTAAATTGAAAAAAAAAAAAAGACTGTGCGAGTCAACTTTTGTTTTCACCAATTGTGTTTGGTCTTTTTTGGACCTTCGTCCTTTTCCTAGCACACTGAAGACTTTAAAACTTCAAAATTTTATGTGTGTATGTGTGTATGTGTGTGTGTGTGCAAGTATTCATGTATATGTGTATATTTGTATATGTTATACATGCTTCTGTGTGTTTTGTATGAATGCATGTGCATGCATGTATGTGTATACACACACATGTATATTTGTGTATGTATTATGTGTGTGTTCATGTATGTATATGTATATGTGTTTGTTTGTAGGCATGCATGTATCTGCATGCATTTATGTGTGTATGCCTCAGTGTGAATGTGAAGGTAAGAGGACAACTTGTAGGCCTGTGTGTATCTGTATGTATGTACATGTATGTATGTGTGTATCTGTGTGTATTATGTATGTGTGTGTTTGTATATATACATGTGCATGCATATATGTATGCATGTGTGTGTGTGCCTCAGTGTGAGTATGGCGGTCAGAGGACAACTTGTAGGAATCTGTTTCTCCTTCCATCGTGTGGGTTCTGAGGATTGAATGCAAGTCCTCAAGTTTGGCAGCAAATGCTACTTGAGCCATCTTGCTCACTCTGGACGCACTTTGTTTTTTAGAGTGACCACTAGTGGCTAGCTAAGGGTGGGTAGGGTGAAGGCAGGATAAGGCGTGGGTTGGCCCAGCCCAAGGGCTGCTCTTGTGCCTAAGCAAGATCAGAATTCAGAAATGTCTGTCACCTGTCAGGGTCTCTGTGCTGTTAGACTTCCGGTGAGTGAGTCAGAGACCTCTCCTGCTCCCCACCTCCAGCTGGAGTGTCAGGTTAGCAATTCAAGTTTACTCCCCACAACCCCCTGCAGTACTTACTGTCCGGAGGTATGGGGAGATCCAGGTACAGAATGTGTTCCTTCACAGGTGGAGAACATGGCTAAAGAATAAAGAATAAAAGCCGGGCGTGGTGGCGCACGCCTTTAATCCCAGCACTCGGGAGGCAGAGGCAGGCGGATCGCTGTGAGTTCGAAGCCAGCCTGGTCTACAAAGGGAGTCCAGGACAGCCAAGGCTACACAGAGAAACCCTGTCTCAAAAAACCAAAAATAAAATAAAATAAAATAAAGAATATTATGAAGGAGCTGGAGAGATGGCTGGGCAGTTAGGAGAACTTGCTGTCCTTGTAGAGGACCTGGGTTCTATTCCCAGTTCCCACATAGCAGCGCACAAATGACTGTAACAGCAATTCCAGGACATCTGCCGCCCCCTTCTGACCACATCAGGCATTGCACACACATGTTGCACTTAACATGAGGACAAAGCATTCATATACTTACATTTAAGACAAATAAAATATTTGTAAATGAATAATGAACAGGGTTAAGGGAGGTATATTGGCTGGTATCCAACTGTAGCTCGGTGAGCTAGCATGTAGAAAGCCTTGGCCTCCATCTCCAGACGGAGTGGTGCATGCCTGGAATCCCAGCTCTCAAGAGGCAGAAACAGGAGGATCAGAAGTTACGCGTGGCAGTGGGAACCGTTTTAGACCAGCAGCAGGCAGGGCAAGGCCCCATACCTGTTCAACCTTGTATTGAGAAATCAGGAAATACAAGTTTACTGTTACCTGTGTCTCCCTTAAAGGACTGAGCAAATGTGTGATTTAATTATGAACTTGACCTCATACACAGCAGGTGACCAAGAAAATTGTCATCGATTCAGAAGGAATCTTTGTTGACTGTAAGAGGAGAGGCAGCAAGATCTTAGGGGACCTGCCTGGGCAGAGCAGGGCATGCAGCAAAAATGGCAACAGGGAGAAGAGCCTCAGGTTTTCAGGTGCGTAATCCTCGAGGCCTGCCATGCACCCAGTTCCTCTCCTTCCTTGTTAACACTGAATGGACTGAGTCTATCACTCGTCCCCTGCCCATATCACAAGGAAAGAGCCACCAAGTATAGGAAAATGCTAGTTGGCTTCCAGGGACAAGTGGCCATCCACCTGGACCTTATATGGGAAATCCTCTCAAGCCGCGAGAACAAAGATTCTAAACAAAAGAAAGACCTGTACCAAATGTCTAACGGCTTTCCTGTACATGGCAGCCTGCATCTCCCATCCATGTAGTCGCTCTTTCTTTCTTTCTTTCTTTCTTTCTTTCTTTCTTTCTTTCTTTCTTTCTTTCTTTCTCTTCTTCTTCTTCTTCTTCTTCTTCTTCTTCTTCTTCTTCTTCTTCTTCTTCTTCTTCTTCTTCTTCTGTTTTTCAAGACAGGGTTTCTCTGTATTATCTTGGTTGTACTGGACTTGCTTTGTGGATCATGCTGGCCGTGAACTCACAGTGATCCACCTGTCTCTGCCTCCCAAGTGCTGAGATTAAAGGCGTGTGTCACCACACCCAGCTCTAGCGCTCTCTCTCTCTCTCTCTCTCTCTCTCTCTCTCTCTCT
>OU015754.1:70803942-70866498 GCA_907169655.1 Acomys percivali | reverse complement strand
ACCAGGCTGGCCTCGAACTCATAGTGATCTGCCTGCCTCTGCCTCCCAAGTGCAGGGATTAAAGGTGTGTTGCCACCATGCCCGGCTGCCATTTTCTTTCCAGATAAAACTTCAGCTTTTATAAACGCCTTCCGGATTTTTAAAACATGTATTATTATGTATACAATGCTCTGCTTGCATGTACACTGCAGGCCAGAAGAGGGCATCATATCACATTATAGATGGTTGTGAGCCACCATGTGGTTGCTGGGAATTGAACTCAGGACTTCTGGAAGAGCAGTCAATACTCTTAACCTCTGACCCATCTCTCCACGCACCCAGTGTCAGCTCTTTTCTCCTCTTCTCCTCCTCCGTTGAGACAGGTTGTCCTGTAATTCAAGTAGGCCTGGAATTTACTATGTAGTTGAGAATGACCAGGCTGACCTTGAACTCCTGACATTCCTACCTCCTCTTCCTCCCAAATACTGAGGTTGCAGACGTGCAGCATCACACCTGGACTCAGTCTTTACAATTGTCACCTAGACAAGTTCTAGTCTGGTATCAGCGATATGAGAAGGCAGAAGCGCTGGGCAGGGGTCATTTTAGAGGAGGCTGACCCGCTGTCTCAGTGAAGGAATGACTGCCTGGTCAGCAAGCAGCGTTCTGTATCCAGTCACATGTTGGTGTTTGCGGATAATGTTTTTCAGAAAGCCTCACTCAGCCTCTACTTTGATGTGTTTTGGCCAGCCCTGCTCTGAGGCCTGAACAATCTTCCCTGGCTCCCGCCCTTGGAATACAGTGTCCACGCTCTGAAGTTGGCGGTCACGTTATCATTTTTACTAATCTTTTAGGGCAGGTTACCATCTGCCTGCTCTTTCCTGGCAGAGGTCAGGCAATGCTGGGATAAGGATAGTATTATGGTGTGGAGCAACAACCACAGTGTCCTTAAATGGCTGTGAGCAGGCCTCAGGCCCAGGTACATGTTTGTGGTTTTGTTTTTGTTGTTGTTTTTTTCTGAGACAGGGTTTCTCTGTGTAGCCTTGGCTGTCCTAGACTAACTTTGTAGACCAGGCTGGCCTCGAACTCACAGTGATCCGCCTGCCTCTGCCTCCTGAGTGCTGGGATTAAAGGCGTGTGCTGCAGAGAAACCCTGTCTCGAAAAACCAAAACAACAACAACAACAACAATAAAGGTGTGCGCCACCACACCCGGCTCAAGGTACATGGTAAGGCTATTTTTTTTTTTTTTTAATTTGGCTTTTTCTCTAACATCAATGAGACTTCTTGTTTCTTTCTTTCTTTTTTAAAATTTATTTATTTATTAATTATACAGTGTTTTGCCTGCACGACAAAAGAGGGCACCAGATCTCATTGTAGATGGTTGTGAGCCACCATGTGGTTGCCGGGAACTGAACTCAGGACCTTTGGAAGAGCAGGCAGTAATCTTAACCACTGAGCCATCTCTCCAGCCCCAAGGCTATTTTTAAAAAAGATTTATTTGTTTATTTTTATGTATATGGGTGCTCTATCTGGATGTATGCCAAAAGAGGGCATCAGATCAAATTTTACAGATGGTTGTGAACCACCATGTGGTTGCTGGGAACCTCCAGCCCTACTCTCTCCCCTGCTCATCGATTGGCTGTAAGCTACTTTATTGACACAAAGGGGACAATTGGGGAGCAGAGTTTACACAACATTTAGACAGGAAATTCTCAGAACAAAGCTTGCAACCAGACATGGGGGGGGGGGTGTACCGAAACCAGCATTTAAACTACATAATAACTTTATGCCTACAGGTACCAACTCGTGAATCTGTGTCCATGGGGTCTCCCTCAGAAGAAGCACAGGGGTAAGTGGGATGAGGCTTCTCCTCCAGCCTCCAAAAAGAAAGAAATTGGATTGCTTGTGGGTCATTTTAAGAAGAAACAAGATAATGAATTTTAAAATTAGCACACAAAGTAACTGGTTTTCTTTTGGCATTTTCACATCTGCTTAGTTTTGGCTCCCATCTCTCCCTATTCCTGACTACCCCAAAAAGTCCCCCTTATACTCCCATATGACATATGTTTTATCACCCTCCCCACCCCTCTCTCTGAAAGCTGATTTCTCTCCTATGGACTCTTTTCTAACAACACACACTCACTCACACATAAATGCACACACACACACACACACACACACACATATATGTAAAATTAGCGGCTGGCAGACACGTGTGGTGACACATGCCTTTAATCTCAGCAATCAGGAGACAGAGGCAGGAGGATCTCTGTTAGTTTGATACTAGTCTGGTTTATACAGTAAGTTCCAGGACATCTAGAGCTATCTGGAGAGCCCTTGACTCAAACAAACAAACAGATAGACAAACAAACAAACCAAACAACAGCAACAAAATCAGCTGCCGAGCTCCACCTATGAGAACAGGCAGCGTTTGTCTTTTTAAACCTGAGTGATGCGATGCGTCGCACTGAATTTCAAGTCCCATCCATTTTCCTGAAAATGTCATAACTTCATTTTTTTTTTTTTTGTACAGCTGAATAAGATCCCACTGTGCGTCTGTACCATATTTCCATTATTTGCTCCTTGACTGATGGGCATCTATGCTGACTCCACCTCCTAGTTATTGTGAACAGAGCAACTATGAACATGGATGTGCAAGTGTCTCTGGGGAAGGATGTAGTCCTTTGAGCATATTCTCAGGAGTGAAACAGCTGTGTCATATGATAGTTTTATATATACTTCTTTTCTATTCTTTATTTTTTTCAATTTATTTTTTTAATTAATTTATTCTTGTTACATCTCAATGGTTATCCCATCCCTTGTATCCTCCCATTCTTCCCTCCCTCCCAGTTTCTCCTTATTTCCCTCCCCTATGACTGTTCCTGAGGGGGATTACCTCCCCCTGTATATGCTCCTAGGGTATCAAGTCTCTTCTTGGTTCTTTCTTTCTTTTTTTAATACAGAAAATTCCACTTTAAGCCACATATGATGGCACATGCCTTTAATCCTAGCACTCAGTAGGTAGAGGCAGGCAGATCTCTGTGAGTTCCACGTTAACCTGGTCTACAAAGTGAGTTCCAGGACAGTCAGGGCTACACAAAGAAACCCTGTCTCAAAAAGAAAAGAAAAGAAGTAAAAAGAGAAAAGAGAAAGAAGAAAGAAAAGAAAACTCCACTCTGGTTCCCATAATGTCCGTAGCAGTTTACACGTCGCCAGCAGTGAATAAAGATTCCTCTTTCTCATGTCCCTGTCAACATTTGTTATCATTTGTTTTTCTGGTGACAGCTATTCTGTCTGGGGAGACAGATCCTGAAATCATGTTTAATTTGCATTTCCCTGATGGCTAAGGATGTTGCACACTTAAAAAAAAATCTCCTGGCCATTCGTAGATCTTCTTTGGAGACCTTCTAGTTCATTGACTCAAGTATTGACTGGCAAGTTTGCTTATTATTTATTTATTTGTGTTTAATTTTGGGGGCTCTTAGGAAGTGTGGCTTTTCCTGGGCAGGACCCTTTCTGGTCACATGAAACATTGAGGATGTGATGGAGATGCTAAGGAAGTTAACCTTGGCCAGCTTTCTCAGGCCCTAGATATGGAAACTGGAAAGGAGAAGGAGGAGCCAAGGTGGAGCTTCGGATACTCTTGCCTCAGTTTCCCCCTGTGCTCCCATCCCCTCAATCATAGTAGTGGATTCTACTTCCTCAGGTTTCCCTGGTTGAGCTGGGCTCTGGCACACAGGAGACCTTGACCTTTCAATCTTGTGGGCAACTTCTTAGCTCAAGCACCAGTTGTAAACTGGGTTGGTACAACACCTATTTGTATCTGGGGTCAAGTCTGGGTAGTCGCTGAACTTGTACACTTGGGCATGTCATGGCATGACAGCAAATGCACATCTTCATTGGAGAACAAAACAGGAATCGTTCATGACCTCAAGAATTTGGATGATTGAATCTAGTCTGGGCTGTCGCGTTCCAGTGCTAGTGCCTTTGGGAGCTGCCAGGTTGACGTTGCATAGCCCTGTCCCTACCCATGGTTGACTGCACCAGGAGTGGAAATGTGACCCAATTGGGTCAGTCAGGTCTCTCTCCTGGGCCCTAGCATTGTGAGGCTTTGATGCTGTCACAGGGAGAAACCCAGGGAGGCCTTTGTCGTACTGCAAAGCAGGAGAGGAGAAGACCGTTTCCAAAGAAAGTGCATGGTCTGGACTGGCGACTGATCAAATTCTACCTTTCACGGGGCTCTGGATGTCGTGAGCAAACCACCAAGCCCTTGTTAGTATTGATAGACAATAAAACACCGGGAGTGCCAGCTGCTAAATTGAAGGGGTCGCCTGGGCCCTGTGTTATTCCAAGGGACACAGAGGCGCAGAGTGACCCACTTGCTCAAAGCTGTACAGCCAGTGGCGCCACCATCTGAATCCACGTGGTTGTTCTGCAGATGGGAGCTGTGGCCGGTCTCCACAGCCTTTCAGTGGGAGAATTCTCAAGGCTCAGTTCCTCCAGTCCATTCGGCTCACTCCAAGCCAGCTGAGATTGGAGGGTTAGCTGAGGAGGAGTCTCTCTACCAAGTCTGCCCAGACACTCCCACTTCCTGGCGATGGGGGAAGGGTTCGAAGTACCTCACTGCATCCCCTACCCTGAACAATCCCACCCCACAGGGGCCTGGGCTAGCCTTCCCTGTATAATCCAACCATCTTGGTTGCCCCGCCCCCTTCCTTTCTACCTTTGGGCCTCTTGGCTGCTGTACCCAATTTCTCTCTCTTCCTTGTCCCTTCTCCTCTCCTCTCCCTACACGGCTCAGGGTCAAGTCCACTCCGGACTCTCCCAGACGTCCCTGCCTCTGGCTATGCTCTGCCACATATCTATAATAAACTCTCTCTCCCACCATACCTAGGAGCAGTCGTGTCATTTTCTTTTTCATTTAAAAGGGACCCTGACACTCGGGAGGCAGAGGCAGGTGGATCGCTGTGAGTTCGAGGCCAGCCTGGTCTACAAAGTGAGTCCAGGACAGCTAAGGCTAACACAGAGAGACTCTGTCTCGAAAAACCAAAAAAAAAAAAATAAAATAAACAAAAAATAAATAAATAAAAGGGACCCTGGGTCAGTTGGGAGAGTAGCATTTGGGAACTTGACCCTTCACCTCTCGCAGCCATCAGAGTTCAGGGTCACTGACTGACACTACTTGGATAAAGTGGGGGGATGTCTTGTGTCTGTTCCTTTTTTTTTTTTAAATTTGTTTCGTGTATCCCCAGGTTGGCCTTAAGCTCCAGAGGACGACCTTGAGTTCCTGATCCTCCTGCCTCTACTCCCTGACTGCTGAGTTTTCAGGTGTGTGCCACAGTTTAGGCAATGCTAGGGCTCACTTTGTAGGTGCTGGATCAACACTCTGCCAACTCGCCTGTCTTAGCTACTGTTCTATTGCTGTGAAGAGACACCATGACCAAGGCACTCTTAGAAAAGAAGGCTTTTTGTTTGTCGGTTTGTTTTGTGTTTTGATTTTCAAGACAGGGTTGCTCTGTGTAGCTCCGACTGTCACTCTGTAGACTAGGCTGGCCTGGAACTTGAAGATCCACTTGCCTTGTCTTCCAAGTCCTGGGATTAAAGGCTTGTGCAACCACTGCCCAGCAAAAGAAAGCTTTTAATTGTGTCTTGCTTACAGTTTCAGGGGGTTAGTCCATTGTCAGCATAGCAGGAAGCAGGCGGGCATGAAACTGAACTTTATTTACATCCTGATCTTCAGGCAGCAGGGAGAGAGAGAGAGAGAGAGAGAGAGAGAGAGAGAGAGAGAGAGAGAGAGGGAGAAACCCTGGGCCTGGTGTGGGCTTTTGGAACCTCATAGGCCACGCCAGTGACACACCTCCTCTAACAAGGCTACACCTCCTAATCCTTGCCAAATAGTTTCACTAACTGGGGATCAAGCACTCAAACATAGGAACCTTTGTGGGGCATTCTCATTCAAGCCACCACGTACCCCATCTGAGCCCCGTGAGTAGATCCTTTTCTTTGGAGCGAGGGCACCAAGGCCAGGGGCCATTTTGAAGAAGAAACTCCATTTTGTGTTAAACCTAGCCAAGGGCTGAACCCAGATTCCAGAAAAACCACAAACTAGTCTAAACAGAAAAATATTCCCTAGCAACACAATCAGCTCACCTTGGGAAAGCCCAAACATACTCTCTGCTGGTCAAGCTGACCAGCAGGTGGTCTGGCACATAGCAACAACCAATTAGGAGAAGCCAGGCCAAAGTTCCTAATGCCCCATGACTGCTTCAACCAATCTTTTCTTTTCTTTCTTTTTTTTTTGTTTTTTGTTTTTTTTGTTTTTGTTTTTGAGACAGGTTGTCTCTGTGTAGCCTTGACTGACCTGGACTTGCTTTGTTGTCTAGGCTGGCCTCAAACTCACAGCAATCCACCTGCCCCTGCCTCCTGAGTACTAGGATTAAAGGCATGCGCCACCACTGCCCCGCCAACCAATCTTTTCTATAGGCCAACTTACCCCTACACCTATTACCCAACCATGAAACACCAAGGCTTATAGCTCCCTGCTTGCAGCTTTTCTGCCCTAATGCCATCCAATCATATACTGTAAAACCCATTTCTTTGTCTAAAACCTATAAAAACCCCTCTCAATTGAGACTCCAGGCCACTTCTCTGTATCTGCTGGGTCAGTGCATAGGAGGGGTGGCCCCGGGGTTCGAACCTGCAATGAAGACTTCCTTGTCATTGCATTTAGACTTGGCTCTTGGGTGGTCTGTTTCGGGAGTTCCTCAAAATTTGGGCATAACACTAGGAGCTGCTGCTGGCTTGGCCTTCAAGCCTCTGTTTCATTATCTCTACAGTGGAGACCATGACGGCTACCAGAGGAGTAAATGGGATGTGGTGTCTGCATGAGCCTGGGAAATGGTGTATGCATCCCATGACCCAATCCTTTTAAAGCTTTTCTTTATTGTATAAGTTAACTAACGTTGGAAAGATATTATCAAGGTGTTCAGTGGGATACCTCGGTGTGATGAGGCTGCAGGCGTTTCAACTTGATCTCTCCTTAAAATAATTGATTTTGGGGTGTGATTGTTTTGGATGTATGCCTACACGTATGTGCAGAGGTCAGAAGATGGGGTCAGATCCCTTGCAACTACAGTTGTTTACGGCTGTGTGCCGTCATGTGAGGTGGAAAGAACTGAGCCTGGAGGACCTAAACAAATGCTCTTAGCTGGGTGGTGGTAGCGTACACCTTTAATCCCAGCACTCGGGAGGCAGAGGCAGGCGGGTCGCTGTGAGTTCGAGGCCAGCCTGGTCTACAAAGTTAGTCCAGGGCAGCCAAGGCTACACAGAGAAGCCCTGTCTCGAAAAACAAACAAACAAACAAACAAAAACAAAACAAAAAACAACAACAACAAAAAAAACCCAAATGCTCATAATTGCTGAGCCACCTCTCCAGCCCCAACCTAGTCTTTTGTTTTGCATTTAAGCTTCCTTGCCTGGACAAAGATGATTCACAAATTGTCTTAGTTGGAATTTCTATTGCTGTGGTCGAGAAAACGCCACGAGCAAAAGCAACTCGAGGAAGGAAGGGTTTATTTCAGGTCATGTCTCAGTCCCAGGCTGTCATGAAGGGAAGTCGGGGCAGGAACTCAATGCAGGAACCAGGAAGTAGGAGCTGAAGCAGAGGCCATGGAGGGGGTGCTGCTTACTAGCTTGCTCATCATGATTTGTTCACCCTGCTTTGTCATGGCCCTCGGGGTCACCTGCCCTGAGGTGGCACCACTCACAATGAGCTGGGCCCTCCCCCATCAAGGACCAATCAAGAAAATGCTCCCACAGGCTTGCTGGCAGGCCAATCTTTTTGTTTTGTTTTGTTTTGTTTTTTTCAAGACAGGGTATCTCTATGTTATCTTGGTCATCCAGGACACTCGCTTTGTAGACGAGGCTGGCCTTGAACTCACAGCAATCCGCCTGCCTCTGCCTCCCGAGTGCTGGGATTAAAGGCGTGCGCCACCATGCCCGGCTGGCAGGCCAATCTTATAGAGGCATTTTCTCAGTTAAGATTCCAGCTTCACGGGTATGTCTCTAGCTTGTGTCAAATTAAAAGCCAGGAAGCACATATGTTTAAAAAAAAAAAATGTTGAGGCTGGGTGGTGGTGACACACACCTTCATTCCTGCACTTGGGAGGGAGAAGGTGGCAGATCTCTGAGTTCGAGTTCAGCCTGGTCTACAGAGCGAGTTCTAGGACAGCCAGAGCTACACAGAGAAACCTTGTCTCGAAAAACAAACAAACAAAACAAAACAAAAACGTTGAGATTTACACATATAAAATATGGCTATTATTACTTTGGGTATGTTAAGGCAGGGTCTCATGTATCTCGAGGTACTCTCGAACTCACTATGCAGCAGAGGATACTGGGATTATAGGTGTGCACCACCACAGCTGGCTTATGCGGTGCTGGGATTTGAACCCAGGGCTTTGTGTAAGCTGAATAAGCTTACCAACTGAGCCACATCCCAGCTCTTCGTTTTGGATTTGTTTTATTTACTTTTGATACAAGATCTCACACTGTGGCCTGGAAGTCACTGTGTACAGCAGTCTGGTTTTGGAACTTGTGGCGATCCTTCTGCATCAGCCTCTCGAGTGCTGGGATTACGAGCCTGAGCCACCACACACTGTTTTAATGTTATTTACCTTAAAGTAATTTGTCTTGGCAAATATAGAACCTCACAGAAACAAGATAGTGGAGGGCTCTCTAAATACTGAAGTCACTGTGTGTGGGCGTCAGTGAGCTGCCTCACCAGCACCCACTTTTCTCTTCCCTTTTTGGGGAAGATGTGTGGTAGGATCCACCCGTCTCCATGGGTGGGCCTGCACTGGCTGACATCAGTCGCTGTGGTGACTGGTTTAGGAAGCCATGATGGAGGTCAGCCCACAAGACTCCCTGAGTCCAAACTTGTAATTTTTTAAAAGGCAATAGGTTTCCTTTCTTTTCTCCTTCCATCCTTCCTTCCTGTCTGCCTTAAATGTGTTTATTTATTTTTATTGTGTATGGATGATATGCATGCTTACAAGGGCATGAGCTTGCCATGGCACTCTGGAATGGTCAGAGGACAATATCATAAAGTTGCTTTTCTCCTTTTATTTTTTTATAGGCTGCAGTAGAATTAGCATCAGGCTTGCTCTTGTGCTGCAAATGCTTTGCCTGGTGAGCCTCATTCCTTCCTTCCCTCCCTTCCCCCTCCTCCCTCCCCTCCCCTCCTCTTCCCTTCCCTTTCCCTTCCCTTGTCTTCCCTTCCTTTCCCCTCCCTTCTTTCTTCCTTTCTCTTATTTATTTATTTATTTATTTTTGGTTTTTCAAGACAGGGTTTCTCTGTGTATCCTTGACTGTCCTGGACTCACTTTGTATTCCAGGCTGGCCTTGAACTCACAGCGATCCACCTGCCTCTGCCTCCCGAGTGCTGGGATTATAGGCGTTAGCCACCACGCCCAGCTGGAGATTCTTCAGTTTTTAAACCAGCTTGAGGAGTTGGATCTTTGTTATTTAGGATAACTCCCTGCTACAGAAACTGGGAACAGAAACAAGGTGCTGCACACCGCAGGCTCTGCCATGTGGACCTTTCAGAGCTGAGGGGGTGGGTGCGAGAGGGTGAGCCCGAGTTGGGAAGTCAGCGTTCCCACCCAGCTGGCAGTGAATGCATTGGCTACTCCTACAGCCTGGTGACTGTGGGAGTCAAAGTTGCACCTACAAAGATGCCCCCGCCCCCGCAGGCTTGTGGCAACTTCAGAATTTTGGAGTAGTCAGCCACTTTTTTCCCCTGCTCACTGGTAACTGCCTGAAAAAAAAAAAAAAAAAAAAAAAAAGACATGCTGTCTTTGATCTGGGCCTGTGTGGATGGGAAGGGAAGTGGGCTTTGCTAAGGGGGAAGGCGAGGGCAGCAGGCCAGCCCCAAAGCTGAATTCACTACCTCATACTATATTTAGAAGCAAAAGCTGGGAGGTAGGAGACTTAGCACATCAAACTGCAAATCTAGGTTCCTCCCAACCACATCCAGTCAAGCCTTTGTCTAACTGGGTGTGGAGAACCAAGTGCTTCTCTTGTTCCCACTGAGATGTGGACCATGGGCCAGAGGCCAATTAGCGGTGCCCTGCCATGGCTTTGACTTGCCGTGCTAGAGGCCACTGGTGATCATCTACTAATGAGCCTAAGTCATTTCCTTTGGAAATAATTTCTTAAAGATTTATTCTCTACGGTGCTCTCCACCAGCCACTTCACGCATGCGTGCCAGACGGTGCTACCTTGCCAAGGGTTGACAGAAGGAGTCAATGAACCATTGCAGGAAGATGCTCTGTATCCCCTACCAGCTGCTTCACTAGGCGCTGGTGGAGTGTCTGGGGACTTATCCTTGTGATGTTTGGCTGTGGCTCTGTGGCTCAAGTGGTGCTCAGCTAGGGCATCCATGGTGGCTTCCTCACCATCAACTTGGCTTTTGGCTTCGCTGTTACCCTTGCCGTCTTGGTGGCTGGCTAAGTGTCTGGAGCCCACTTGACCCCTGATGTGGCCTTTGTCATGTTTCCTGGCACGTAAGTCCAGGATCATGCTGCTCATCTACATACTGCCACTTTACCCCTCTGGACACTTGGACATAGTCAATGGCTTCTTTGATCAGTTGATAGGCGCAGCCTCCCTCATTGTGTGTGTGTTGCCATGGCCTGGAGGCCTTCACCATGGGCCTTGTGGGCCTGGTCATTGGAACCTCTATGGACTTCAGCTCTGGCTATGCTGTCAACCCTGGCAGTGACTTTAGCCCTCGTCTTTTCACTGCCCTGGCTGGCTAGGGCTCAGAAGTCTTCACGACTGGCTGTCACTGGTGATGGGTACCCATCTTCTCATCACTCCTGGGCTCCATCGCTGGCATCTCCATATACCAGCTCATGATTGGCTGCCACCTGGAGCAGGCCCCGCCCTCCACTGAGACAGAGAGTGTGAAACTAGCCCCCACAAAGCACAAGGAGCAGATCTGAGTGGGCAGCGGCCATCCCCCACTGACCGTGTGGGGCCCACGCTCTAAAAAGCCCCCTTATGATGCCTCTCACAGGGAAGCTAAGAAGCTCCCTGTATCCACCCGGGCGGCATGGTGCCTCCAGAATTTCTACTGACCTCTGCCCAATAGGGCATTAGGTTCCCACCCTTAAGCCAAGGTGTGATAGCAAGTAGGACCTACCAGTCTTTTGTCTCTCCAAAGGAAGAGAATGTGCAGAGAGAGGGAGCGAGAATGTATGCATGCATGCGTGCGTGTGCGTGTGTGTGTGTGTGTGTGTGTGCAAGTATGTATGTGTGCATGTGTGTATATGTGTATGTATGCATGTGTGCATGTGGTGCTGTTTCCCGGGCATTCAGGGCAAGGAACCAAGTTTTCAAAACAGACGGAAGCAGTTCAAGGGAGCCCAGGGGAAGGGAGGTGAGTGAGGAACGTGCCAGAGTGTGTATGTGTCAGAGATTCCACGTGGAGGTGGACCCCGAAGCACGTTTCTGAGCATGTGTGTGTCTGTTCTCATTAGAAGTGGATTTCTAGGCCTGGGGAGGGGGAGGGATAAGAGAGGTGTAGCTCATATCTGGAGCTATGATCCTTGAGTAGGGGCTGTCTATTATGTTTCTGTTATAAGACAGACACCAGGAGGGGGGAAGAAGTCCAGGTCATAAGTTTTATATCTTCCATTTTAAAAAATAATACATATATATATGTTACAGTCTTAGGAATAGGGGTAGGGAAACACCCCCCCTTTTTTTTTGAGACAGGGTTTCTCTGTGTAGCCTTGGCTATCCTGGACTCTCTGTGTAGACCAGGCTGGTCTCGAACTCACAGGGATCTGCCTGCCTCTGCCTCCCGAGTGCTGGGATTAAAGGCTTGCGCCACTACCACCTGGTTTGGGAAACCCCACTTTTAAAAAGTGGTTTCCTTCCTTTAACCCTCCAATAAACAATGTGCTGTTGCCTTTTATATATAAAAAGAGTGAAATGTATGCATAAAACAAAAAGTAAATATTTATTTATTCTCTCTCTGTCTTTCTCTCTCTCTCTCTCTCTCTCTCTCTCTCTCTCTCTCTCTCTCTCTCTGTGTGTGTATGTGTGCATGCATGTTTAGTGGAATAAGTGTGTGCATATGCCTGCAGAGGACAGAAGAGGGTGTCAGATCCCCTGGAGCTGGAGTTACAGATCACTGTAGGACACCTTAGGTCCTCTGCAAGACCAGTGCATATACTCTTAAACATCTTTTTTTAAATGTGGTACAAAGATCTGGCAGGGTCCTTGGGTTGTGTCACTAGTTTATGTGGCCAAATGGAAGCAAAATAGGTAAGAAACTGGACACCTTAGGAAACCTTTAAAACTCTCGCTGCTAGCGCCAGGGAGGTGGCATGGCAGGTGAAAGCACAAACGACCAGATGCAGTGGTGTACATGTGCAATCCCAGCGCTCTTGTAGCAAAATAGGAAGAGAAATGGCAGAATTACTTATGGGCTGGAAAGCTTGGAGTACACAGTGCTGTGGACAGTAAGTGCACTTCTACCTCAACAAGATAAAAGGAGAGAACTGACTCTCAAAAGTTGTCCTCTAACCTCCACAGGTGTGTCATGGCGTACATGCACACACACACACACACACACTCCACACACCATTTTAAAAATACTTATTGGGCCCGGAGAGATGGCTCAGAGGTTAAGAGCACTATTTGCTCTTCCAGAGGTCCTGAGTTCAATTCCCAGCAACCACATGGTGACTCACAACCATCTATAACGAGATCTGGTGCCCTCTTCTGGCGGGCAGGTATACACACAGACAGAACACTGTATACACAATAAATAAATCTTTAAAAATAAAAAATAAAAATACATATTGCTGCTTCTGGAATCTGGTTCTGTGCTCATGCTCAGCACGTGAGGCCCCGCCCAATTCCTAGCACCAGCTCTATGTATGTAAAGCTACTCACAATCTGGCCAATATCAAGCTGCCGTACCTAGCAGGACGTGGGATGCTATAGTGATGCTGTACTCAACAGAGTCTCTGTGAGGTTCCGTGGAAGGCAGAGACTGACCAGCAGACAGACAGGAGGATGGATGGTATCTAGGGAGATGACAAGAATCCCTGTGGGGCAGAGATCTTTCTCCTGCTCTCCTGCACGTGGCCAAGCTCTCCCGTTACTGATAGGAGAGGAATCTTTCCTGACCCCGTTGTGGCAAAGGCCGGGGGGGGGGGGGGGCGGCGCGGGGAGGGGCAGTGCCTGCCTGAGTCTGCCTTGGCTTCTGGACTCCAGCTCCTGGAAGGCTGCTTGACCTTTGCTCTTGGCCTAAGAGTAGGAAGTAGCATATTCCCTCTCCCAGTCTGGATTCCCCCCCCCCCATACACACACAAGTCCCTTAAGAAATCAGGACAAAATAGGGATACTGTTTGGTGGACAATGAGGTTTTTCTTACAGGGCAGACTCCTCTGGGCCTTGTCAGAAGGACTTCCTTGCAAGGCAGTTGGGGCTGGAGGACACCCTGTGGGCCACGGGCTGGGAGCAGGGCTGACATGCTGGGGCCACGGGCTGGGGAGCACAGATGTGTGTGAGAAGGGACCCCGGTGTTGGTAGAGAAACAGGAGGTGAGCAAGGGCATCTGGGGCAGGATCAAATTAAGTTGAGGATGGGGTGAGGTTTGGGGTTGGCCCCAGGAGAGTATGTTATACCACACAGTGCACAGGAGCCTAGACAGTTGACACAGGGTCCCTGGGTTTGAATTCTCCTTCTTATCTGAGTGGCCACGGACAGCCTTCTCTTCTCTCGTTTGGACAACTGCTACTGTCGGCCCCTCTTCAGCACACCTGGATCTGCTCAGGCTTTGTAGCCTCATCATCTTCATCACTGTGTAATCTATTCGTTCACAATATGTATTGTCTTCTATAAGCAGGCTCCCAATGATGTCTGTCATCCTTGCGTTGTTCACTTGTGTCAGCACTTCCTGCGAGCGGTGTTGACCACATACTAGGCATCCAATAAGCCTTTGTGGGATGCATAAAGTTGCTAGCCTCCTGCCCTACTGGAGCTGAGTGCTTCCTTGTTAGAGATAAAAATGGAGCTAGGCATGTAGCTCAGGAGAGTGTACATCAAACAAGCACAAAGCCCTGGGTTCTATACCGAGCGCTTCCTAAACTGAGCTAGATGGTCCATGCCTGTAATCCCAGGACTCGGGCGATAGAGGCTGTAGATTTAGGAGTTTAAGGTCATCCTCAAAGGGGGTTGGCATATGAGGATATAGCTCGCATAGCATGTATGAAGCCCTGGGTTCAGTCACTACATACACCAGATGTGGCACACATCTGCAGTCCCAGCATGCAGGAAGTAGAGGCAGAAGGATCATCCTTAACTACATATCAGTTTGAGGCCATCTTGGATAACATGAGACTCTCTGTCTCTCTGTCTCTGTCTCTGCCTCCCATCCCAATCTGTCTCTCATTTTTTTTTTGTGTCTCTGTAGACAAGGCTGGCCTCAAACTCAGATAATTGCCTGCCTCTGCCTTCTAAGTGCAGGTATCAAAGGTCTGTATCATCACCACACAGTGAGACCTCCTTTTTTGGGGGGGTGGTTTCGAGACAGGGCTTCTCTGTGTAGCCTTGGCTGTTCTGGACTTGCATTGTAGACCAGCCCGGCCTCGAACTCACAAGCATCCACCCGCCTCTGCCTCCCGAGTGCTCGGAGACCTCCTCCGAGGGTTGGGGGAGAATGGCAATAGAAAGGCTGTCTCCATGCTTATGAAGTGAGTCTTACTAGGAAGAGAGCTTTGCATCTGGTTCACAGGCACAAAGGAAGTGTCCCTCAACGGACAGCTCACAATGGACTTTGCTTTCCCTTCTTCCCTTCTGTGAATTCCCAGTTCTGTTAGGGCTGCTCTGGGGAACCAGTGAGTCATGTGACTATGTGGAGTCAGGAACCCAGAAAGCAAGTTCATTTTCATACTAAGTTGGAGGCAGGGCCAGAGGGGACCCTGGGAGTCAAAAAGCTGGAGCTTAAGTTAGGCCTGGGCCTGAAACGAAACATTCGCACTTTTAAATATTTATTTATTTATTATGTATACAGTGCTCTGCCTGCATGTACCCCTGAAGGCCTGAAGAAGGCATCAGATCACATTACAGATGGTTGTGAGCCACCGTATGGTTGCTGGGAATTGAACTCAGGACCTCTGGAAGAGCAGACAGTGCTCTTAACCTCTGAGCCATCTCTCCAGCCCAACAATCACACCTTTAGAAGTTTACTAGATTTTGGACAATCTTTTCTACTCCCAGGAGCCACACTGCCTCCTCTACCTTTGTCCCTGTCCACTGAGGTCCCTCATCTATTCTTCTGGACTCCTGGCCCTCACGTGATTTTTTTGTTTTTGTTTTTATTTTTCAAGACAGGGTCTCTCTGGACTCACTTTGTAGATCAGGCTGGCCTCCAACTCACAGCGATCCAGATTTTTTTTTTTTTGAAAGACATGATCTCTCTCTCTCTCTCTCTCTCTCTCTCTCTCTCTCTCTCTCTGTAGCTGTTTGACACTGGACTTGTGATCCTCCTGTCTCAGTCTCTTCTGAGTACAAAGATTACAGATGTATAGGTCAAACCCAGCTGCAGCTCTGTGAAACTTGGGCCTTCTTTCAGGCAGGGAGCTCACGGCACAGACATAATAAGGACAGGGTGAATGACTAGCTCTCAGGCAAGGGAGCCTGGAGGTCAGGTGGCACAGTTTGCACATTTCCTTCAGGTAGAAATTGTACCCTGGAGACCACGTATGCAAAGATGACGAGGGATCTCTGTAAGGAGCTGCTCATACCAGCTGAGCAGGCAGGCCTGGCACCCTGGAATCTGGGCTGCATTTACAAATTTTCTGGACCAAACAGCTAGAGAGAAGTTGAGTCCTAATAGAGATACCTTCTCAGCCCACTAGCCAGCCAGGGCAGAGCCACGGGCTCAGGCTCCTGCTGTGAAAGCCCGGCCTCCTCCTGGTTTTCAAACAGCATCAAAAATGGTACCCAGAAAGCAGGGGGAGCAAGGGATGCTGGGAGAAACATCTCAGTTGATTGCTTTGTTCTGTGTTGAATCTGGGACCCAGGGTCTCATGCATATAGGCAACTGTGACACCACTGATCTCAATTCTTCAACTGAATTCTTGAGAGACAGAGACCAGCATGGAGGACGGTGGCAGGGGTGGACAAGCAGCCACTGCAATCCCTTGGAGAATGTTTGGGATTCTCCAACAAGAAGACATAATGGTCTCGGGCTAGCCATTGAGCCAATCAGAAGTGCTCACTCCCCTTGGGCGGTGCTGGGGGCCCATGGTAGTGAGACAGAACACCTCCAGCTCCCACGGCAACTCTGCCTTTGTTGGGAAGGAAGACCTTCTGTGCCTGGGATGTCCCTTGGCACACAGACGCTGATACTATCTCTAGCCTTTTGGAACCTTGAGCGTTCTTTGGCATTAGTGAACAATTGCCAAGCACTGTGCTCTGGGCTCAGCGCCGGCTTAACTCTCGGCTTCTTACAGACAAGGATGTTAACTGTCCAAAGCTTCATTTATTCATCGTTCCCCCCCCCCCATGGCTTTTGCCATCACGACCTCCTCACTACGAAATACATAAATAAGGAATGTTTACCCAATACTCTGTAAAAACATAAACTTATTTCTTAACGGAAATTTCATAGCAGTGCTGTAAATAAACAGCAGTAATAATTAAAAGACGAGAAGAAATGAAAACAAATCCGGACATTCTTGGGTTTTGGCATCAGACTCCAGTTCTGGCCCTGAGCTTATCGATGAGCCACATGCTTTCTCTAGAGGGCCTTGGTTTTCCTCGTGTACAATGGCTCAATGGCAGATCTCATATAGCTGGTGCCTGAGCCCAAGGCTTCAAGGTAGAACTTCAAGCTAGACTTGGTCAATGCTGGGGTGTAGGTGCTGAGGAAGGTGGGGTGCAGGAAAACTTGTGGTCCTTGCTTTCAGATCTCTGGGTGTTGGGGATTGGAGGTACAAATTGTTTCTGGCAGCCTCCGTAGTAGCCGGTAAGAAGACGCCCCTCTTAGGAGGAAATGGGGAGGCATTCAAACTGACCTCAAGGAGCTCAGCAGGAAACGGATCAGAGACTTCAAACTCAGTCTGGCTCTCACGGGGGAAGGGAGGTGGTGGTCCCCCAGGGGAACACGGGGTGAGGCCTGTGAGCACCCAGCGGCTGCCTTTCCTCTCCCGTTGATCTAGAATTTGTTTCCTGTGCATTTTCCAAACACACAAAGGAGGCAAGGGAAGCCAAGGGAGAGTGCCTGCCTATTATAGAGCACTGGCCAGTCCCCCCAGGGTCACCAGAGTAGGCTTATGGGCCTGGACAGTCTGGCTCCACTGCCTGGGAAATGGCCTAGGGCCTCTGGCTGCGGCTGACAGAACGTCCTGAGCCCCTGAGTCAGAAGACAATAGGGAGGGCCTTGCCTGAGGGGGGGGCTCTCCTTCCGCTTTCTCTTGCCTTAGGTTAAGGGCAAAAGAGAAACGGGGTAGGAAAGGGATAGGAGTGTGAGGCTCATAATGCGAGGTTACACACAAGGATATATAGGCAGAGTGACACACAGAGATCTAAGTGAAGCCTAGAGGGCACAGACTCCTAGACAGACGCGCAGGGACAGGCACAGGAAGACAAGTCACCGGGGAGACAAAAACTCCCACAGAGAAATCAAAGATAAGGAAGGCAGCGAGCTGCACCCAGAGGTCAGGATCTGCCGCAGAGAAATAGAGTCAAGGCCGGCCACCCTGCTTGCCTGCTGCAAGCCCGCGAGCAGGGTCGAACGCCGCGCTCCCGGTAGGGGGCGCCCTGGCAACGCAGAGGCAACCGGCTTGGGGCTCCCGGCGCGGGCCGGGGGCGGGGCGGGGCGGGGGCGGAGAGGCCGGCGGGTGCTCGGACCGGGCCGCCTTCATAAGCTGGCGGGGGAGGTGGCCGCCAGAGTACGCTCCCGCCACTGCGCTCCCTAGGGCAGCCGCTCGCGCGCCGGGAAAGACCCTCCCCACGGGTGCCTGCAGGTAAGGAAAGCATGCTGCGCTCGCGGCTGGCCTAACTCCCACGCTCGCACTTCGCCAGCCTCGCAGTGACTGCCCTAGCCACGGTGGGGGACACGTGGAAGATCAGGCGCCCTGGGGACCCGCGGCCACTCTTCCTGCATCAGCCCTAGGCGCGCATCTCTCGGGGCCTGCCTGGATGCTGGACGTAGCGCCCGCAGAGCGGCTACCCAGGATCTCACCCTCGAGCTAAGCACCTGCTCCCGGTGCCCACGCGGCTCATAGCCCATAGCTGCGTCCTTCGTGGTTCCAAGCCACTCTGTCCCTTTGGTGTCTAAAGTAGTTGGGGAGCAGCCGAGAGGCACGTGCTGGGATCCTTGGCGGGAGAGATTGGAGACCAAGAGCTTAGAATATGTCTGGGAGCGGGAAGCCCCCCAAAACGGAAGGAGCCTGCGACCGGCTCGGGGCTGTGTTCGGGTGAGAGTGGGGCTACTGCCTTGCCCAGCCTGGGTAAGAAAGGGTTAAAGGCACAGTCACAGCGGCAGGACCCTAGGCGAGGCTAGGCGGAGGAAAACCTCATTACCACCCTGTCCAGGGTAATGGGCCTGGAGGGAGGGGGCCTTGCAAAGGATTTGGGTAAGCCTGTGAATCTTTGCTTAAAAGAGAGGCTTGGCGTGGTGATGCTGGCAATCTGGAGGCTGTGAGTTCGAGGCCACTCTGGCTACCTAGAGAAATTGTGTCTCAAAATGGTATATACATTCATACACATATGTCCGTAATGGTACCATCTATATGTTAGGACTACAATGAACCAAAAGACCCAACCAGCGAGAAAGGTGGGCTTCTTCAATCCACACATACTTACCCGGCGTCGGCTTTGTGGTAAACTGTTCTAGGTGCGGAGAACGGTACAGTAAATAATGAAGCCCCCAGGCTGGGCATGATGGTGCACGCCTTTAATCCCAGCACTCGGGAGGCAGGGGAAGGTGGATCACTGTGAGTTCGAGGCCAGCCTGGTCTACAAAGGGAGTTCAGGACAGCCAAGGCTACACAGAGAGAAAAACCAAAGAAAATAACAAAACAAAAAAGCCCCCTGTTGAGGTGAACGTTGACATAACACTTTGCCCCCAGCCTTTGAAAATTCGAGTGTCACATGGTAGAATCAAAATGAAATAATTCCCAAAGAAAGGAGTAAAGATGTCACCCTGTGTGTCACAGCGAGCAGCCAGCATGGAGCACGAATGAAGACAGGGCATCTAGCTGTGTGATCAGGGCGCAGCTCTGGTCTCTCACTGTGGCTCAAAATCTCTGTGAGGTTGTACAGGAGCTGGAGGTCATAGGTCCAGAGAACCTACTGGAAGTGAGGGGGGTGGGCAACACTCTGAGTACAGCTTGCAAAGGGGTTAGCAGGTTCCTGTGCTTTAGGAAGCAGGGGCTGTGCCCAGTTGCAGTCTCAGCAGACGTTGCTTCAGAGCCCGTGTGCCGAGTTATGCCATTGCACCTGAACCCTGCCATCCTGTCAACCACCTTTGCCCAGACTCTGTCCAGGCTGTGCCATGAGGGAGTACACTGCCCTCCTAATTGTTACTCAGATGCTACCTCCTCCCTGCTGGACACATCTGGGGAAAGGAGACTGGAGCTCCAGGCTGGGACCAACCCAGGGATCCCCTGCCATCCACCTCCACCTCACTACCCAGCACTGGGTCCTATCCTGTTCTATCCTGCAAAGACAGGAGATGCCATTCTTTCCTGCGTGTGAAGGAACTCCTTGAAAGGACAGTAACTTGCCCTCGGACATTTAGAAGCCACTTGAGCATCCAGGGCTGAGTTCAAGGACCTACAAGTTCAGGTCTTGTGCTCTCGCTCTCTCTCTCTCTCTCTCTCTCTCTCTCTCTCTCTCTCTCCTGTACCGTCTGTGGGCTTCAGGCTTTTGGGGAAGGGAAGATGGGGGGGGCAGAATCCAGGAGTGGGGTTTGAAACTCTCAGAGTAAAGTCTATCTGAGTGGGCTTATTAACACAAAACCCTAGAGCTTGAGGAGAGCCTTGTGGGAGGCGGAGCTAGCGGGGCTGAGAACTGGTGCTCAGAGTTTTCTCCACGTGGCCACAGGAATGCTGACTGAGCTCCCTAGCACAACAGTCCCCTCATCATTGGCACACCAGAGCTGGGCTGTGTGGTATCTTTGTTATTTTGGCTTTCTTTCTCCCCTTCTTTTTCTGAAGCTGTTCAGAATACAGTGGGAGGCAGTAGATTGAAAATGCGTTATCGGCACTGCTGCGTGACCCTGGACAAGCTTCTGTCCTCTCAGACCCTCTGTCTCCTCGTCTGTGATTGTGAGGTAATCACGGGCATCAGTTACTGAAGGCTAGCAGTCTACCAACTTTTAGGCTTCACCTATATGGATTGTAAAAAGAATCAGTACTTTAAGCCAGGCTGTGGTGGTGCACACCTTTAATCTCAGCACTGGGGAAGCAGAGGCAGGTGAATCTCTGAGTTCGAAGCCAGCCTAGTCTACAAAGTGAGTTCCAGGGCAGACAAGGTTATACAGAGAAACCCTGTCTCAAAAAAAAAAAAAAAGAAAAAAAAATCATAACACAACAACAACAAAGACAGTACCTTGGTTCCAGACTTCAGCTGTGACATGGGGCAAATTGCTTTCCCTCTCTGAGTGTCAGCTTATGGTGGCCCCAGCATCACTACTGATGCTCCATGGCCAAAGAACACTCTATATTTATCTGCCGTCTCATGCCCCCCCAACCTCAACACTTTGTAATTGCTCCCAGAAAAAAAAAAAAAAAAGGCCCATGCTTAAAGTTTTCCATGCTTCAAAAAAACCCAGCCTCATTGTGGCATGAAATCAATTGTTTGTATTTGATTTAACTTCTCAAATGAAGGGGTAAAATTTGAGACGAGGGTAGGGGCTGTGGTGGGAGGTTGGGGGGGGGGGGGGGGGGGGGGGGGGGAGGGAGAGGAAAAGTAAAAGCAGATGTGTTTTTGTTTAACTGCAGGATGGTGGTTAAACTGCCCCCCCACCCCCCACCCCGCCATGTCACTACCATCGTCCTTTTTGAATTCCAGTAACCAGGAGTCGGGTTTCTCTGAAAACTGTGGTGTTCTTTCCTGGCTGGTGTGGACTTGCCCTCCCAGTATTATTATTATTACCACTTTATAGTCATTGGAGGCCACAAAGTACTGGCTGTAGAGTAGGCCTCAGAGATGCCTAGAATTGTAGGCTAGCCAGGCCTTTAGACACTGGCTGTGTCCATTGGCGTCTCTGAAGCCCCGAGAGGGAAGGAGGCTTGTCCAGGGACACACAGCTGCTTAGGCTCAGCCTCATGACTCTGGATTTTTCCAAATTGACCACCACCCCCTCCTCCAATACCACGCCGCCTCTCTTGGGCTTGGTGTGCCACTCCCACGGTATGTCCTTAATTTACTTTTTTCATTTAGTTGAAGCAGGCTCTCCTGTAGCCCAGGCTGGCCTTAAAACTTGCTATGTGGGCTGGAGAGATAGATGGCTCAGTGGTTAAGAGCGCTGTCTGCTCTTCCAGGGGCCCTGAGTTCCAGTCCCAACAACCACATTGTGGCTCACAACCATCTATAATGTGATCTAATGGCCTCTTGTGGTAGGCAGGCAGAACACTGCATACATAATAAATAAATAAATTTTAAACAACAACAACAACAAAACTTGCTATGTAGCAGAGGATGGGCTTGAATTTTTCTGATCCTCCTGCCTCCACCTCCTGAGTTCTGAGATTACAGGTGTGTAACTCCAGGCGTGGTTCCTGTACTGGAACTGGAACCAAGGGCTTCAGGCATGCTGGACAAGCACTCTACCGATGGAGCCGCCTCCTCAGCCCTCCCTAGTTTACCCTTGTTTGAAAAGCTGTAACCACTCAAGTGAAGATGAAGATGGTGTGTGTGATGGGAGAGATCTGTGTTGATAAACCACCTGTGTGACCTTGGGCTAAGTCACCTCCCTTGTCTAGCCTCAGTTTCCCCCATCTGTAAATCAAGAGGTCTGAAGAGGAGGGAGGGCGGGATTTCCTTAAACTTCGTCCTTTGTTGCTTATGCCCAAGAGTGTAGGTCTGCTTTGGGCAGGCCCAGCTTGCAAAATGTCTACAATTAAGCAATGAGGTCCCATCCCACAAACTTGCGGAGCCCCTAGGTTCCACTGAAGCAGACAAAGGCTCCCCATCTAGCCAGTGTCCCTCACATCTGGCCTACTGTGTGTGGAGAGCCCAAATTTTGTGGAGGCGGGTTAGAGAGACGGGACACAGGAGCCGGAGTCTTGGCTTCTACATCGAGCTAAAAGCTTCAATTTAGTTGCTGCTGTAGTTAAACCCGGGTGGTTTCATTTTACATAAAAATACTGGTTTCTGGCTTCTCTTGGAAGATCAGAAGATGTAGACTCTACAGGGCCACGCCCCAGCCTGGCCACAGTGAGCTGAGCGGCAGCTGTACCATCCACTTAACTGCAGTTCCTGGGGCACTCCAATCCCTTGCACAGCCAACTGACCTTACCAACACAGCCAGCTTGCCTCTGAGTGTGTAGTTTAGGGACACCGTTAGAGAGGCATATATCTGAATGGCTGTGGTGCCTGGGGCCAGCCTGCAAGGGGGCTAGGGTGGGGGCCATGAGTACATTGAGATTGGTCTGTTTCTATGGCCTAGAAGCATTTCTGAGAGACACTGGCTAGATAAGGAGCCTTTGCCTGCTTCATTGGAACCTAGGGGCTCCGCAAGTTTGTGGGATGGGACCTCATTGCTTAATTGTAGACATTTTGCCATCTAGGCCTGCCCACGACAGACCTATACTCTTGGGCATAAGCGACAAAGGAAGAAGGGACTCTTGTGGTATTTTGTCACCCCACCTCATCTCATGACCTTGGCCACAGCTCTTTTTATCCCTTTGCTATCACTAAAAAGTCCTTGATGACAGGTGGGTGGGGAAGTGGCCTCAGTTGGAGTCTCAGAAGGAGCTGGAGGGCAGCATGTAGGTTGTGGGGGGGGGGCCCAGTGGATAAATATGGGGTTCTTGGCTTGTAGCCAGTCCTGAGAGTCAAGGTGTACATGAATAAGCTGTTTTGGGGGGGGGGCACACAAAGTGAACCGGGAGGGCTTCAGTTCCTAAGAGTGATGTCAGCTCCTTGCTCCTTGTGCTTGGAGAGTTTGACAAACGCTATGTGTGTAATGTCATCCTTCATGCTTCCAGCCACCCGGAGCTCACACTTACGTACACCCGCCGCATCCTCCACTCTTGCTGCTGAACAGCCTCGGGTGTTCTGAGCTCTGGGTAGAGGCCATTCCAGGTGTGGAAGGGTATGGAAAGTAGTTTCTGTGTATTAAGACCCTGCCATGGGACCCCAGCCACACACACCCCCAAACCCCGACACACAATCCCAGGCTTTTGCTATTTTTCTGGTTTGGTTTTTTGACACAGGATCTCACTATATTGCTCAGGCTGGCCACACTTGCCAGCTTGCCAAAATAACTGTAATTACATCAACCTCACCTGGGCTTATGTATGAGTCTTGGCCTGATCCTCTGGGGTATTTGGGTGGAAGTTCTGTCCTTCACCTAGTGGTCAGTAGAATACTGGGTCAGTAGAATACTGCCAGCGTTTTCATGTACCTTTGGAAGTCTTCAAGTGCCAGAGCGAATTGCTTTTATTTGGAAAATCCTAAGTGTGACCTTTATAAAGATCTATCCAGTAGATTTATCATTATTATCATCATCAATCATCATCATCAATCATCATCATCAATCATCATCATCATCATCGCAAGACAGGGAATAGGACCCAGAACCTGATTTTTGCTAGGTCAGTCCCCAGCTGCTGAGTTCTACCCTAGCAGCCTTTGTCAGTGACACAGCAGGTGTCCTAGATGAAACTCTTTCCCTGGAATCTCCTTATCCAGCTGGCTGCATAGACCAAGCCCATCTCCTCCTATTCTACCCCAGAGGGACTTACGTGACTTCTGCCTGAGATTGAACCACACCTTTGGTGCTAAATCAAGGCTCTCTTGAGTCCCGCTCCCTCTCCCCAACTCCTTCCTTCTAGGTATGCCCATTGGGGCATTGCCTGTTTCCTCCACTCACTAAGCCTCCATCAGGCTAGGGGTGTGTCTCAGGTGATAGAATGCCTGACTACAATGCTTGAAGGCCATCCCCAATTCTACGTAACCACGGCAGGGCAGCAGGGCGAGCCCAGCGCACAGAAGTTCAGGGTCATCCTTAGTTATGTATTAAGTTTGAGGCCGACCTGTCATACATGAATCTGTTAGAAAGAAAGACAAAATAGAAAAGAAAGGAAAAGAAAAGAAAGGAGGCCTGACGCAGTCCTATTTTTTACTTAGGAGCTGAGGCAGGAGGATAAGTTCAAGTTTTGCCCAGGTAATAGGTGAGTGCCTGTCTCAAAGTGCCGGAACTTAGCACAGTGATAGAGGCTTCCTTAGCATACGTGAGTCCCTGGGTTCGGTCTCCAGTAACCCACACTCCCTCTTTCCCCAAGTCTCCAACTGCTGATGACTCATCATTTGGTCCTGTGACAGCCCTGGATAGTGAGACACAAATTCCCCTCACTGGGAATCTCTCCTTGTCATTGCTTCCTTCCGTGACTCACAAGTGGCACGAGCTACCTTGCTTGAAGAGTCCGTCCCTATTTTATGCTGAAATAATAAAGTTCAGTAACTCAGTTTCTGGCGAGCATGGCTATCATGCGCTCCGTTTTGCAGCTTCTTCAAGCCCTTATCTTCCAGACTGCATCTTTTGGAAATAATATCATCTTGTGCTTTGATCCATCCTTAAGCCTAATTGTAAGGGCTTATTCTGGGCCAGAAGCCGGGCTAGTTACTTGAATGTCTTTATTGTATTTAATTTACTATTTTGTCTCAGAGTTAGTACCTTTCTAAAAGTCACACAGTTACAGCCAAGGCTATAAAGAGAAACCCTGTCTCACAAAACAAAACCAAACCAAAAACCAACCAACCAACCAACCAAACAAACAAACAAAAAAAACCCCACAAAGTTTCTGTATCACACCCGGTTAGTTCTGCGGGACGCTTGTCTGTTCACACTATTTTCAGTTGAACCATCTGTCTCTGCGGTTTGTAACACAGGCTTGGGGGTCCCCAAAGGGAGGAGACCCAGCCCCACCTGGACTTAGTTTTGCAGCAGCATCTGCTCTTCCAGACAAAAGAATTTCAGTCTGGCCACACCCCTTTCTGGTCCAGAAGGCCAGTGTAGTCCTAAGAGGAGTCATCCTTAGTATCAGAGGGCACGGATTTGAGTCCTGCTGAGTCGCTGTGTTTTTGTCCTCTTGTTTCCAGCTTCTAGTGTGTTTCCTGAAAGCCATCATTCATGCAAATGAGGCAGGGCCTTAGGGCTTTCCTAGTCCCTTGCTGACATGAAGCTGGCATGCGTGCTGCCATTCTATCCTGCGCCTGTGTCAGACATCATTAATCAACCATGATCTTTTTCCTGCTGAAGTTCTTTCTTTTATAGCAAGGTACTCCAGACATCCATGAGTCACTAATGAGAGCTGGTACACAGGTGGAAAAGAACCAGATTAATTTAGCAATGCCGTGGACCAGGAGTGGGAAGCAGGGCAGGTCCAGGTGGCATGGGTTCAGTGTCATGGTGCTCTTCTGTCAGAGCACCAGAAAGATTCCCAGGTAGGCTGCCCAAATTGGCTTCTGGTGTTATATAAGACCTTTCATGGGGCCACAGCAGGTCCTTACTTTTAGGCTGAAGAGGAATTCTGGTTTGTGGGCCTAGCAACTGCCCTGGCTTAAGTCAGATGGGTAATGTAGGGGCTGTTTCGAGCCTTCCTGAAAAGAGCTGAAGGCTCCCCCCCCCTTCCCAAATAGCAGGAACAGAAGTAACAATAATAGTGACAGAGGAACACCCAGTCAGCGCGTGTCTCATCCACCCGCTGCTCTGCTAGCCTTATTTTATTTTATTTTTTGGTTTTTCGAGACAGGGTTTCTCTGTGTAGTCTTAGCTGTCCTGGACTCGCTTTGTAGACCAAGCTGGCCTGGAACTCACAGAGATCCACCTGCCTCTGCCTCCCGAGTGCTGGGATTAAAGGCACGCGCCACCACCATCCGGCTTCTGCTAGCCTTATTTATATGCATTCATGCGATTGATTATTAGAGTAGCCTAGTACCCTAGCCCAAAACTGACTCAAGGCAAGTGTGTAGCTCGAGTCTCTTGCTTGCTTCCCAGTCAGTCCTGGGACAGCCAGGCTCCATGTTAGAGCTTCCTGGGTCACCACTGTCACTAAAGAAGTGACATTCTTTTGCAAGGGGGAGTGGAGAGTGTGCTACCATTGGCAGAGCTGGCAGTGGAACCCAAGGGCTCACATGTTCTAAGCATGTGCTCCGTCACAAAGGTACAGTCCAGTCCAGGCCCCTCCTTGGACCCACAAGGGGACCCCTGCAAATGGGAAATTGAGGCTTAAGAGAGGGAGTATGAACTGGGCGCGGTGGCACACACATGCAATTCCAGGACAGCCAGGGCTACACAGAGACACCCTGCCTCGAAAAAAGAAAAAGAAAAAGATAAAGGAAAAAGAGAGGGAGTATGGTGGACCAGAGGTCACAGAAGGAGTGTTCTGATTGTTCTTCAAACCTGGAGTTGGGTAGGGTTCAGGAGTACTGATTTAAGAGGAGTGGGGTTAGGCCTGCCCTGTATGGACGAATCCCAGGTTTATTTCAATCCACCACATGACATGGATTTGTCACTCATACCCTTAGCCTCAGTTTCCAGGCTCTTCAAGTGTTAAAAAACACACTTTCTCTCTCTCTCTCACTCACAGATCTGCCTGCCTCTGCCTCCTGAGTACTGGCATTAAAGGAGTGCCACTATGCTGGGCATTAAAGCCATTGCTTATTTATGAGCTCAGACGACCTTACAGGTATGTCCAACCTCCAAGAAGCTCACAAACTTCTTGGGGCATATGGCTTAGGACAACTAAGAAAGTGGCCCAAAATTATAGTTTTTTTTTTTTTCAATTAAAAAAAAAAAGTGGCAGCACTTGGGAGGCAGAGGCAGGAGGATTGCTGTGAGTTCGAGGCTAGCCTGGTCTACATAGTTAATCCAGGACAGACAAGGGTACACAGAGAAACCCTGTCTCAAAAAAAAAAAAAAAAGGGGGGGGGCACAGGCCTGTAATCCCAGTAGTTGGAGAGGCAGAGGCAGAGGTAGGTGGATCTCTGTGACTTCGAGGCCAGCCTGGTCTACAAAGCAAGTCTAGGACAGCCACGGCTACACAGAGAAACTCTATCTCAAAATAATAATAATCATAATTTTCAAAATTGTGTGGCTTTTGAGTGTGAACTTTTTAGATAGCAGTGTCTTGTCACACTGTCAAAAGGTTGGTCATGCCTGAAAGTAATGTCTTTATTTAGCAAGAGGGGAAAACTGAGGCTCAGAGAGGCACGGCAGCTTGCTGGGGATTGGATGGATGACAAAAGCCACCGTCAATTTTAAGTCAGGAGCCCAGCTAAAAGCCTTATCAAGAGAGTCCCCAGCTCTTTCTGCTCTGTCCTTTCCTGCCCAGCCTCCCTGCTGGGTGCTCTCCAGGCCTGTGGTCCCTTTACTATAGGCTTGGTCAGAGATTTTGAGCCTGGTGACTAAGATCTGATCTCACACAGGTGCCTGGCTGAGCACGTGAACCCCAGGAAGGGCAGGGCCTCACAGAAAACACTGAGATCCAGCCACCACCACCCCCCCCCACTTCCAGGCAGCACACCTGCCAGGCTTCCCATAGCCCGCCAGGTCTGTGGCCTGAGGACCCCCTGAGTCACTCCTGGCCACCTTTTCCCCTCACTCAGGGTTTGGCTGTGGTCTCCCTTGCTCCATCCATGACATAGGCTCTCCACAGCCTCCACCTGTTCACTGCAATGTAGAGCCAGGAAGATGGAGGAGAGTTCAGACAGGCCTGGGAGATGGAGCAAGACCCTGGTTTGTCAAACTGAAAATAAATAAAAATAAATAGTAGGTCCCAGGGATCACTTGCTGAATTCACGTGTACCTGCTCCCTGTGCCTGGCAGGGATGTCATACGTACTTGTTAGATGAGTAAATATTTGAAGAATGAAACCCCACAGAGATTCATTTCTTTTTAAAAGTGACCTTGCGTGACATCTGGCCTCGGCTTCTATATCGATTAACTCCACCGTAGGTCTGGAAAGGAGTAATTGATGCATAAGTTCATGTAAAATATGGTATTATCTCCAGCCTAGCTTTGTTCTAAGCCCGCCGCGGATTCATTTACTTCTTGCGACCCAGGCTCAGAGAGGTTGAGCGCATATTCTCCAGGTCAGACTGGTGCTGTGGAGAACAAAGGCTACTCTCCTTAAGGCTAAGCCCCTCCCCCACGCAGTTCCCCTGCCGCCCAGTCCCCACTCCAGATTCAAGAGTTCAAGCATAAGAGCATGAAGGTGCAAGGTGAGCACTCTTGCTGCCCCGGACTGTGAAACTTTTCCAAGAAAACACTCACCCAGCCCGGGGCAGGGCACATGGTGGATCTTGTGACCATTGCCCAGGAACAGGCAGCACGGGTGCCCTGGGTAGAAGCTGGCAGACGGGGGACCTTCTGCAAACTGGGAATGATTTCAGAAGAGAACGGTCCTGACTCACTGTCCCGCTGTGGTGTGTGGTAGGTGCAGTAACTTAGTGCTGGGCTGGGGGGGGGGGGGGGGGGGGGGGGGTGGTGTGCTGCGTGGGGTGGGGGTGAGGGACAGTATCTTTGCTTCCTTGAGGCTTTTTGTCTATTTTCCTGGAGGCTGGGTCCAGAGACATTGTTAGGGAAGGCAACTGACCTGTCACCTCAGCCCATCTGAGGCTGACTCAATGCGTCAGTTCCTGAGTTCCCTGACACCACCCAGTTCTGACATCACCCAGAACTGACAGTGCACAGACTGCCATCTCTCTTAATCTGGAGAAGGAAGGTCTCACAGTTTCAAGATGGGAGGGAAGCCATGCTGTGTGTGTCACACAGAAGCAGGAACCCTGACACCAGGGTTACAGAGCTGCCCAATGGTGGTGCTGGGATTCGAACCCAGAGCCTGGATTCTTTCTGCTTGTTTCCTGGGCTAGTTTGTATCAGTCTGGGCTTGACTTTGGGGAAGAGACGCTATGTTTCCCTTGAGAATATTTGGTGCTGAGCTCTCAACCTGGCTATCCTTAATCTGCTTATTAGGGTGACTGCTGAGAGCTGTCATTCACACAGCCCCACACGGGCTGCTAAGAGGGCTTGTTACCTATCCTTTCTCTGTTAGCTTCAATAGTCTCCAAGAAGTAGCTTCTGGAATCCCATTCCTCAAAGGTGACGGTGCATAGAGGAAGGGGAGGGATACATGCAGGCCGTTCCTGAAACGTTAATCCAAAGTTGACCAGCAGCCTGGCTCCGGATTCTGGGCTGGCCTCTCTTAGAGCCGTTGGAGAAATCTCTGTAGGCTGAGTGCCTGAACCTATTGGTTGGGCCTGTTGCTTCTTCTGGAGCCAGACTTGGGCGATGGCGGTGGGGGGGGGGGGGGTGGGGGGGGAAGGGGAGAAGGGGGGGGGGGGGGGGAACGAGGGGACAGGAGTTGAGCAAGCAGAAAGATTAGACTACATAACACCCCAGGGAGTCATGTAGCCACCCCCTGCCCCAGAGCTGACTTGCTGAGTTTATCTGTCCCCTGTGGTTCCTGGTAAAAAGGGTGGAGACCCATAGAGCAATCCTGGTGTCTCCAGGTCAGGGGGAGGCCGTAGCAAGCTCAGGAGTCTGGGTGGCAGTACTGGCCAAGCCTCCAGCCAGGGCTCTGGCCTCGGGCCGGATTCTGCAGAGTTTCTGTCTCTCCCTTCTAGAGTCTTCCTGGGCTGAGGGAATCTCCCTGCAGTGCCTTATGCAAGAGTTTTGCTCTCCGATTTCCTCCTCCCAGGCTGTGCCGGGCTGGCTGCCCTGTTTCCCTGTGGTGGGGGAAGTGCGCCCTTTCCCCACACGGGCAGCTACCCCATCTGAATAACCAAGTGCTTCCCCGAGGTGGCTCTTGGCCAAGCAGGGCTCACAGTGCAGACCTCTGCCAGCCTCTGCTGTCCTGTAGCGGATTCCAGCTACCCGGGGTAGACTCTAGGGAAAATGCCAGTTCCAGTGGCTGTAGCAGCTTAGGGCCAGATGCTGCCTGGGACAGAGGCAGCCCTGCTAGGTAGGGCTTTGCCCCTCTCTGCTTGGAGTGGCTCCGGGTGGAGGAAGCAAGGCACCCTTGTCCCAAGAGATTCCTGCTGGAGTGGCATTTCAACGGCCCCTCACTGGGTGCCAATATTCTGGTACCTGTGAGTGCAGAGAAGGGAGAGAGAGTCAGGAGGTAGGGAAGATAGAAGGATGCTACAGGACCTTTACTTAACAGCCATCCAACAAACATTTTTATATATTATTTTACTTCTCTTTAAGTCCTATTGTATTATTTTTTTACATATGGGTGTTTTGCCCGCATCTGTGTCTGTGTACCGCTTATATATCTGGTGCCCGCAGAGGCCAGAATAGGATGCTGGAGTCTCCTGGAACTGGAATTACAGATGGTTGTGGGCAACCATGTGGTCCTGGGAATTGAACCTGGGCCCTTTGGAAGAGCAGACAGAGCTCTTAACCACTGAGCCATCTCTCCAGCTCCCCTAGTGTTGTTGTTGTTGTTGTTGTTGTTTTTGTTTGTTTGTTTTTTGCGACAGTATTTCTGACATAGACTGGCCTCAAACTCATGATACAGCTGACTGGAACTCCTGATCCTCCTGCCTCCACTTCACCATCACGCCTGGCTTATGCAGTTCTGCAGATGGGCCTTGTGTGCTCTAGGTAAGCACTCCGCCAGGTGAGCAAATTTTCCTTTAGTCCGCTGCCGGCAAGGCCTTGGGGCAGTATATTTGTTTCCAGCAAATGTGGCCGTTCCCATATTGGGGAGGTTGACCAGGCTCCACAACCCACACAAAACCAGTGTTTCGGGTGGAGGAAGCACAAGGCAGGCCAGGTTACCAGTCTGTGGCAGGATGAACAGAAAGGACCCCAGGGAAGGAGGCTCTTATCCTATAGCCAGGACCGGTTCAGGAGCCAGAGTAGTGTCTGGCTCTGCCTGAGCTCCATTGCCTGGGGAAAGACAGCAGAAGTTTTGTTTTGTTTTGTTTCCAAGACACGGTTTCTCTGTGTAGCCCTGGCTGCCCTGGGCTCTCTCTGTTGACCAGGCTGGCCTCGAACTCACAGAGATCTCCCTGCCTCTGCCTCCCAAGTGCTGGGATTAAAGGCGTACGCCACCATTGCCCGACTAAGAGAGCAGAAGTTAATAGTTTGTTTCCAATAGGAGTGGGGAAGACAAGGAACAGGCTTCTGAAGGATTCAAGGACTCCCTGGCCTGGTGACTCTGAGAGAAGGAGACTGGGACTCTGGAGGTGGTAGTCTCTGAGATGGAGGGCGAGAGAGAAGGAACTACACAAAGATGAGTACAAAGAAGGGCAAACCCTAAACCATAAGAAGAGAACAAACCAAGCATAGTGACACAGGCCTCTAATCCCAGCATTGGAAGGTGAAGGCCAGAAGGTCAGACGTTCAAGGGCATCCTCAGCTGTGTAGTACGTGCCAGGCCAATTTAGGTTATATGCGACCCTATCTCCGAAAACAACTCAGAAATAAAACAGAGCAAGGAGAGACAGGACTAAATCTAAGCCTTTTCCCACCTAACAGTCTTTTCCCACACTGACTCTCTGGGCTGAAACAGGAAGTTTTTTGTTTTTGTTTTTTAAGGTTTATTTATTTATTATGTATACAGTGCTCTGCCTGCTTGTACCCCTGCAGGCCAGAAGAGGGCATCAGATCACCTTATAGATGGTTGTGAGCCACCATGTGGTTGCTGGGAATTGAACTCAGGACCTCTGGAAGAGCAGTCAGTGCTCTTAACCACTGAGCCATCTCTCCAGCCCCAAAACGGGCGGGTGGCGAAGGGGGGAGGCTGTCTTATGCCCTTGCCATAAGATAGGTGGAGTGTGCGGCTATAGGCATAGGGGATGTAGTGATCTAGCCTGGGATCTGCGTGGTGGCTCCACTGAGCCTCAGAAACAGTGAGAACAACGTGGTTTTGTAAATCCTAAGATTGCTTGGGCCTCTCTGAGCCAGGATGAGCAGGGTTTCTTATGTGTGCCTGGCATGGTGCAGATGTTAGCTGAGGGTCTCGTCACTGTTTTTTTTATGGACTGGGATCTACCTGTGGGTGAGTGGCCAACCTGTCTCCGAGCACTCTTATCACTGCTCCGTAACTGAGTTGCCTATGTAGATAAATCCATGCCTTAATTAAGGTAGCTAGTGCCGTGATAAAACACCGAGACCAAAGCAGCCCCGGGAGGACAGGGTTTATTTGGCTTACACTTCCATGTCACTGTTCATCATCGAAGGAAGTCAGGGCAGAAACGCAAACAGGGCAGGAACCTGGAGGCGGGAGCTGATGCAGAAGCCATGGAGGGGTGCTGCTTACTGGCTTGCTCCTAAGGCTTGCGCAGCCTGCTTTCTTTCTTTCTTTTCTCTCTCCTTTTCTTTCTTTCCTTCCATTCTCCCTCCCTCCCTCCCTTCCTTTTTGAGTTTGGTTTTGTTTTTTTTTCAAGACAGGGTTTCTGTGTGTAACCTTGGCTGTCCTGGAACCCACGTTGTAGACTGGGCTGGCCTCAAACTCACAGAGATCTGCCTGCCTCTGCCTCTCAAGTGCTGGGATTAAAATTGTGTGCTACCTTTTCCTGGCCTACTTTCTTATAGAACCCAAGACCATCAGCCCAGGGTTGGCATCACCCACAATGGGCTGGGCCCTCCTCCATCAATCACTAATTAAGAAAATGGCCTGTCAGGGAGGCAGGCCTCTGCCTCCCGAGTGAAGTCTCACAGTCTTACAAATTCAAACACTTTAAAATTCCCAATGCCCCCTTACAGGATTTCTCTAGACTTCACTGTCCTGAATGTGCTTTGTAGACCAAGTTGCCCTTGAACTCACAGAGATCCACCTGCCTCTGTCTCCTGAGAGCTGGGATTAAAGAAGTTACCTCTTTAAAAATATCCAGTCTCTTTAAAAATCCAAATTCTCTGTTGACTCCAAACTCCTTTGGGGAAAAAAAAAAAGTCTCTCAACTGTGGGCTGCTGAACCAGCCCTAGGTTTTGAGACAGTGTCTCATAGCCCAGGTTAGCCTCAAACTCACTATGTAGCTGAGGCTAACCTTGATGTCCTGATCCTCCTGCCTCTACCTTTTCCAGTGCTGGGACTGTAGGTGTGTGCTGTGACATTTATTTAGACAGTCTCAATGTCTTCACACACTGGGATTAAAGGCATGCACCACCATGGCCAGACCATTGATTTTTGTTATTTATTAGTATTAATATTATACATTTATAGGCAGACACTATGCATATGGCTTCTTATTCCTCACACATCTGTCTGTCTGTCTGTATGTATAATTGCATGCATGTATGTGTACTTAGTGTGGGTGTATGCATGTATGTGGGCATGTACACATGTGTATGCATACATGTGGAGGTCAGCCTTGAGCGTCTTCCTCAATTGCTCTGCACCTTTCCTCTTTGTAAGAGGATTCTTACTGACCTTATAGCTCATAGGCTGGCTGGCCAGTGAGCTTCAGGAAGTTTCCTGTCTCTGTGTCCTCTCCACTGGAGTTGCAGCATGCACTATCATTTCTGTGGTTGGTTGGTTGTTGGTTGGCTTGCTCTCCAGAGGGTTCTGGGAATCCGAGCTCAGGCCCTCATGCTGTGCAATGGGCATCTTACTCAGTGGGCTTTCTCCCATGATCCACTTCGGCTTTGGAGTTAGCATTTAGAATCATATGTATGTGTAGATGCATATACAAAATACACATTTAACTTTATGAAAGAGCGTCATGCTGTATGTAAATTCTAACAGTTCTCTCTCATCTTCCATTGCTGAGGCTCAGCTGTATTTTTGCATGTATCCGTGACTCACTTCTTCACTGCTGTGTAATACCTCCTGTGGATGACTATTTCACAATATTTAATGAATTTTTTTTTTTATCTAGTGCTAGGGATGGAATCCAAAATCTCAAGCTAGCAAGCACTCCCCCCTGGAGCTGTGCCCCCAGCCTCTATTCACGCTTGTTGTCTTTGGTTCTCAGACTTCTGCTGATGTGGAAAGAAATCATGATGAGCACGGGGCTGGGGAGACATGTCAGGTGGTAAAGTGCTCGCTGCTCAAGTATAAGGTCTTGCCTTTCAACCCCAGGGCCTGGACAGAAAGAGGGGCTTGGTGATAGAGTCGTGTAATCCTAGTGTTGCGAAGCTAGAGCCAGGGTGATTCTGGAGCTTGTCAGCCAGCCTAACCAGTGATCCCAGGCTCCAGCAAGAGACCCTGTCTCGAAAGAGAAAGGTTGAGGAGTGTGAGAAGGCTCACTAGGTCAAGGCGTTTGGCCTCAAGCCTGAATGAAGACATGTGTTCAGTCCTTGGGACCCACATGGTGGAAGCAGGGGATCAACTTCTGAGAATTGTCCTCTGACCTTCATATACTCACTATGGGATGCATGTGCCTCTCCACACTCACATGTGCATGTGCACACGCACGAGCACACACATGTGCGGGCACACGTACACAAATGTGTACATACAGTGGTTGTACTAGGTGTCTTGAACTGCATAGGTGACCTTGAAGTTCTGGTCTTCCTGTCCTCCCCTCCCAAGTGCTGGGACCACAGTGAGCACCTGTCTGATGTGCTGGCATGGAACCCAGGGCCCTGTACATGCTAGGCAAGCACTCTAGCAACTGAGCTACACCTGCAGCCCCTACTGGGAGCTTTTAAAAAGAATCTTAATTTGTGTTTGGAGTGCATTAAATGCTTTTACAATTATTTTGAGATGCTTGAGATAATTACATGGCGTTTCTTGTTTAATCTGTTAATGTCATTCATCATATAAAAGACTTTCCCATGAAAAGCCTCTGAACTTGTGCTCCTAGGACCTCCCTGGCTGCGGACCTGGGTGGTTTGCTGAGTGTGTATTCTTTGCACAGGTGACCATGGTCATCATACTAGTTGGTGGTGTTTTACTCTCTCTCCCTCTGCCAAAGTTGGAATTAAGTCATGACATTTGGTAGCATTTACTGATGAGGTCATCTTCGTCCTTCGTTTTCTTTGTGGAAAGTTTTTTTCTTCACTGTGGTCTCCGTTTCTTTATTTAGGTTCTTTATGTCTGCTTATGTGAGCGTTGGTAGGTTCCAGTTTCAGCAATGTGTGCATTTAATCTACATTTAACATTTATTTACATAAAGGTTTAACATTTCCTCGTTGTTGCGTTTCGTTTCTCTTGTCTGTGGTAGGAATCTCTCTCCCTCCCTCCTTCCCTCCCTCCCCTCTGCCTTGTACATGCTAAGTGTGAACTCTCCCACCCTTTCATGTTCCTGAGCTGCATTTCCCCGCCTGCTGGGTCAGAAGCCTCTTTGTCTACTGTGAGTTTGGTCCAGGTGGTAATAACCCATCATTGTGGACGCATTTGTTTGCTATCAGGTGTTTCAACCTTCCAGCTGGGCTGTTACAAATAAGCCTCCTTGGAACGCTCTTGCAGGAGGAATCTTTATGCAGAAAGACTTCCATTGCTTCGAGGAAGGACTTCGGGTGGAATTGTTGGCCATGTGAGACGCGTATGTCAGCCTCATAAGGAAGTGCAAACCTCCCCGGAACCCATGTAGAGCTGGAGGCGGTAGATTTCATCTGTGACTCCAGCACTCCTACAGGGACATAAGAGGCCGGAACAGGAGAGTCCTTGGAAGGCTCACACGCCAGCTCGCCTGCTGTACACGGTGGCAAGGAGACCCTGGCCCAGACACCCAAAGCTATCCCTGGCCTCGCCTATTTTCGGAGTACTGTGTTTTGGGGTGAAGGAGTAGGCTTCTCTCCTGTCTTCGGCACCAATAGTGACCTGGTGCACGGTTTCCTCTCCAGGCCTGATAGCCCAGGCCTGAGCCTCACTCTCTCATCCCGGGGAGGAGCCTGGAGGCAGGGGGATATCCACCCAGGTCAGAATCCTCCCTTGTCCCGTGAGGTGACTGTGTGGGTCCCTCTTCCTCCCTCCTGTGACCTCTCGTATCTTTGATGTTGTCTAGGCTGCCCATTCCCAGCTAAGGGCATCCATTGTGATGGTCCAGGGACAATGGGCACATGTCTGGGTACATGGGCATCTTGGTGCAAAAGGAGAGGCAAGAATTCAGTCTGGCTTTCGCGTGGCCTTTCCCCCGACTCTCCCACACGAAGGCCCAGCTCCACGTGGTGCAAGCTTCCATTTCCTCTCAGTCGCCTGCTCCACAGTTATCTGGGCTTCAGAGTCGGGGAGACCTCTGCCAACCGAGCCACATCCTCAGTGCCCTTCTGTTCACTGTTGATCAAGGTGTGCAGGCCCTGGCCTGCCCAGCTACACCCAGAGCACAGTGTAGGCTTGGCCTCCAAAACAGAGTCACAAGCTGGTCACAGACACCCTGGAGCCCACCAGCCCTGGACTCTGTCGGTCTAGAAGAGACGGACCTGTGCCTTTATTTACTTAGTTTTTGTAGTGCCCAGGTTGGAACCCAGGGCCAGCGCTCCACCACTGAGCTGTGCCTCGAATTCGAAACATTAGAAACATTACAAACAAAGCAACAACAGCAGAAAAGAACAGGAGCAAATGAAGGCAGAACTGAGGACGGCGGTACACATCTGTCATCCCAGCACTGAGAGGCCAAGGCAGGAGAGCTAGGAGTTCAAGACCACAGAGGCAATCTCTGTGAGTTTAAGGCCAGCTTTATTGCTGGGGCTATATAGGGCAAGTATAAGAAGAATAAGAATAAGAGGAGAGGGCTGGAGAGGTGGCTCAGAGGTTAAGAGCACTGGCTGTTCTTCCAGAGGTCCTGAGTTCAATCCCCAGCAACCACATGGTGGCTCACAACCATCTTACAATGAGACCTGGTGTCCTCTTCTGGAGTGCAGGCGCACATGAATCGTTGTATACATAATAAATCATAATAAAATACATAATAAATAAATCTTTAAAAAAAGAAAGAATAAGAGGAGGAGGATGGAAAAAGGGAGTTCAAAGCTAACCCATCTCAGAAAAACAAAACCAAACATACAGCCCCTAAATCCCAGATAGATCCAAACACACACACACACACACACACACACACACAATCAGCTTCCTCACTCATTCCTCCTCAGCCGTGACTCACCCTGGATCACTCACAATTTCTTCATAGCCCCTGGCTGGGCCTTTTCAGGGGCTGCCTCCTGTTCACTCAGTCTTTCCTTAGGACTCCTTCATCCCCGCCCCACCCCCCACCCCAGATTCTTGTCCCCATTCTTCAACGTGCTGGCTGTGTGACTTTGTGAGGGTCACATAACCTCTTTGGACTTTAGGCTCCTTCTGGAGAAAAACCTGAAAACCTCGGGCTGTCCCTTAGTCGGCCCATGTTGAATGACCTCCTGAAGCCTCGGCTGGTTCACTCCAATGTAACAGCAAACTGCTTAGCCTTGGAGTTGACCAGTGTAGACCGCTGTTCCTATGCTATGACGGGTCTCTTCAGGTCTCTGTGTACCCTAAAGTGAGGATGACCGTACAAGGACCTACCTCAAAGCACACGTGGTGTATAGCTCAGTGATAGAATGTTTACCTACCACAGGCCCTGGGCTTCATTCCAACACTGCAAAAGTAAGTAAATAAATAACACCCGGCAAGCACTTTCCACATATATCCTAGGACTGAGCCGTAGAGTGGGCACGCCCTGTGGCAGAATGGGGTGGGTATAGCATGGTGCCCCAGGTCAACCGCCTCCAGGACCAAGATCCCCCTTTACCCACACCCAGTGCTGGGAAGACTACCAGATGAGCCAAAGATGGGGAAGCTTGTTGGGAGCCCCCCACCCCACCCCACATGTGGGCTCCAGCTGTGCGCCCTGGGCGTGTGCTCATGCTTTAGTAGGCTTCACGTAAATGCGATTTCAGTGATGGGCCAGAAGTTAATGGAGGAGACAGGGCAAGAGTGAGCTGGCAGTTTAGGGCTCACGTTTTCTGGGATAGAGCCCAAGGGGCTTTGAGGTCTTGAAGTGAGACAGGAGGAGGCCCCAGCCTGGCCTGGAAAGATGGGCCGGGCCCAGAGGCAGTTCCATACTCTGTAATGCCCAGGCTTGGGCCTTTGCCTCTCAGCTTCATGTTCTTTCCCTGCAGAAGGTGTGAGTGCAGGCAGCCCTGGTGAGTGTCGTGGTGTGTGCTGTACAGCCCTGGGAGATGGATTCTGGTCAACTCTTCTTTGACCTACGCTCCCTCCCTCCCTCCCTCCCTTCCTCCCTCCCATCCACCTTCTCTCTCTCTTCTGTCTCTCTGTGTATCACCTTTGACCTGGCTTCCCCTTAGCAAGGTTCCCTTCCTTGCCAGCTGCCTTACTACTGACAGGGGATTTGAACCCATTCTTTCGGCCCCTGGTAGGCAGTAGGTGCCTGATAAACAGCAGCCCAGGGCCCGTTGTTTGATGCCACAGAGGAGGCCCTGAGACACGGGGGTATGAAGTCCACATGAGCTGGGTCTCAGAAGTGCAGGGCCGACTTCATCTGAGGTAATAGAGCTCTCAGGCAGTCATTTGAGGCTCAGGTGCCAGGGCTGCTGGGCAACAAAACCGTGAGCTGTCTATGGGAGAGTATTGCTAATGGCCCTGGGCACTGGAGCAAACAAAGATCTCAGGACACTGTGCGTGTCTGTTCCTTTTAACCTTTTTTTTTAACTGCTTTGAAGGCTGTCAGGTGGAACAAACAGCCTGGGACGGAGGGACGATGGCCTAGCCCCACCCCTGCTACCCAGTGACCAGGGGCAAAGGGCACATCTGGGATGTGGCTCTTCCCACCTCTTTTCAGCTCAGAGACCTTGGACAAGTCATGTCACCCCTCCGTGTCTCTGTTTTCTCCTCTAAGATGGGCGTTATATGTCTCTGTGGACCCAGCTGACGGTGCACAGGGCCTGGTGTACAGTGGTAAATGAAGCCCATGAGAGGCTGTGGGAAGGTGTGTGTTTCTAGCTATGCTGGGCATTGCTGGCTAGAAATCCCCCTCTCTTTTTTGGGCTGGGGCTTCGAGACATTGTAGCATTGGCTGTCCTGGACTCTGTTTCTTTGGTTTTGGTTTTAGTTTTTCAAGACAGGGTTTCTCCGTGTAGCCTTGGCTGTCCTGGACTCGCTTTGTAAACCAGGCTGGCCTCGAACTCACAGAGGTCCTCCTGCCTCTGCCTCCTGAGTGCTGGGATTACTGGACTCACTTTGTAAACCAAGCTGGCCTCGAATTCACAGCAGTCCACCTGCCTCTTCCTCCCTGAGTGCTGGGATTAAAGGTGTGTGCCACCACTCCCTGCTTTCCTCTAATTCTTTTTTCCCCTTCCCTCCTTCCTTTCCTCCCTCTCTTCCTTCCTCTCTCATCCCCCTCATCCTCCTCCCTCCCTCCTTCCCTCCTTCCCCTCCCCCCCTCTCATGACAAGGTCTCACCCTAGCTGGCCCGGAACTTGCTTTGTAGCCCAGGCTAACCTTGAACCTGAGCAATCCTCCTGCCTCTGCCTCCAGAGTACTGGGATTACAGCCATGCACCACCACGCAGGACCATGGATTCACATGTGTAGGTCCCACTCCTGTCTACCCACTGTTAGCTTGCTTGTACCGTTTCTTCCCCTTGGTGGAAACAAGCAGCTGAGCGTGAATGACCCAATGTGATTGTTTACAGTGTGAGGGGCTGAGGGAAGCCCTCTGGACTGGAGTTCTGAGGGCAGCGTCTCGGCTCCAAGCAACAGAAAAGCCAAAGTCAACAATAGGAGAATGAACTGGCTCCCGTTCAGAGGTGAGCTTCAGGATGCTGTGTCTGGGTCTAGACACCATCATCCGACTCACGTGCTTTTCTGTAGGTGGTTTCTAGTTCACTGTACAGGCTGTTGTTACCCACTTGATGCTCACGGTGCCTTGGCATCCAGATGGAGAAGGTTCCAGCATCTGCTAGTCACCCCACCCACAGCAGCTGAACAGAGGGAGGCTTCTTCCCCTGTAGGGAAGGGGCAGGGACTCAGAGTAGCCAGATGCAACAGCAGGTGTCACCGCATCACCATGTGGTCCTGATGTTGGAAGCTTTACAGAGCAGCAATCACCCCATGTGTTAGGGGTGGGATGCATGCCTGAGGGAGGCATGCCCCTGTGGCTTCCTCTTTCTGCAGAATAGTAAGCACAGCGGAGCAGACCAGGGAGGGAGGCATGGTTGGGGGCACTACCTCCCCCTTGACAGGTCACAGGCAGGAGGAGCTGAGTAAGTAGCCTGACATGAGCACATGAGCATGTCTTTCTGCCAGATGCCCAGTCCAGGCTGAACTTGGGGAACTCTGTTGTATTAGGGATCCCATGTCACAATCCCAGTCCATGTGGAGTGACCCTGTTATCTAGGACCCTCCCTCCGCTAGGGTGGCATTTCATGAGCGCTCCACCAAGCTTGGCAGCTCCCATCTCACCCTCAGCTTTGTGAGCCATGAGCTTCCTCTACACTTGGTCCTGAGGGTTTTGCCCACACTGGGTCCTAGGATGATGGCAGAGAAAGCTTTAAGAACATAGTAAGTGCCCTGTAGAGACTTTCTCTTCATTGTATTAATTGCTGTGTGACCTTGGTGAGCTTACTTTGCTTCTCTGTGCCCTGGGAGCAAAGACAGCCTCCACCAATCAGAACTGTGCTGGCTGACTTGCTGTCACTTATCCCAACGGGTGGCTTTCCCTCACCATTCCTTGTCCTGTTGAATTCCAATTCCTACAGCAACGGCAAGAGCAGTCAGTGTCCCACCACACCACCGTGGGTCAGGGCCTCATGTAGTCCAGGATGGCTCTGAACTGACTATATAGCAAGACCTGGTCTTCCTGCTTCCAGCGCCCAAGTGTTAGGACACAGGCCTGAGAGACCACGCCTGGCTTGATTAGCTGCCACAAGCCTATCTTCCTGCTCACCCCCCAACCCCCCCAACACACACACTGCTAAGAGCTTTAAACACTCTAGTTGCTGGGAGCCTGACAGCTGGTCACAGGCTCAACAGGAATGTGGAAAGAGGATGCTATGGGTCCAGGCTGCCAACCACCAGCGGCTATGTGCTCCCTGCATGTGCCACCAGCGACTGTGCTTATGTCAGGCCCGCCCAGCGTGGCTTCCGCAGGCAGCGCCTCCTTGGGCCTCCCCACAGGGTTGTCTCGTGGGACTAACCAGGTCCTCCCAGGGGGAACACAGCCAGGATAAGGCTGGGGGTGGGGGGGGCTGCCTGAGAGCTCTAGGGGGATGGACTGACGCCGCCGGGGATTGTGGGAGAGGTAGGGTGTATCCAGGGTCAACATCCTGCCCAAGTCCCAGGGGATTTCTACAGCCCAGCTGGTCACAGGTGCTGGGTCAGGGACCACTAGGAGTGACCTCAGGCGAGTAACCTCATTTCTCTCTCTCTCTCTCTCTCTCTCTCTCTCTCTCTCTCTCTCTCTCTCTCTCTCTCTCTCTCTGGGATAAGGGGAACCCCCTCCTCTGGGAGCCCAAGACAAGCACGCCAAATGAGATTCGGGAAGAGTGAGTCACCTGGTATCATCCAGTCCCTATTGCGTATGTATTGCGCAGAGCGAATGGAGGATAATTTCCAGTCAGGCAGGGTGCCCCTTTAGGAGTTGACCCTTGGACTCCAAGAGGACTCCCCAAAATAGAAAAACACTCATATAGAAGACTGGGGTCTGATGTGTTTACTCACTGTTTGACTCTGGGCAATCCGCTTGAGCGCTCTGTGCGCTCTTGTTTTCCCATCTGTAGAATGGGGGAACTTTACTGTTTGTCTTGCAGGTTACTGGTAGGATTAAATGAGTTAGTAGAAGTAAAAGTAAGCCTGGCCAGCCTGAGACTTGTTATGTAGACCAGGATAGCCTCTGCCTCCAAGTTCCTACATGAAAGACATGCACCGTCATGCTCTGCCTGCACAGCGCTCTCGGGGCTAGCCAGGGCAGGGCGCGGAAGCTGTGTTTGATGTGTTCGCCTCAGCTGAAATGCTTAATGCTGTGCCATTTCAAAACAATGGCATCTATGTCGAGCCTGGCAGACTGCCCTCACCTCTAACCATCACCTCCAGTGTGAGAAGACCCACCAATGTGCCTTGTGACTCAGGAAGGTCATGGACCTCCTTCTGTGCCTTTCGGCTTTTGATGTTAGGATGGGATTGCCATGTTTGCCACTTGGGGTGGGTGTTCTGGGTATGGCACGGGAAGAAGCAGGGGCCCGAGACACACCTCAGGAATGCATGGCTGGTGTGTCACCTTCAACCTGTTCCCCTCTCAGTTTCCAGGCCCACAGGGCAGGATGTGTATCCATAAAATGGTGCCCTGGGCCTTCCACCTCCCTCGTGGTCTGCCTGTCCCTCCTCCCACTGTGACCCTTTGCCTTAGGCTGCAGCCCACGGATTGTCCCGGTTATCTGGTGTCCTGGTGAGTGAGCCTTGCACCTTCCGATTCCAGCTCTGGCAGCCCACCCCTCACTTATGAAGTGGGGCTGGTGACAATGGTGAGTGAAGGCACAGCCAGGTCCCGCTTTGACTCCTTTGGGGCCACTCCAGGCCTCTCTGTCATCAGACACCTGCTGTCGGCTTGGCCACTGTCCCTGACTGAAATTCTGCGCATCCTGCCTCTTAGCTTCTGAACTTCCTGGCTGCTTCCCTCGCCTAGCTACACTTGCCAGGCTTCCTGGTGACCTTCCCTCTGAGGTTACCCATTAATAGTCTGTCCTCTTAGACGGGAAAGCGCCTCACGCTGCCTGGAGGTTGTGTCTTCCCAGTGTGAATGAGACAGACAGGCCGGGGGACAGGGCCTGTGGCTTTCTCGATCTAGATGCTGAATTTTGCCTTAAGCATTGTGCAGGAGGAAAGGCCATTTCAACTTCAGGTGAGCAGGCAAGTGGGCAGGCTGTGTGTGTGTGTGTGTGTGTGTGTGTGTGTGTGTGTGTGTGTGTGTGTGTGTGAGAGAGAGAGAGAGAGACACGTGTGTGCGACACGTGTGTGCGAGGTATATGTGAGCACGTGTCACCCAGCTCTTCTCTGTCTCCCCATTCTCTCTGCCCAGTGCCCTGCATTAGCTGCTACTGCCCCACAACCCTTCACAACTGCCTGTCCCAAGTTCAAGTTGAGCCTCTGCCACTGGTTAAATGGACAGAATCTTTATAGGGCAGCTCCAAGTCTCTCTTAACTCCACAAGGGAGTTGCCGGGCACAGGAGGGGTGAGATTTCTCACCCCAGGTTATCCAACTTGAGGCGCAGAGACAAGGTTCACCCCTGCAGCCTGGCCCAGTGTTGCCCTTGGGCTGCCAGGCTGCCTCTTCCAACACCCACAGTTGGCCTGGCAGGCCTTCTCGGCCTCCTGGCTGCTGCACCGACCTCTCCAGCCGCAGACTGCCCAAGGGCAGAGAAACTCGTGCCATGTTAGGAGGTGATGCCTGGCTGGGCCTGGGATGAGGGGGGGCTGGCAGGCAGAGCTGAGGGGAAAGTGGAAACGGGACAAATAGAGTCCTTGGGTGGACTTCAGAGAACTTTCCAGAACAGGGAAGGCAGTCTACAGCTGTGCTAAGGATGAGGTGTCCCAGATGGCTAGTGTTCCCTCCGAGGCCTACAGACTCAATGTTCTCCCTCAACTTTGTCCTCCTGTGTCTGTTTCCTGCTGAGAAGAGATGTCAGCAGCTAAAGACCCGGAGCTTGCTCTGTCCCTCCAGTGTCTGGCTCACCCCCACCGCCCACCCTACCCCTGTCTGTGGAAGTTCCTTTTGGATCTACCCATAGCCCACTCTTACTAGCGCGTGTCCGTTCCCGAACCCTTTTAAGGCAGCCCTAAATTACTCCCATCTGTGAATGAATAATGCCCTGGCCAGAAAGGACTATCAGAGACATCGGGCTTGGGAGAGAGACAGGCCCCAGGTCTCTGCCTAGGCGCTGCAGCTAAAGCTGGCCTTCAGCGGGGCCTCATGGCACAGTGGCTGCTGTGAGCCCCTGTCCCTGCCACACCTTCCCCAGCCTCATCAGGGAGAGCTGACAGGGACCTGACTCCAGCTGCATCTCTGTTCTTCCTGGAAGGGGGCTAGCTGGGGGGGGGGGGGGTGTGACATTGAGTCACTAGCCTTCCGAATGATGGGGCTACAGATGTGTGTCACCGTATCTATCCTTTTTCAACTTGAGTACAGCATCCCTCCAGAAACCCCATCTTCCCTAGTGTCTCTTCAACTCTGTCCATTGAATGCTCAGAATCCCCAACAGTACAGGCAGGCAGTTGTGGCCTGAGGGCCACTGTGACTCTTCTCAATTTTCATCACATTTTAATTTGTGCATTTTGTGTGTGCGCACGTGCACACGTGCATGTGGGGACCGAGAGACTCGGAGCCTCCATTTCTCAGTCTGTGAAATGGGACCACCAGCACCGTGTTGATAGTACAGGATGCAGGAGAGGCTAGGTGGGGGACAGGCGGCCAGTCCCTCCAGTAAACATTAGCTCCTACCTCCTCCAGCCTTTGTGGATTCTCAGGTGACTGCCAGCCTGTTGCTGTTCAAGTTCTGAGGCTAGTGGCTTTGGGTTCAAACCCCATCCCTACCACTGGCCCTGTTTCCTCATCTGAAAATGGAGATGCCAGTATTTGGTTCACGTGGTGTTGGGCACACAGTAGGTACTTTATTCTGGACTTGTAGACATCTCTCTGGCTTGTGAATGGGGGAAACGTGGGCAATGGCTGCTGTCAGGCCCCCATCAGGGCTGCCTTTCTTTCTGAGCTTTATTGATTATTAATTTTCTAATTTTTGGTTTTCTGAGACAGGGTCTTACGTAGCCCAGGCTGCTTCACTGTGTAGCTGACTTAGCTTCTTTTGCTGTTGCTTCAATAAAATATCCTGACAAAAGCAATTTAATAAAGGAAGTGTTGCCCAGTGGTGGGGGTGAGGGGCGGCGGCCGGGGCGGCGGCTGCGGTGCATGCCTTTAATCCCAGCACTCTGGAGGCAGAGACAGGCAGATCTCTGAGTTTGAGACCAGCCAGGGCTACACAGAGAAACACAGTTCCAGGCACACAGCCCGTCGTGTTGGGAAAGTGACGGCACCAGGAGCCTGAAGCAGCCAGCTGCATTGAACCCACAGGCAGGAGACACCGAGAAGAATACACACTGCTGCTCCATTCTTTTGCCATCTTACCCAGTCCAGAATCCTAGCCTGGGAATGGTGTCCCCAGATCCTCCAAGTTCAGCTTAATCATGATAAACCCCCATGGGTGCATTCAAAAGGCACTGCAGTCTCCTAGGTAACTCTGGAGTCTCTTGACAATTAACAGTAGCCAAAGATGACTTTGAACTCCTGACCTTTCTGCCGACACCCCAAGTACTGGGATGACAATCAAACTTTTTCCTTTTCCTTTTGTTGTGTTTTTGAGACAGAGTTTCTCTGTGTAGCCTTGGCTGTCCCGGACTCGCTTTGTAGACCAGGCTGGCCTCGAACTTACAGAGATCTGCCTGCCTCTGCCTCCCTGAGTACTGGGCTTAAAGGCGTGCGCCACAATGCCTGGCTGACATTCGAACCCTGTCATGCCTAGTGTTTGCTGTGATGTAGATGGGGATTTCTGCATTCTAGACGGGCACTCCACTGAGTGAGCCACACCCCTGGCCCTTCTTAGCTTTTATCTCACAAGGTGCCTGCCACATGGTAGGTGCGTTGTCAATGATGGCTGGTCCGTAATTTCTGTAGAACCTATAAGAGAGTTAGGTATACAGCAGGTGCTCAGCAAGTGTTCTGGGGTGAGGAGTGAATGGCCGAAGCTGAATAAACAGCGGCAGGTAGCACTCCCCACACCGTCTCCTAGGACTGGAGTGGGGGAGGGGAACTTTGTGGGTTCCATTTCATCCTGCCTAATCCCAGGGGATTAAACTCAGGGGTATGGCCAGGGCACAGCCGCTGACCCCAGGCTTTAGAGCCAGCAAGTGTGTGTGACAGCCACATCTAAAGGCTCTCTGCACTCCCAACATGGCCCTCTTGTCGCCCACTCTGGATGTGGTAGTCACGGCGGTTGGTAGCCTCCTCCTTTTCATGCTGGCCCTCGGCCTGTTGTGCTTCTTCACCTGTCGTCTGGCCAGGCCACTCAGGTAGGAGACCCAACCCCTGCTACCCCAAATGACTGTTCATGTGGGACAGAAAAAGGATGGGCCTTTCTCTCTCTCTCCTCTCCCTGGTGGGGAAACTGAGGCCAGGAGAGACTGATCCTCTCTCTGGAGAAGGAGATGAATGAGTCAGCCTGGGTGTGTGTGTATGTGGTTGTCAGCTAGCTGGACCCCCCCAGCTCAGCTCTCTGAACTGTGATGTGGGGCAGGAGTAACTGTGGCTAGGAGGCCATGCGAGTTCACAGGTGGGCATGGCAGAGTACCTGGTAATGGGGCGTCTTTCAGACTGTCCTGGCTCTATTGACACCAGCCAGAGACTGGCGTTCTGCCAGACTCGATCCACTGCCTCAGAATGCCCTTGTCAGGGTCCGGGCCCAGCCTCTCCTCCATCCTGCCAAGTAGCTCCTCTCTCACTCAGAGCCAGAGCGGCCAGAAAACCATTGCGTTCTTGTCCTAAATAATCAGATCACGTAGCTGGAAGCCTGGCAAAGGAGCTAGGCTAGTCTGTGGGAGGGGACTATGGGCCAGTATCCTCTCCAACTGGCTAGTCTGTGGGAGGAGACTATGGGCCAGTATCCTCTCCAACTAATGGGTGGTAGGAAGCCAGGGCTCCCCCAGACTGGGCCCAGCAGAGTCCCTCACCCTGAACTGCCTAAAGTCTCTGGGGTGAGAAAAGGGAGGAGTCTGAGCGGAGGCAGGAGGCTGAAGGATTTCCTGGGTCCCCACTACCACCACTACCACCACCTCCTAGTGCCACACAGATCTGTTTCCCAGCCGGGTAATAAGCCCGTGTTAGGGAACTTGCCATGTTTCTCCCTAATGGTATCGGTAAGGTTTTGGCATAAGGCTTTCATCATTTTACCAAGTGAAAGAAATTCTTTGGGGGGGGGCCACTTAAGAGTGCATTTTAGGGACCAGAGCAGTTGCCTAGCCCATGTGAGGCCTTGGGGTTCCGTGTAGAAGCAAGGAAGAAAGGAAGGAGGGAGGGAGAGAGTGAAGGAGGACGGGAAGAAAAAAATGAAGGAAGGAAGGAGAGAGGGAGAGAGGGAGGGAAGAAAAAAGGAAAGAGAAAAGAAAGGAAACCCCCCAGTTCTTCTCAGCCTGCTTTTCTGAGGGATGTCATCACGTCGCTTCTGCAGTCCCATTCCCTCTCCTGGATGATCTCATCAAGGTTGTAAGAGTCGCTAACACCCTTTGATCCCCAAATTTATGCCTCTAGCCAAGGCCTGCCAGCCTCACATCTGACTGTCTGTTCTTCCCAATGACACCTCAAACCCACCATGTCAAATCCAAATCCCTGACTTGTCCCCACAAAATCTGCTCCACCTCACACCTGCAAATGCCACCTCGGTGTTGAAAGATGAATTCCCCAAAGGTGACTTGAAAGGTGAAAACCCTAAGATCAGAAACAGAGAAGAAACGTTTAATTTTGTTCCTTCTGTTCCACCTCACACTAGAACTACTGACCAGTGTGATAAAGCAAAGGTCGGGGCGAGGGCAGTGGAAGACGTCACATGACTAGAAAGGGAAAAGTAAAACTTTTTTTACTTAAAAAAAAAATACATTTCTCTCTCTCTGTCTCTCTCTCTGTCTCTGTCTCTGTCTCTCTGTCTCTCTCTGTCTCTGTGTGTGTGTGTGCGTGTGTGTGTGTCAGAGGAACCTTTCAGGTATCAGTTCTCTCCTTCCATCCTATGGTTCCCCTGGATCAAACTCAGGTTGTCAGGCTTTGTGGCAAGTACTCTTAGCCACAGAGCCAGCTTGCTAGCCCTTAAGCTCTTGGTAAATTACATGCCTGTCTACCTAGAAAATGCCAAGGAATCCCCACATGTACATACAAAATTCTTAAAACATGAGTTCAGCATATAAGGTCAAAACATTAGAAAACAAACAAACAAAACCAAACACCCAGGTATTTTATAGTAGCATTAAAGAAACAGAGGCACGTACAGTAACTCCCCCGCCATGAGAGGTGTTTGTGTCACAAAACCTAAATTCTATCCGCGGAGCAGTCAAAGCACTGGAAGAACGGAGAGAGGCCCTGAGTTCCTGTTGGGGACTGCGCTGTACAGATGGCAACTCTCCCCACACTGGTCAATGGCTGGCTGCCTGTTTTTATTTCCTTCCTTCCTACCCTCCTTCCTTCCTTCCTTCCTTCCTTCCTTTCTTTCTCCTTCCTTCCTTTCTTTTTCCTTTTTGTTTTTTCAAGACAGGGTTTCTCTATGTAGCCCTGGCTGTCCTGGAACTTATTCTGTAGACTAGGCTGGCCTCAAACTCAGAGATCCGCCTGCCTCTGCCTCCCAAGTGCAGGGATTAAAGGTGTGCGCCACCACTGCCCTGCTAGTTTTCTTGATCAATACTGAGCTCTTATTTTATGTGTAAGAGTGCTTTGTCTGATGTATGTCTGTGCATCACATGTGTGTCTGGTTCCCTCAGAACCCCGAAGAGGGCCTCGAAGCCCTTGGAGCTAGAGTCACAGATGGCTGTGTGCTGCCATGTGGGTGCTGGGAATGGAACCTCAGGTCCTCTGCAATAGCAGCCAGTGCTCCTGGCCAGTGAGCCATATCTCCAGCCCCTATACTAACTTAAACATATTTATATTGACTTTGTGTGCAGGACAGAGTGTCGTACGCACGTGCCACAGTGCCTATGTGAGGTCTCCCAGCATGTGGGTTCCAGGTCATCAGGGTGTGGCTGCAAGCATCTCCATCTGCTCAGCCATCTCACCAGCTGAATCAATTGGTTTCATACAGTGCTGGCCACGTGGTGCTAAGGGACAGATCAGGGACAGCCGGGCTTAGCGGTGCGGACTGCTTGATTACAAAGAGGCCATACAAGCTTGGGTGGTGAGGCTGGTCTCTACAATCATGGCAACCTAAGAGGACTCTATTCTTTACACTTGAGGAAATAGAGGGGTTGTTGGGCTTACCACAGTAATCTTGCCGCTATTTCTGGAATCCCAGAAGCCCCGTGGGCAAGGTTCAGCTCTGCCACCTGCTTGTTCCCGAGCACAGGCTAATCATGTCTCCTCTCAAAGCTGTGCCCTTCTCATCTGCCACAGGAGACAGTAGTTTCCTCTTCCCTTGCTACAGAAGTTGTTAGTGAGAAGCCCACTGGCAATCCCTTGCCAGGCAGTCTCACGTTGACTGTCCCCAAAGGGCACCTCCGACCTTAGAGACGGCGACACTCATGCACTGAAGTTCCATACCGTAAAGTAAGAGATGGTTTGATTGTCAAGCCCAGCCCTCGGGCAGACCTAGTACCTTATCAGTACTAGGTTCCTGTGCCTCAGAAGTTCCCATGGGTCCCCTTCAGGTTCCCCTCCCACACAGTTGTGCCGTCTTATTCCACTGTCTCTGTACCTAGTACCAAAAACAGAGGAATGAGGGGGGCCACCTATGGGGTGCTGCAGCCTGCATGGTTGTGCCATTGGTGTCAATGTGTACCCATGGTTCTGGCTTTCCTGGTTTGGCCTCACATTGGGAGAAGCGTGTGAAGCGCTGTCAATCATGAGTTCTCAACAGTGCATGCTGGAGTGGACACAGGTAACAAGCCTGGCATGGAGTAAAAGGGAGCCCCATGGCAGCCATGTGGTACTCAGCTGTGGTGGGTGATGCCTGGTGCCCAAAGTTGCACCCAGTGACATTCCCAGTGAATGGCCATCTCAGTCTCTCCTAAGTGAGGTGAAACTTTAGACTATTGGTTCTCAACCTGTGGGTCTCGACCTCTTTGGAGATTGATCACATATCAGAAATCCTGCATATCAGATGTTTACATTAAGATTCATAACAGTAGGGGGCTAGAGAGATGGCTCAGTGGTTAAGAGCACTGCCTGCTCTTCCAAAGGATGCGAGTTCAATTCCCAGCACCCACATGGCAGCTCACAACTGTCTGTAACTCCAAGATCTAACACCCCCACACCAATGCACATAAATTAAAATTAAATAAGATATTTTTTAAAAAGATTCATAACAGTAACAAAATTAAAGTTATGAAATAGCAACAAAAAGAATTTTATGATTGGGGCTCATCACAACATGAGGACATGTATTAAAGGGTCGCAAACTCAGGGAGGTTAAGAACCACTGGAGTAGAGGCTGCCAGTGTAGTGCCACCGATGGACCAGAAAAGAGTGTGTGTGGGGGGGGTTGTTTTGTTTTGTTTTTTATCCAAGACTGGATTTTTCTGTATAACAGAGCCCTGGCTGTCCTGGACTCACTTTGTAAACCAGGCTGGCCTTGAACTCACAGAGATCTGCCTGCCTCTGCCAAGAGCCAAGATCAAAGGTATGTGCTACCACACCCAGCCTAGGAAAGAGTTATTTTGAAAACAGCATGCCAAGTAAATGAGGTGATAGGAAGTTGGAGACAAGAGTTGTTTAGCAATCACCTGAAACTGACCTCGGGGTTAAATGCAGTTAGGCACTATAGAGGGTGTTTCCTCTCCCCTCTTCCCTGCTCTACCCTTCCTACAGCAGAGCCTTACCTTTAAGTTCCTTATTCGGGTGGTAGATTGGTAGCTCATCTGTCCTTTCTCACTGTAGAATTTCTGCCATTTCCGTTTCCCACAACAAATGGGGAAATCGCATCCTGCCTTGTTTAAAAAAAAAAAAAAAATCACACCTCTCCCCGTAATATCCCAATCCAGACAGTTGGACATCCTGGAGCTAGCAGCCAGTGGGGCTGTCTCGTGGGATCGCAACAACATGACCACAGTTAAAAAACATGCTCAGGCCATTCATGCACACTCCATTTTAGGCAACTTGGAAAATAATTTTTAAGAGGAAATAATCATACCTAGTTTTGCCACCCAGAGCAAACCACCAATTAATGTTTGCTGTGTTTCCTTCAGTCCTTAAAAAATAAAAATAAAAAATTCGTCCTTTTAAAAAAATGTTTTCTTTTAAAATTTTAGGGAGGGCTCAGCTGTAGGAGGCTTGCCTGAAACCCTGGGTTTCATCCTTGGTGGGGGGGATTGTGGGGCGGATGCAGGGTATGCCTCGACTTTACAATTGTTGTTGTTGTTTGTATCTCTAATCAGGGGCCAGTTCTTCCTCCCACCTTGTAGGTTATGTTCTTGATGTCATCAGGCTTGCCCAAGTGCCTTTACCCTCTGAGCCACCTCCACAGTTCCAGGGGACAACTTTCGTTACCATTTCTCTTGTGCTATAGGTTCCGGGCATCAAACTCATGACCTGAGGCTTGTTTGGCAAATGCTTTTACTTGCTAAGCTGTCTCCCCAGTTCCAAGGCAGACTATCTCAATAACTATGCCAGCGCAGAAGGTGTACTCATGGGCCGAGGAGCCTGTGGGGAGATGCTCAGTGCATTAGTCATTAGGGAAACAAATGCAAACTCAGACCAGAGAATCTGAGTTCTAATTCAGCAGAGCGAGCAAATGTCCAACTTGGATGGGGCTCTGAGTTTGATTCCCCAGCACTGACAAAAAAAAAGGGGCGGGGAATAATATGGGAAAATGCAGATTTTTAAAAATCAAAGCAAGTCAGCTGCTGAGGCACACCCCTGTAACCCCAGCACTTGGAGGACATAGACAGGAGGATCAGGAGTTCAAGGTCATCCTCAGCCAGTCTGGGCTACATAGATGCTTTTTTTGCTTATATATTGATTACCAAAAACCAAGGACTTGGTAGGTTCTCCAATAGAATGGGGCAAATATCGGTGTGCAAATATCCTTGTGAAGAAACTCGGGCTGTTTCATCCTTGCGTAAGGCACACAGGGGGCAGAAGGCTGTGGGCTTTTTCTTCCTGAGGTGTGGTCCAGGAGCGAGCTGTAGCCAGAGCATCATCGCCTGAGAGCTTGCAGAATTAACAGGCAGAGACTCTGGCCTGGGCCCTCCGGGAGACCCCAGCTCCGGCCCCTATGGGAAGTACAGCGTGAGAAGCCTGCCATCAGGGCAGATTGGGCACCCGGGAGGTGGGGTGATTTCTTTTAGCATTGCAGACTCATTTATACTCTTACACAACTGTCCATGCGGTTTTGTTCCCAGAGTGGTGGCCCAATGATGGCTTTTTGGTATTCAACAAGCTCTTGCTGAGTGAATCAATGAACAAAGGCAGGAATGAAGAAACCGCTCTGGGGCTGCGCCCGCATACCTTTCCCCTTCTTTTCTGATTTCTAGGATCGGTACGTCAATTAACGGCTGACACTGCCAGCCCGCCTCTTCCCACCCACCCATCCGGGCTCCAGAGAGGAACAGATTTCGTGGTACGCCATGATCTCACCATTCTTAGTACTGGCCATCGGCACCTGCCTTACCAACTCTTTTGTGCCAGGTAAGAGGACTTCCGGACTCAGGTGGAAGGAAGGGGGTAGGCAGGGTTGGGTGAGAGTGTGGTCTGGGGTTGAGGTCATGGACTCATCCAAAGTATTTAAAAGCTGGGGGCCAAATGCTTAAAGCAAGACCCCTTAGCTTGCTTTCTTTTGTTGTTGTTGTTGTTGTTTTGGTTTTTCAAGACAGGGTTTCTCTGTGTAACCTTGGCTGTCCTGGACTCACTTTGTAGACCAGGCTGGCCTAGAACTCACAGCGATCCGCCTGCCTCTGCCTCCCGAGTGCTAGGATTAAAGGCGTGCGCCACCACGCCCGGCTTTTAGCTTGCTTTCAAACTCGTCTTCAGTCGGAAGAGATAAGTGCATGCAGGAGTGCGTGCGTGCGTGCGTGCGTGCGTGCGTGCGTGCCTGCAGGTGCCTGTGGAGGCCAGAGAGTATACCAGATCTCCTGGAGCTGGAGTTAAAAAGGGTGCTGGGAGCCCAGCTCTGGTCTTCGATAAGAGCAGTGCACACTCCTAACTGCTTATCCAGGTTTTTCTGGGAACTCCTTTCTTTTACCCATGGAAGCGTTTCTATGATGTTATTGTGTTTAACCCTTTCCACGTCTCAGGTGATCCACTAGTCTAGATGAGTTCTTGTATTAGTGTTTTATGGTCTAAATTCAGATCTCTGGCTCAAATGCACACTGTCTCTCCCTGCCCCCCCTTTCCATCTCTTGCTCCATAATCACATAGGTCACATCAGCTTCCACTGGATCTGTGTCTGCCCTGGCACCCCCCAGAGTTCTTCTGCAGTTACCCCTGTTTATCCCTCTGCCTTGACTTCTCTCTCAAGTGCTTCTGGGAATGTTCACTCTTCTTTTCCTTGTTGACATTAGGGGCTGCTTTTAGTTGTTTATCTTTTTTCTTTTGTCTTGTTTTTGTTTTTCCGAGACAGGGTCTCTCTGTGTAGCCCTGGCTCTCCTGGACTCCCTTTGTAGACCAGGCTGGCCTTGAACTCACAGAGATCTGCCTGACTCTGTCTCCCGAGAACTGGGATTACAGGCGTGCATCACCATGCCGGGCCTTAGTTGTTTCTCTTTTGTGGCATGTCTTTTCTCTCCTGCATGCATAGCTGTGTGCCATGTGCATGCAGTGACCATGGAGGTCTGAAAAGAGAAGGGATTGGATACCCTGCGGCTGGAGATCGAGACAGTTGTGAGCCACTTAGGTGAGTGGCTCCTCCGAGAACTGAGGTCCTCCAGAAGAGCAGCCAGTGCTGCTAACCCCTGAGTCACTTCTCCACCAGCTAGCTCTCCACTTTATTTCTGAGGTGAGGTCTCTCACTGACTCTGGAGGTCACATTTTTAAACTACACTGACTGGTCAGCAAGGCCCATGAACCACCTGTCTTGATTCCCCAACGCTGGGCTACAGGGGCCATATCAGGGACTTGAACTCAGGTCTTCTTGCTTGCCCAGCAAACACTTTATCCCTGAGCCATCTCTTCAGCTAATCTTTCCTGCAGCTTGAGTCAGCAAGGGGGGCCCTCCTTAGCTCCATCCATCATATGGCTGAAAGCCCTGCCTTTCCCTCCGTAAGCCTCAGTTTCCCCACTGGTCTGATGGAGGTAATGCCCCTCCTCTTTGGAGCCATTGAGGGGTTGTAGGGACTGACTCAGTATCTGACAGATCTGACAGAAGTGGGGGGCACCGAGAATGTTGCTTCCCCTTCTCTTAGGGATTCTCTTATTTTAGCCGAGGAGATATGGGGGCGCAGAGTGTTTGCTCCAACTGTAGTGGGGTTCCCAAGCCAACATCTTCTCTGGGGTCCAGTGAGGCCCATTCATGGGAGTTCAGGTTCACCAGGACAGGGTCCCTGATTCTCAGCATTCACCATCAACCTGGATATGAGAGATGAGCTAGAGACAGAAAAGGAAGAGAAACAAAACCAAGTGAACAGAGAACCGAATGGGGCAGGGGAGGTGGCTCAGTGCTTAAGAGTACCAGCTGCTCTTCCAGAGGGCCCAAGCTTGACTCCCAGCATCTACATGGTACCTACACAACAGCTCATAATCCCAGGGGATCCAACAGCCCCTTCTGGCGTCTGTGGGCATCAGACACACATATGGTGCCCAGACATACGTCCATACAAAAAACAAAAACCAAACACAAACAAAAAATATATACTTTAAAAAAAAAAAGCAACAAATTAAAAAATCTACAAATATTCAACATCTCAATTTTTAAAAAATATTTACTTATTTATTATGTATACAGTATTATGCCTGCATGTACACTTGCGTGCCAGAAGAGGGCACCAGATCTCATTGTGGATGGTTGTGAGCCACCATGTGGTTGCTGGGAATTGAACTCATGACCTCTGGAAGAGCAGTCAGTGCTCTTAGCCGCTGAGCCATCTCTCCAGCCTCCAACATCTCAATTTTTATTTCTCTTTCTAGACATTTAAAATAAAGTTTAACTACAGTGTGTGTGTGTGTGTGTGTGTGTGTGTGTGTGTGTGTGTGTGTGCACATGCATACACATGCGTGCGTTTGTGTGTTCTCATGGGGAGATCAGCGAACAGCCTGTATGAGTCAGTTCTCTCCTTCTCCTTAATGGGTTCCAGACATCAAACTCAGATCAGCTGGCTTGTCAGCAAGAGCCTCTGCCCACTGAGCCATCTCACCCGCCCACGCTAGCCGTTCTCTAAGGAGAGCGCTGTGTTGTTACACTGTCTGCTTTTTACAATTAATTACAACTCACAGTAAAGAACACCATCTTAGATGTCCTCAATGATGGGTTTTCTCACACACACACACACACACACACACACACACACACACTTGTGTTTGTGAAGCTACCGCCTAGATTGGGATGGGGGCAGGGGGCCAGGCATCACTCAGTGTGTTCTGGACCCCATAGGAGTGGCCTCGTGCAGTAAGTACTAATTAGCACCTTAGGACATGATGTCACATCCTGAGCATGGGTCCCTGCCCGTTGTCCCCGGAAACAATGGTCTCTTGGTATTCAGTCATCCAAACCGTTATTGCTTAATACTCACTCCCCCACCTCTAGTAAGGAGGTTGGTTTGATACTGACTCAGGCCTTCTTAGAAACAGGCCCCAGAATCTTCATCAGATTCCCAATCTAACAAAGACCAGTTAAGAGTGGTGGCAGAGCTGGTATTGAGAAAGATCGTGACATGGGACAGACTGGCGTCAGTCAGGCCCCGTGTCTGCCTGACTGCTGGGGGGTAATGGGCATGTGGTCAGAAGGGGATGAAGTTCTTCAACCCCCAAGTGGCGCTCAAGGGACTGCAGAGGCTCTGTGATCCAGGATGTTCTGCTGTGTGCGTGGTGGTGGTGGTGGTGGTGATGGGGGCAGGGTAGAAGGCTGGCATCAGGCAGGTTTGCAGAACCAGTGATTTAAGCCATTGACCTGAGGGCTGGGGACACGGGGTAAGCATCTGGGTTTGTGAACAAGATAGTTGCAGAGGCATATTCTTGTAATCTCGGGGCTGTGGGAGTTGAGAGAATTCCTGGGGTTTGCTGGTTAGCACAGCCAAATTAAGTGAGCTCCAGGTCCCAGTGAGAGACTCTGTCTAAAAAAAAACCTAAACATGTCTATCATAATCTTACTACCTCATCACCAGCTTTCTCTTCCATTCACTCAGGCCAGAAATGAGAGCGGGGAGGGGCACTCTCCTGTGAGGTCTGAAACTGGGGGTCCCAGCAGACACTTCTAGAAGAGGGCTGGAGGCCTGGAGGTGGGCCCAAGGCTTGAGATGGAGTATGGTTCCCCACCACCACCTCTGGGTTGTCTGTTGTGGCCATTGCTTGATTTGAATGTCCCCAGCTCTTCCTCCGCTCCTCATTTTTGCTCTCTTCCCTTCCTGCTGGGAGGAAGTGATGACCCTTCCTTGAGGTGGCTGAGAAGCCACAGAAGATGCTCGTGTTTGTGGAACTCTTGGCACAAGGCTGGGACCCGTGCATGTGCCAGGACAGAGAGGCTTCTCAGCGTGTTATCCTGAGAGGCAAGTGTAGACCTGAAGAGGCTGGAACATGTGACCGTATCTCCAAACCACAGACATCCTCTGTGGCACTGGACCCTTCACTTCTGGCTTCTGCCTCTGCCTCACCCTGGCTGAAGTGGGAGGTTTCTGAAGGAGGATCCATTAGGGCCCTTCAACCTTGGGCTTCCAGTGCTGTGAGCAGGTCTGCTGGGGCCAGGGAAAGCCAGAGAGGAAGCCCCTTGGATACCTCCAGAGATAGGACCCATGTGATCTCCTTGGAAACTAGGCATGAGAAAAGGTGAAAGGGCATCTTTGGGCCCTCTCTATGAACCTGGTCACTTCCACATTTAGTGTAGTCCTCAAAAAGACCCCGAGTCAGAAGTACAGCTAACCCATTTGACAGGTGAGGAAACTGAGGCTCGGGGACTTAATTTGCCCAGGGTACCAAGGCTATGGATTAGTTACTACAGAAGATAGAGACAGAGAAGAAGGGAGGGAGGGAGGAAAAGGACGGACTCCGGTTCTTATCTTATCCCCAAACTCTTAAGATGCTGGCCTGAGGGCAGTAGTGAGTGTTACAGAGTGAGGGGTGTGGATGGTCCCTCAGCCCTACCTTTCCAGGTACCCCAACAGGAGTGCCTTGTGTGATGCATTCAACCAAGGGTGAGGCTTGCTTCCCAGCTCCCGACCTTCAGGCTCTCACCGGAAGTGGCCCACACACCCATCCTGCTGTAATGAACAAGCCAGGCAGAGTTTATCATTGATGGCTGGTACTTCTAGGGATTTCTGGAAGAGGTTAAATATTTCCCTACTGGCTGCTGGCATGGCTGCTCCTGCTCACTGCTGGTGAAGGGCAAGTGTGGGCTTGGCAGGGAAATCTAACTCTACCAAAGTCTGTTCATGCTTTGTGTCTTTGGGAGAATCATTTGGTGTCTCTGGTCTTTGGTTTTTTGTTTGTTTGTTTTGTTTTGTTTTTTTCGTTTTGTGAAGATGCCATTGTCCTCAGGAGTGTTTACAGGGGTTTCCTGGAACCTGTTCACAACCCTTCACTCTCTTTTCCATGTTGAGATCATCTCAGTGCCCCAGCAACGAGCGACTGGGGTGTCTGTAATTCTGGGGATAGGAGGCTATTCCCCACTTGGCTAAATAACTGCCTCTCTCTACAGAGAAAGAGAAAGACCCGAATTATTGGCGTCAACAAGCCCAAGAGACCTTGAAAAATGCCCTGAAACTCCAAAAGCTCAACACCAACGTGGCCAAGAATGTCATCATGTTCCTAGGAGATGGTAACACTAGGAATGGAGAGGCTGGGGACAGTGGCTCTGGGAATGGAGGGGTTGAAGACAGTGGCCCTGGGAATGGAGGGGCTGGGGACAGTGGCCATGGGAATGGAGGGGCTGGGACCAGTGGCCCTGGGAATGGAGGGGATGGGGACAGTGGCCCTGGGAATGGAGGGGATGGGACCAGTGGACCTGGGAATGGAGGGGCTGGGGACAGTGGCCCTGGGAATGGAGGGGCTGGGAACAGTGGCCCTGGGAATGGAGAGGCTGGGACCAGTAGCCCTGGGAATGGAGGGTCTGGGGACAAGGGCCCTGGGAATGGAGGGGCTGGGGACAGTGGCCCTGGGAATGGAGGGGCTGGGACCAGTGGCCCTGGGAATGGAGGGTCTGGGGACAGTGGCCCTGGGAATGGAGGGGCTGGGGACAGTGGCCCTGGGAATGGAGGGTCTGGGGACAGTGTCTCTGGGAATGGAGAGGCTGGGGACAGTGTCTCTGGGAATGGAGAGGCTGGGGACAGTGGCCCTGGGAATGGAGGGGCTGGTGACAGTGGCCCTGGGAATGGAGAGGCTAGGGCCGGTGGCCCTGGGGATGGAGAGGCTGGGGACAGTGGCCCTGGGAATGGAGGGGCTGGGGACAGTGGCCCTGGGAATGGAGGGGCTGGGAACAGTGTCTCTGGGAATGGAGAGGCTGGGGACAGTGGCCCTGGGAATGGAGGGGCTGGGGACAGTGTCTCTGGGAATGGAGCGGCTGGGGACGGTGGCTCTGGGAATGGAGGAGCTGGGGACAGTGCCTCTGGGAATGGAGGGTCTGGGGACAGTGCCCCTGGGAATGGAGGGTCTGGGGACAGTGCCCCTGGGAATGGAGGGGCTGGGGACAGTGCCCCTGGGAATGGAGGGGCTGGGGACAGTGGCCCTGGGAATGGAGGGGCTGGGGACAGTGGCTCTGGGAATGGTGGGGCTGGGGACAGTGGCCCTGGGAATGGAGGGGCTGGGGACTGTGCCCCTGGGAATGGAGTGGCTGGGGACAGTGCCCCTGGGAATGGAGGGGCTGGGGACAGTGGCTCTGGGAATGGAGGGGCTGGGCATAGTGGCTCTGGGAATGGGGGGCCTGGGGACAGTGGGTCTGGGAATGGAGGGTTCTGGGGACAATGACTCTGAGTATGGTATGGCATTGAATTTGGGAACATAGGAGTCTGAGGCATTGGATAGCTTGAAAGTATGATTCCTGGTAGCAGATGAAAGGACTGTGTGGAAGAGGGCTCTAAGGGATAGATTAGGAGAAGGGGGAACCTACCTGTCGCCTCTGAGAGCGTGAAAGGATAGCGGAACCGTCCCATGAAAGCGCATGCCCTTCTGTCTGCTGCGCACTGCCCTTGCCTGTTTTGGACTGAACTAGAGAGTTCTAGGTGCCTGGGAAAGCTCATTAAAGGACATGAGAGAGTCTGAGCTCTCTGTCCCCACAGGGATGGGAGTCTCCACAGTGACTGCCGCCCGCATCCTTAAGGGTCAGCTACACCACAACACAGGGGAAGAAACACGGCTGGAGATGGACAAGTTCCCCTTTGTGGCCCTCTCCAAGGTAAGCCCTGTCCTAGGTCTGTTCTCTACCTGCTGGACTGTGAGGCCATCAGACCTCCTGGGTCCCAGGGTCCCACTGTGAAACCAGGAGAAAGGCAGTGGTTCCCAAGGCTTTTGAGGCTTTTAGCTCATTCATCTAGAACCTCTTGTGTGTGTAGCATACCCAGAAAAAAAGTGTGTGTGGTACAACGTGCATCTTCCCAAAATGGTTGGTGTCTGTGTGAGACTGTGCCTAGATCCTGCAACTGAACACAGACAGGCTGTCCCCTGGGCTGTGTCTTGTCCCTTTTTCCCTGACAGCAGCCACTGTCCTGACCCTCAGGCCATTGATAGATTGTGCCTGCTCTTGCAGAGTCAGGCTAGTTCACACCTCCCACGTTAGATTAGGGCTGTGAATTATCCAGCAGCCTGCATGCTGTGAGCAGCTGTGGTTACTGGGGTGGCGGGTTTGGGGGGCTGGTTTGGGGGCAGCTTATATAACAAGCACGTCATCAGCCCCTTCTCCATCCCCAGCTTCTTCTAGGGGAAGAGTGGGGGCTGTAGTTTCTAGACCTCTAGCAAGGTCTCAGGCTTATGAGGGCCAAGGAAGTAGGCTTGTCTATAGGATCTACCTGGGCAGTATGGACATAGCGGTGACCATTTGCAGAGGCAGCAGAGAAGCCAGGTTGGACTCTCAGACCCACCCTCCCCTCCCAGGATCTCTTCCCCTCAGGGACATACGTTCTTCCTCTGCCAGCTCCCCACCCCTTGCTGGCTCCACAGTCCCCCACTCAGAGAGACCTTGAATTCTACCAGGGCATGGGAAGCAGGCAGCTCAGTCAGGTGACCTTGTGGTTCTGGAGGACCTCAGTGGACAGCGGTGTCCCTCACATCCTGTTCCCCTGATGGAAATGGAGACGGGATGGCCATAGTGGGTTCCCCCCCCCCCTGGCTGACTCTTGCTCTCTCCCCCCCCCCCCCCCCCCCCGCAGACATACAACACCAACGCTCAGGTCCCGGACAGCGCAGGCACCGCCACTGCCTACTTGTGTGGTGTGAAGGCCAATGAGGGCACTGTGGGAGTGAGCGCAGCCACGGAGCGCACGCAGTGCAACACTACTCAGGGGAATGAGGTCACCTCCATCCTGCGCTGGGCCAAGGATGCCGGTGAGCCCCGTCACAGGCAGAGTTCTGTGACTGTGTGGGTCTTAGCTCTCCCATCCATACACGGCTGGGCAGAAGCTGGCTCTGCAGAGTCAGGGATGGAGGAGTGGATGCCAGCCCACCCACCTCGGGTACAGGAAAAGTGTTCGGCTGTACCTGCCTTCATGCAAACGAGAGAAACTGAGGCCCGGGTAACCAGAGGAACTGATTGATGGGAGAGACAGTCTGTGGCAGGGAGCGGGAGGTAGAAGTCCACAGGGACTCCCTTATCTACAAGGATGCTAACCTCTCCTGTTCCACACTTCAGGGAAGTCGGTGGGCATCGTGACCACTACACGGGTAAACCACGCCACACCCAGTGCAGCCTATGCACACTCAGCTGATCGGGACTGGTACTCGGATAATGAGATGCCCCCAGAGGCTCTGAACCAAGGCTGCAAGGACATTGCCTATCAGCTAATGCATAACATCAGGGATATTGACGTGAGTAGAATGGCCAGGCGTGGATGCGACAGGGTGGGGGGGGATAGCGAGGTGCTGGGGTGGGTGCCTCAGACCCAAGATGGCCTGGGAAAGGCCTGGGTTTCCCTCATTCCTGGGAGAGCTCCCAACTCATTAGTGGATTTGTGGTTGGGACAGGTATCCACTGTATGGTTTCTCTGTGGCGGGGCTTTAAGGTGAACCTTCATGTGGCTGCCACACCCAAAGAACTGAGTGCCTGGGGATTATCCAGTAAACTGGAGCCTGATGCTACACCCCACCACTACCACAGTATGCACTGACACCTTACACACACACTCTATACACTGACACACACACACACACACACAGTACGCAATGACACACTCACAGTGTGGTCTTTTTGTTTTTGCTTTTGTTTTTATGTTGTGGTTTTTGTTTTGTTTTGTTTTGGGGTGTGTGTTTTTTTTTTTTGTTTGTTTGTTTTGTTTTGTTTTTTGTTTTTTGTTTTTTGAGACAAGGTTTCTCTGTGTAGTCTTGGCTGTCCTGACTCACCTTGTAGACCAGGCTGGTCTCGAACTTACAGAGATCCTCCTGCCTCTGCCACCCGAGTGCTGGGATCAAAGGCTTGTGCCACCACACCTTCACAGTGTGGTCTTAAGAGATGACCTGCCCTACATAGTGACATAGTCACACTTGCACAGAGTGGCACATGCCTGCACACAGAGCTGACGATGCCTTTTCCCACCCTTGCTTTGCTTGTTGCTAGCTGTGTGGCATTGAGCTGTTAACCTCTCTTAGCCTCCCCTTGTACAAGCCTTCTGCCAACTGGACCTGTTCCAACAGCTCACTGCGAGACCTACGTAAGAAAATCCCAGTTGAGTTTGGCACCGAGCCTGGTCCCTGAGTGTTGTTCAAGTGGCAGCCCTTACATATAAGCCACTCGCCCTTGACACACATACTTCCACAACCAAGCAGGTTCTAACATGCAGGCCTCAGCTCTCGGAGAGAATTTCCGGGGGTTGGCCATGGCTTAGATCCTCTGAGCCTGAAATATGGGCCGAGTGAGGCTCAGAGAAGCCCTGGAATTCAGGTCCCAACTCTCTCTGCCCTCCTGCAATATCTCAGGCCCTCTGGCAGGTGAAGGCTGCCTTCAGGTCCAGTGGTCCTGTTGACTCCTCTTAGGAAAAGAGCCACTTGGAACACAGCCAGCAGTCTGGCTTTATTTCCACCTGCCTTCTCCTCCCATTTCCCACTAGGGTGCCCCACCTGCCCGCTCCCAGGCTGTGGGGAGGCCAGAATGACATCATGTGTGAGAACACTGGTCCCACTGCACAGGGGTAATTACTGTAACTCTTTAGCCAACTTGGGCAAGAGTGGCTGAGGCAGGGAGAGGCACTTTGGGGAAAGATGCTTTGGGGGACAGTGAAGAGAGCTGGGGCCTCCTGGAGCCATGAGGGCGTGAGCCAAGGAGTGAAAGAGAAAGTCCTAAAACCCTCTGTGTCCCCACTCTCCTCTTCCGGTTCCATTTGCCCCTTGTCATCACCACCCCAAAAGCCCCCCCGGACATCCATGAAATAAAAATCCTGGTGTCCACTCTGAAAATAAATATGGAGAGGA
>OU015754.1:70785124-70797527 GCA_907169655.1 Acomys percivali | reverse complement strand
CACACACACACACACACACACACACACACACACACACACACACACACGTCCCTTATAGATACAAGCCCACTTCAGGTCCCTCTACCTTCCAGAGGCCGGTGGCCACCAGCCCAGCTAAGGCTGCCTTCTTGCCAAGCCCTGGGGTTCCCACCAGCACAGCGGTCTCGGCCTGGCCCGAAGCAGGCCTCTGATCTGAGGAAGCGCCAGGAACCAGTGGTGGTGAACACGGGTCCCCCGGGGAGTGGTCGTCTTTGTGAACAGGGCCAGGCCAGCCTGCCAGGCCAGCTGCTCCCAGAACCACAACAAAGAGATGGCCAGCCTGCCCACCCTGCCAACCCACCAGCCAGGCCAGCAGTGAGGGGGAAGTTTGGGGAGAGGGAGCAGCGCCTGACGCCACAGCTCACAGCCCTCAGAACTGGGAGTGACCACTAGGTGGCGTCCTGCAGGCAGCTAAAGGAAAGTGGTTGCTAAGACCCTACTCTGAGGATCCACCATTATGGGATCAAACCTTCCACTGACCTTTCTGGAAGGCCACCACAACACTGCCCAGGCACTGGTGAAAATCCAGAAGTCCCCATGATTTCTGTTCATGGAGGAAACAAAACTGTGGGATTTGAAATGAGTCAGAACTGAATCCCTATCCAGTACCCACCCCCCCACCCCCATGAGAACACCATTCTCCCATGATTCCTTGATTGTTCTATCTGTACACAGGGCTGAGACACCCCCTCTGCCTAGGGTTGCCGTGAAATCAAACGAGATGCCACTTGGTCGTGCCTAGCACACAGTAGGGACTCAAGCATGCTCCCCCTCCCTTTCTTTCCTTTCCCTCTCCTGAAGCCTTCAGTCACCCCTTAAAACAGCTGAGAATGCTGATCTAGGAGCAGAGGGGTCAGGGAGCGAGCCAGGCTCTCTGGTCCCATGGTTCTCCCTTCACCCACATGGGCCTTTGACCACATCCCCATTCCTCGCCCTCTGAAGGCCACTGGACTGTGTGAGATGCCTGGGGTGGGCCTGGCAAGGGGAGTTCCTGGTGAAGGTCAATGTCATTCCTTATCAAGGAGATGTTAATCTGATGACAGTGTCCTGGGGCCTGTGAGGGCATGTCTCCCTCTCCTGTCACCTCATGGGAAGCCTTTGTTTTTGATGTCCCTAGGAGGCAGGATTGACCACGGACACCATGAGGGCAAGGCCAAACAGGCGCTGCATGAGGCAGTAGAGATGGACCAGGCCATCGGGAGAGCCGGGGCCATGACTTCTCAGAAAGACACCTTGACGGTGGTCACGGCAGATCATTCCCACGTTTTCACTTTCGGTGGATACACCCCCCGCGGCAACTCTATCTTTGGTGAGTAGGCCACAGAGGACACCCCTGCCCCCTCTCCTGCAAAGCTTGGTTATTAGGGGCCTGTTGGCCAGGCTGCCAGTTCTTCATTGTGACCTTGGGCCCCCTTTTCTGTGCAGGTCTGGCCCCCATGGTGAGCGACACGGACAAGAAGCCCTTCACATCCATCCTATATGGCAATGGGCCTGGCTACAAGGTGGTGGATGGTGAACGAGAGAATGTCTCCATGGTGGATTATGGTGAGGCCACCAAGGCCAGGACCGGGAGGAGAAAGGGTCTCCATCCCTCAAGGATGGGCTGATGTGGTCTTGAAGTAGCCCAGATTGGGTCAGAACCTCAGTTTGGGTTCACTCCTGTACCTTAGTGACTCTCATCTTTCTCAGCGTTTATTTCTCCCATGAAAAGGCTTTCTGCCTTCTGGGAACTTTACCCATGGAGGATGCTATAGGTCTGATGAGCCTGGCTTGGTGCCTGGCCTCAGTGGGTACCACATGCACGTTACTAAATGGATGGATACTCCGTAGTGGGCTGAGAGTGTGGTCTTCTGCATCAGGCAGGCTTGGTTTGAACCCAGTTGCCTCGTGGGAAATACTTTCCCTGGGTGCTGAACCCCGGCTTCCTCTCCAGTCTCGGGGTGACAGAAAAGGGGACGCTTCTCTCACAGCATTGAGGTCCAGGCAGGCACTCAGAAGATGTTTCTATCCTACAGCTCACAACAACTACCAGGCCCAGTCTGCCGTCCCCCTGCGCCACGAGACCCACGGTGGGGAAGATGTGGCAGTCTTTGCCAAGGGCCCCATGGCACACCTGCTTCACGGCGTCCACGAGCAAAACTACATCCCCCACGTGATGGCGTATGCCTCCTGTATCGGGGCCAACCTTGACCACTGTGCCTGGTCCAGCTCGGCGAGCAGCCCCACCCTAGGGCCCCTGTTACTCCCACTGGCTCTGTTCCCACTAAGCATCCTGTTCTGAGGGCCCAGGTCCCACAAGCCCACAATGGACAGCCAGCTCCCCTCCCTATGTGGCCCACCACCTGGTAGCCCACACTCAAGGGAGAGGCCCAGGCAACCTCCAGCGGGAACAGAAGGGTACTACCTGCCTCGCTTCCGTCCGGAACCCTCCATCGGCCAGACGATTCCTGGCCCTGCCTTTACTCCCTACTCATAGCCCTTTGGCCAGCAAGGTAGGATTCTCTCTTGGGCAGGCAGGACACACACTGCACAGATTCCCAAAGCACCTTATTTTTCTACCAAATATATTCTCCGGACCCTGCAACCTCCATGGAACATTCCAGATCTGACCTTTCCTCTCACCCATCCCTTCCCTTTGGAACACTGGGCCCCATAGTCACGGCCAGTCCTTAAGTCCAGCCCTCCCTGAAGGGGAGACCAGGTCTGCTCAGGATGAGACTCTCCCAGGAAGCCACCTCCGGGGTTGGCTGTCTACCCAGGGTGGCCAGGCTGGGAAGAGCAGCCCAGCCGGACAGGACGCACACTCCCCACCCAGCTCCAGAGACGCTCGCCAACCCTTGACTGAAGTGGCTCTCCTGTTTGGAACAGGAAGAAAAAAAAAAAAGAAAAAAAATTTTTAATTTCTCTTTTTGGTGTTGGTTAAAAGAGAACACAAGACATTTAAATAAAACGTCCCAAATATTTCTGAGACCAGCACTGAGTCTTTGTGGTCAGTGGGAAAGAGACCAAAATAGGCTCATCGCTCAGGAAAGAACTGGACTCTGGGTGAGGGTATGGGGAGCAGAGATGTCAGGGCTCCTGCTAGCCAAGAGGGAGGGGATGGGAGGGGGTGAGGGGCAGGGGTGGCACTTCACCGTCATCGCCTGCCATGGTGTGGGTCCGTTATGTTTCAGTGCCCTTGTGTATGGCAATGGGAGACAAGCTAGCGTGAGTGAGGATTAGAAAAAGAGAGTCTTAGCCGGGCATAGTGGCGCACACCTTTAATCCCAGCACTTGGTGGACAGAGGCAGGCGGATTGCTGTGAGTTCAAGGCCAGGCTGGTCTACAAAGCAAGCCCAGGACAGTCAAGGCTACACAGAGAAACCCTGTCTCAGAAGAGAGAGAGAGAGAGAGAGAGAGAGAGAGAGAGAGAGAGAGTCTTTTGTCTCTAAACCCGCAGCAGGGAGGGCTTCAGTGCCCTGTGGCACAGCACCTTCACAACATGTCATCCGCAAGACGCACTGCATAGCCTAGTGCAAGGTATCAGCTTCCTGGTGCCTTCATCAGCAAATCCTGAGCGCGTGCCAGGCACTGCATAAAGGCTCAATAACTGCTTGGCTGTGCTCGTTGAGGCCTCACAAGCATAATAGCCCGAGTTTGATCCCCAGAACCCAAGGAAGGTAGGAGGAGCAGCAGGCTGACTCCGCGATGCTGTCCTCCAACCTCCCACACTCATGCTGTGACACGCGCGCGCACGGGCACACGATTCTACTGGAGGTTCTTGGTGAATGGGTGCACACGTGCCTTCTCTTGCAGCACGTCTAGCAGCCTAGCAAACGATCTTTCCACGCTCACTTCTCATGGGAATGCTACAGACATTGGGGTGCAGAGTCCCCCCAAGTTTGCCCCTCTTGCCTCAAGTCCCTCTGCCTGTGAGAATGAACACTGGCCCCTGCCTATAGCCAGCGACGCTAGCCTGATGCTTTGTGTATAGTAGTCAGTCAGCTTTTATGAATGAGGACACCCACAGCATGGGAGGCCATATGACTGTCAAGGTCCCCCACATTGCGGGACAGGGACTTGAATCCAGATTTGCCCGATGCCAACGTTCCTGTACTTAATGACATCTTTTATTTGCTTCTAATACATTTCCAAATTCCTGCCCACCCAGTCACACAGCCAATGCCGGTGACTCACAATTCACACCAGTTAAACAGGAACCGAAGACTGACTATCTGGAGTGGACGTCCTCCAGGTCTGAAAAGACACTGAGAAAAGTTTTCTCTGAGCTTCCTAGCAGTCAGTGCAAAGAGGGGAGCACAGCTAAGCTGGTACAGGGATGGAAAAGTCAGCTGTATGTAGTCTCTCCAGGACAGAGATTTGGACCTCAGCTTGAACTGTGCATCACAGTGCCTTGAGGTGTTAGCATAAATGCCTTTGCAGTCCTCTCTCTGGAGCAGCATTTAAGCAGTTCCGTATAGTCACATGGGAGCTCTTTGCTGTTAAACGTTCCCCAGTACCCCCTGCAGTCCACCAGTACTAATGCTAAGAACAGGATTGCCAACAAGGACTGGAGACAAGGATGGGGGCGGGGCCGGGGGCGGGGCCGGGGCCGGGGCGGGGCGGGGCGAGGGGGTGGGTGGGACGGGAACCGTGCCTCTGTGTCTCAGGCTGCGTTGGACATGAGTTACTGAGCTGTGAGGAAGTGGAGACAGAGAAAGAGAACAAGGGAGTTGTGTGGCTAGGCAGGAGGGTGCGAGAGGCACACTTCCGAGTCACCCCCACCCCCGGGGTGTGGAGGAAGTAGGGTGTTTATTCTCCATCTCCCCTCCCTCCCTGGCTAAGGGCTGTGCTACCTTCAGGTCACACCGAGCTTCCAGCTTGCTTCTTGAAGGGCTGGAACCCCAGACCAGGTATTGGAATCAGGATCCCAGAGGGCACAGACACATCAGCTGAACAACCTTGCGATGTGCTACAGGAGGGGAGCACGCCGCCGTTCTCAGCCTAGCGGTTAGAGGCTTGTAGCTCTTTGACATCCCAGCCTCGCATGCTGTGGGCACTGAAGACCCCACTGTGAACGTGCAGCTCTTCCTCTTTGGGTTGCTGTCAAAGATGTCCAGGTGCTCGTGCTCCAGAGGGCTGGGGCCCGGCTCACACATATTGTAGGACCACTGTCACCTTGGCTGCTGATCACGTGGGTTATGAGTCCCAGTCTGAGACAAGGGTCTAGGTAGTGGGTCCCGACTCTGCCTCCAGCAACCATGGCCATTGTAATTGCCATCCAGTGGCTCAGGAGTCTTAGGCAAGAAGGACAAAGCTGGGCTGGCAGGTCCTCTTCATAACACAGTGTAAACCTATTTCATGTCAACAGATGGGCACCGTGGCTGAGAGGCATAGACCCTGACTCTTTACAGCAGCAGCAGCCACCTCTATGTGCCTGGTGTCCTATCTATCTGGCTACTATCTCAAAGGAGAGCCAACACCCTGCTTTGCAACCTGAGCAGGCAAACCTTCCACTGAAATTCATTGGTAGGAACTAGTCACGTGCCCACAAAGTGCAAAGGATGCTGGGAAATGTAGTTTTGGTTGGGCAACCACCTCTTAGGAACACACCAGGTTCTCACCCTTAGCATACTGACACTGAGGACCCGGTGATTGCAGTGGGGGCTGGGAGTGCATCCTGGCTTCTAGTCACTAAAGTTTTGGAGGACAAAAATTGCTCCCTGTACCAGCTGAGGGAGGTGGGTGGGAAGTCTGAGGGACAGCTCCACTAATGCTCAGGACACCCTCCATTTCAATGCTCTGGAAGACCTGAGTCTCTGGCTTCTTTGGAAAGCTGGAGGGCCCAGCAGGCTTAACCATGAGCAAAGAGCTGCGGGGCTGCTCACCCTGTTAGCTGCGTTCTAACTGCCTGTTTGCGGGCCCTGACATCCCCTGTATCTTGCCACTCAGCTCCTTCAGGAGTCGCCATGGAAGCCGAGCTTCTGGCCCTTTGTTCATGGATACCATGGCCTGTGCTGCATAAGGGTGACTGAACAGATAACAAACCCACTGTCCCCAAGGCCCTGCCTGGTGACACCATCCTAGAGTAGGGAAGATGAAGAGCCTGAGTGCCAGGAAGGTTACACCTAACTAGTTGGGGGACCCAGAGGGTAGGCAGAGGGTAAGGGGGACAGAGAAGGCAGCTCATGAGCTGAGACGACACGGGGAGGGCTTTGGGCCTATGGACTAAGAGTTCAGAAGCAGCATCATGGGAAGAGATGAGCTGGGACAGTTGGGCAGCAGGGCTTCAGGTGCCATTCTGAGAAGCCTGCTGGTTGCCCAAGAAGACCCCGGAGAGCCACAGAAAGTACTAGATAATGAGTACCATTGTTGAAACATCCTCCCAGCAGACAGTTTTGGAGGACATTTCTAAGATGCTGGAGGCTGGGCGGCCACACTAAGACTGCCTCATCACACCAGTCAGGGAAGTCTGGGGCTGTGGGAAGTGGGGGGGAACCTCAGACTCGGCCCGCGGCAATCTGGCTCCTGGCTGTTGAGAAGTTTAGGCCTGTACCTGAGTGGTGAGTGGTGTCAGCACACCAAACGCCCTGAGATCAACAGCAAGAGGCAGCAAGGCACCTACTGGTGGGCTACTCACCATACTAAGTGGCCCAGACACGGAAGTAAGTTGCTGCCTAGAGGACACATTTTGCACAAGTGACCCACCACCGTCCTATGTGGTACATGGCATCATCCTCACTTACAGACGGGAAAGCTGAGGGTCAAAGGGTATGATAGTCTGCTCCAGACCCCATCACTTGTAGATGGTTGGTACAAGTGGTACCAAGGTCCCACCCCCTCCCTTGCTTCTAAGGTGTTAATCTATCCAAGGACAAGTGCCCCAGCCCCACAAGCCACAGGACTGTGGGTTCCTTGAGGAGAGTTGGGGGAGAGACCCAGACAGCAAAGTTTGTAATTACCCCCTGGGCTAAACTAAAGACCTCCCACTGCGATGCTCCAGGGGACGCAGGGGGTGATGATTAAGCATTTGGAGGCTGAAGGATTTAGGCTCCCAGTCCTTTCATTCATGGCTTCCTCTGCCCCCATCTTGGTGCCCTTTCCGGACTCCTCAGGGTTGTCTGAGTGACCACCTCCATCCCACCCGTGGGAACACATGCACAGGCCCCAACACATAGTAGGCTTCCCGCACAGTAGGAGCATAAGTGCCCTCACGAGTGTTCTCAACTCCAATCAGCTATGTCCATGACGCCCCCTCCATCTCAGACACTGCTTGCAAGAGCTCCTTGAATTGCATGGGCTTATTTATTTATTTATTTATTTATTTATTTTTACCAACCACTCCTGGAGCGCCAGGGCTATTATCCCCACTTTACAGATGAACCCACAGGATCAGACAAGAAAGGTCATAAGCTACAGGAAACCTCAGCATTGGCGAAGGTTAGAGCCAGGGCCCGAGGCCAAGCCCAGAAACTCACGCATGGGCTTTAAAAAAAAAAATTTTTTTTTAATGTAATTTATTATTATTGTATGTTTCATGATGCCAAGGTGCCGGGTTCCATCCCGTACGGGCCACAAATTTTACAAAATATAATTTGTGCCACACACAACAGATCTGATGTGGAGGAGTTTAGTAAGTGAGCGTGGGGAGAGAAGGAAAGGGAGGGAGGGAGGGGTACCCCCAGAGAGAAACAGAGAAACAGAGAGATGGGGAGAGAGAAGAAGAAAGAGAGAGGTACGAGGGAGATGGGTCGGAAGAAGAGAAGGTGAGAGAGAGCAGTAGGTGAGTTCATCCTTTTATAGTCTTGGGTAAGGCCACGCCCAATGGGAGGTAGGCAATGACATCACAGGTAGCAGAATCCTAACAGTATGTGTGCATGATAGGTGTGTGTGAACATGAATATAAGTCACAGTGCATGTGTGGAGGTCAAAAGGCAGCTTTCAGGAGTTGTGTTTCTTCCACCGAAGGTTCCAGGTAGCGAACTCAGGTCATAAGGGCACGTGGAACTCTGGGACAGGCCGCACTCTATGGAAAAGAAACAAGTCCTGAGGGTGCTGCTATGTAGCTGGTAGTCAGGGAAGATCTGTCTGGGGGAAGTGACATGAACAGGGACGCAGCCAGGAAGGTGGCGGCCCTGCAAAAAAAACCCAAAAAACTAAAAACTAAAAAGCAGAGCAGGGGAGGCAAGAACAAAGCCAGGCGAGGAGGAGCTGACATGTCTGAGGGGTAGAGAGAAGGTGACAGGCTGGAAGGGCAGTGGGTGTAGGACGGTAGGGACAGGCCCTATGCTGTGGCCACACAGCCGCCTGTATACTTCTGGGAGCAGAGGGAAAGCCACCATGGAGCCCAAAGGGTGGAGGGCCTTGACTTGCTCCTCTGCTTTGTGAATGGTGCCTGGACAGCAGTGGGGGCTGCTGTGTGGCCTGTTAGGCCCTTGTGTCCTCAGGGTTGGAGGTGGTGGTGGCATGGGATGGTGGAGAATGGTGGCTGGATCACAGACACGGTGGCGGAGCTGAAGCCAGCAGGGCTGTCTGGCGGATCGCGTGTGGAGAGTGGAAGGAATAGCAGAATTGGGGCCGCTCCTTTCTAAGTTTGGGCCCAGGGCCTAGGTGGATGAAGGTGCCATTTATGGATATTGAAAGACCAGATTTGGGGAGAATAAATATAGTCAGATGGTGGCACACATTGGACTTTGGGGTGGAGAGGCAGTCAGGGGAGCCTGGGGCACAAGGAGAACCCCAGTTGCCCACAGACAGGGTCACGGTGGTGTTCTAAGCACACAGTGATTTCCCCAGCATTACACAGCGCCAATGGCCAGGGCGTTCCTTCTATTCCGGGCCATCCACCTCTGGGAGGGTGAGGAGAGACCAGCATGAAATATGGGATATCTGTGTGAACAGACTCAAGTGGGTCAAGGAGAAGCCCTCCAGCCTGGGCCACTTACCCACCCACCCTTGAGCTGCCCAGTTGGAGGAGCCTTTTCTGAGCTGTCCTCTGCCTGTGGCATGGATGGAAAAGCCCAGGTCCAGAAGAGGTGGGCCTGGAGTCAGCTTGTGGACAAACCCCACTTGGCTTTGCCATCAACTCTATGGTGGGCTTCTGCCTGGGCCAACTCAGGAGCTGGGTGGAAACCATCCAACTGTGACCTTCCTGGTGCCTTCCTGGACTTAGGACTTGGGGCCCAAAGTCTCTCCTGGCCACTTGCCTCGTGCCTGCCTCTGCCCTGTGTCCAGCCCACCCCACCCCCCATGATCTCCTCAGGACCCCTCCAGGTCCCCTTCAGCTTGGCTCTGGTCATGGGCCCTGCCCTGAGGCCAGGACTGAGGCCTCCCTGGCTGCTGCCCAGACCACCCAGCGCCAGGCCCTGGCGGAGCCCAGCAGGGCTGGCCAGCCGTGGTCTGGCTCCGCCTAAGGGGCTGCGGCGGCCTGAGAACCACTGGCTGTCTCCTCTGGGAAGCGGCTGGGTCTCCAGAACAAACATGGAACCGCAGGCTCCTCTCCTGCCCACCGAAGAGGGAGCTGCTTCTGGCTCCCAGCCACACCCCACTCTCCAGGCCTGGCTCCCACTTCTGTGGGGGTGGGGGATGGGCTGGGGACTGGGGAGGCAGGAGAACTGCATAGCAAAAAGCAGGCAGATGGGTCTTTGTGACCAAGGAGATGGGGCAGATGGCTGAGACAACTGTGAATGGAGGCTGTGATGGGAGGGCAAGTGACCTGGGATGCCTTGGGAGACCCTCAGGATGGAGGCTTTGATGGCTGGGGCGGAGCTTTCCTTAGCCTCAAGCCAAGAACAAAGCTTCGGGAATCAGACAAAGCTGGTTTCAAATCCACACTCGGCCACATCCAAGCTAACGGGTCTTGGATCCTTGCCTCTTTGGACCCTCAGTTTCTCCCTTTACAGGAAAAAAAAATTCCCATAATCCCTGTGTCACAGAGTAATGGAGAGATGACATAGTCCCCTGGACAGAAAATACCCAGCCCAGGGCATGGCACAGAGTGGCTCCTTAAGGGACATCAGCCACAGCCCCATCATGGCTCCCTAAGAGCCAAAACAGGCCCTGGGGGGTGGGGTGGTGGGGTGGGGTGGGACTGGGGACTGGGGGGCAGGCCAGGACAACCTCACTGATTCACACCAGCTGGGGGAATGGGTCACATGTGACTCCACTAGAAGCCGCAATTAGAGCCCAATTTAAAGAAATGCTGGCCTGGCCTGGCTCTCCCAGGACAGGTGTGTGATTACAGCCTCAGAGCCAAAGTGTTACAAACAGGATGACACAAAGGGCCAGGCCAGGCCACAGGGGTGTCTAGCCCAGCCCCCTTCCTACCCTCTGGGGAAACAGAGGCCTTCAGCGCAGAAGGGGGCCAGGCTCCAGTGCCCCCTCTCACCCCACCCCCATTGCAGGAGAAGGGGGTGACATCCTATACTCCCTCCAACTCCTAATTTCTCAGAAAGACGTACTATGGCATCTGGCTGATGATGAGGGGTAACTGCAGTGCCCCCCCCCCAAGGAAGGGGGTCATCTTGGAGGCACTGATGGCTATAAAACCGGGGGCTTCCTCATGCTCAACTTCCAGGGACCCACCCAATCATCACAATGAGCAGTGACGGTAGTTCTTTTGTTTGTTTTGTTTTTTGTTTGTTTGTTTGTTTTTCTTTTTTCTTTTTCTTTTCTTTCTTTCTTTCTTTCTTTCTTTCTTTTTTTTTTTTTTCCGAGACAGGGTTTCTCTCTGTAGCCTTGGCTGTACTGGACTCGCTTTGTAGACCAGGCTGGCCTCGAACTCACAGCGATCCGCCTGCCTCTGTCTCCGGAGTGCTGGGATTAAAGGCGTGCGCCACCACCACCACCCGGCTTGTGGCTGCAGTTCTTGTCTGGGCCATTCGCCAGATGCTCGACAGACACCTGCGAGCCTCATCATCTTCACAGACCCTAGGAAGAAGCTGCTAGTGTGACCCTCATTCTAGGGAAGGGAACATTGAGGTTCTGAGTCTCCAGTGACTTGTCCATGGTCAGACTTGAGGCCAGGGGGCAGATGGAGGCTGTGGCACAATACAAGTGTCCCTGGTAGAGTTGGACAAATTGTTCTGAACCCCTTCAGCAGGAGGCCTGGGCAGGGGACTCGAGGGAGGAGTCATCTCAGTGAGTGGAGTTGGTGAGCAAGCCAGCAAGGGTGGAAATGTGGTGGGAGGATGGATGAGCAGTTAGATGGATGGGCTGATGAATAGGAGACAGGGACATGGGTCGGTGAGTAGATGGATGGAGGGGTGGATGTCTAAATGGATAGCTAGGCAGGTAGGCAGGGATAGGTGAATGGACAGATGGGTGAATAGATAGGTCGGTGGGCAGGGGGGAAGGTAGATAAGTGGGTAAGATGCATAGATGTAGGTGAGTGGGCAGATGGATGGATATGTAGGTGGGTGGGTGGATGGATAAACATCCAAGTAGATAAGTGTGTAGGTGGATAGACAGGAGGATGAGTGGACGTGTAAATGGATGGATAGATGGGTGGAGGGGTGGATAGATGGGTGGATGAATGGATGCGTAGATGATGGATGAATGGATGGGTAGCTTTGTGGCTAAGTGGATGGATGGATTTGTGGATGAATGGAAGGGTGGCTTTGTGGATAAGTGGATGGATGGATGGATTTGTGGATGAATGGAAGGGTGGCTTTGTGGCTAAGTGGATGGATGGATTTGTGGATGAATGGAAGGGTGGCTTTGTGGATAAGTGGATGGATGGATGGATGTGTGGATGAATGGAAGGGTGGCTTTGTGGATAAGTGGATGGATGGATGGATTTGTGGATGGATGGATGGATTTGTGGATGAATGGAAGGGTGGCTTTGTGGATAAGTGGATGGATGGATGGATTTGTGGATGAATGGAAGGGTGGCTTTGTGGATAAGTGGATGGATGGATGGATTTGTGGATGAATGGAGGGTGGCTTTGTGGATAAGTGGATGGATGGATTTGTGGATGGGTGGGTAGATGGATTTGTGGATGAGTGGATGGGTAGATGAGTGGATAGGTAGGTGGGTGGGTGAGTGGATGAATGGATGGATGAATAGATAGATTTGTGGATGAGTGGATGGGTGGATAGATGGGTGGGTGGGTGAATGAGTGTGTGTGTGTATATGTATGTATGTATATATGTATAGATTTGTGGATGAGTGGATGGGTGGATACATAGATGGGTGGATGGATGTATGGATGTATGGGCGGATGAGTGGGTGGGTGGATGGGTGGATGAGTGGATGGATGTATGGGTGTATGGATAGATTTGTGTATGAGTGGATGGGTGGATAGATGGGTGGATGGATGGGTGAGTGGGTAGGTGGGTGAGTGGATGGGTGGATAGATTTGTGGATGAGTGGATGGGTGGATGG
>OU015754.1:70762700-70784086 GCA_907169655.1 Acomys percivali | reverse complement strand
CATTCAAATTTAACTGGGCACCGCATGTGTGCCGCCTGCCAGCCTGAAGCTCTCTCACCCCCTCTCACCCCCCCCCACCCTCTGCTGGCACCTGTCCTGGCCAGATGGTCCAGGTCGTGCCTGGACTTGGCCTCTGCATGCCGGGCCTAAGTTTTTGTCAGCCCTAGGACTCCTGTCCTCAGTTCCAGGTGGATACCCTCCTCCACCAGCGTGCACAGACAGAACACGCTGTGGACTGTCAGGTGTGCTGCATCCGGCTTCCTGGGCATGGGCCTGGGAAAGCATGGAGTCACAGCTGTAGAGAATAGACCAGGGGTATCAGACAGTAGAGACACAGGGACGGAGGCTCATGAGACCTGGAAGGAGAAGACAGGGGTGGGGAGTGGGGAGTGGGAGTGTGCGGGTGGACTTTCCAGGGATCAGGACAGAAAACAGAAGGTGCTGAGCTGCAATAGGGGAGGGTCTACAGGCAGAGGGGGAGCCTGGGCCTCTGAACCCCAGGATCAGGCCTGCGTTCACAGGCCTCATGGGGTGTGGAATAGGAGCCCCTCCCAGGGGCACACATAGGAACATTCATGGCTTCCCAGAAGGGCCCATGGGGTAGCCAGAGTGGCTTTTAAAATTAGCCTCACTCACCAGATCCAGTTATTTCGGGAGGCTCCGTCCTGGGCTGTCCCCTCAGTGAGGCAGGCTCAGGGAGAGAGGGAAGGGGGAAGGGCAGACCTCTATATTCCAGGGTCCCTGGCTGCGTGCCTCGTGCCTCATGCAGCTTGAGAAGCAGGGAACATCCCTTGGCACCATCTTGGGCCTGAAGCCACCTCTTTGGCAAAGTTGTCCCAAAGTTGCCCATAGATGTCCAGGGACACCTTTGCTATGGGGATGAGGGGCTGGTATGGGAGGACCCTAATTTTGGACATGGATTCTGTGCCAGGCTTCACGCATGGCTCCTTAGGGGTACAACGATATCCGGGATCATAGGTAGGTTTGTCCTGTGTCAAGGTGACACTTGGAGAGTCTTGCTCACAGGGAGCTGGGGATGCCAGGGGTGTGAGGTGCCCCCACTGTCTCTTGGAGAAGTGTTGCTGTTTCCAGAACCTGGGTTATTTCTAACGGAGCCAGTTGCTTCCCGGAGCTGGTGCCCCCCGCCCTAGCCCTAAATCCAGCCTCGGGTTGATGTCCTGGCTTGCCCTCCCCACCTCGGAACCCAGGGTAGGCACAGAACTGGCATGGGGACAAGAGAAACAGCACTGTCCACTTTGATCCCAGAAGCCAGATGCGTCCCCATCCTCCCTGAGCCCCACCTTGGAGCTTGAGAGTATAATGGCTTGGGGCTGTGCTGTGGCCTGGAGGCTTCTTCCTGCAGCAAGGCTGGTGCAGGCATGTGTGTGTGTGTGTGTGTGTGTGTGTGTTTTGAGAGGGGCTGGCCAGGGCTTGCTCTCCTAACTACTCACTGTTTTTGTTCTAGTGCTCTGCTGCTCCAGCTCAGCCCTGGGATAGATCCAGAGGAGTGGCTACACAATTAACTGAATCCCCATGAAGGGATAGATGATCAGCCCCAAAGCCTATGGTACTGAGACCAAGGGAAGCATTCCCAAAGGCTCTCAACTCCTCCTCCTCCTCCTAATCATCATCATCTCCATCACCGTCATCCTCTTTTAATTTAATTTTTTTTTTGAGACAGGGTTTCTTTGTATAGCCTTGGAACTTACTCTGTAGACCAGGCTGGCCTCAAACTCACAGAGATCCTGACTCTGCCTCCCAAGTGCTAGGATTAAAGACCATGGACCGCCACCACCCAGCTTGAGCTACACTTGTGTGTGGAGCCAGCCCCTGGGACAATGTCTTCTGGATGCAGACTTGACTGCACCATCTGAAGGCTCAGCAGCAAGGATGCCCAATGGTTATTTTTGTTCCACGCCCATGTCATACCTGTTCCTGTCCCCCCAACCCTCCCTACACTATTATCTGGACTCCGATTGCTCCAGCTACACCAAGACCACCATGGTGAGGCCTCATTCACTGAGCCTCATACCAGGGACCACAGAAGACAGAGTGGAGAGCCAGAGGGCCAAGATCACTAGGAGAATGAAGTCAGCCAGTGTCCAGGAAGCTCTGTGCTGGATGCCATGGCTGCAGGCTTTAGACTGGGTCAGAATGTGTGGCAGAGCTGAGCTGGTGAGAGATGGAGTGACTTGGGAGGGGAACCACTGAGCCCTGGCAGCTTGGAGCCAAACCCTGCTGGTCAGGCCTGGAGTTTGGGCATGAGTCACGGTTCTTGGGTGGCCTGAAGAAGCATCTGAGGGTCATAGAAGGGCCCTGTCAAGAAAGGCATGGTGCATTAGAGAGAACCTCAGTGTGCCCCCAGCATCTTCCTGGGAAGGTGAGAGTGAGGTAGGGGGTCCCAAGATTCTAGGGAAGCTAAATGTGGCTTCTACCTCAGAGCTCAATTGGATATCTACCCCCAAGGCCGTTGTCCCACCCGTGCATCTCCTGTGGCTCTGTCCCTAAAGGAACCCAGCCTCCATGACTGCTCCAGCCAGCCAGGCCCACCAAAACTCCAGTAGCAACCACCACAGCTCTAAGCAGCCTCTCCACTGTTATCTGCATGAAGTCCAGGCCCTAGGCTTGGCATTCAAGACTGTGCGGTCTCTGCCCTCACCCCAGCCTATCTCCCTGTCCCCTCAATGGATGCCCTCACTTTGGGCCCCCTCCCAATTTGAGGTGCTCTCACCCTCTACACACACAGGTCCCTCGTCCTGGGACCCTCTTCCTCCTCCACCGCTTCTGCCCACTCACTCCAGCACTCTACCCTTTAGCCTGTGGTATGGCCGACAGCTCCTGAGGTGAGGACTTTTGACCTCTGCTCTGTCCCTGCTGGTGATCCTTTGGTGCCCCCTAGTGGCCATGTATGGGGAAACCCTTGGGATTTGCAGGACATGAGCTAGGAAAGCAGACAATCCCAGTTGAGCACTGGGCCACTCTGTCTGGTGACTGTGCGTCTACACCAGCTCACTGGATTCGCAAAGACAGGCCCTGAGGAGGTCACAGGCTCTTCCTGTTCCTGTGAGAGGACACTGACTCCCTCACCAGCAAGCTAAGGAGAGGTGGTACCAGGGCAGACTCCAAAGCCACACTTCCTCAATAGAGAAGGGTTCACGGTGTGGGAAGAGTGGGGCCATGCAGAAGAGGCCTCGGCTGGTGTGCATGGACCTTGTGGCCTGCTGGCCTTGGAGGTACCCCTAGACTTGGAAGCATCAAGGGGGACAGGTTTATTCCCTCCACTTTGGGTCCTCTGGAGTGTGTCTAGGTTTATGCAAAGCCATGCCCGACTCTGGGTACAATAGCGATAAATAGAATTTATTTTGTACAACCATTACTGACATACATGTGGCCACAGGGCTTCCAAAGTGGGTGTTAGGGCTGGAAGCCTCGCCTTGGGCGTGGCTCCTAAGAGTGAACAGATACACATGAAGACATGGCTCACAGCAGCTGTGCCTGGCAGCCCCCTCCACAGCAGGGGATTGTGAGGCCTGGACTCCGGACCAGCTGAGACACACACACCCCCCCTCAGCCCAGAATGCCCAGGAGTGTGGGGTGGCAGAATTAAGCTGAGTGCTGGATGAGGAGCCAGGGAGGACCCTATCCCCAACAGGGGATACTTGACCGTCATGGAGGCAGTGAAAGGGCATCGGCAGGTCTGTGGCAAAGCTGGGGGGCTCAGGAAGGGTGATGGGTACAGTGGCCCCGGGCCCCTTAGCCCACCTGGGGCCTCAGGAAGCAGTCAGTGTGATAGGAGATCCCCAGGACAATGACTCCCCCCTCCCCCCCTCTTCTGGGGCATGTGCACGGATCAGTCTTTAGTGACCTCTGAATACAATCTTGTCCACTTGCAGCAGAGATGCCCAGAGAATGAGGGTGCCTTGCCCAGGACCCACCGCAGAAACCCCACAGGACCCATCGCCCAGTGCTTAGTCTGCACACCGGTGGGGTGTGCGCGCACGCAGTGCTCCTTTTCCCTGTCCTACCCTGTTCCCCATGGCTCCAGAGGGGGAACCCAGGGGTGACAAGAGGCCCAGGTGGGGACAATCCAGGGCCACAGTGCCTGCCTGCCCACACCCAGAGCCCCAGCCTGGAGTTGGGGGGGGGGGGCAGGGTGATGCCAGCAGCATCCACTCCCAGCTCTGGATGGCTCCGCCCTGCAGAGACAGCCCAGATAGGTGGGCCCGGGGCTTGGAGGCAGGGGCTCCAGGGGCTGAGGAGGCTGTGGGGCAGAGGGCCAGCTGCCTGGATGTGTTGCAGCATCTTCTCCTTGTGCTTCTGAGGCCTCGTCTACAGGGAAAGGGAGATAAGAGACTATCGGGAAGGCAGGGCAGGGGCTCCTCCCAACCCACGGGCATCCCCAGCCCTCCCTGAGGCAGTACTATGTACCCACTGCACAGGCCAACGGGTGCCAAGACTAGCCCAGGTCCCCAGCCACTGAGGCACAAGATTCCCACCCAGCTTGAGGGCCCTCATCCCCTCCCCTTCCCCTCACCCAGGATGCAGGTAAGTACTGGCTGACCTGCTCAGTCCTGCCTTCTGATAGAGGTGGCAGCTAGCAGCCCTGTGGGGACAGATGCAGGCAGAGGTGGGGCAGGAGACACAGGGAAGCAGAAGTCATTGGATGAGCCCAAGTCCTTCTGGCCTGGGAGGGGTGTCCCAGCCATTGGGTCCTTGGGTCCCTGTGTCCCACTGGCTCTACCTTCTCCCAGGAGGGGATCCCCTCATACCATCTGGGGTGTGTGCTGCTCAGATGTTTCCAGTTGGATCTTGATCTCTGGACACGCAGGGTCCCCCGACTTGCCGGCGTCTGGGTGGGGTGACCGTGTGAGGCCTGGGAAGGGGGACAGGAGGGAGCCACCTCACTGGCCAAGAGGAGGCACCAAGGAGATGCAGGCATGGATGGGTGCTTTGGCACTGGGCTTCCCCAACCCTGCCAGGTTCCTCCATTAGGGATCCTCATCCTTAAGTCACCTCCCAGCTACCTTGTACTGTCCTCTGAGACCAGTCCACCGGCCTGGACTAAGGGCCCATATAAGTGGCTGTCACATTGCGCCCCCATGCTCTGCCCTGCCCCCTCCCACCCAGCACAGCCTGGTACCTGGGGAGCTGCCCCCGCTCGTGGTGCTCACGCTGTCGTCCAGCCATGTGCTGTAGAGGAATGAGTCCCGCTTATGGGGAGTTCCTGAGGACGACACGCTCTCCTGGGGAGGGGGGGAAGGTCAGCCCCACCCACAGCCCCGCCCCACCCCACCCCCATCCTTTGTTCACTCTCCTGGTCTGGGTCTCGGGGATGGAACAGACCTGGTCCCTGACCTTAGGGAGCTTGAAGTCTCAGAGGCCAACAGGCTGTGAAAAGCCCTGTAACTCCTCTCTAGAAGGACAGCGGGCAGGACCTGTGTCCGTCAGGGCACAGGCCAGGACAGCGGCAGGTGCCCATTGGAAGTATGTTTGAAGAAAAATAGCCAAGGTGCTGAAGAGGAGGCCCAGGCTGGGGGGTGGGGTGGGGGATGGGCAGCAGGGTATGAGTCGGCCTGGCGAAGGGGGAAGGAGAAGGTAGGAAGATGTGAACAGCAGGTGCAAAGGTGCCAGGGTGGGGCCAGCCAGTGACAGACAGGGACTATGGACTGCAGAGAACCTTAGAATGAATGTCTGAAGAGGTAAGAGATGGGGGCGTGGCACAAGGAGCACCTGGGCCCTCGGGGGTGGTCTTTGGACAGCACTGGGAAGCCATGCAAGGGTAATGTTTGTCTCCATCTCCTACGAGCTGGGACACCCTCGCTCATCTCAACCAGCCAGGCTTATTCCTCTGCCCAAAAAGCACCTCCAGAGGCCTAAGAGACACCCCCCCATCCCACCCAGTGCAGGGCCCTAACCCCTCGGGCATCTCACCAGGCCTGTGTCATCCCCGTCTACGCCCTCCGTCTCCTCCACCACGCTGGCGAAGCTGCTGGCACTGGACGAGGACCTGGAGAAGCCCTGCAGCGCTTCTGCTCTCTGAGTAGCCGTCTCCACTCTGCCACACAGTGCCGTCAGCCAGCAGCAACTGGTGCTGCACCTCTCTCCCTTGTCCCCCCGCATCCCCCCTGCGCCCCACCCCAGGGCGGCTCAGCCTGGAACCAACCAAGCACCCCACGGCAGCCACTGCAGCTCTCTCAGCCTCTGTGGACTATTCTGTGGAGCTAGGTAGGTCTCTCTGGGCTTAACACCCTCTCGGGGCTCCTCGCTGCCCCCAGGGGAAGTCTGACTGCTTTTTCTTGGTACTCAGTAACTGTGATACTTAACGGCTTCGTCTAGTCGGCATTCATAGGTCCCCTGAGATATTCTCTTACTATTGTGGGACCCACCTCACTGGCATAGAAGCCCAAGGAAGGTGGCACTCAGACTCGGGTCACTTAGCTCAAGGTAGAACAGGGATTCGAACCCTCGCACCCAGGGCCTTCCTGTCTCCTGCCCAAAGTCTCACCTATTCCAAAAACTCCACAGCCAAGTTTATCCCTGTCACACTTTCCTGTCTCCATTTAGCAGTCCAACTCATAATGAGTCCTCTTGGCCCCACCCCACCACCTTGGCCGAGACCAGCCCATTTAAGATTAAACTCCAAGCTCTCACATAGCCTCCAAAGCTATGAGCAGGTCTTTGCTCTCCTCTCTGGCCTTGTGCCCACCATCACCCAATGGGCCCAGTAGCTCACACTGCTCCAACCGCCTGTGGTCTTTCTTTCCATCCATGAGGCGTGCCTCAGGGCCTTTGCACTTGCTGACTCCTCCCCAGTACCCTCCTCAGGACTATCAGGGCTGGTTCTGCTCTCAGCTTTCTGTCCTCCCTGAAGACCCACTAAGGATACCTCATTCTCTCTTGCACCCCTGCTAGTGCCCTCTGCTCTTAGCAGCTGTGGTTTGTTAGGTATATCATCCAGGCCAGGTGCACCCTGGCTGATGTGCACACAGCGTGCAGCTGTGCTCCTGAGCACAGAGTGGGGGGGGGGTAGGGGTGGGCAGGGCACGGCGTGCACAAAGTCCTCAATGGTACATCAGGGAACAAAATGAATGAGAGACCCTTCCCCTGAAGGCCAGCACACCCAAAGCCCTACCTGTTCTTGGTTGTGGGCATCTCCGGAGAGCTCTGCGTGGAAGAGTTCTCTGACTTGGGCTCCTGTGAGACATGCCCACTGTCTGGGGTCTTCTGACCAGCTGGTGGGCTCTCCCTGCAGGGCACACAGAGGAAGCGGTCAGAGACTCAGTACCAGCCTGGCAGCCAGGCTTTGAGGGGGTGGGCATGGGCATGGTGACGCTTTAGAGGCCAACCCTGGCACAGTCCCCATGTGCTTTTTAGCTAGCTGTCCCTTCTTCTATATATAAAAGTCTCTTTTTAAAAAAAAGATTTATTATTTATTATGTATACAGTGTTCTATCTGCATGTAACTACTACAGGCCAGAAGAGGGTATCAGATCTCATTGTGGATGGTTGTGAGCCACCATGTGTATGCTGGGAATTGAACTCGGGACCTTTGGAAAAGCAGCCAGGGCTCTTAACCTTCTGAGCCAAAACAGTCTCTTAAAGAATGCCCAGCCAGGATTTGGTTACACCCGAGCTTGAACCCAGGATTTATATTCTGAGTGCAGGTGGGGTGAGAGTCTACTGGCCGTTGCTTTGTGTTCATGATAAGGAACCTGCACAGCCCCAAGCAGTTGGCTGTTTTCCAGTCTCACTTTTCACATTGCGGAGATGAATCTAAGAGAAGCACAGTGGTGTGCCCTTGGCTGCAATAGCGTAAGGACCCCAAAGGCATTCACGGATGTCGCCAGCCCCTCTCCCTGCTCTGCCCTTGCCGGGAGTATGAACTGGGAAAGCTGTTTCTTGATCTGTAAGGTGCTGGCCCCAGGGATCCAATGGAACGGCTGAGTGTCAGATGGAAGCATCTCCTCCTGAGTGATAGCTGTCACTGAAGGGGTATGAGGCAGAGGGTAGGTACGGGTCAGGATGCACCCGCGGGGACTGGGCACCTTGGTGGGTCAAGGAGGACGACGGGCTGGCGTCCCTTCAGGCTCAAGGTGGGAGGTGCGCTGGCGCCCCCTGCAGGCCAAGGTGGGAGGCGCTCCAGACGACCTACCTCTTCTCCTGCACCTCCTGGATGTTCTCGATGCCGATGGCACTGCTGCGGCGTGAGCCAAAAGGACCAGACTTCTTCCTTGTGGGGCTCTTCCCAGGGACAATCAGGGACTGCGGGGAGAGACTTCCGACTCAGTGCCTACCTGCCTTGGAATGCCAGTGGCCCCACCTCCCACTGGGGCCCTGCCACCGCGCCCTGAAGCCAAAAGGTTACAGCAAGAAAGGAGAGAAAATGTGCTTTCCAGAGGGCTGCCTGAGAGACGGGCAGACCCATAGAGGGCCAGTGCTGCTCCGGAGAACACACAGCAGGGCTGCGCCGGACCTTAGTCCTTAGTCTGAAAAGGGCAGAAGGCAGCTACTGGGCTCAGGAGGACCAGAGGACAAATCCTGAGATGCCCCGCCTCTTGCCTCTGGGCCTCATGGGAACTGCAGCCTAAAAGTAGTAGTGAGAAAGCAGTGGTGCAACCGCAGCCCTTGCTTGGGGGGGGGGGGGTGTCTCCACCCTCAGACTTCAGACTACTTGGGGAGCCTCTGTGCCCCCCGCCAGGGGGGACATCCCCTATTACAGACACTATGGTGGGATGCCCGGTGTTAGAAGCGTGGGTAGGTAGGAAGTGGGCCCCTGGAGGCGTGAAGGGAGGGACGGGATCTGCAGGCAGCTCATGATAAGGAGGGGATACAGGGAATGGGGAGGGATGATGTTTCATGCAGAACCGGCAATATTGGGAGACGTGCAGCTGGGCAGAGGGTCTTTGAGTACCAGATCCCAGGAAGGACCTAGTCAGAGTTCTAGGGACCAAGCCAGGGCCAGAGTCTCCTAGTGAGGGCCTGGGGACTCCGGCCCAGGTCCCAGTATCACCAGAACCGTGGCACTCTGCCCTGTACGCCCTTGGGCCTGTCCCGGGAAAGGGGCAACGTCCCCAATATGGCCTCCGTCCTGAGAGCGAGCTGAGAACAGCGCGTGCAGGCAGCTCCCGGAGCCGCGGCCCCTGGATGGATGACAACCTCTTCCACGGCTCCTATGCCTAAGGCGCTGCCCCGGCGTCCGAATCTACTCGCGCTTTTCCCGGGAATAAGCAATGACTGGTGAGGGGGCAGCGGGGTGGGGCAGAGAGGTACAGAGTGGTAGTGGTGGTGAGGAAGAGAGCAGGAAGGGAAGGAGAGAAAGACACAAGAGGCAGAGGCAGGTGGGCAGGGCAAGAGTACAAGGCACGGGGAAGAGAGAAACCGGTAGGGAGGGACAGTGGGACACAGATTGGGCAAGGGAGACAAGATAGGTGAAAGAAAGGGGGCGTTGGAAGAGGGTCGCAAGCGGACAGGGTAAGAGGAGGAATGGCAGATGGTCACGGGAGGAAAAGATGAAGGAACAGGAAGAGAAAGAAAAGGAAACCACACAAAGAGAGGGGGGAGTTGTGCAAAAACAAACAAAAACAAAAACAGAAATGGGTCTGGTTACTGCCATGGTGGGTGCTGCTGGCCTGACCCTAACCCCGGGGGCCCCTCCACAGCCACCCACAGGGAGGAGGCCAGGCCAGTCCACAGGCAGGAAGGGAGAGGGGCTGAGAACCTGGGCTGGGGAGAAGTTGGGCCAGTTCCTAGATGACAGTGGACTTGGTGACCGCTGGGCAGGCAGAGGCCTCACCTTGCTCCACCCCCCTGGCCAGACCAGACCACGTGGGAGATGGGAGGGGGAGGGGACTCCCGCCACATGGCACAGCCTCACAGCGCGAAAGCACAGGGCTCGGCATGCAGCAGGCAGTAAGAGGAAGACGGGGCTGCTGGGTAGGCGGACAGAAGAGCAGCCGGGAGAATGGGTGGGTGTGGATGTGCAGTGTGTGGATGGATGGTTGGACAGGTGGAACAGGTGGGTACGATGGGTGAATGGATAGTTGGGTGGGCAGATGAATGGATAGATGGATGGGTAAATGGATGTGTGGGTGGGTTAGTGGGTGGATGCGGAGAGGGGCAGATGGGGGCGGGCAGGGCAATAGGTGCAGTGTCTGAGGTGGCCACCAGGTGGCGCGAAGCAGCTAAGTCATGGTGTTGGTTTGTTGAATTCACTGAGGGGGTGGAGGCAGATTCCCACAGAGCCTGGCAGACAGTAATCTTAGTGAAGGGGTTCACGTAGGCAAGCTCACACAGAAGCCCAGTTCCAGACACACAAAAGGCAGTCACAGCCGTTGAGGCCCTGGTTGCTGCAGACACAGTGCCACACAAGAAACACCCGTACAGCAGCGTACGTCCTGACCGACGGTGCTCACACAGTAACTCAGGGTCAGGGCACACAGTAGGTGCTTACAGAGTTGATGCCCACACAGCAGCCCGTTTTCCAACACACAGTAGGTGCCTGAACAGCAGCTCGTGGTGGGGCACAAAGTAGGTGCTCACAAGAACTCAGGGCTGGGCTCACAGTAGGTGCTCACAAAGTGCATGCCCACATAGCAGCCCAGGTCCTGACACACAGTGGATGCCCACAGCCTGACTTACAGAGGTGCTTCTAGAGACCTAAGGCTTGACAGTAGATGCCCACAAAGCAGCCCAGTTCCCAGCTCACAACAGACAGCGGGTGTTCATTAAGGACTGGGACACAGAGGTTACAGAAAGTCACACCCAAATAAACAAAGAGCCAGGAGAAGAAGGCCAGGGGGTTGGGGACAGTGTCCCAGTGCCCTGATCGAGGCACTTGGCCATGGGGTACAGCATCTACACCAAGTTCAGTGCCCAGGGAGGGGGGGGCACATAAACAGTAGAGCAGTGGGAAGAGGCAAGGCCAGGCCTCAGGAGGCAGGGAGCACCAAAGGCCCTGGGGGTGGGGCAGGGTGGGCTGTTCAGGCGAAATTGGGGGACACTCACTATGCCAGCTGCCTTGGCCAGGTCAGGGTTGTTGGGGGTGAAGCTCCCACTGTGGCTAGTAGTCACGGTGTTGGCCTTCTTATTGGTCAGTCCCATGGCATCCATGGACTGGCTGCGGCTCCGGATGACTCTCTGTGGGAGCAGGGATGGGCATTAGGAGGCATGGGCTTCCTGGGGCCGCTTACCCTTGGGAAACCTCAGGGACACAGGCATCTAGTCCCTCCCAACCAATGCCACTCTGGGTGACCCCAGGGAGCCCCACCCCTTGGTGAAGCATCAGTTTCCCTGTGTGCCACACAAGAGGCAGGCATACAGAGAGCTTAAGAGTCCATAGGCATGGCTGGGTGTGGTGACGCACGCCTTTAAATCCCAGCACTCGGGAGGCAGAGGCAGGCGGATCGCTGTGAGTTCGAGGCCCGCCTGGTCTACAAAGTGAGTCCAGGACAGCCAAGGCTACACAGAGAAACCCTGTCTCAAAAACCAAAAAAGAAGAAGAAGAAGAAGGAGGAGATCCATAGGCTTTGGATGGATGTGTCACTGGCACACTGAGTGTCAGTCATGTGGACGTCACGAGGATGGCAGGCAATCCTGAGTGTGTACATGGCTGGTTGTGCTCGCCAGGAGCCCTCCAGGACCCTCTTAGGGTCCTTTCCCCTCTCTCTACCCATGTCCATACCATGCTGAACCAACCATGTGCATCCTCTAGAACCAGACAGCGTATATGAACCCCATTTCTTTACTCAACAGATAAACCGAGGTTTGGAGGATGCCCAGGCTGATAAGCGGCAGAGCTGGGATGTAAACCCCAGAGAATCTGTGCTCTTAGGTAAACCATAAAGTACCATGGGACATCACCCAGACAAGACAGACCTCCTCCCCTCAGCCCTGGCAGCCGCAGCCCAGGGCACGAGTGGCTCCTTGCTGGTCTAGAGGATTTCCACACAGAGCCTCTCCTGAACCCCCTGCAGCCATTAACTCCATCCTAAACCCAAATCCCAACTTAAACTCTTCTCTCTGGCCCAGACTACGCAAGGCACAGAGCACATCTCCAAATTTCAATGCACCAGAAAGCTTAGGTCCACCAAGCTAAGTCCTCGACCCTAGCCACACTTCTAAGCCGGGACACAAGCCCTCAACAGGACCCCACCCCTCAAGCCACACACCCCTCACACAACTACAAGACCCACATCAGACGCCCTTCCCCAGGCCCACCCACAACTGAGCTCCCTCTAACTATCCTACCCCACTTCCTCCTCCATTACCCGAGCCCCATCCTGCCAGGGTAGAGCCCAGGGTCCTTCACCTTGAAAGACTCGAAGAAGCCGCCCCCACCGCTGCCGTTCTCCACCTTATCATCATCGCCACCCAGGCCCATCATGGACTGGCTGTGGATGTGGAGTTCTTCATAGAGTGTCTCCAGAAGGGCAGCACGTGTCCGCTCCTGTGGGCCGGCCATGAGAGACCCCAGAGATCAACCCCTGGCCTGGCAATTCCAATCCTGGCTTCACCTACCCTGTGCAAAGCATTGGGGGCGTCCTTAGGTACCTGCCCTGGCTTGCCCGGTTGTCTAGCTGCCTGCTCCTGCGTGGCATCTTCACCTCCCACCCCGTGCTGGAGGCTGCCCTCTGATGCCTGTCACTTGACCCATAGCTCTGTTCTCTGTGTTAACCCGCCACATCCGACCCCAACCCCCACTCCCACCCCTGCCACACCATCCCCCCGAAAGCCAAGGACTTGAGCATGCCTTTTTCCCTCCAGGGAGGGTGTCGATCCCTCCAGTCCACACTTACCTCCAGTTTGGCAAATTTCTCTGCTTTGTAGCAAGCGTACTCGGCGTTGATCAGCTTTGTCAGCAGAAATTCCTGGAACTCGGGCCCCTGGGAGCCCCCAGAGTGGAGGAAATGAGAAAGGGTCACATGAACACTGGAGGAAAGGGTTGAGCTAGGTGACTCAATGGGAGCCCCCGGGCTGTGCGAGCCGCACAGTTCTGTGGCCTGGGGTCACCCTCTTCGCTCCCAGAGGGAACCTCGTCTCCTTAGCCTCATCTCTCTCTCTAGCCAGGCAACCTGTCGAGGACCCTGTACTCCTGATGGAAACCCCCTAACTCAGGAGGGCCCAGCAGAACATGCACGCAGAGGGAGGGATCAGACCAGGGTTTGGCATTCATCTACTGGGAGGTTGACAGGGACATGTGCCGCCCCCCCATCCAACCCCAAACATTTTAGAGGAAAGGCTGTCAAAGAGAGAAGAAATAAAAGGCTACAGTCAGCTAAATGAAAATGTAAACCAGCTCTGCAGTGTACTCCGAGACCTTCTAGAATAAGTCACAGCTTTTGTTTATCACTACGAAGAGAGGCTGCACAGCTGAAGGGTAAAGGGGAACCTAGTTCGCCAGCACACGGTGGGTGGGGCTTTGAGTCCTCCTGGGGCAAGATGGTGGCCCCCTCAGCCCCCTCCCCCTCCTGCCCCGGTGGTGATGGAGGAGCAGGGTAGCTTCTAACCTTCCTGAACACAGCAGGGTCCGGGAGGGGAGGCCCAAAGAAGGGCACATCGTCTCTCGCGGTGACGGAGACCTGGAAGGAGAAAAAGCTGTGTCTTAGGGTCAGAAACCCCTAAATCAGCTCCTATGCCATGGGGTGGGGGTGGGGGGTTGGGGAGGCTTTGAGGCTGCTGCTCAACGCCGGCTCCTCCAGCCACTGCACTGAGTTTGCAGGGAAAGGCTCTTAGGGGGAGGCTGAGGAGGGAGCGTAAGACGAGACCAGAACAGGAGGTAAGGCCCCCCCCACCCCCGCTAAGGAGTCCTCCCTCCTCACAGCCCACAAACAAGCCCTGGGACGTCCCAAATTTACCCACCTTGTACAGGGGGCCATCGGGGCCACCCCCCTCTGCCTGCACCACCACATAGGCATGCAGGAAGTTGGAGGCAATCATGTCTGGCACGAAGGGTGTGTTTTCGTCCTGGAAGACCACAGCAACGATGTCGTTCCCAATATGTCTCTTCCGCTGCAACTGAGCACAGGGCCACAGGCCTTCACAGCCTGGCCATGCGGGGGAGTGGGGGGAGGGGCAGGGGGCAGAGGTGCCCAGAGGGTGTGGGGCTGGAGGTGGGGATGGAGCAGGCAGAGAGCACATCTAGGGATGTGTGTTCCCTGCCCACCCCCAAAATGGCAAAACTTGTCTTAAAATTCCAACCTCCCCCCCACCCCAATTTCCTTAGAAGCCTCTGGCAGATGAGAAAATGGAAGCTGAGAAGTGTGACTCCAAGGTCTCCTGATGCCCTTAGGGACTTGAACCCAGGTCCCACCTCTCAGCCTTTCCCCTATCTCAGCCCTATCTCAGCTCCCCCAAACCACAGACCGTCACTGAACAATGAGGTTACTGTTACTAAAAGGAAAAACCAAAGGAAAAAGCCAATAAGAATAATACATTTTCATCATCTGTTATAGTACCTTTTTAGCACCCTGGGCGGGGGGTACGGTGGGGGGGGAGTGGAGTCAAGCAGATGGCCTGATGGGAGATCTCCAGGCAAGGGGAACCAAATTGTGAGTTTGGGCCTAAGAACATGCCTGAACGCCTCCTCTTTCTGCGTGCGTGCGTGCATGCGTGCGACTCCGCACTTCCTTCTCTTTGCAACGTGACAGCCTGTCATTTCATCTTAAAAGCGCTTCCTAACTCCTGGCCCCCGCTAAGTCTCAGGACCCCCACATGACCCCACCATGTCTCTTGCTCCCCCACTTTAAAAAAAAAAAAAAAAAAACCAAGCTTTCCCTGGCAGGGCCCCTGCTGTGTATAATCTACCCTAGTCACGTTTCCTCTCTCTTAACTCATCTACCCTGTGGATGTCATTATTATCATCACTTCACAGAGGCAGACACCAGGTCTCTCCCACCTCCCCTGTTCCACCTACAGCCTGCCTTGAGGGGGGAACGGGTCATCCCACATCTGAGCCACGGGGCCAGCATTGAGTCTGATGTGATGGAGGGGACAGGTAGACGGGTGCCCAGGCTACCTGCTGGGCGTCCCCTTCTGTGTACGGCAGCTTGGTGGACACGTGAAACATAATCTCCTTGTTGCGGAAGTTGCAGTATACAGACTCGGTCCCCGTCTGCCCGTGAGTCACGTCCAGGCCTCCTCGGAACCTGTCCCCAGGCCCCCAAGGCCATGCCTCAGTCTCCAGCTCCCGTCAGGCCTCCACGGGGCCAGGATGGGGCTCCCTCCCTGCTCAGGGACACGGTTCACCTGGGGCTTACCCCTTGAAGTCCTGCAATTTGACTTTCTGGCCCAGAAACTCAAGGAACTCCACGAAGGCAGGACTCTCCTCATTGGTGCTGAAGAGTTCTTCCTCAGACGTCTGGAGACCACACAGAGGAACGAGGCCATAAAGCTGCAGCTCCTGAGTGGCCCTCCCTCAGCCCTACTGCCTCCCAGAGTGGCCATGAGCGAGTCCCCAAGCTCCTGGGAAACTGAGTGGCCCTGGCAGGTGACAGTTGAGGGTGAGGTGGGGTGGGCCACAGGGCTAGGCTAGGGGAGGAGAAGGATAAACACACCTGCCCTAGCTTCTGATAAATGACTCCAAACTTGAAGTTATTGCTGATAACATGTTCGTCAAAGGTGACGATGAGCCTGGAGGCCTGTGGAGAGCGTGGAGCAGTGTTTGCGGGGAGCATCACAGTGGCCCCCTCCCTGTGCCGGGCACCACATGGCACTCAGAACACGGTCAGGAGGAGAGACCCCCACCTTTCCTCTGCCACTACCCCTTGCTTTCAGAGGGCTTCAGCCATTTGCCTTAGGTCAGCAGCCTGCGGGCCTGTACAGGGCTGGAACTTGGCTCTGATCCTGTTGGATTTCCAGGTTCTACCACAGCCCTGCCTATTATGGCCAAGGCCACCTCAGTCTACTCTGAGATGCCCAGCCTCACTCCTCGACCCTTCAGTAGACCTCCTCATGCCCCTAGATACCCCAAGTCCAACCAGCTTGCAGTGGGGCCTTGAACAGGTAACCCTCCTCACACTTTGAGCCTGTGTCTCCCACTGAAACCAACATGCGGGGCTTGATTTCTGAGGCTTTCTTCCTTCACCTTTCAGGACCTTGGGCTGATCAATAATCCAGCCAGGACCTCCACCCCCGCTCCCCCCCACCCCCTGCCAGGATCATTCAAGGAAGAGAGAAGCCACTGTACTTAAGCCAGCACCACCACAGCCATGGAGCCAGCAGGATGGGCTGTAAGTACATATGCTCTGGAGGAGACACTTATGGGGCTGTTGGTGTTGCTCTGTCTCCCTGCACCCCCTAGAAGGCAAGGGCCATGGAAAGGAAATCCAGAGCACAGAGCATCCTAGCAAGAGCCCCCAGATAGCCCTGAGACATTCCAGGCATGAGCAAGGCTCCAGGCAGCAGGCCCCCCCCCCATCTGCTGTGCATCCTTAGGTAAACATAAAACCCTCCTTTGGGTGACAGGGTTGTCAGGGGCAGGCAAGAGGACTTGCGGGAGATGCCGAGCCCTAAGAAATACGAACAGGTGGTGCTCATCCCCCATCTGTCACCCACCCTTGGAAAACAAGCCAGGTCAGGTACCTTAGGGTAGAGCACAGGGTAGAATCGATCCACGTTGACATCTTCACATACCAACTGCAAGAGATGACAGGGAGGGGCGTGAGTTGCGGTCAGAGAGAAAGGGAGAGACGTCCTGGGTCTTGGTGGGCAAGTCTAGGGAAGGCAGCAGCAGAAGGAGGCACGGGCACGGGCTGTGCTGGAAGCAGCAGAGGTTCGAGAAAGACGAAGACTCCTCACTACTGCTCAGAATGGGACTCAGAGAACTGGGGCCACCCAAGATCTGTGGGTGCTGTAAAGGGAGCTGGCACCCAGGACCATGCAAGGCAGCACACACACAAGGCAGCACACACACAGGGTGGGACCAAGTTAAGAGGCTGCCCACAGAGGCAGCTGCCCTTTGCAGGTGCAGGAAGCACCAGACCCGGGAAGCTCATGGTATCACCTTTGCCATCTGGACCACGTTGGGGAACTCGGTGAGGCAGGAGATGGGGATGACGTCATGGTAGGTCCGACACTTGGTCCTGGGAGGAGAAAGCAATACAGGTGAGAGATTGAACGGTGGAAAGACCACAGGGAGACCAAAGGTGACCGTGGGGCACCAAGCCTAGCTAAGGCACAACCTTGCTGTGTGACTTCAAGCAAATTCTGCCTCCTCTCTGGGCCTCCATCAGGTAGGCAGGCACCATGAGCCAGGCACTTGAATTCTAGGCCTCAGTCCTCCCTACTGTCTTGGGGCTGCCCCCCCCCCCACTGCCCTTACCTAAGCAGCAGCCGCAAGTGCTCCTGATCCCCGATAACATCATACTTGAGGGAGAAGACCAGGTGGCCAAGCGCAGTGTCCAGTGAATAGTAATTGAAGTGTTCCTGTGGTGAGAGGAGCAGAGGAAACGCGAAAGATGACATTTGGGCTTCTGGAAACCAGAAAGCCACCTCGGTCCCAACTGACATCCCTCACCAAGCCGTGAGAAACAGCAAACTCTGCATCAGATCAACCAGCCCCTTACCAGCTGGGCAGCCTGTTTCTACATGCCTCACTTTCCTAGTCTATTAGATGGGAGGGGTGGCCACCTACCTGGATGGAGCAGGTGAGTGAGGTTAAAGTACCTGACACCATGTTCAAGCATGCCTGCTGGACCCTTGTCTCTGGCTCTTTATCAAAGTCAGAGCTGCAAGCATATCTGCATACCTCTCTGTCATGTATGTATGTATGTATGTATGCATGCATGTACGTATGTACGTACATACGTATGTCTTCATCCCTGAGTACCCAGCCAGTGATCAATAAGAAAAGCCAACTAGCCAGATGAGGTGGTGAACACCTGGCATTCCGGCCTAGGGAGGCTAAGGCAGGTGATCCTGAGTTCAAGGCCAGCCTGAGCTACACAGCGAGACACTGCCTTAAGGAAAAACAACAGTAGGATGAGGCTGGACTCCTCAGCAGGTTAAAGTATGCACTGTTCTCGTAGAGGACCTGAATTCTGTTCCCGGCACCCACCCGTGCTGTGTCGGGTGACCCACAACTGCCTGGAACTCTAGGGTCAGGGGACCCAGTGTTCTGCCCTCCACAGAGTGGAGAGGGAAGGGAAAGGAGAGGCCACCCAGCTAAAAGGAAAAGAAGCCGAATGGTAGATTGCCCAATCTGTGGCTCAGTGGCCCCTGAAGCCAGGGCCCGTGAGAAACAGGAAGTGAAGCATCTCAACTGACCAGGCAGGTTTCCTGCCATCCTGCCTCACCTACAGAAGAGGGTACAAGGCTGAGGAGACAGCCCAGAGGGCACAAGGGATGCCAATGGCACCCCCTCTATGGGAACCCAGGCCCAGCACCTTTGGTGGGTGTGGCGGGGGAGGGGTGAAGGGGGGCGGATCCCTAAATCCACAAGTGAGGAACCCCAGCCCCAGCCTGGCCCTGGGCTCCCCCTGCTGGCCCAGGCCTGGGAATGGAGGTGTTTAGCCACACCCATCTTGAGAGTCATCCTGGAAATGAACCTTGTTTAAACATGAACACTGCGTTTGGAGGCCGGGTGAAAAAAGAGGTGGGGTGGGGGGGGGGTTGCCCTTGAATCTGCAGTTCAGGGGCCAATAATGAACCTAGCCCTTGGCTGGGCACAGGATAGAGAAAAACCCCAACCTGACACTGTCCATAGTGGCAGGTACTTGGCTAGGAAGTCCAGGGGCTAATACTTCCCCACAAGGCCAGCAGAGCCCTAGGGGTACAGTGGAAGGTGGGCCCAGGCTCACAGGAAATCTGTGCCTAAGGTCACCTGCTTTGCCTCTTACTGCCACCATGTGGTCCCTGTTTCTTTCCCAGCCACCCCACCTCCTCTCCACTGTCCCTTGTCACTACACCCTCTCTGAACCCCCACCTCTCCCACCTGTACCTTAGTATTTTGTACCGAAGACCCCCACCTCCACCTAGCACCATAACTCCTTTAGTAAGCTTAAGAGTGCCAACTACGGGGGCTGGAGAAATAGCTCGGTGGTTAAGGGCACTGACTTCTCTTCCAGATGGACCCAGGCTTAAATCCCAGCACCTACATGGCAGCTCACAACTGTCAGTAACTCCAAGATTCTGACACTCTCTCATAGACATACATACTGGCAAAACACCAATGCACATAAAATAAAGGTAAATGAATTAAAAAAAAAAAAAAAAAAGAGTGCCGACCATGTACCAGGCTTATAGTCCCCAATCCTAGACACAGCTGAGGGCACTGGACAGTGAGCAGATGGGAGATGGTCTCCCTTTTCCACCACAGGCTCAGGCAGGATGTAGAATCCCAGGCAAAGACTAGAGCTTGGGTCTGCTGGGTTAGTCACCAGCACAGTGAACTGCCCCACCCACCTCCAACCCAGACAGCACCAGCATTTCCTAGAGGCAGCATTTCCTAGAGGCACGCCAGCATCCTGGATCTACTCTGAGGCCACACAGCTTCCCAATTCTACAAAGGCATCCACTTCGTCCATTACATGCTCCTGTACACACACACATTCCCCCTCCACCCCGGCTGAGAGTCCCATCTTCTGGTGCATCTTAGTGGAAGGTCAGTGAGAGCGGGTTCAATACCAGGCTCAACAATGGATCTTGACCTCACCGTGGTTTCAGTTTCCTCTTCCGTAAGAACAGGACAGCCTTGCTCTCACAGGACAAGCAGGCAGGTGCGGTGGCAGCTGCCATCAACCACATGTTCATTTTATGTCTCACGTGCACTTGTCTTAACTCTTATTTTTACAGATAAGGAAACAGTTCAAGAAGGTTAAATAAAACGCCCACGGCAACATGACCAAATCAATAGAAGGCGGAGCCACCATTGGCACCCAGGCCCTGAAGCTGTAGCACCCACAGTATAACTCTCCTGTTTTCACAGCACACTGACAGCACCCCGGGTAGAACCTAGCATATCTAGGGTCCCAGCACGGGGTTTCCCTCAACTCCCACTCGGTAACTTCCTTCATTTTGTTTCTGTGAGACATTTTGTTTCTATCCCCTTGGTAGGCCCTGAACTTCTGGTGATCCTCCTGCCTCAGATTCCCAAGTGCTACGACTACAGGCATGCGTTACCGTACCCAGCTCACACCTGATAACTTTGGAGAGCTATCACTTTGCGTTGTAACCACTCAACAGAGTGTCACCATGGGTGTCAGACTACTGAGCAGTTATTGGGCAGGGCCCTTGCTCTGAGGCCATGGTGATACCAGGCCTAGTCAAACCATGGCACCCCACGTCTTCCCAGCCTACTCTGGCTGCTAAGGGCCAGATCTGGATCCATTTTGTTTTCTGCTCCATAGCTGGTGGCCAGAGCGAGACCAGGCATCCAGCTGGAGCCCATTATTTGCTCGTGCCAAAAAGCACTCGGGTTCTGAGGCCACTCAAACCACCTACTAGCATCTTCTCATTAAAGCTTCCCAGAAACTACATAAGATGGATGTCAAAACCGCCATCTTTACAGATGGGGAAACTGAGGCACATAATAGGTAATCTAGCTAAGGTGCAAACCACGGTGGGGGTCTCTTCTCTTGACAACCATGCCCGGCCACCTTTTGCAAAGTTTGTCAAGTGAATAAATGAGTCCAAATGCTCCCTGGCACTCAGAATTCTGGGCCACTAACTTAACTTCACCTTAATGCCACTTCCCCTCCCCTGGGGCCCAGCCTCCTACTCACCTTGCCAAGAAAGTGTTTCCGGTAGATCCGGGCTGTGGGGTTGCACTCCAGCTTGACCTTGGTGGTGGGAGACTGCAGTGGCTCTGTCTCAGGGATGCTGGTGATTTCATGGTTGGTGCCTTCAATCCAGTAGCCCCCAAACTGGGGCAGTAGGATGAGGGGGAAAGGCCCTTCTCGCCCCAAAACCTGGAGGGGAACTCAGCTGAGAGCTACTCCACACAGTACCCACTAAGGGCCCCAGGCCAGTCTCATAACTCAGAGCCATAGTACCAGGTACTATGGGGCAGACCAGGGCTGTGAGACCCCAGACTAGACTGTCTTTCACCTCTCTGTGGAACCTGCTTGGCTCCTTACCTCTCAGCACCATGCAAAGGTTGGGGGAGGGGTGGAAAAGAGTGTGGCCCAAAGGCCTCAGAGTAAGATAACCTCCTTGGAGCTCTCAGAATCAGAAAGTGGGTCTCCAATGGGACAGCCTTGCGTGAGGGTATCCCAGGGTCATGGGTCATGGTAAGGGTGGGCGGTGTGGGGCTGAGGCTGGTACCTCATGAACACTTGGGTAGGGAATGTAGTCCTCCTCCGTCTGCAAAATACAAACAAGCCAAGGGCCAGCTGAGGTGGGGCTTCACACACACACACACACACACACACACACACACACACACACACACA
>OU015754.1:70733331-70744045 GCA_907169655.1 Acomys percivali | reverse complement strand
GCTCAAAAGATTTATTTATTTTATTTATTGCACATGAGTGCTTTATCTGCAGAAGAGGGTATCAGATCACATTATAGATGGTTGTGAGCCACCATGTGGTTGCTGGGAATTGAACTCAGGACCTCTGGAAGAGCAGGCGGCGCTCTTAACCTCTGAGCCATCTCTCCAGCCCCCCATCAGCTCCTCTTACTTCTGTTTCCTCAACTGGAAAAAAGACTGTTCGGGGTCAAGGACCTTATTTGTCCGACTCCCTGCAGGTCAGATGAACAACTGGCTGGCCTGGGACATGAACCTGAGCAGTATTTGCTAAATAAACAAATGACCAGTGAAAAGCCTTACAGGGCTTTAATCCCACCACTCAGGAGACAGAAGCAGGAGGATTTCTGTGACTGGTCTTAATAGAGTCCTAGGACAGCCAGGGCTAAATAGAGAGACCCTGTCTCAAAACAACCAAAACAACAACAGCAGCAATGGAATGAAAGAAGGAAAAAGGAAAGAAAGAAAAGAAAAAAAGGAAAGAAAGAAAAGAAAGCCTTGAAGGATTCCTATGTGATGACTGAATCCCTAGTTATCTATTTATGGGCATATACAGGCTCAGACAAAGCACACCTCTGGCCCCAACTCACACAGCAAACAGGCTAGCCCTGCTGGTACCTCAGTGCCCAAGAATCTATCAGGATGACCTTTGTTGTAAGAAGGTAAAAAGAACCCCTGAGAGCTGGGCCTGTAATCCCAGCACTCAGGAGGCAAAGGCAGGCAGATCTCTTTGAGTTTGAAGCCAGCCCGGTCTACAGAGAGAGTCCAGGACAGCCAGGGTACACAGAGAAACCCTGTCTCAACAAACAAACAAAAACAAACAAACAAACAGAAAGAGTCTCTGAGAAGGGGTCATCTGCGGGTCCCTTGGATTACCAGGCAGGCATCCATCCAGCATGTGCTCCCCACCTCACTGGCCCTGAAATGGGGAATCTCATACATCCATCTACTATCTGCAGCACAGAGGAGGAAAGCAGGATTCAGGTGAGGGACTCTGCAAGGTCATCAGCTGAGACAGCTAAGCCGTGTGTGGGCCAATGCCAGGGCACCAGTCAGCAATGTGGTCATTCACACAGGGGGACTGGGGACGGCTCACTCCCCACCAGACACACTCCCCACACCCTGTCTCCCTACCCTTCTGCCGCACACATGCACAATTGCCATGCAGTCCACTTCCGTGTTAGGTCACTGTAGTAAGATGGTCGGGAAGAGCCACTTACTGTGGGTGGCAGTCCTGGAGGGTAAATGGGAAACTGGGATGCAAACATACAACACTGTTCAGGAGGTGGGGCCTCAGAGAGCTCCCTTTTTTCACTTGAAGGGCTGTCTGTTTGTTGGGGGTAAGACCCAGGAACACAGCCAGGTTTGGTGGCGCACTCCTTTAATCCCAGCACTTGGGAGGCAGAGGCAGGTGGATCACTGTGAGTTCGAGGCCAGCCTGGTCTACAAAATGAGTCCAGGACAGCCAAGGCTACACAGAGAAACCCTGTCTCAAACAAACAAACAAACAAACAAACCCAGGAACACACACAGGCTCAGGCAGCTCAGAACAGACGGCCGTCTGAAACCCACCTAAGATGCTTAACAATGCAAGGGGCCACTTCAAGAGCAGAGAGTGACATTCCTGTCACTGGGGATGTGCAAAAAGAAAGTGTGATGGGGTGGGCCAATGAGATCGCTCAGCAGCTAAGGGTGCCTGCTGGCCAGCATGGCAACCTGAGTTCCGTGCCCAGGACCCATCTAGTGGGAGGGCAGAACTGCTTTCTGAAAGTTGCCCTCTGACTTCTGCACACAGGCACTTTGTACCTTGCCCTCACTCAAATAAATAAATAAATATGATTTAAAAAAAAATTTTTTTTTTAAAGAGAAGAGGTGGTGGTTCGGCTGAGGCACAAGGGGCTCAAAAGGCCCACGAAGTTACCGAGAGTAGAGGCGTGCTTTTCTCATGAAGCCCCGAGAAGCTTCTAGCACCCAAAGGGGTCACGAGTAAATGAAGCGTTTCTGGCCGAGTGCGAGACTACAAGAGGTCCTCGAAGGCTCTTCTACCTCAGAAGACTCCAGGAGGTCTGGAGCCTCTAAGATTCCGCAAAGCCAGACAGCTGAGACTCGGTGCCTGCACAGGTTAGAACTGCCATAGCCGAACCTCCTATCTTCCCTGCAGAACCCACTCTGTCTTACCCCACCCCCCAAACCTCAGACCCACCCTCACGCTCCCTCAGCCCTCCAGTCGCCTGGCTCCTCACTGTTCACAGGACGTGTTGGGCTCATTCCTGCCTCAGGACCTTTGTACCTGCAACTCTCTGGATATCTCAGCTCTTCTGGGGGGGGGGGGGAAGAGGGAGGGCAGTCTCCACCCCTTCCTCAAGTCTAAACACTAGATCTTCTTTCAGGACTTCCTCTCCCTGCCTCAGCTTCCTCCTGGGCCAGGAACAATACTTGGCTCACTGAGTCACTGGAGTAAAGCGGTTTGTCTATCTGTGTGAAGGGCAGCGGGGCACAGCCCAGAGCAGTTAGCCTCCTCCTTCACTTGTAAGCCTTCTTGTGAGTTCAGTGCGAGGCAGAGGCGGAGTTTTGTCATCTTATAATCTCTCCTCCCTTTCATAAGGCCCAGAAAAGTACAGCCAGTCCTGGCCAAACAGAGATGTGTCAAAAGAGGGGCCGGCCTGCCTCATGTTACGCTGACTCCAGTACCTGGAACCCTGCCTGCACGTAGTAGGTGCTTAGTAGTCACTGCAAACTCCTCACACATAGTAGGTGGCCAGTGGTTGCTGCTGATTCTCAGTTCTTGGAAAGCTGTCCACACACAGTTGGTGCACAATAGTTGCTTGAGGCCAAGTGGATACGTGGTTAATAATGACCCCAGCTCCACTCCTCTGTGTGTGTGTGTGTGTGTGTGTGTGTGTGTGTGTGTGTGTGTGTGTATGTATGTGTGTGTACCTCACGTTACATCAGCCACCTCTGTCTGTCTAGGGATAGGAACTTAGGTCCCTCTCAGAAGTGGCTACTGGAGTGTGTTTTTTCCCCCTTGTGCCCTCACTCTAGCTGAGCTAGAAGAGACAGTGGCACTGCCTTGGCCAGCCCAGCCTTGGTGTTTGCCCCATAAGGTCCCTGCCCAGAGCCGGGAGCAGGTGTGGACTCAGGAGGCAGCTGCTGGCTCCTGGCCTGAGCTCTGCCAGCTGCCCGCCAGGGGCCTACCCGCCAGATGCATAATGGATGAGGTGGCCCAGCGGGCTGTGCCTGCTTGGCATTTCAGAACCGCTAATGAGGCCAGCCCTGTGCCTCCCCTATAGCAGTGCCAGGCCCCAAGACCTCTGGCTGAGTGATAGCTGAGAGGAGCCACTGAGGACAGGGGCCACTACCTAAGCCCACCTTTCCGCTGTTGCATCTGGAAGGCTAACGGAGCTGGCAGGCCCCAATCACCAATCACTGCCTGCCTTGCTCTCTGAATCTCTGTTTCCTGATCTATAGAGTGGGAATGGAAGTCTACTGTGGAATAAAATAATCCAAGGGATTATAGGTGCAGGCCTGTAATCCCAGCACTCAGGAGGCAGAGGCAGGTAAATCTCTGTGAGTTTGAGACCAGCCTGGTCTACAAAGTGAGTCCAAGACAGCCAAGGCTACACAGAGAATCCCTGTCTTGAAAAACGAATCATCATTCGTCATCATCATCATCATCACCACCATCATCCAAGTGAAATACCTGGCACAAGGCTTGGCCACACTGTCAAGGGGACACATCCTGGAGGCAGGTCAGTCAACCCTGTGCGACACGAGGCACTGACTCCCATTCGGGAGGTATCTGGCTACTCCTGTTTCTGTAGTTTCCATGCTTGACCAAGGTCCCCTTTCCAGCAAGCCAGATTGAAATCCAGCCCCCATCAGCTGCAGGACCTTTACCATCCTTTGGCTAAACTGTAGCCTGTGGAATGGAGGGTCTACACTCAGGCCTGGCTTCATGCCTAACGAAGGTACCCTGCTGGCTGGCCTTCTGCCTCTGCCTCGGAGGCCCCTCTTTTTCATACCAAGTCAACTGCTTTTCCCACAGTTCTTTGCCAAAGCCCCTGCCTTGAGCAAGCCCACCAGCTGCCCCCGTACTTCTTATCCTCCTGCCTCTGTCTGGACCCACGTTAAATGCCCAACCCCTACACCAGGATAGTGGGCCCTTGGGGGCTGCAGAGGTGGAACCACGCCTCCATTCCATCAAATCCACCCAGGCACTTGGCTGGGTGCAGTAGCTCTGTAGGGGGACAGAACCCCGCTGCTCTGGAACTCACAAGTACATGAAGTCAAGCCCTAGAGGGACTTTGACAAACCCACTTGGAGGAGTGCAGGGCCTGCCTCATGCTTCAGAGTCACATGGATGCATCCAATGCCACAGCCGTTGCTTTGCAGCAACTTCCAACTCCACAAATGTGGTGAGTTTCATGCAAGGTTCTGAGAGGGGACTGACCTGCCCAAGGTCCCCCAACTAGAACATGGCAGAGGCGGATTCCTCCCACACCTGTCAGCCTTCCCAATCCTTGCTCTTTCTGCTACCTCGGGGAACAATCAGTAACGTGTGTGAGATAAACAGGCGAGGCGTTCTAGGGAGAGGAAGGCGTGATGTGGGATCAGAAAAGAACTCCTCCGCCGCCTAGCAGCTCAGGAAGGCAAGGCGTCTGAAGGAAAGCGTGCTCGGATGGCAAGGGAGACACATGAGCAAAACATCACGGTGGTTCTAACTAAGTGCACCTGTTGACCAGAGATTCAGGCCCTGTGAGAAATAAACTCCTGTTAGAGAGGAAAGCAGAGACAGGCCACAGGTACCAGGAGATCATGACTTATGGGAAGGCTGTCATGTACCAGGTGTAGGCTAGGACAGGGTTGATGGCAGGACTTAGCACCTTGGAAAGCAGCTTAAGCAACTGAGGGGAGGGCGGCGTGAGGAGGGCAAGGAATTGTGGGTAAGGAGTGCATCCCAGAAAGGGTCAAAATCACACAACTGGTCACTTTCTCTCAGCCGTGAGACCCCGTCTCTAGGTCTTGGTCCAGAGCACTTGTCTGTGACAGCCTTGTACACCCGCTTGTCTGTGTCAATCTTGCACACCTGCCCCTGTGAGAACCTCCCTGGGGCCTGGAGATGCCTGCTCAGAGCTGGAGGCAGATCTGGGCCTGGAGGCAGCTGCTGGTTCCCACCAGGTTCCCATGTGGGCTCTGCATCAGGTCAAAGTTCAAATCCCAACTCTGTGTGACCCTGGGCAAGTCGCTTGTCCACTCTATGTCTCATCCACACATAATTAGAGATAACAGTCCTAAAATCAGGGGTGACTCCAGTTACTACATACCAAATGCATGACAGACACAGCAGCTACCTGACTAATGGCAGTTATTGGTGACTGAAGCCTTGCAAGAGAGCTGCCCTCCTCACCTCTGTTTGTACCTCCCTACTCCTCCCCTGCTCTGGGCGCAATGCACCAGTCTGATCCATATGGCATTGAAAGTAAAGCTCAAGGGGGCTGGAGAGATGGCTCAGAGGTTAAGAGCCCTGTCTGCTCTTCCAGAGGTCCTGAGTTCAACTCCCAGCAACCACGTGGTGGCTCACAACCATCTATGATGTGATCTGGCGCCCCCTTCTGACAGGCAGGCACACATGCAGACAGAACATTGTGTGTTATATATAATAAATCTTTTTTTTTAAAGTGAGGCTCAGAAAGGGGAGAGTCACCGGCCCCCCAACTGCACAGAGAACAACAAAGGAAGAGGAGAGAAAGGGGGTCCTGGGGCTCAGCCTGGACACCTGTGTGCCTCCTGCCCTGAGCCCATCGGTGCTGGTTTGGGAATCCTGGAGCAGCTGGAGCACTGTGGGGTGTGGAGACTCCAGGAAGCCCCCCAGCAGGAGCAGGAACCTAGAACGGGGCGCTGGAGCCACCAGGGGAGCTCCCTCCCACGGGAGGTGAAGCAACTGCAGGAACAGCCGGTGGGGCCATGTGATGCTGGTGCCAGGGAAGCCGGGTGGCGGGGTGGCAGGGTGGCGGGGGGCAGGGGGTGGGGGGGGCGCCTGCCTGTGGGGCATCAGGTGCCCAGTGCTGTGTGAATCTCGAGGTGAGGCCACACCTCCACCCACCGCCTGGCACCTCTTGGTGTTGGGGAAGCTGCTGATGTCACCTCCTCCAAAGAGAGGGCGGCTTCAGACACAGGAAACAGCTTCAGGGCCTGGGTATGAATGGGACTAGATACCTCCTGCCCAGCTGGTAGGCACAGCAGGGCAACAACTGAAGAACAGGAAAGGAAGAAAATATTTGGATGAGGGCCTCTCAGACACTAGGCCAGGTTTGCACGCCTGACTTCCTCAGGCCCACACTAACTAGGCCATCTATAGCCCCGTTTCCCAGATTGAAAAAAAAAAAAAAAACCTGAGGTTCAGAAAAACGGCAAAGAGATGATGATCACCCACCCCGGCATGAGCTGAGATCTGACTCCGAGGCTGAGGCCCAGAAAGACCTGTGGAGGGGGTTCCTAGAGGGGGCTGCAGGTCACGTAGAGGGTGCGACTCGGCTAGGGGTGGCCCCCAGGGAGCAGCCAAGGCAGCCCAGATGCCCCTGAGGGTCCTCGGTACTCACCACACACTCTGTCGAGGGGAGAAGGATTTGTCCACCCTGAAACACAGCAAGTGGACAGCCCATGAGGGGGGGACTTTCATTATGGCCTTACATATGGCACTGTAAGACCCATTCTGTTTCATCCTGGCCTGCGGATAAAGGTGCCTAATGGCCTTAAAATCCCACGGGTGACCAGGCCCTAGGGTTAGTTTAGACACCCGGGAAGGTAGGCTGAGGTTGGGGTGAAGTAGGACTGGGGGCCTGGAGCTTGGAGAAGCAGGAAATACTGATGTTGGCAGGGGTGGAGTCAGAAGCAGTTCTGAGCCAAGCAGAGGACAGTGTGACTATACTTAGGGTCAGAGCAAAGCTATAGGCATCATACAGACAGGTGTACAGAAGATGTGTTCAGTGCCTATGGCTTATGACAGAATCCCATCCCCTTTCCAACTCGCACAGCCTGTCCCAGCTCCTATCCACCCAGGAGCCAATCGCCTGGGGACCTGGGTGATCCTACCCTCATCCCAGCACACATCCCTGACCTTCCCTGAGTTTATGGGCACCCCCAGACTGCACTCCCCATGCCCTGTAGGCCCAGCCTAGAAGAGAGTGGGTGGGCAAGGCCTTGCCTGGCTTTTTGCCCCATGTTCTCTGAGAGGGCACCTTGGGGTGAGGGAGCACCCGCCTTCCTAGGAAGGGACCACAGAACTGGGCAGCTGTTGGGAAAACAAATAACTCTTGCCTTTTTGCCTGAGGCAAGCTGGGAGCATAGAGCAAGGAAAAGGCTGGGCTGCAATGGTGGGGGGAGGAGGGGGAGGGGGAGGGGGACACGGGTCACGAGCTGGGGTGCATGGTGGAAACTGCTGGGGAGAAAATGAGACTGAAAAGGCCAAGACTCACCCAGGGTCACAAAGCGAACCCTGCTCTCACCTTCTGGACTGCCCCCCTGGATGTCGTGACCAAGAACCCCCACCCAGCCTAGGCGCCTGGCTTCACTTGACAACCAGGACCTTACCCCCAAAAGGTGCTTCTGTATATGCCTACCCTGTCCCTCTGTGGGTCTCCTCTGAGGGTGAACAGGCCGAAGAGAAGAAGAGGGCACCCTGGAGAAGACCTCCCCTACACAGCTCATGGGTACCGGCTGTTCCCCCAGAGCACCACACCAAGCCCAAACTGTGTTCCTCTGACAGTTATGAGGCCAGATAGGTGAAGGTCACAGGGTCCCTGGCTGGCCCAGGAAAGGCTGCTGGCCCCAGTCTGTGTAGCTCATCTCCCTCTGCTACTGGCAACAATCCCATCCCATCTCCACATTCCTCGGGGATGGGTGCTTATGGTCAAGGAGGTGAGCCACCCTAAGATGGACCAGCTACCACTCGGCCCCAAGCAGGAAGAGTAGTGAGCTTCCATAAGGTGAGGTTGAGGTTGGTCAGAGTGTGGGGTAGGGGGACGGCTATTGATGGCTCTAAGGGACTAACTCCCAGAGCTTTAGTAGAGGGATGAGAGGGGCAAAGTCGAGGTGAGGTTCTAAGGGCCTTCTGAGATTGTCTACCCCACCACAGTTGGTCTCTCTCTCTCTCTCTCTCTCTCTCTCTCTCTCTCTCTCTCTCTCTCCTCTCTCTCTCTCTCTCTCACACACACACATCTCTCTCTCTCTCTTCTCTCTCTCTCTCTCTCTCACACACACACACACACACACACACACACACACACACACACACACACGTCCAGGCATCCTCCATGCTCTCACGCACATGTTCATAGACACTGAAATCCACACTTACTGTCACCCCCACATGTGCACGTGAACATCCAAGAGAGCACTAGGGAACTCACGAGTCTGGAGCATGACTTGGGTGAATGCTTGCCTCACAGCCTCCGCACCCCTCCCCACCGCGTGGGGCCACCGCACCCAAGCAAGACCCCTGATGCGCACATGCACTCGCACATGAGGGGCGCACCTACCCTCCATAGGCGCCGAAGGTGAAGCTGCGCTTCCGGCCGCTCATGGTGTCGACGCCGCTGCCCGCTGCCTGCCCAGCCCGGGGTCACCTTGGCAACGCCGCCCCAGCCCGGACCCGTGTGCGCCCCGGGCTGCTCGCCAGCTGGGGCGCAGAAAGGGCCGCTTGTTCGCTCCGGCTCCTGCGAGGCTTTCTGAGAGCGCCACCCCCACGTCGCTACCCAGACCCATGCACAGAGCCACCTCCAGCCTTCCCCAGGGAGAGACGCCAAGGGTGTCCCACAGGGAAAGTTGGATCGCCCGGGCCTCCAGGGCGGTGAGAAGCTAAGTTAATGCGGAGGCATGCAGAACTCAGCCTCGGAGCTGATTACTCTGCGTCCCATCCAACACTGTTCTGCAGGCCGGCCAGAGAATGGGGGGACCCTCCTGTTGTCCCTGCTGAGACCCCCCTCAATTCCCTCCACAACTCCCGTGTGAGGAGCAGCAAAGAGAAGGGAGGTCTGGAAATACATCCAGCCCAGGATCCCTCACGCATTCACCTTTGGAGACAAACAGGGTTGAACCCTAAAACCCTGTCACACATTCACTCAACAGACACAGTAGCTCTGCCCCTTACACCCAGCTGGCCTAGAGCACCGCTCTGACACGTCTAGAGATACCAGGTGACAGTGGGACATACCCCAGTTCTCAGGACTTGCTGCCCGACCCCCTACAATGCCCCCTCACCACTGCCTAGGGAGCCCCAGAAGCTTTGAGCATTTTATGGAGCCTTCTGCTTAGGGGAACTTAGGGACAGGCTGTGAGGGAAGAGGTAGGGGGGCCCATCAAGAGACCGAGGCCAGGTGGCAAGGATTCTCAAAAACTTTTTTTTTTTTTTTTTGTAATGAGGTGGGGGTGAGGTTAGCGCCTTCATCTCTTGGGAAATGTGTGCTATGACTGACAAGGGTCTAGACTCCAATTTGCTTCCCTCAGACAGGGCTAGGCAGGGCTCACAGCCATTATTGAGCCAGCTGCTGCTCCTCAGCCCCACTCCACCCCGGCCCCTTTGCTCCATCCTGTCTGATGAGTACAGGAGCGCCATGGAGGGCCCTGTAGGGGTTCAGAGCTGGTTTGAGGTCACTGAGAACTCCTACTTTGGTTTTCAGCTTTGGGGGAGGCTCTGGTTCCCTGCTGGCCTCTCGGCCGGGTGCTCAGAATGGGCTTGGGGGTTGATGTGACTGCACTGGATCCCAGTTGCTGACACTGCCGCCACCCCTCACCCCCGGACCAAGGAGGAGGCCTCCACTGCAAGGCAATGTTAAAAGCCCACTGTGTATAGGGTGGTCAGGTGGGGCTGGATCCCTAGGGAGGGGTGAGTCTGGGAGCACCACAGTCATCCACGGAGGAGCAGACAAGGTCCTCCCTGTTCTATGCAGCAGCAGAGGTTCCTAGGAGGAGCAGGTTAGGGAAAGAGGACCCTGGATCCGGCCTGGACAACATGTGTGGTAGGGGCTGCCCAGCCCTGGGCTCACTCAGGACAGCAGGCCTATCTGGACTGTATTAGCCCCTGAAGCATGGGCCTCAGGCTCTCTCGGCTCCTGAGTGGGTCCTGAATGCCCAGTTGGCAGGATGGCCAAGGACCCGCCAACATGCCAAGTTTCCCAGCTGAGCCTGGCCCCAAGGAGCTTCCCCCGCCCCCTGGGTGCTGGGACAGAGGGCCCTTGAGACGGGCCATGGGGGCTGCAGCGTTCCCACCAAGGACAAAGAGCCCAGTGTGGGCTCCAGCCTCTGCGCTCTGCCCAACTGCAGCTGCCTGGCTGGCAAGAGATGGGGGTGGAACAGCCAGCGAGGTCATGTTCTCTCAGCCACACATGTGGCCGACACTCTATGGCCAGCGACTATTAAATGTGCCCTCTTAGCCGGCAAGGCCACGTATAAGCGTTCACTCTACCTCATAGAGTGGATGCTGAAGACGAATGGCTGAGGACAAGGCATGGAAAGGCCTGCACTTACGTCCTGCCGGCTCTCCTAGGGTTCCAACCCAGCTCTCTCATCTGTCAGCTGTGTGACCTAGAGCAAGGCGCTTAACCTTTCTGTGCCTCAGTTTTTTTCATCTGCAAAATGGAGCTGGTAATGAAGGTGCTAATTATTCAAACGGTTTAACTGC
>OU015754.1:70723331-70730831 GCA_907169655.1 Acomys percivali | reverse complement strand
ATTGACACGCTATACTCCCCAGAGGACCTGAGAACACCTGTACACAAGCTTTCCCAAGTCCACACACACTTGAACTTGTACAGAGCACCACGTGCAGATGTCTACCTTGTGCCCGGACACCGCCATAAAAGTCAGCCCCACCCCCCACCATGCTGTCAGCTCACCTGCACACACACGTGCAAAAGTCAGATGAAGTTTACGCGCCTGGGTCCCAAATGTAAGTGTGCTCACCTACCTCTACCATGGCTAGGTTTGCACACCCACAAGACACACAGATCTGTGCACAGAAACCACACCTTCTAACTATGATTGTCTTACATTTATACGGTGTGCATGCAGACGCGTATACACACTCATGCCCATCTTACATGGTACCCAGGCAACTGTTGGGAAGGAGTGAGATGTTGTGGGTCAGAGATGTGGGAAACCAACCATGGCACCCCTGAGAAGACAGAGGAGAGAGAGGTCAAGGCCACTGTCCTGTGGGACAGCAGGGACCCAGTCAGCCTCCATCCTACTATCTCTGCTAAGTGCCTGGCCTTTCTGGGCAGGCACTTTTCATTTTCAGGGCAGCTGGTCAAACTCAGACAGATACCCACAGAACCTGCCACGGCAGCAGGCTGACTGAGCCCTGTTCTCTGGGTCAGGAGATCTGGATCTGGCCCCCAGGTCTGTGAATCACCTGCTGTTTCCCAGGACAAGTCCTTTCCTATAAGATGAAGGAGGAATGCCTTACCATTTCTTTCTTTCTTTCTTTTTGGTGGGTTTTTTTCCCCCTGAGACAGGGTTTCTCTGTGTAGCCTTGGCTGTCCTGGACTCACTTTGTAGACCAGGCTGGCCTCAAAATCACGGTGACCCGTCTGCCTCTGCCTCCCGAGTGAGTGCTGGGATTAAAGGGGTGTGCCACCATGCCAGGCTCCTAACAGTTAGCCAGCCAGCCAGTCTGGGACCTGGTGAGCTCCAGCAGAGCTCCCACCTTGGCTGTGGTTCTCAATGAGGAGAACTCCGCCCCCGAGAAGCATTAGGGAAATACAGGAGGGTGGCTCTAATTTAGCAATTACTGAGACTCACCACAGCCATTGAGAGGGTGGCAGCCAGAAGGGGCTATTTAGGGAGAGTCCCACTCAAGGCAGACTCTTGCACACATGGTGCCCCGCCTCGCATGTGGGCACAGCCTGGTAAGGCCTAGCCCCTAAGTGCTTTACACATCAGTATTTTTCTGTGCTTCCCCCCCCCGCCCCGTTTTGTTGTGTTTTGTTGCGGGGCTGTGGCTGGATGGAACCCATGACCTTGAGCAAGCAAGGCAACGGGTCTACCACTGAGCTACAGCCCCAACCCTGTGAGTGTCTTTTTGATGTGGCTTTAATCCATAATGAATTTTTCTGAGGTTCAATTACCAGAGACATCCTGAGCTAGAGGTCAGGTGAAGCAGTTAAGATTTTCCACTGTTAAATGGCAAAGTGTCTCTGTCATAAATATCAAGGGTTTGGTTACTTCTGTGATTCTTACGGGTGGTCATGCCAGGGCATTCACCCAGGCAAGTGGAGCACTGTTTGGTCCCCTTATGGTGATATGTCATTGGCTTTTGAAATGAGCCGAGCAGGCCTATTATCTAGGAATGTTAAATCTGGAAATGAATACTGCTCTTCTGAAGGCAGCTAGGGAGTCAGAGGCGGTCCCTGGCGCCCTCATCTGGCAGTCGGTGGAACTGCAGGATAGAGCAGGCAGATCTCCAGGACCAAGGACAGCGTCCCAGCCCCAGCCCCCAGCGGCTCTCCAACAAGGTGAGGACCCTGAGTCTCCAGAGAAAGTGCCCCAGACCCGGCTGTGCTACGCTCCCTGCTTCCCCGATGCGGAGGCGGCCCCACAGCCTGTCCTCGCCCCTTCCTTCTAAGCTGTGCCTCTCCAGGCCACAATGGCACACCTGCGCGCCACAATGGCGGCACCTGCTTCGCTGCCTACCTTGTTCCTTCCGCCTTTCATTCCTCTGAGAGGATTGCTGAGCTGCACCTACGCACCCTGGAGCCTCTGTGATCCTCACAACAGCCCCGGGAGCTAGATCATGCAAGAACTGTGTTGAGAGGTGTTCCCCATAACTGATGGGGAAACTGAGGCTGGCGACGACTCCCCCAAGTGTTCCTCAAGACTTCAGTCCCTGTCACTCATGCTCCAGCCCAGAATAGCAGTAGCTACCCACTACTCCTGCACATCTCCTGCCATCCCATAAACTAGGTCAGATTGCTGTCCCCATGCCACAGGCCAGGAAACCCAGGTTCCTGGGGCCTGAAGGGTCTACCTAAGATTGGGGCATGGAAATGGCTGTAAACACCCCATGAGGCATTCATTCATTCCGCCTTCCAAAAAGAAAGCAGCCTTCCAAAAAGAAAGCAGCTATTCTGCTCTGGTCCTCACAAGCTGTAGTGGATGGGGCTGGAGCCCCACACCCTTCACTAAGAACATGGTCTCACCATTTGGCCAAACGTTAGCCTTGCAGGACCCACAGTAAGTGTTTAATAGATGCATGCTGCCTGGTAGACACCCTACTTTCCAGATAGAGTTCTCTAAGCACAGCCACACAGCCAGGGCACAAAGCCTGGACACAGGGCAGGGCAAAGTCCACTGTGGGTATGAGTACAGACACAGGAGGCGCACGAGCCGGGCGTGGTGACACACGCCTTTAATCCCAGCACTTGGGAGGCAGAGGCAGGTGGATCTCTGAGTTTGAGGCCGGCCTGGTCTACCAAGTGAGTCGAGGGCTGTTACCTAGAGAAAACCTTGTCTCCAAAACCACAAAAACAAAAAACAAAAAAAAGGGGCGGGTGAGGAGCTGGAGAGATGACTCAGAGGTTAAGAGCACTGGCTGCTGCTCTTCCAAAGGTCCTGAGTTCAATTCCCAGCAACCTCATGGTGGCTCACAACCATTTGTAATGTGATATGATGCCCTCTTCTGGCCTGCAGGTATAGATGCAGACATGCAAAACAAATAAATAAAACTTTTTAAAAAGGCACAGGAGCAGGGCCCCGTGACTGGAGGGCGATATTGAGTGGAGGCGATGCTTGGCCCTCACACAGGGCTTGCACCAAGTAGTACTTTTTTTTTTTTTTTTTTTTTTTTTTTTTTATTTTTTACCAATAACAGCAGGTGCACCTGCTGGGTCTTGCCCCATTTCTCTCAAGAGGAGGTCAGGTACACCATCGGCATTGAATAGGGTATAAGCTGTCGGTAGCTGACTGAGAACGGGAGAGAGGCAGCCATCATGGATGAGGCAGAGAGTGGAGGGGTGTCTAGAGATCCCGCACCTCACTACCTAGTCTCTGGCTCAGCCTCGCCATACTAAGCCCTTGAGAGGTGTTCAAAGCATGCGTAAATGATGTCCGAGGCCAGTTAGGAACAGAAATAAAGGAGAGGCCATTTTATCCCTATCAAAGCCCACATGGCCTAGTGCTGGCATGAGCTTGGAATCGGTCGGGCTTATGTTTGAATCTTCTGCTCCTCTCTTCCTGGCTGGTGACTTTGGGTCCTTTTTCACGACGTTTTTAAAACAGGTAATGACGATGATGATGATGGCGGCAACTGTACTTATCTCCTCATAGGGTCGTTTTTAGAACCCAAAAGTTCTCAACCCCAACCCGGGAGGCACCAATAATAGGGACTCATAGCCAGGCATGGTATACATGCCTATAATCCCAGCACTGAGGGAGCTGAGGCAGAAGGATTAAAAGTTCTAGCCCAACCTGGGCTATATAGCAAGATTCTGCCTCAAAAACAAACAAAACAAAACAACAACAACAACAACAAACTCCGAAGCACAAGTGTGTGGCTACTGCATGTAACCTCAGCACTTGAGAGGCAAGAGACAAGAGACTTGCCGTGAGTGTGAGACCACCTCAGTCAACGTGAGACCCTTTAAACACAAAAGGCCAAGTAAGCAAAAGTGAGGTGGGTGCTTACGATGGCTACTGGACATGTCCTGGGACAGCCATGAACCCAGGAGACCCAGGTCTTGAGCCAGGCTCCACATTAGCACACAGTAACTTAGGACAGGTCCCGCCCCCCTCTCTGGGACCCTCCCTCTATCTATAACAAGGGCTCTCCAAGGGCCCTTCTCACTTTTGGTTTCCAAGGCAGCCCATCCCCATGGGCAAGGCAGGCAGTGACGCCTCTTGGGCAGGGACAGAGGCGAGGCTCCGACTCTGGGGACTCTCTTCTCCACCCGCAGGGCCTGGCCCTGAAGCCCCTAGACCCCTCTAGCGTCTAGTACCTCTGAGGCTCAGTGCCCCAGGATACAATGGAGCAGGGAGTGCGGGGTGCCCTCTGGCTACCCTAGCCCCTCTCTCTCTCTGTAGGACCCTCTAGCCTGGAATCCAAAAATGTCCTCAGCCTAAGAGCTGGAGAGAAGGCCGTGATGAGCTGGTCCAAACGCTTCATTTCACAGATGACGATGATGGATCTCCTTAAGTAGGCGTGAGTCACCCAGGGCTTCACATCTGGGTCTCCCTGCTCCCCTTTCCCCCCGCCCGCCCCCATTCCCTGAGAGGCAGCTTGACTCGTGTGACATTTGCTATTTCATCTCATGTTGAAAGTGAGGTTCAGAGAGGCGAGAGAGGGACCTCAGGAGTGTGCACACGCCCTCACATCTGGGTCCATCCGTTTCCCTGAACACACTGGGCCGCATCCCGCATCAAGGCATCCTGCGGTGGCACAGGCTCAGTTCTGAGAGACCCACATGACACAGGGCAAGAACGAGGGAAGGCTCTTAGGCGGCCAGTGAGGCCCGCCTTCTTCCCTGTCGTGGGACATCCACTTTCTCCATGTTGGCACGGGCAGGCTGACTGATGGTCAGCACTGATAGGAAAAGCCCCTGACCTGGAGGCAGCCTTGCCTCTGTGGCCAGAGCAAACTTCCTAGAGCTGCTGAGGACTAGCCCAGCCCTCTCAATGGCAGCCTCTCCCTCCCCATCTTACTCTGCACACCTCAGTGGTTAACAGAGGCTAAGACAGTCCTAATTAAAATCTCAACCCCACTGAGTGAGCTCCAGAGGCCACTTAACCTCTCTGAGGCCCTTATGGCTGATAACAGTTGCCGAGAAGTCAATGAGATGGGTCCGTGGAAAGCACTTAGCATGGGACTACGTATACTGTAAGTGCTCAATTAATGCCTCCCCCCACCCCTCACCCCCACCCCCGTGCCCTGGTTCTGCTGCTCAGCTCACATTTGGCTTATTCTCCCAGAATCCCAAAGGCAGCTGGGCAGTTCCCATTTGGGGCACTGGGGCAGTCAAGTTCCAGGCATCTCTATCCTTGGGGACCATAACTCCCTACGCCTTTTAAGTGGAAGCTTGGTGGCAGGCATGGGTGAGGCTTCAGCCCTAGAGATCTACCCAGTTTTCTTCCCAGTGGTACTTAGAGCTCAGTGACAGGCTACGAGGCGAGAGGTATTGTGAGTGGACAAGGCCAAGGCCCCCTCATACCCAGCTATAGACCCGTGACTTCCTTAGCCTTCAGCCAAGGCTGGCACAGGGCCTGCAGTAGCCTACCAGAGGGTGCGTGGCCTCTCTTTTAATTTCCAAGGTCACAGAAAGGGTAGCAGCACACACCCCCCCTAGGGTCAGTCGTTGGACCCACTTAGAGAATGAGAAGTCAGAGATGTCCCATGTGGCCAGGCAGGGACACTCCCAAGGTCAACCTTCCAGTAGCTACTTTCACCTGCCCCTGGAGTCCTGACTCATGGAAGGGGCCATGGAGAAGAACATCTGTGTTGCCGGGCGGTGGTGGCGCACGCCTTTAATCCCAGCACTCAGGAGGTAGAGGCAGGCGGATCGCTGTGCGTTTGAGGCCAGCCTGGTCTACAAAGGAGTCCAGGACAGCCAAGGCTACATAGGGAGACCCTGTCTCAAAAAACCAAAAAAAAAAAAAAAGAACATCTGTGTCTCAGAGACTCAGGTTGGATCTCAGGAGCCAGGCAGAGGGCCAAACGCCACAGCCTGGCCTTCACTTTTCTCTCTGCAAGTGTGTGGCTCCTGTTGGCTAGAGGAGGAGGTGCCTCAGGTGTCTGATCTTCACCCGCTGTCCCCTGTGCATCTTGCCAACAGCTCCAAATTCTCAGGGGTGCCTGAAGAACAGGCAGTTAGAGAAACACCTCCACTCCCTGAGAGAGTAGCCCTTTTGGGGCTCACATAGCACATCAACTCCCGGAGCCTAGCAACAGTCACAGGCTGTTCAGGACCTACCCCACTGGCCCCCGGATAACAAGGCAGAGCCAGGGGACAAAGTGCTGACTTCCTGTGTGGATGACAGTCTGGTTTCCTGCACTCTCGGCTACCCAGCCTCTCTGGCAGGCTGGTGTCTTGATCTCCTCACCGCTCCAGAGATGGAAAACACAGTGGCCTTTCATCTGCACGCTCAAGGAAGATGAGATCCAGGGAGAAAGGCACTGGACAGCACTCACCCCAGCACACAGCCAGGCAGAGAAGTGCACCTGTGCCAGGTGGCGTTCTCTTCCTTGGCTACTGAGTCTGGCCGTGTAACCAGAGGCTGTGTGCAGAAAGCCCATGGGCTCTTTAGTGGCTCTGTGGTACTGCAGAGTCCTCAAGCTGGCATTCAAGCCATTGATAACCAGTTCATCTCATCACCCTTCCCAGAAGCCAAAGTGGCCCAAATTGGCCGACGATGTAGCTGGTACACCACCAGGACTGCCTTCACCCCTCTAACCATGCAACTCAGAATTCCTCTGACACCCATGTTATCACGCACTAACACCTACTATGTGCCTGGCTCTGACTCCTCAGGAGAGAAAATTGCCCAATTGTCTTGACAATGTGATGTCATGGGAGGAAAAAAAAAATTGCTACTCCCAAACACCAAAGGGAAGCTTTTTTTGTTTTTTTGTTTTTTGTTTTGAACTGTAAAGTTTAGGCTACATGTGGTGATACATGTCTGGAATCCCTTGCACTTGAGAAACTGTGAGAGGAGGGTTACCATGAGTTCAAGGCCAGCCTGGGCTACATAGTGAGAACTTGAAAAAATAAAAAAGAAAAAGAAAAAAAGGAAAAGAAAAGATAAAGGGGTAGGTGAGATGGCTCAGAGGGTAAAGGTGCTTGCCGCCAAGACTGACAATCTGAGTTCGAGTCCTGGGACCCACGTGGTATATGGCGGTAACTGACTCCTATCTCCCATGTATGCTATATCGTGCGCCAAAGTGGTTGTTTGCTTTTGGTTTTTGTTTGTTTGGTTGGTTGGTTGGTTTTCTGGGGGTTTTGGTTTCCAAGACAGGGTCTCTGTATGTACCCCTGGCTGTCCTAGAAATCACTCTGTAGATCAGGCTGGCCTCAAACTTACAGGGAATGCCTGCCTCTGCTTCTGGGATTAAAGGTGTGCATCACCAGCACCCGGCTTTTTAATTTAATTTAATTTTATTTTATTTTGTTTTTTTTGAGACAGAGTTTCTCTATGTTAGCCTTGGCTGTCCTGGACTCACCTTGTAGACCAGGCTGGCCTCGA
>OU015754.1:70704608-70723321 GCA_907169655.1 Acomys percivali | reverse complement strand
TAGCCTTGGCTGTCCTGGACTCACCTTGTAGACCAGGCTGGCCTCGAACTCACAGAGATCCACTTGCCTCTGCCTCCCAATTGCTGGGATAAAGGCGTGTGCGTGCCACCACTGCCTGCCAATACTGCAAAGTTTTCAAAACAGACTTTTCTCCAGGCTTCCCCAGTGTTTGCCCATCCTCTGTACTTGTGCATTTTCCTCGGACCCCAGCCCTATTCAGCCAAAGCAGTTCCCCACGAGTGCGCCTCCATCCTTACATGGCCCCAAGAGGAGAGAAGATAGGAGACGCCCAGCACACCTGCTCTGTGGACAACTCTGAGCTACGAAAGGTCTAGAGTCACACAGCAGAGGTCAGAATTGCATGCTGTGGCTTGTGATGGTCTCTCAGCTGCAGGGCTGAGCTCTGTGCATGCTGGGCACGTGCTCTACCACTGAGCCACCGTCCAGCCTTCTTGCTTTTTATTTTGACACAGGGTCTCACTAAGTTGCCCAGCCTGCCCTTTCACTCATTCTGTACCCCAGACAGGCCTTGAACCTTCATTGCTCCACCAGGCCCAGGGTTTTTCTTCATTTAGTTGTTTTAGGTATGGTCTCCACATGTAGCCTAGACTGGCCTTGACTCAAGATCCTCCTGACTTAGCTACCATGTTTGCTACCATGCCAGCTTATATTGAATTTAGATTCTTGATAACTCCTATCTTGTGTCTTTATTTATTTACTTACTTACTTATTTGGGTTTTGTTTTTTGATATGGTCTCTCTACAAAGTTCTGGCTGGCCTTGAACTCCCAGAAATCCACCTTTCTTGGTTTTTCAAGTGCTGGTATTAAAGGTGTACAACCACACCTATGTTAATCTTTTTAAAAATAATTTATTTATTTTCATTTATGTGTATTGGTGTTTTGACTGCATGTATGTCTGTGGGAGGGTGTCAGATCCCCCTGGAACAGAAGTTACAGATGGTTACAGCTACCATGTGGGTACTGGGAATTGAACCCAGATCCTCTGGAAGATCAGCCAGTGCTCTTAACTACTGGGCCACCTCTCCAGTCCCCTATGTTAATCTTTTTCCCCCTCTGTTTTTTCAAGACAAGGTTTCCCTGTGTGTACCAGAACTTGCTTTGTAGACCAGGCTGGCCTCAAAATCATGGAGATTTGCCTGCCTCTGCTTCCAAAGTGCTGGGATTAAATATGTGCTCCTATGTTAATCTTTTTAATAAGTAAAACACAAAACAAACCAAAAAATCCACAGTCCCTGCCTTACAGATAAAGAAATGGAGCCTCGGGAAGATGAAAGGATGTGGGCCCAACCACACAATTGGTCAAAGTGCAAACTCGGGTCGGCTCACCCTGACAGGAGGGTGGCCTCATATTGGCAGAGCGGTCAAGACACTCTGATCCTCACCTCTTTGCAGGTGACCTCAGTAACATATATCACAGCAACCGCCACGCCAAGCTCACCTCTGTCCCCAGTCCTGCCAGTCCGTGTATACTAGACGCTTACTGAGCGCTTGCTGAGGTGGTAGCACGGTTTCTACCCTGTGCTGGCACACAGTAGGCACAGTGGATGCCCTGATTCCTGTTTTCCAATGTAAACAGCTGGCATCCTTTCTGTTTTGGGGTGCCTCCTTACCAGTACCTCTCAGATTCCTTTCTTTGTCTTTGTCTTTTCTTTTTTCTGAATCACCTGCTTGCCAAGTGTCAGTCTACAGCCCTAAAATTAGCCGAGCAGGTCTTGAAAGCTAAGAACATCCACGCTACAAACGGACACAACAAACGCAGCCTCCTACCCACAGATCCCTCTCTTCCTTGGGCTGCTCCCAGGGTGGCTGTCTCTGAAAGTCCACAGCCTGGAAACCCCTGGCTAGTCTAGGATAGCCAATGGTAGCCTAGGCTATACCTAGAACTTCTAGCCTATAGAAAGTCCCCAGCCTGGGCCCTCTTATGATCACACTGCTAAGCTGAGCCAAACATCCCTTCCTTGTTGGCAAGGGGCTAACCTCTTCACATCTCTGACCCTCCTCACCACCCAGCTGGGCCCAGAGAGGAAAACTGATTTGCCTGGTTGCACACTCAGCCAGAGGAAGGTCCAATCTTGGGCTGAGGATCAGCACTCTCAAGCTGTCTAGGGTGGGGGCCCAAATGAGCAGACTGGAACCCAGAGCCCCCTCACTGCCCCCAACCTGGACAGGGGGCCTCCCAGGAGGCCTCCCACAGCCTACCCAAACACCACCAGGACACAGCTTTGCAGGGATGCCAACCTCTCAGAGGCACAGCCAGGGTGCCAGGGCCTAGCCTGGCACTAGCTCTACCTTGGGAAAGCAAGAAGAAATCTCCAAGGATCCTCCTGCATTGACAGCAGCTGGCCCCAGCCCTGCTGGGAGGGTAAAAGAGAAAACACAACTTGATCAGCTCCTGACAAGGCAGCTGAGGAAAGGGAAGGCCGCACTGGGTCCTTTGTGGTGTCAGGAGTGGGGAAGTCCTTTGGGTAAGTGTTAGCTAGGAGCAGGAGATGAAGGGAGAAAGTCGAGGCTGTTTCAAATGCTGCTGTTTCAGTCCTAGCTGGGATGTTAGGAAGCAGAAAGAAGGAATAAGGTATGAGTTTGCTGGGGAAGGGGGGTTCAGAGGGAACTCTGTCACCCCCAAAGGGTGACAAGGCAGTTAAATCCCACGCGCAGGAAGCTCATGCCAGGCACGCGTGGAAGCGTGTATCCATGTGGGCGCTTGAGCATGTCTGCCAGGTTCATTTTTAAGGACATGGGGCCTCCACGTGTTCTCTGCCTGTTTGTGTATTCTGCCAGCACACTGGAGGCCACTGAGGTAGAGAAGCTGTGCCCCCCCCCTTACCCCCGCTACCCCCCAGCATGAAGGCTTCAAGCCCTTCCTTTCAGCCACAGAGGCATCTGTTGGGGCATCATATCTCTTGTGGGGTGGGGTCAGAGAGGATAGAGAATCCCTGAGCGTTCCTGAGTCTGGGTCTCAGCACTTGTGAGTCAAGGCATGTTTGTGTTTGTGTCTGGCTGTGCAGGGGTCGCAGTTGTTTGCCTAGTGTGGCTGCTCAGCAGTCTTTGACAGCTGGAACAAAGGCCCTGAAGACAGACAGGTGGCATGGAAGACAGACCTGCCCCGGGAGTCCTTGGAAAGGCTTTCTGTTCTGAAACGTGACAGCACAGCGGGTGTGGGAGCAGCGGGCAAAGGCTCTCAGGCCTCTCTCGCCTTCTACCTTTGTAGACAGACCCTGCTGTGGGGGTTGGGGTGTTCCCTGAGGTCCAAGAAGAGAAGGTCAAGGCGAAGAGGAGGCCAGAGAAAAGACCCTGTTGTGTGACCTGTTCTGGATGGTTAGAGCAGCAAAGGGCCTCCTGAGACCAGGTCAGGCAAATATCTTGAGGAGAAGGGGTGTGGGGTGCTTTACTCAAATGAAGTTAAAAAGCTGGCAAAGCCTTGGGTGGGGGAACATCACAGCCATAATAAGAAAGGGCGTCACTGCAAATATAGACTCAAGACCCTCACCACCTCACCTATCTCCACCCAGGGGCACCTCTCCACCCCCCGTCCCCCCCCCCCCCGCCCCAGGAGTAGCAAATGGCCAGAGTCCATGATAAACCCTCCACCTGACAAAATCTCTGCTTTGGATCAGGAGAATTCTGACTGTAGTCTGGTGTGTTAGTGCATGCTTTTTGGGGGGGGGGGGGGATGGCGAAGAGGGCTTTTTGAGACAGGGTTTCTCTTGTAGTCCTGGCTGTCCTGAACTCGCTTTGTAGACCAGGCTGGCCTCGAACTCACAGAGATCCAACTGCCTGTGCCTCCCGAGTGCTGGGATTAAAGGTGTGCGCCACCACACCCGGCTAGCGGGCACTTTTGCTACTAGTGTAGAGGAGACGGAGCTGGACAGATCTCTGCCCTAGCATATCAAGTTCTAGGCCGTCTGAGACTACATAGTGAGATGTTACCTCAGAAAAAAGAAAAAACAAAAAACAAAAACAAACCCGATTGTAGCCCCAGCACCGGGGTAACTCAGGGTCACACACAATCTATTTAGCCTGGCCAGGCCTCAGCTTCCTTACCTGTGTCAGGCCTCAGGGCAGGCACCTAAGCTGTGGATAGGAAAGGTGTTCTCTCTGCCACTTAATCATGGCTGTGGAATCTTCCTGAAGGCCAAAAGGCACACCCACTCCTTGCCCAGATCTTTCCACAGCCAGGGGGCTCTGCAGTCGGGCTGAGGTCCCACAAGGGAACCCCACGGGGCAGGGGTCTGAACACTACCTAGTCCTGCTGCCCTCGGCCGTCCGAGCTTATCTAGATGCTCAGAACAACCTCAAAACAACCTTAGGGAAAAGAGGTAAGGTCCTGCATTGGCGGGGCACCCCACATCCAGTTGGCTCCCTTGGAGAGAAAGCGGTATCACCTCACACCCCCCTTCCCCATCTCCTCTTGGCCTTTCTTCTGCTTCATATCTGGCAGGATTTGTCTTTCTATCTTTCCTGTAGCCACTAGGTGTCTGGTCCTCTGCCTTTGGCAGGGAGGGAACTGAAGGACAGGGACAAATGCCAATATACCGTGTGAGGATGGGGTAGGATGCCTGTCCTAACCCCATCTCAGGCCTGTGCTGTGACAGCCACCTACAAGGTCAAACGCTGGTGAAGGATGGATACAAGAGATGGGCACACACACACATACACACACACACACACACGCGCGCACACACACACGCACACACGCACGGGGTGGGGCGCGGGGAGCAAGGTTTCTTCACCAAGCTGGCACATCAGCAAGGCTCCCAGAAGGCCTGCAGGGCATAGTGGTGATTTTGCCACCAACCCTGAGATCCAGCAGAGCCAGGGGTGGCCACAATGACTGCGTGATGCCAGTGTCCGGCTCTGCGGTGGCTTGGGACAAGCAGGGATGCATTCTGTACCTGGAGATGCGAGAACATCAAGGCCCTCGCATCACGGCTCAGGGCGATGGCCAGAGGACCCCCACTTCCTTGCTCAGAGGAGCGGAGTGCCTCCCCTTGAGGGATGCCAGGCTGCCCTCTCCCCAACGCGACCACTTCTACGCAGTCCCCTCCGGAGGGTGACAAGGGTGACGGAGCCTAGGACTCAGGGCACCTAAGGGTGGAACCCGAGCCTGCCTAGCGGCGTGGCTGGTGCCTGCAGGAGTCCTCCGCCCCGCTGCGCCGCCATCTAGTCTGGCCGCGCCCCTCCCTGCCCGGAACCCCTGCATGGAACCGGCACTCACCGCGGGCCTGGGCTGGGGCGTCCTGGGCTTGGCACTCCGGTGCCCGCGGCTGCTACTGCAGCTCTGCCGGGACTCGCTCACCACCGCCGCCGCCACCGCCGCCGCAGTTCGGGGAGGGGGACGTCACGTGACCGCCTAGCGCTCCTTCCCGGCGCCGCCGCCGCTCCCCCCTTCACTGCGGAGCCTGAGCCCCAGGCGCGGAACGCCAAGGAAGCTACCCCTGCCACAAACCCCTATCTAACAGGTAGGGAAACTAAGGCACAGAGAAACGTAGGGACTCACTCAGGACTGCACAGGCCGGCAGTGGCAGTGCTGAGGGCTCTAGCCGACAGCCTAGGCTGTGGAGGACAACTTCTGGGGCGAGTGGGGCTCCTGGAGAGTTGTGGGGGGGGCACTGGGGCGGGAACTGGGAAAGGCCTACTAGTTAGTGGCTCCTTGCTTCTCTTTAGGTTCTTCCCTGCCCCGCCCTAGGCTACAGGAGTGATAGGAAATCAGCAAGAGGATCAAGAGCGAAGCCCACATCTAGTTAGAGTGACCTCCTCGGAGGACCCTGGAAGAGAAGACACCTGCCCAAGGTCACCTAGCAAACTGGCAGCATGGGCTCTTGGGCCCACCGATTCCCACTACTTATTGCCAACAGAATGCAGGGCTCCCACACACCGCTCTTCCTGAGGCCAGGGACAGGAGCTGCCTGCATAGGTGCAGACCTGTGCCAGAGCCTTCCTGGGAGGTACCAGATCCTGCTCCCCAGCCACAGAACATCAGAGCAGAACTTTACTGTCTCTGGGTCTCACTCATTGTTTTAACTGGGGAAACTAGGGCTGCAAGAGCAGTAGCCAGAACGTTTCCTCCCATTCTGTTTGGGGCTGTCCAAGGTCAAGGTAGGACTTAGGAGAAACAACTCAAATCATGAATTTAATGTTTTCTGAGCACACTCCACTCCCACTCTGATTTCCTGAGCCACAGGGACTGCATTCCATTAAGGAAATGATCTGGGTCTTTGGCAACCCTTACACCAGCTGCTTGCGCAGGACTTGGCCAGATTTCAGAGCCCCCAGGGACCACCACTCACCTCAAGGGAGATTAGAGAGAGAGAAAAAAAATCCTTCATGCTACCCCCCCACCCCACGCATGGGAAAAGGCTGAGCAGTGGGCATGCTCTCCCCTAGCAAGCTCTCCTGGCAGGGTGGGTCGGGTAGAGGCCACAGCCCAGAAACACACAAGAATGGAACCACCGAAGCACACCTGGAGCCTGAGCTCCAGCTGTTCTGTGTCAGTGCTGCTGGTGTGGTGGCCCTGGGCAATGCACTATGCATGCTGAAGCTAGCTGAGGCACTGAGGAGGCTACTGGAGAATACTCTTGACATTCTACAGATGAACACTCCAGGAGTCAGAACTATAGAAAGAGGAAACTGAGTAAGGTTGTCCAAGGCTCTTTTGGGGGGATCATGAGGCTGGGGACCCTGTGGTGTGGTGGCAACTGTCTCTGGCAGGAATGATCTGCAGAACCTTGGATCTTGGCGATGCTTGATGGAACCAGTCTTAACTGGGAAACGCCAACCAAATGCCCAAACCTATCTTCTGGCCAGTGTGTGATGGACTAGCTTCACTCATCTCCAGGGTTCAACTCGGCATCCTTTGGCTTTTTGTACACAGCAGGGCAGAACCTTGAATTCAGTTCCAAGCACAACCCCAGTGCCTCTCCCTCCTTTCCCAGCAGAGGGGTCTTCCCTCCTACCTATGTGATGTGATAGGTCGTTTGACAAGAGGCCCTGAAGACAGACAGATGGACAACAGCCTGCTCCAGGCCGCTCTTATTAGACTGAAATGTCCCCTCTGAGCCCAAGGGAGAGGGAGAAAGAGGAAAAAAGTAGAAATACACAGGGGAATTGGATCTGAAGACTCAGACCTGTAATCCTAGCTCCCTGGTAGATAGAAAGATCCTACTGCGTGAGCTACTCAGAATTCAAGAATTCCCTGGACAACTCAGCAAGACTCCCCGTGCCCCCTCCCCTTCTTTTTTGGACAGAGCTGTCCTGGAATTCTCTATGTAGGCCAGGCTGGTTTTGAACTCAAGAGATATTCCATCTGCCTCTTTAGGGATGGGATTAAATGTATGAACCACTGTGCCTAGCCTAAAGACAAAACAAAGCCAACCAACCAACCAGGACCTAAAATGTAGTTGATGGTAGAGCACTTGTCTAGTGTGCAAAAGGTCTGGGGTTTAGCCTTTCTTTCTTTTTAAAGATTTTATTTATTTATTATTATGTATACGGTGCTTTGCCTGTAGGTACACCTGCAGGCCAGAAGACGGCATCATATCACATTATAGATGGTTGTGAGCCACCATGTGGTTGCTGGGAATTGAACTCAGGACCTCTGGAAGAACAGTCAGTGCTCTTAACCTCTGAGCCATCTCTCCAGGACCCGGTTTAGCCTTTCTTACACAATAAACAAATAATCATTAGGTGAGTTCTTGCCTCCCATCATAAGACTTTAGGTTCAACCCCCATCACCACATACACCAGTTACGGCAATGCAGGCCTGTGATGCCAGCACTCAGGAGATAGCAGAGGAAGGAGACTCAAGGTCATCCCTCGGGCATATATTGAGACCCTGTCTCAAAAGGCTCATCTGTACTGTCTTGGGCCTTTGTCCTTCCATGCTCTGGACCCATAGAGTCAAAGCTCCTGGAGGGAGGGAGTGGTGCTTATTTGCATGTGGGAACTGAACATGCCTGACACTGGCTGAGTAAAGAATGAAGGCGTCTCTGTTCCAGGTCTGTTTCTTCTTTAGAACCAAGGAGCTTTTCAATTACAGTCTTTTCTTCTTTGTAGAAAGCCTCTTCGATGAGAGGTTTATAAACTCCTGTGGGTCCTGGAGGGCGCCATTCTTAGCTGGCCAGAGTCCCTGGGGAGGAGGCAATGTGTGCCTATGAAGGGGGCTGGGTGCACAGCCTGGCATGGGTTGGAGGGAAGGTTGGACAAAGGCCCTGGAGCTTTGCTTTCTCTGGCCTATTTCAATCCAAACCACTCAGCACTGACCACTCACGCATGACTGCCTCTAGGCACAGGCTTTTTTTTTTCTTCTCTCCTTAATATGTTCCAACCCAGCCACCACCTTGCCCTCGCAATCACTTTAAAAAAAAAAAAAAAAGCTGGCTTTAAATCAAATGCCTTGGCATCTAAGGCTGGAGAATGGAAACATATATGGCATGCGCAGCTGTGTGTCCCAAGACAGAATGATGCCCCTTGGGAAAGACACTTAGCTCCACCAGTTAGTTCTGACAAAGGGAAGAAAAGCAAGGCAGGGACTTCCCACAGGGCTTGCAACTAGAAAAGAGGCATGCTGTGCAAAAAGGCCTAGGGCCAAAGTTACAAGAGTCTTAAGAAAGGGAATGTTGGCCCAACCCAAGAGCTTTCTTCTCAGATGTGCTCATTGGAGAACCTCTGGTGGACCCTAAGAACGCTATGGCCAAGGGCTGGCTCTGGTGGCAGGCATGTAGGTCAGACAAGAACTAACCAGGATGCTTTCCCTCTGATGGTGTTACATATGCACATTTCAGCTGAACTCTGGCTCCCAGTTAAAGAAATAGCACACTCTAGTTCCAGAACCTGGCAACCCAGCACAACTTGGCACCCTTTCATCTCAAGAACCAGTGACAGGCTCTGGTTGATTTGACTGGTCCTCAGAGGCAGCTATTTGGCAACTTTTAAACACACACACCTGGAGCATTCTCCAGGGAGTGGGTGAGTGTGGGAACAGGGCAGGATCTGCCAGGAGACTCCACTTTCTCCTTCCACCCAGCAGGGAGCATGCTTAACAAAGTCTACACAGCAAACTTCCGGATGTTCAACCAGCAACACACTTGTCCAGGATCATAAGAGGAGCTTGGTTGCCCTTGGTTACAAAACAGGAATGGCAGGGGCAGGAACACCCAGATACACAGTGTGCAGAGGCCAGTATGCCAGCCGGCCATGGTCCAACCCAGGCAGTGGCTTCCCTGGAATATGTCCCCATTTCCTGTGGTCTGGCAGCACTAGCCTAGATCTAGAACCCAGCAGCCATAATAGAAGCTGCTACAGGGCTGGATCCTGTGTCCAAAGGCAATTTCAATGATAGGCCCTGGCTGCCTAAGGGGCAGGAAGTTTCTTTCACTGTACATGATGGGGGAGTGGACAGCAGATGGCATTCTAAGGGATACATGCAGCTCAGTGGTTAGAGTGCTGGCCTGATACATACTTGGATTCCTACAGGCAGGAAGATCATTAGTTTTAAGTTAGCATAGGCTATATAAGATCATGTCTCAAGCCGGCCGTTGTGGCTCACGCCTTTAATCCCAGCATAGAGGCAGGTGGATCTCCTTGAGTTCAAGGCCAGCCTGGTTTACAAAGTGAGTCCAAGACAGCCAGTGATACACAGAGAAACCCTGTCTCAACCTCCCCCGACACCTGCAAAAACAAAAAACATAGTCCCAACACTGTGGAGACTGGAAACCTTGGTCACAACTTCCAGACTAGGCTAGGCTAGGCTACCTAGTAGCCCGTGTTAAAAACAAAACAGGAGGGTTGGAGAGATGGCTCATAGGTTAAGAGCACTGGATGTTCTTCCAAAGGTCCTGAGTTCAATTCCCAGCAAACACCTGGTGGCTCACAGCCATCTATAATGAGATCTGGTACCTTCTTCTGGCATGCACACATGTAGGCAGAACACTGTATACATAATAAATAAATCTTAAAAAAAAAACAAAAACAAAAAACAAAGGCTGGGAGTGGTGCCTCACTTTAATGCCAGGACTCAAAAAGGCATAGGCAGGCAGATCTCCAGGGGAAGGCCTAGTCTACAGAGCTAGGACAGCCAGGGATAGACAGAGAAAGTGTCTCAAGAATCCAAAAGCTGTGCTCAACTCGCTCTCCTACGTAAGGACCCACTTGAGGATCAACCTTGATCTTGCTTCACCTGGACAGGAGACAGCAAAGGGTCAGCCAGTGACAAGCTGGCACATGCCTCAATTCTGAAGGCAGACCAATGTCACTCCCAGAAATAAGAATGACTCCATCTCTCTCACTCCTACAACCTGGCGAGTCTCAAGAAGTAACTGGCTCAGCACAAATGGTTTTGGATCGTGTTGAGTAACACAAGAAAACCTGTTTCCAGTCCTTAACTCTTGAGGACGCCTCCAACAATTCACAAAGAAAACCACCCCACTCTCAGGCTGGCTGAGTACCCATGGGGCCTGCACACCTTGCCTGTTGTCCCAGACATGCGTATTTTGATGTTCTTGGCAACAGTAATCAGAACAACTGAAGCGGCCCTTCTGGGGCAAGAACTGTCCGTCAGAAATGCGTAATTTCCTAGTCTAGCCATGTTTTGAATGTCTTTCAAGCAGCGCCTTGCTTAGCCATGGGCTCTGGTGATACTTATGGGCAGAAAGGGGAAGACCTACAAAAAAGGCCAACAGAACAGCTGCCCAGTCATCACTGCAGCCTACAGGGCTCCTGGTACAGGCATACTGAAGTTCTCCATGAAGCCTGAGCAGAAGCTCAGCTGGAAGGCTTCTGGATGCCTCTGTACTTTTCAGACGAGGCAAAGTTCCCAACGCTATGGAGGAATACCCAACCCTACAGATGCTGGGGTGAAAATGGCAGTAGGGACTGAGAAGGCAGGCAAGGCCACACACAGCAGCTTTCCATGTTAGCAAAGTAAAGGGTGGAACTACCGGGAAACTGAGGAGGACCCTTCCCTTCCTACACTCTAGCACCAGTCACATTGGGTAGGAATCACCTCCACCACTACGAACGAACGGCTGTTCAGAGTGTTGTCTACTCTCATGCTAGGGGTCTGGAACTTAATGTACAATGTGATACCTGGCCAACACTCTTCACACAGCTGCACCCCATCCTACTGCCCCGCACCCTGAGGTACTTGGTGACCTGCCTGGCTAGTCTCAACAGGAAAGACAGACTTCCCTCTATACAGACAAAAACCATCCCCTAGGTATCAAAAACGGGCTATGCAAGCAGTCTCAGTGCCTGCTGTTGACCAGGATCTGATCAGACCTGGGACAGGAGGACACCACCTAACAGGCAAAAGGACAAAGAACTCACTCTAGACTAAAGGTTGGTGGAAACAGAGACACAGGTGTCTTTAATTTGGCAGAAAGGTTAACAGTGATTCTCAACAATAAAGTTCATAAATACAGAAAAGGTTTTCTCTCAGGGAATAACGACATCAAATGATAGCCTACACGTCTGGTAATGGCAATAACCATTTCAGCATAGGAGACTCTACACATTTGCTTGGGATTAAAGAATGATTAGAAATATACAGAGCTGGGGATACAGGTCAGTACGCAGAATGCTTGTCTAGTATGATGAAGCCCGGAGCTTGGGCCCCAGCACACCACATGAAACCTGTCACAGTGGCCACATGCCTGCAATCCCAGCACCTGGGAGGAAGAAGCAGGAAGATCAGAAGTTAAGGTTGTCCTGGTTATGGAGTGGCTCCAAGGCCAGCTCTGGTTACAGGAGACCCTGATTGGGAGAGGAGGAAACAAAGGAGAGACCTGGGGAGTCATCTGGTTTACTGCCGTTTCTGAGCACAGCTTTGGAACCCAGTACAACAGCCAGCCTGTGTTTAAGGCCATCCCAGCCCAGAAGACAACCGAACAGCATGTACTAGTAAGCAGGATCATGGCAGCGGCTAAATACAAGTGCGCATTCTCTGAAATTTGTCTACTTCAAGCTGTGAAGAAGCTGCAGCTCAGGGATCCTAAGCTTCTCAGGAGTGGTCTTGTTCAGTGGGTCTGGGCCCTGAGCTGCAGAGGGGCACAGGTTGCTGGGGCAGAAGCAGCACATTCCAGCACGCTGAAACTGGGTCTGCCCCACCTGTACCTGTCTGTCTAGAGTTAATGGCTATTACTTTGTTAACATTATGTAAAATAAACAAAGGATGCCTATGTGACAAACCTTACAAGTGTTAGAACTACTGGCTTGTACACATCAAATCCCAGGAAAAGGGGGGGGTCACTTATCCCCACTACCTTTTGGGGGTGCTGAGGCTCTGCCAGTGCTTTGCCACATGCCACAAGCTGTAGGCTTCTTGGTACTGACAGTGAAGGTCACTTGTCAAATACTTGGTGACCTTTTAATTGTCTTGGCCTTGGGAAAGAGTGAGCTCCTTCGGGCAAGGCTTGGTCCCATTTCTGTGGTGCTCAGAAAGGACAGCTCTGGAAAACAGGGTCACTTGAGTCCCTGTGTCCCCAAGGCAGGAGCTCCTAGGGTAGTCTTCCAGGGAGGTGTGCACTCTCCTGGCTCTGCCCCAGGTTTTTCACCTCCTCCAGAACACTCCTCATTGCAAACACAAACACCACATTGGGAGTTTTACCCAGCAGCCATAAGCACTGGCAGAAAGCTATCAAAAGATGCTACTAATGTTGAGATCAGCTCTTATACATTAGTTAAAAGAATCTGAACAAACTAGAAGTTTAAAAAGAAAAAAAAAAAAAAAAAGTATCAAAAAGGCCTGTGTCAGCATCTGGGCCACAAACATATCCACTCAATAGAGAAAACACAAAAAGCCAACCAACCCAACCCAACCCCATGCTCATTAAAACCCTTCTGTTTCTGCAGATACAGATGCTGCTTAGACTATTACCCACAGTAGTCCTGAGTTGGAGGAGACAGCACACCCTGGAAACTCTTCTGCCTCTCTTTCCAAAATGCCCCCCTAGGGTGTATCATAAGAAAGAGAAGCGAGGTCCGAGTGGAGTTGGAGGATGAAATGGCCGAGTCTATAAAACCCCGTGTTGTCCTACAGTTTCAGTCCAGCTTGCACTCTTCCATCCTGTTCTTCAGATGTTCAGGGAATACTTGCTTTGCTGCCACGACACACTGAACATTTCCCACTATCTCTGAAATGATGGAGGAAAACTGAGACAGTCCCTGTCCTGGCAAGGAAAACATACAGGTGCCTTCTATCCAGCACTGACAAGACAGCAAGCAGGTGGCAGGGCTGTGGCCCACCTGCAGGAGTGGCGCTCTGAAGACACGTTCCATGTTGGCAAGTTCTTCACTTTCGTGCTTAATTGAAAGATGAGCATGGGTCAAGGACAGGTATTGGTTAGCAGGTTGCACCTCTACAGTCACATGGTGTTTGGAGCCGGATGCTATCTCATGTATTGCAATACAAATCCACTATTGACCAGGACTTTGTCCCCTCCTGTGGCTCTAAATCGTGTGTAAACATGATTTACTCTTACTGCTACTCTGCTTGCTCAGTCCTTACTCGCCCTCTCCCTCCCACTACTGCTTAAATAGAAAATCTGAAACATTTCCTTCAAGTCTGATGTCCATCAGTGCAATCTGCTTTATTTGACATAAGGCAATTGGGACAGTCTCTTTTGAATGGATATTTGTCTTTTGGAAGAGCCAGGTAATAGTTTAATTCTTACATCCACATTTTCTTTAATGCCCTAACATGTCAAATTCCTCTTCCTTTCTGGCCATTCCTTGGCAGTCAGCAAGTGGTCAAAGACTAATGTCCAAGCAGACCCGTACCTGAAATAGAGCACAAGTGGAGGATGGGAAAATTATGAGTCTGTGTATCGTTTGGAAAGAAGGCGTTAACAGAGAATATCCACATAGCAAACGAACACAGGGACCCTTGGCACTGAAGATCCAGAAGACTCAAAGCTCTCAGTGACATCCCATTTTGGTTGACAGCCATGTTTCCTATGCAATTCACACAAGTTAACCAGGGTTGACAGATGCTTTCATTGCACAGCCACACCCATAAAGCAATTTTTTGCTTTGTTTTGTTTAGATCCTGCCAGGAGTTCCTTTGTGGCTCTCACATAAAGACAACAGAGCCACACAGGGAGGAAGGTGGTACTTAGGCCAGCAGCTTTGTCACTGTCCAATGAGGAAATGCTGGCCTTTGACTCAATCTCATTGGGGCAGAATCACAACTCACCACAGACCTCGAGTGGTGTACAGAGTCACCACTGTACCTCTTGCTCCTGCACCTGCACGTGTTAAAAGTCTACATAGGCGCAGGGGCTGAGGAGTCAGGGCAGCACTGTCTCCAGCAGCCCTCCTCCACTAATGCTTACCAGCTACACACTAGCTGCCCACTGAGACGGAGCTGACAGGACACAGGGCAGAAGGTTAGATATAGATCCAGTAGCGCCACTCACTAAATCCCAACCTCCCCTGAAATGAAAGTGAGGAAGAATCTGAGGCCTGAGTGCTGAAAATGATACAGAGAAGCTGGAATAAAAATGCTCTCAGCTGAAATTAATTTCAATCATGGGACTATGATTGGATTAAACTGTAAAATCAAATTGCAGCCTTCACTGTAACAGTCACAGTGTGGCTCTGGCATGGAGGAAGGATGACAAATGCCTTACCTTTAAAGCCCTCTTCCGGCATACAAACTGCAGAAAGAAAAATTCCAGAGTGAAAGACAGGCTGTCAGTTAGCGGGAGCATGTCAACGTTTCAAGATGAGAAGTTGAAAATAACTTTTAATTGCCTTAGTCACCTAGCTGGCTCCTTCTGAACCTACGGTAGCAATCAACTGCTGATGAGCTTTTTTCTCCTCAAAGCACACATATACCACTTACAAAGGCAGATGCTTGTCGAGCACCTGGAGAAGACCTCGTGGCTGACCTGGGCCTCCTGACTGCCATCCCCACGTGACAGAAGCCACCATGAGGCTCTGCAAGCAGTCTCTTCTGAGTTTCTTTAGTTTTTGAAGATTTAATTTTTATGTGTTTAAGTGTTTTCTCTGCTTATATTTTGTGACTCCATTCATGCCCGGTGCCTGCATAAGTTAAGAGGGAGACAGGCCCCTTGAACTGGAGCTACACATGTTGGGAACAAGCATGCTGTGCTGGAAAGCAGCCTGGATCCCCTACCAAAAAACCAAGTGCTCTTAACCAGCTCTGGCTCTATTTTACTTGTTGCCCCCCCCCCCCCACTTTGAGACAGGGTTTCTCTCTGTAGCCCTGGCTGTCCTATATTTTACTTTTGAGAAAGGATCTCACACTATGTAAGCCAGGCTGGCCTAGAGCTTGGGCAATTCTCCTGTCTCAGATGTACAAGTGCTAAATTAGAGGCATGAGCCACCACACCTGACTTTGCATTCGTTCTAAATAACATGTTTCTATTGCTTTCCATACCTTAGCCTCTGATTAACTTCCATCTGCCCCACCTTGCCAATACCAAGCCTGCGCCCAAGCTGCCATTGGTATTTCCAGTTCCACTGCTCATGTGCTCTTTTTGCAGGAGCGCAGCAACTCCTGCAATAACTGTGTTTTTGTCTCTTCTGCATCTAGCTCTAGTAACCTGTTCAAGGATGCTGTCATCCTGTGCAAAAAGCTAGTCCTACAGCCCACATCCAACTCCAAACCTGGACAGTGTCTACACTGTTTGCCACACAGCCCAGCCTATGAAATGCCCCTTCCCATCTCCTAGCACTTCCAGCCCCATGTTGGACCCTTTCTTATCACGTCACCAATAACTTCCTTCTTCATCTATCAACCCTTTGTTTAAGAGTGCACCCCTACACAGCATGCTGGCTGGTAACTTTGGAGGCTCTCTACGGGCTTAACAGCCATCAGACATGTGAGCAGAATCGGTCTGTCTGGCTGTGGAAGTGAAAACAGAACCCTCACTACCTAAGGGTGTCTGTCATCTGCACCTCTCACTTCTGTCCTAAGAGAGCATCCCTACTTCTTCACTGACTGTGGTGTACCCCGAGTCAGTTTTTTTGTTTTTCGAGACAGGGTTTCTCTGTGTAGCCTTGGCTGTTTTGGACTCACTTTGGAGACCAGGCTGGCCTTGAACTCACATCATTTTGCCTGCCTCCTGAGTGCTGCTGAGATTAAAGGTATGTGCAAAGTCAGTTTTTATTTCTATAAATTTTTCTTTTATTCCTAAAAATGTCCTTTTTTTTTTGGTTTTTCGAGACAGGGTTTCTCTGTGTAGCCTTGACTGTCCTGGACTCACTTTGTAGTCCAGGCTGGCCTTGAACTCACAGCGATCCGCCTGCCTCTGCCTCCCGAGTGCTGGGATTAAAGGCGTGCGTCACCACGCCCGGCGAAATGTCTCTTTTATATTTGGCCTGACTATCATGTATCTAGGTTCTCTGTCATTTTCTTTAGTTTTATAGGAAAAGGCTTGTTATATAGCTTGGACTAGCTTTGCGCTCACAATCCTCCTGCCTTCCCTGTCCACGTACTGGGCTGTAGGCCATTTTTAAGCTTTTTGGTCCTTCCTACAATATTCCTTAATTTTTCCAAGACATCCCTTGTTTTCATGTTCTCAGTTTGGTCCTGAACTGTCATATGACTCTGGCTGTCTATTGATCCTATGAAGTATAAAACTACCACAAAGCTTCTTAGAGCTTGTCACTGGGCACCTGTGGGGTCACATCAGTCTTGAACTGGCCTTTTCCCAGCAGTACCTTACTCTCTCGTGTTGGCCTGTTTCCCTGGAAAGGGATTCCCCTGGCAGTGGAGTAAGTGGAGGGCAACGGGGGCAGGCACTCTTCCTTTAGTTCTTTCCAAGTGCTGAAATACCAACTACAGCTATACTCTGAGGTAGCCAGTGGGCAAGTGGTGACACAGATGTGGAGGAAATGAGTGACACAGTTGTCTGACTGGGTCTCACAGGCTTCCACAAACAGGGGATGAAGTGTGCCCACCCTTGGAGCTGCAGAGCCTCCTGCTCTTGTATAGGTCATACTTCCTTTTGACCTTTCACCCCCAGGCTTACCTTCTTCTGATTTCCTCATGTTAATAAACAATGACTGTTCTCCCTGCTTTCTACTTCCTAAATCTTGACCCCACACTGTGACCAATAATGGGAGGTTCTACCTTAAGCTTCTATCTACTACTCCATCACCAGGTCCTGAAACCAAACTGGTCTTTACCTTGCATGACATCATCCATTGCAGCGTAGTCTGCAATTGGTTCATCAGCCTAGAAAACAAATGGAGATGATTCAGAGCACATGGAAGGAGAGGCTGAGGGATGAGCAGGCTAGTTACATATCATCCAGAAGCCTGACCTGTGGTTCCAATACTAGCACTGCTTACAAAGCCTGATCAGTTTACCTCCTTCTAAGTCCTAGCCTCGGGGTAGCAGTGGCACTCCTAGTCTACAAAAGGTTTTCTAGTTGGAAGAGAGAGACCTGTTTTGAACAGTCTCTCAAGGCCAGCAGCGGGGGCTGCTCCATCAGCAGGAGTCTGGTTTACAGGTGGCTGAGAAACAAGGTGCCTCATCTGTTCAGTGCAGCCTCGCTTTGTAGAAACAGCTGGTACTGGACAGGAAGGGCCTTGTTCAGACTTAGCAGATGCCCTGCCAACTCCTTAACACAAAGAAATGGCATGCTGTGTGTGGCAGAGCCCTGCTTTCTTCCTCCAAAAACATCTTTAAATGGGAAAGGTGTGAAGTAGCCTTGTTTAAAGGGAGATATCTGCAAAGAAAAAGCAGTTGGTGACCAGTGTAGAACCTAGCTCCTGGCACAAGCCCTGTAGAGCTAGTCTAGGGATTTGACAGTATGTTGATCTAGCAACTCAATAGGTCTCCAATATCATTCTGCAGACTGCAGCTCTGGGAGGGCCGGGCACACTAGACACGGGCATGTGCCTGCTTTGTTGTGCCATCTTAGCTCACTGAATCAGAACTGGGGGAATGAGTTAGAAAAACATGGCTATCCCAGGTCAGACATCTTTGGAATTATTCTACTGCACAATTCACTATTGTTTGGCACAGCAGGGTCCTTCTAGAAAGAGCCCTTTCTAGAAAGAAAGGAAAAATAAAAAATAAAAAAAGAAAGAAAGAAAGGAAGGAGGGAAGCCACAAAGTAAGCTCTTAGAAGACTCCTCTCTAAAATACACCGAACACCAGCTAAACCCAAAGCCAATTTCCATTCTGGACAAGAGTCTTCTTATTCCATTGGGGTTTTGCCTGTCTGAATCATGTCTTAAGCCTCCTTCCTTCCTTACCAGCAGGTACCCGGTATCACTAAATCCAAAATGTTTAATTTTCTTTCTGAATTTCTAATAGGATTATCTGAAGTACAAAATTTCCATATCCAAACTCCTTTGATGGGTCACAGTTACAACACTAAAAATATTGTATGAAATTGCCTCCAAGATGTATATATGGGGCATATATGAAATACATCTCATTACACATACGCAAATATTTCAAGACTCCAGCCCTCTGGCCCTGCGCATTTCAGACAGGGGAGCTTCAGCAGGTATCATGAAGCAATACCAGAAGTGGTGGCCAAGCCACTGTTCTGTGCCAACTGTAAGCTGAAACAACCTTTCTTCACAGGCTGCCTTTGCAATAAAATCCTAACTAGGACATTTTATTAAAATTATAGATATACATTCCTTTACATGTCACACAGCTGTCCTCTGTTCTTTCATTGCAGAAAAGCCACATATCTGTACCCAGGTT
>OU015754.1:70683385-70704598 GCA_907169655.1 Acomys percivali | reverse complement strand
TTTGTTTTAAAGGGTAGACTTTCCAGCTAGTACCAAACAAAACAACCCAGGCACAGTGTGCAAGGCTGTAATCCTAGCGCGCGCACACACACACACAGCAAGCAAAAATGACAATGAGAGAAGAGGAGGAAACATTAACACAGAAACTAAAACCAGGGCACTGAGGTGAAGGCAGGTGGTGGTTCCTGGGCTGGTGGTAAATCTTGGGTGCTGACCAAGGAGCCTGGCCTCCCTGTCTGAATAGAATGAGAAACAGATCTATGGTCTGGAGCAGTTAGCTGGCCCCTTGTCAGGGGGGAATATCAACCAGGAGAAATCAGGTGGAGACGGGGATTTCTTGGCCGTGCTATTTATCCTGTCTATAGCTCAGACATGGAGCTACATAAAAACTCAGAGAGAACCAAGAGGAGGTGTCTCTTTTTGTCTTTGTAGGGCACAGGCAGTGGTTGATATTCTGCCATCAGTAAGGCCTATCTACTATGACTCATGAGGACAAGACCCAGTGGTATGATGGCCTCCCCTCAGTCTCTTAATAGAGCTGGATATAACCAAGAGGGAGCAAAAGCTCCCACCCACTGGGAACCCTGCCCTTCAAGGACCCATGCACCTAGACCACCACTGTGCATCCTTTAGCCAGAGGTGCAGCACTGAAACCCAGAGACCACAGATGAACAGCTGCAACTCACCTTCAGTAAAATGACAGATTCAGGAACAACGCCGAGGGTACCAAGGGTGGCACTGTCATCATTTAAATTTTTTCCATCAATTGACAAATTCTGGTCAAAGGGAGCGACTGAAAATGCATGCATGATCTGTGGCAATATAAAAGAAACAAAGTCTACACAAAGGAAAACAGTGAGACCTACATTCTCTTGAAAACATAAAACAGATTTAAAAAAAAAAAATCACAGAATTAAAAAAAAAAAAAAAAAGGCAAAAGGCTCCAGCACAAAAGCAGCCAGCCCAGTGCTATGTTGCTAGAGAGTGTCGTAGGAGGCTGAACCTCAGGAGCTCAGGTTGGCTGTCTCAGTGTCCTGCTGCTTGTCTGAGTCTATCGTGTGGCGTTCAAGCGTGTCGCTTAGCCCTACAGTTAGTTCATCAAGACCACCCCATTCCTAGAGTGCCCCACGTCTTTCCATAAGCAAGTACACAATCTCACTCAAAACCACTTTTGCTTGAGTTGTCTGTACCTGCAGTCCTACCTATGGGGCGTGAAGCACGAGGACTCCCGGAATCTAGGAATTCCAGGCTAGGCTGAGTCCCCACCCCCTAAAACTCAGAACAACAGGACACATGTAGATACAGACACAAAACAACTATGTCTGAATTAACAAACCATTTGGACTTTTTCTGGACATTTTTCCTCTTTGGCAAACAGCCTGGGCTGTGTTGTTCAGACCTCAGAACCCTCATATATTCTTAGTGCAGAGTGTCTGGCGTATGACTTTAGGAGAAGGGCCACACACCTTACTCCAAGGCTGGTATTCCAAAACATTGTGATGCATAATTCCTTCAAAGTCTTTTCATATTCAAAAAGTTTAAAAAAAAAATCTAAGCCAGGCTTGGTGGAGTGGACCTGTATTCCCAACCACTTGTGAGGCTGAGGCAGGAGGATCAAAGTGAAGACCAGGTAGTGTAACTTAGTGAGATACTGTCTGTGGTAGTCCATCTACTATGCACAAGGCCCTGGGCTCAGTGCTTGGGATCATGAAATAGGTGGTGGTGGCGGCGGCAGCGGTGGCAGCAACAATAATGGTTTCAATCATTTCTGGATAGTGATTACATCAGAGGGTGACCTTGAAAAGGTACCAACGATGACAGTTTTCTTTTTTTTTCTTTTTTTGTTTTTTGAGACATGGTTTCTCTGTGTAGCCTTGGCTGTCCTGGACTCACTTTATAGACCAGGCTGGCCTTGAACTCACAGCTATCTACCTGCCTCTGCCTCCTGAGTGCTGGGAGTAAAGGCATGTGCCACCACACCCAGCTCACTTTTCTATTCTTAATAGAAAAGATAACTTTAATGATAGTTACTTGAAATTTTTTTACTTAAGCCAGACGTGGTGGTACACGCCTTTAATCCCAGCACTCAGGAAGCAGAGGCAGGCAGATCACTGTGAGTTCTTGGCCAGCCTGGTGTACAAAGAGAGTCCAGGACAGCCAAGGCTACACAGAGAGACCTTGTCTTGAATTTTTTTTGACTTAGGGGCTTACTATATAGCAGTGGGTGTCCCAGAAATTACTACTTAGTAGATATGTTGGCCTCCAACTGTCAGAGATCTGCCCAACCTCTGTTGTGAGGAAAGGTATGCATTTACCACACTCAGCCACAACACGCTCTTCCAATGTATTCTGAAGCACCCAATCTTATACTGTTATCCCTGATGCTAAAGGAGTCATCCACATTTCATGCTTTCTTCTCCTTGGAATCAGAAAGACAGGCTAGGTGTAGGAATCAGTCCTCAGCTACCTATGTAAGGGCTAGAGAGATGCTTAGCACAGCAGTGATCTTAATGTGGCCTACAGTAAGAACGTTGGCCAGGCAAGAATGCTACCTAGACTTCTCAGAAAGACACGGACACCCAAAGATAGAACAGGGGCTGACTAAACAGAGGCCTGTGACCAGAGGTGCCAAGGACTCAGCACTGCCAGTGATCTTCCTGAGGCAGTGTCTTTCCTACACTTCTTACTGTGCAGGAGGAACTGACAAGGCTGGCTCTGCCAACCCCAGACCAGCACACCAACATGGAGCAGATGCTTTGATGGAGATGAATAACGCTGACTTGACACAGGGAAGGTCACAATCACTCCCCTTGAGATAGGACTACTTTTTCACCCTTGAAATACTCACACCACGAGATAGGACAAGAACCAAATCCCTTGGGACAGCAGTACCACTCTGAGGGGCTGACACACTGTGCTCCTGGTACAGACAAAGACATGTAAGTGTGTTCAACAGTGAATGTGGCATTCATTAAGTCAGCACATGACAAGTACTGGCTAGATATTGGGAATGTACACTAGAATAAGCCCGCCACAAAGCCTGCAGGACAGATGGGGCAGCATTTCTCAGCACACAGAGGACAACAGGAGCTGAGACAAGGTGTCACAGAGGAGGTGCTGGGAGAAGAGAGACAAATCAGGACAGGGGTCCACGGATACTAACTCCCCAGCTGTGTGGCCGGCACAGGGCCCGAATGTCAGCACACCAGAACTGCAGCAAGGAAACTCAGGCACTTCAGCCACTTTGCCCTGTGTCCGAACGCTACCCCTCCTGAGGGGCCAACAACACACAACTCTGGGGAAACAACACTGGGGACTGAAGATGGGATGTGGATGAGTGAAACCAAACCAACAGAAGTATTACTGGATTACTGGATGAACTAACAACTACGCAAAACAATTTTCTTCTTTAAAAATTTGTTTTTAAGATTTACTTAGCCATCTCTCCAGTCTCAAAGCAACTGTAAGGTCTTGAGCAATAGTATATGGCAAAGTGCCTACATTGTGGCACAGGGTGTGTTACCCTATTCACCCAGCAGAGAAGTGTGCCCAAAGAAAAGGCTCCATCCTACACTAGAAAAGAAGTATAGCCCTTTAAAAAAGCACCAAGAATCGCATGCATGCCCACACAGCTGCAGCTGAAAAGGGTCACGGCTAGCTGATGCTCTTAAAGCCACCGAGCAGCGAGGGGAAATTCCATCCTACCGCCCTTTCTTTCAGTCCTGTTTGATTCACAGTGCTCTTTGAAGCAAGAGTGGGAGATGAGAGGAAATACACTGGGGGGAAAATCACCCAAGAAAAGCATGTATGAGGGTTTCATTTCAACAGCTGTTGCTGTGAAGCAGTTCAGCCGTGCAGGTAACATGCTCCCGGGTAGAGAGGTTATTTCTGCTGTCTTCTGATTTATTCTTTAAAAACAGTGATCCATAATAAGAACAGCACAGGCTTTTAGAAACGTCCTTGTCCACAGGGGCTCTTTTTGTAATTTAAAGGTTTTGAATGCTCGAGGTTTACCACTGACAGGCAGAAAGCCGGTGATGGAAACAAGCCTTCTCAGATGTAAAGGGCATAACAACAGAGGGAAGATATTATGCCAACACATTTATTTTCGGAGCCGTGGGTTCAACCAAGGGAAATGCTGTTCTCAGGACAATCTGGAATACATAACACCCTCAAAGGAAGCCTGTACTTTTGCCTCAATTACAATGATAAATATCAGCAACAAGAAAAATGCATAGCCAGTGAGCGCCGCCACATAAAGGCAGCAGACAGGGAAGCATGGTTAGCTTTTGGAGATCCAACAGTGACTCAAACCGCAGGGGCGAGATTGCTTTTCATGGACATCTTGAGTTTATCAGCTCTTGCTGCCAAGGTTTAGAGACATGCCATTGGAACACACATGTATAGAGCTTTTACTGATACCATCAAAGCACTGGGGTAATTGCCTGTGTTACAATCACCCTATTGATATGCAAGTGGGTTTTTTTTGGGGGGCATTAATCAACAATTTGAAAGACTACTGTATAAGAGGTAAAGATGACTTTAGAGCATAGCAAACAGGGGCTAGTAGTTGAAGGCAACTTCTGCCAAGCCTGATGACCTAAATTTGATCCCTGAGATACACATGGTAGGAGAGAACCAAATCTTATCGGTTGTCCTTTGACTGCCACAAGTGCACCATAGCACACATGCCCCATACACATATCCAACTACAAAATAAGCATATAAATGCATAAAACTAGTAAGTAAATACACAAGTGTAAAAGTATTCTAGCAAATGGATAATATGTCACCGAAATACTAGAAAATGAGAGGTAGAGGCAGGAACATTGTTCTAAATTGATTTCAGTCAGTCTGGTCAATAGTTCCAAGTCAGGAGCAAACAGCAATGTTGTCTCAAAAACAACCAAAACAAAAGAAAACAAAGAGTAGGAGCTGGAGGGGCAGCTCGTTGGTTAAGAGAGCACAATTCTTGCAGAGGCTCACAGACGCCTTTCAATCCAGTTCTGAGGGATCCCACACCTCTCGATTTTCTTAGGCACAGTAGATGTGCACACAAATAATAGAAGACATTTAATTGGAGCTGGTGTGCTGGCTAGTTTTATATCAAATTGACACAAGCTAGAATCATCAGAAAAGAGGTAACCTCAAATGAGAAAATGCCCCCGTAAGACCTGGTAGCAAGGTGCTTTCTTAGTCATGAGGGAGGCCCAGCCCATTATGGGTGTGGAGTCATTACTGGGCTGGTAGTCCTGGGTGCTATAAGAAAGTAGGTTGAGCAAGGCTTGGAGAACAACCAGCCCTTCATGGCCTCTGGTGTTTGTTTGAGACAGGGCTTCTCTGTGTAGCCCTAGCTGCCCTGGACTCACTTTGTAGACCAGGCTGGCCTTGAACTCACAGAAATCCGCCTGTCTCTGCCTCCTGGGTGCTGGGATTAAAGGTGTGTACCACCATGCTTGGTCCTTCATGGCCTCTGCATGAGTTCCTCCTGCCAGATCCAAGCCCTGTCCTCTCCTGACTTCCTCCAGTGATGTACTGCAATGTGTAAGCCAAACCCTTTCCTCCCCACACTGTTTTGGTCATGACATTTCATTACAGCAATAGTAACCTAAACTAGGACATCTGTAAAGGTGTAAAGGTACTGTCACCATGCCTGACGATATGCTTTATATTTCTAGTACTCGCGTGCCTGAAGGAGAGAACAAATTTCCCAAGTTGCTTACAGAGGGTTCAATCCCCAGTGCCCACAGTGGCTCACAACTGCCAGTAACTCTAGCTCTAGGGATCCGATGTCCTCTAACTTCAATGGGTTCTTGCATGTACTCAGTGTACATAAACACACTTAGACAGGCATATATATTTAAAACTTTATATAAAATAAATAGAAATAGAAATGAAACAAAAGCCTTAGCAGTTAATAGTATGTGCTGCTCTTGCAAAGGACCTGAGTTTGGTACCCAGCACATATATCAGGCAGCTCACAACTGCATCTTCTGAACTCTACATATATATACACTCACATGCACAAGTATATATATTCCCTTTCCCACCCCCACCCTGGTCTCTCTCACACACAAGTTAAAACATATTTTAAAAACTAGGTGTGGCAGTGTGTACTTGCAATCCTGGTGCTGAGGAAGCAGGGACAGGATGCTGGTTTGCTAGTCATGCCTTACTTCGCAAGCTCCAAGGATAGGAGACGCTGCCTCAAAAACCAAGTAGGCCAGTGAGATGGCTCTGTAGGTAAAGACATTTGCTTGTTCAGTCCTAGCTTTCAGGAGATGGAGGCAGGCAGATCTTAGAGAGTCCGAGGCTAGTCTGGTCTGCACTATAAGCTCCAGGCCAGCCAGAGCAAGGTAGTGACTCACTGCCTCAAAAACAAAACTAAACAAACACAAGTCAAACCCAAGAAGCCCACTGGAACCCATGTAAAAATGTCTTCTAATTTTCACATGTGCTGTGTGTAAATTGCCGGTTTTAGGGGCTAGAAAGAAAGCTCAGAGACTAAGAGCGCTCGATGTTCTTGCAGAAGACCCGGGACCAATTCCTAGCACCCCCACGGCTATTCTCTGCCATCTGTTTGCAGGGAATTGCACCAGGCACCCATGTGGTCCACAAGCAAGCCAAACACTCATTAGTCTAAAAATGTTATAATAAAAATTTAAAATAAGACATGGGAGGAGCCCAAGGTAGCTAGTTCCTGACTTCTGGTCTCCACATGCACGAGTGTATATACACACACACTCATAGGGACATGCACGCATGAAAACCAAGAAGAAAACAAAACTTAAGTGGGTGGGAGCTTCTGACTCATCCTAAGTGAGTTTCTCCCAATGCTGTGTTTCTCCCTCAGACTTCACAGCTGACCCTGGCAGCGGCAGCAGATTCACAGACCTATTAAGTGGTCAAAAAACAACACAGCAGTCATGAAGTGAGAGGATAATTACCCTGGGACAAACTAGACTGCTTCAAGAGACTACCCAGCTCTCTTGATGCCTCTCGCTTGAAGGTAAGCATGGGTGTACACAGCTAAATAGTCTTGCCATTGGATGCTCTTCTTAAACAATTCACATGAATAGCCTGGTACAGTGGCGCACGCTTTGAATCCCAGCACTTGGGAGGCAGAGGCAGATGGGTCTGAGTTTGAGGCCAGCCTGGTCTACAGGGGGAGTTCCTGGAAAACTAGGGCCACAAACCCTATAATAAAAAATAAATAAACAAACCACATAAATAAAAACTTAAATGGAAGCCGGTCAGTGGTGGCCCACGCCTTTAATCCCAATGCTCAGGAGGCAGAGGTAGCCGGATCGCTGTGAGTTTTAGGGCAGCCTGGTCTACAAAGCGATTCCAGGGTAGCCAGGGCTAAAACAGAGAAACCCTGCCTCAAAAAATAAAACGAAACAAAAAACCTTTAATGGGAGTGTGTGATTTTATTTTATTTTTATTTATTTACTGTGTATACAGTGTTTCACCTATGTGTATGCTTGTCTGCCAGAAGAGGGCACTAGATCTCATTACAGATGGTTGTGAGCCACCATATGATTGCTGGGAATTGAACTCAGGACCTTTGGAAGGGCAGGCAATGCTCTTAACTTCTGAGCCATCTCTCCAGCCCGAGTGTGTGATTTTTAACTGAGGGCCCTACACGCACTACCCTCCTGCCTCAAAGCCCTTTCCTATCAGCTTACTATCATGAACAGGCAGACTAGTAAAAGGTCAGCTCCAGGAATCGACAGCCATGTATGTACAACAGAGAGGAATCCACAGAGGCCCTGACAGTCCAGGCAGACACGAGCAGACATTGGTTTCCCTCACCTGAATCTTCAGTTCTTTTAATGTCTGGTTAGCAGACACCAGCAGCGCCTTCTCTCCTCGCACCTTCCTGTGCCGCGTACTCCGCCGGATGACCTGCTTCTGGTAGGCAACATAACCCTGTTGGGACGTCTTCTGCCGCTTGGTGCCTCCATTGCTCTTAAACAAGAAGGAAAATAGAAAGCTCTGAGTTACACTGTTCAGGAGGTTCTTCAGGCAAATAGAAGCTGGATAAAACTGCTCTTGAAACCCTCTGAATCCAACACAACGAGCCCAGCCTTCTACAGAGATTAGCAGGTTCACATATAGTAGGGGGAGGGGAGGAGAATAAAAATGAACCTGTAACTGAATGTACATAATCTAAATGTTTGATATAAGAAAAATTTAAAAGAATAGCAAGTTTAGCCGGGCGTGGTGGTGCACGCCTTTAATCCCAGCACTCAGGAGGCAGGGGCAGGTGGATTGCTGTGAGTTCGAGGCCAGCCTGGACTACAAAGTGAGTCCAGGACAGTCAAGGCTACACAGAGAAACCCTGTCTCGAAAAAACAAAAACAAAAAACAACAACAACAAAAAAGAATAGCAAGTTTCACCTTCAACTAGTAACAGCAAATTATCAGTTGTGGTGGCTTTCTAATCCTAGCACTTGAGAGGTAAGGTAGGGATTCTGAATTCAAGATCAGCCCTGTGCTGTACAACAGTGCCCAGGGCTGTTGAGATAGATAGTTCTTGCTGCTAAGCCTGACAACATAATTTTGTTCACCAGAAACCACACAGTGCAAGGTGACGACCAACTCCTGTGAACTTCTGATCTCCATTGTGTACACACACACACACACACACACACACACACACACACACACACAAACAGATACATTAAAGTTAATTTTAAAAACAGAAGGCAATCAATTGAAATTTCAAGATTACAGAACTTCATAAATAAATTCTAATTTGCTTGTTTTATACATTTTCTTCTTGGAGGTGGAGAGTTCATGTATCACAGGAAGGTCTCCAACTCCTTATGTCTCATCGGATGACCTTGACCTTGGACTTCTAATCCTACATCTCCACCTCCACAGTGTGTAATCCTGTCAGGTTATGGTGCATGCTACGCAAGCGCTCCACCAACCAAGCCACACCTCTGGCCATGACTCCTTTTGAGAATGATACCAACTGTAAAATGAAAGGTTAGACTTTACTGAAGAAATCAAATATACTTTTATTAAAAATAAGACACTGTGCTTTTTGTCCTATGGTGTAAAAACTGTTAAAATATAAACACAAATGAATGCTGAGGTCCAACTTGCAATTTACAGAAGTGTCAATATACAGTACAGACCACAATGGCAAGAAACAAGGTGGAGGTGGTCTCCAAGACCCCCATCTACCTGGAAACCACTCAGAACTATGCAGACCACACCAGTTGGGTTTGAGAAGGACTTAGTGAAAACAATCATGCCTGCGACTTCCCTCAAGCACAGTGTAAGCACTGCCCAGGCTGTGTTTACTCCTGGGATACACGGGATCAAGTATTTAGAACATCATGATCACTGAACTGACCTGAGCACTCAGCAAGAAAGCAGGAACTATATATAGGTATATGAGACGGGCTGTACTGGTCTTTAGAAAAGAGAAAAAAGGGTGCCAAATGTTCCAGAACATCTTTTGGTCTGTTTTGAAAGTGCCTCATTATGTAGGTCTGCCTTGAACTTGCTATGTACTCTAGGCAGTGGGTGATCCTGCTTTCCCAGTGCGCTGGGATTAATGTGTGCGTGGCTCTCTACTTACAAATCTCTCAGCAAGAGGCTAACAAGTCAAGATTCTCCTGTTACCCAGGCCAGGGAATCAAAGTGGGATTTTCCCTCTAGACTAATTATAGCTAGATAAAATAAATGCACCATCTCTCTCGTTTCCCAGATGTCACTGAGTTGAGGTGACAGGGGGTACAGAAGCCCCTGTGGTCACATGTATCCCATTCGTATTATTAATGTGTTTTTGCAATTCCCAAAGCAGCTAGCAGGGCACAGTCTCAGAAACAGCCTAGTATCAGGGCTCTGGTCACCAGCAAGGCTCTACCCAATCTAGCCACAGCTTTCCAAGCCCATGCATGTGACTCTAAGATTGATAAGAAAAGGTCAATTTAGTAAGCCAGGCGGTGGTGGGACATGCCTTTAATCCCAGTACTCGGGAGGCAGAGGCAGACAGATCACTGTGAGTTCGAGGCCAGCCTGGTCTACAAAGCAAGTCCAGGACAGTCAAGGCTACAGAGAAACCCTGTGTGTGTGTGGGGGGGGGGGGGGGAGGTCAACTTAGCAGGCACAGAAACAACATGCAAGTTGAGCTCTTTATTAAACTGTTGTCTATAGACAGAAGGTATACTTCAGCTTATGCCTCACCCAAAAGGTCCCAGGCATCAAGGAAAATCTTTTCAAATGGATTTTTAAAAGGTCTAAAAGCTTTTTCTGGAATTATTTTTCTGTAACCCATCTCAACCCGCTAAAACCAGTACACTGTTTGTTGTCTTTTTTCCAGCCACCGGTTTTAAAGGGCTTCCAACTGCCCAAGTGATACCCACTGAGTGTATCATTAACCTGAATTGTAGATAACACGGAAGGAACTGGGTTGATCTGGCTTAGAGAGGAGGGAAGGGGATTTGCTCAACTCCATTAAGGAGCACTAATGCCTTGCTTCACGGCGTGGATTGGATTTACTACAGTGCAATAAACTACCCACGTTCTGGAACAAAGAAAGTGGAGAGGAGGGTGACATTCTGAAGACACGAGGTATCCCCAAGGCCTAACTAGTTACTATGCTCTAAACAGAGGGTTAGAATTGAGATCCTCGCCCTGCCCCAAACCAAAAGTATTTAAAACATTTTAGAATATTACAACATCCAAACATGGACAAGGGAGACAGAGGAAAATTATAACATGTACAAAATGATTATGGCGTAAAAAGCAATGTTCTCCAACAGTCTGCATCGTATTTGTATATGTGAAATCTGTTGCCATCCACAACTGAGGACAGGAATCCCACATCCACCTGAAAACATTGCTGTGGTCATGACCACAGTGAATAAAACTGGATGTTTAGAGAAATAGTCAGCCTTTCAAAGTCTGAATCACATGAAAATATAGAATTTGCTAAACAATTCTTGGGCTAAAAGGCAAAGCTGGAAACAGACTGACGACAAACACATCTGCAAACTCCTGGAGAGACCATGTTACAGCCAAGCAGAGTGTGAGCCCCAGCAAGCCCAGAACTCTAAAAGCCAAAAAGATTATGGGATCAAGCCAACCTGGGTCATGTGGCACATGTGGGGCCAGGAAGCCTTTGTCTCAAAAAGGGAAAAGGAGACAACAAGGAAAACTTGACTCCATGATGTCAAGAGTCAAACAGCAGGCACAAACATCTGAACAGGGCAATAGGGCACCTCGGTTAGAAAACCCTGCATCACCAGAGAGTGCACCAAGGGCAGGACCCACCATACTTAACCAAGGAAAATAAATCTGTCTGACCACCGTCAAGGGGCAGGGCATAAAACTGGTAGGTCCTGGCTAATAAGGTCGAAGTCTGGCATTTCTGGATGGCCTCTGAACTTGGTATAAGAGGACAGACTCTCTTTCTCAATAGGGTTCCCTCTCAGTCTGATCTCAGGGACACCAGAACCTCTAACAAGAATCACATAGCCCTCAAGGAAATTATAAGCCCAATCCTTTCCTAATCAGTGTGTACCTGGCCATGCTAATGAGATGTCTTGGTGTCTTAGTTTCCAACCAGTGACCTTTTTAACTGTATCTAGAATTCTCCATCCTCCACCCCACCCCCAAAGAATAATTAGGTACTGCTTTCTTCCCTCTTATGATTGGGCTATTTGTTACATGTAAATCAAGTATCCCTGACACCCCTATCCCCAGGGAATCAAACACATTCACCCTTGAAACTCCACCCACTGCCCAAGGTTTATAATGTCCTTATAAATGATGAAACAAATGCTTTCTCTCTCACTCCATTCCTCCACCATCATCGCCTGAAACTCAATTTATTTTGGGGAAGGAAGGGTTTCCCTCCTCCCTGAAGACTGCCTTGAGCTTCTGGGCTCCCAAGCTTGGCTGCCACTTAAAGAGCCTCCTGCTTGGCAGCCAAGAGCTTCCGAAGTTCACCAGTGTTCAGGCAACCACTGAAGCCTGCCCCATTGTCCTACAGAACTGCATTTCATTGGACCTGCCTTACAGTTAGTTTTGGGTTTTTGCCTGTACCCCTGCCATACAGCTGCTTAACCAAAGAGCTGTAACATTGAGGTCTCATCCCAGACTTTCGGTATGCTGTCTGGTATCAGCAATCTCATTTTAAAAGAACTAACTGTAAGACCAGTGGAAAACTCATTTCTACCTCTCTGAGAACTAGAGCCTCTGGAGCTTTGTCTACTCCATCCTAAGCGCACTAATCTTTCTTGAGAGAAATGGAACCTTTGAATGCTGGGGTTCCTCTGTTCCTCTGGCAAAGAATGCCTGGATCAGCCCATTGGTTGTGGAACCCAGGCTGGCCTTGAATTCACAGAGATCTGCCTGCCTCTGCTTCCTGATTGCTAAAATTTAAGGTATAGGCTACCACATGTGGCTGCCAGCTACTATTTTTTTCTAAATATATGTGCATTTATGTGCAAATGTAGAAGGGAGTCCACTGGGGAAAACGGCTTTCAGAGAGAGGGGTGGGAAGGGTAATAAGACGTGATGTGGGAGTACAAGAGAGACTACTTGTGGTAGACAAGTGTAGGGAGAGATGGGAGGATCAGCCAAACTAAACACGTGTGGGGACTAAAGGTGTGCCCACCACGTCTGGCAATTTATGATTTTCTTAATTGACAGTATAAACAGAGCAGCAAGCCAGACTCGGTGGCTTATAGTTCAAGCATTTGGGGGAGGCAACAGCAGGAGGATCTCTCTGTAAGTTAGAGGCCAGTCTAGTCTACAAAGAGAGTCCAGGCTACACAGAGAAACCATGTCTTGAACACCACCCCCCAAAAAGAGCAGAAGTCAGGAGATAGTGGCAGACACCTTTAATTCCAGCACTCCATCACTCTTGGGGCAGAGGCAGGTCTATCTCTGAGCTTGAGGCTAGCCTGATCCAGATTTTCAAGACAGCCAGAGCTACACAGAGAAACCCTGTCACCAGCAGCAACAACACTCAACAACAAAAACAAGAACCACAGCAATATGAGTTTGCACTGACAGACCAACATGTTCAGAGGCTCTGCTCTGTACTGGATGAGGCAGAGGACCACTCAGGGAGAAGCTAAGCATAATTTGACTACCAGATCTTAGGGTAAAGATATTTCAGCTATTAAGAGCAAAACATCAAGTAGAAATCCCATGGTTGTCAAAGAATCAGAAATACTGGATGTGAGAGCACACACAGAGACAGAGGAGAAGGAGGGGGCAGATAGAGGCAGCTCAGTAAATTTAAGCCAGAGCTACACGGTGAAACCCTATTTTTTAAAAAAGGGGGGTGGAAGGTATGGGGTTGGAGATGAGCTGTGGCAGCTGAGAGATGACTCCAGGGTTAAAGAGCACTTACTGCAGCAGGTGGTGGTGGCACACACCCTTAATCCCAGCACTCAGAAAGCAGAGGCAGATGGATCTCTTGAGTTTGAGGCGAGCCTGGTCTACAGAATGAGATCCAGGACAGCGAAGGAATCTTGTCTCAAAAAACAGAAACAAAACAAAAGAGCACTCACTGCTCTTCCAGAGCACCCACATGTGGTTCCCCAGCATATTACCAAGATGCTTACAATCATTTGTAACTCCAGTTCCAGTATAGACATACTTAGAAACATACATCTTTTTTTTTTTTAAGCCTTAAAATGTATTAAGTGATCTATGAATATGCACAGAACAGTGGTCTCTCTGTTTTCCAAAAAGCTGAAGCTTGTCCACATATCCATGTATTAAATGCATCCCTATACTTCCTATTAGAATAACTTTTTCCACAGAAGAAGAGGAAATCATTCCTTGGTTTTTGTTTTGAGACAGTCTTGATACCTTAGTGGGGGCTAGGCTCAAACTCATGCTCAGGATCTTCTTGCCTCAGCTTCAGAGGACTGACATATGCTACCACATCCTATCTTTTCGAAATTGTGTATGTGTGCATACGCAAGAACACCTGTGCGTGTCAGGTGCCCTTAGAGGTCAGAGATTAGGCATTGAATCTCCTTAGAGCTGAAGACACAGCCAATTATGAGCATCCCAGTGTAGGGGTGGGTTTCAAACTCAGGCCTTCTGCAAGATGCAGTGCTCTTAATGACTGAACCATCTTCTCCAGCCCCTGAGTCAATCTTAATAGAAATTTGATTATGGTGGAGAATGGAAGGATAATAATGCATCAGTTCATCTTCCTTCCCCCCAACTGCACCCCCCACTGCAACAGGGTTTCCTCTGTGTAGCCTTGGCTATCCTGGACTCACTTTGTAGACAGTGATCCACGTGCTTCAGCCTCCCGAGTGCTGGGATTAAAGGTGTGCGCTACCACGCCTGGCTGCATCAGTTCATCTTACTCCATAAGTTACAACTCTCAATTTGCAGGCCGGATGACGGTGGTGCACAGCATTCATACTAGCTCTCAGGAGACTGAGGCAGGTGAATCTCTGAGTTCCAGACCAGCCTGGTCTACAGTAAGTTCCAGGATAGACATGGCAATGCAGAAGAAGTGTCTTTTTATTATTTATTTATTTATTTATTTATTTATTTATTTATTTAAAGATTTCTTTATTTATTATGTATACAATATCCTGCCTGCAAGCCAGAAGAGGACACCAGATCTCATTGTAGATGGTTGTGAGCCACCATGTGGTTGCTGGGAATTGAACTCATGACCTTTGGAAGAGCAGTTGGTGCTCTTACCCTCTGAGCCATCTCTCCAGCCCTATTTTTTATTTTTTAAAAAAGATTTATTTATTATGTATACAGCATTCTGTACCAGACCTTGTTACAGATGGTTGTGAGCCACCATGTGGTTGCTGGGAATTGAACTCATGACCTTTGGAAGAGCAGTCAGTGCTCTTAACCTCTGAGCCATCGCTCCAGCCCCAGAAGTGTCTTTTCAAAAAGCCGAAAGAAGAAAAGACTTGCAGTTTCTTACAATGGGGGAATTCAGAGCTAATATTTTCATAATTAAAAATCCCACGATTAAGGAACATATCAAGATACACATGTACCTTGTTTTAGTATTCTCTTCTAGCTTAAATATTTTACCTTTATATATACACATTTATTTATTGATTGATTGACTGATTAGTTTTTCAGACAAGGTTTCTCTGTGTATCCTTCGGTGTCCTAGACTCACTTTGAGGACCAAGCTGACCTCAAACTCACAGCGATCCGCCTTCCTCTGCCTCCCAAGTGCTGAGTTATAGGGTGACTCTGGAGATGCCTTAGGTGGGATCATAATCGGGTAAGATGAAAACAAGAGCCTCCAAGTTGCACAAGAGGGTTAGTGAATCGTTTACTGTAAATGGGATTTTGGTGATATTCCTAGAAAATTGTAGGTTTAAAGCCAGAAATGGAACAAGGCTTTTATGCTAATTATGCTGCAAGTCTTGCTTCTCACAAGGCTGAGGCTTCAACTGGACTCACAGGTCAGATTTGCACAGAAACTCACCTTGGTTTCTCTGCACATCCTTGGGTCAACTCTCCTGTTCTAATTTAAATATTTAAAATAGGTAAAGGGGTTAGTGAGATAAATTAATTAGTATTTAAGGATGAGTAGCGCTTGCAGAGGTTCAGTTTCAGTTCCCAGGAACAACACTGGATGGTGCACAAAAGGGATAAGCAAGGCTTCTGAGGCACCTAAACTCATGTGCACATACAAACCCATACCCAAACATCTTACTTATATATTTTTTAAATTTATTTTGTGCACGCAGTATTTGTGGTTCAGAAGACAACTCGTAGGAGTTGGATCTCTCCCTCTACAGTGAGTCCCAGGGAATGAACTTAGGTCATCAGATCTGCCTGGCACCACCTTTACCCCTGGAGCTGGAGTTACAGGCAATTCTAAGCTGCCTGATGTGGGAGCTGGGAGCCAAACCCGGGTCTTCTGTAAAAGTAGTAACCATTCTACTAGGTAGGACAGGTGGCTGTAAATGCTTAATCCTCCTGCCTCCAGTTTAGGAGAGCAGAGCTGTGCTTGTGACACCCGACCTACCCTTACAGCCTCCCTTTTTTTTCTTATTTTCTCTAGACATTCTCAGTCTGGCCCAAGGTGGCCTCAAACTTGTGGGTAGACAATCCTGCCTCAGCTTCCCCAACGGTCTTAGGCATGAGATGTCACAGTTAGCAGTTTGCTTGTTTGTTTGTGGACAGGGTCTCATTATGTAGACCAGGCTGTCCTGGAACTCTCTAGGTAACTAGGCTGGCCTCAGACCCACAGATACCCACTTGCACCATTTGTGTTGCAACACCGTAGTGACTCTCCTTCCTTAAAAGAGATTCACTTTGGAAGATATGTAGTCCTTTTTTTGGGGGGGTGGGGGTGGAGTGGGGTGTTAGAAATTAGCTACAACATGCTACAAAAACTAAAGAACAGAAACTGGACAAGTAGAGAGAGGATTCAGACTATCCCAACCAGGTGCCTGCTGTGGAAGAAGGCATTGCATAACAAGGAAAGAGCTCCAACACTTACTTGATTAAAGTCAGGGTCTTTTTCTCCATCTGGCTTAGCTTCTTCCTTGTCCTCTTCTGTTTCAGAACTACTTACATTCAACTCTGGAGCCGAGTCCTTCATCACCTGAAGGCACCAGGAGAACAGAGAAATGTGAGTCAGGCCCTAGGAGAGGTCATGGAAGAGGGCATGGGCTGGGACCCTGTAAGATACAATGCATCAGGAACCATGACCACCTCCTTTGCTCTTTTTAACTTTCTGTAGTCTAACCCCATAGCTTGTTTGTTTATTTACTTTTATGGGGGAAAGAGGGAGGAGACCTGACTCTTGTAGCTCTCACTGGCCTGAAACTCACTGTGTAGACCAGGCTGGCTCTGAATTCATAAGGGATTTAGTTCCTGCCTCTGCTGGGAGTAAAGGAGTGTGTCACCATGCCCAGTTTAGTTCTATTTTATTTTTAATTCTGTGTCTATAATATGTGGGCATATATGCACACATGAACTCAGGTGTCTCAGATGCCAGAAACATCTAATCCCCTAGGACTGGAGTTACAAGTTATAACTCCTTTGACACAGATATCAAGACAGGAAATGCTACTAAACTCAAATTAACCAACAACAGCTGAGGGTTCTACTCATTCTACTAAGTAAGTAGGCTGAAGGTTAACAGAAGAAAGTAAAACGGTCAAATCCTGGGGGGAGTGGAGATGGTTATATTATGTTCCTTTTCTTACCAAGTTTGGAAATAAAGGCCTTTATTTTAATCTGTGAAGTAGAATTCTTCATCTGAAATGCATAATTTGGAAAGTAACATTCTTTTTTTTTTTTTTTTTTTTTTTTTTTTGGTCTTTTGAGACAGAGTTTCTCTGTGTAGCCTTGACTGTCCTGGACTCACTTTGCAGAGAAAGTAACATTTTAAAACAATGTATTTAGTAACTAGCATCAAACTATAAAAGCTGTCTTTAATTCTCCGCTCTGGAATCTAACTGATAAAGGTTCAGAGAACAAGATTAACTCCCAAAGACAATACTAATAATAGAAAGGTCACTCTGGCAAGGCACAGTGGCATGTGCCTGTAATCCCAGCACTTGGGAGGCAGAGGCTGGCTGTGAGTTCAAAGCCAGCATGGTCTACAAAATGAGTCCAGGATAGCCAAGACTACATAGAAAAACCAACCAAATTAAACCCCCCCACACACACACAGAAAAACCCACAGAAAAACAAAAACCAGAAAGGTCACTCAGAATTCATAGTTTCCTATTTCACCCACCCTTCTGATCAACGTTGAGGTCCAGCCTGCTTTCCCATCCTGCTATGTTCCCACCAAGTCTAAGCCCAATAAGCAGGGCAAATTTTTAAACCAGAAGTCAGGCAACACTAGAAATTCTGCTGCTCTTTTTCAATTGCCCAACTTCAACTCTTACTGGTCAGATGTGATGGCCTACCTCTCCTATCCATGGCCACACACAAGCAGCATTGGTACCTTTTTGTTATCTACAACTTTGTGGACATAGATGGTAGCTTGGGTGTACTCTCGCAGGTCCCTCTGCTGTTGGCATAGTAGACCTTCTCTACAATCTGGACAGAGATCTAGAAAACAGGAACAGAAGCAACTGAAGAACCACTGCAGGCCCTGCATTGCCTGCTACAGAGCGCTCAGTGTACCCTCTAACTGAAGGCTCAGAAGATGGAGGCTAATAGGACTGCCAGAAGGCTTTGAGCTGCCCCCTGGTCTTTAACATTATGCAGAAACAAAGCAGTACTGACGGGCCCTTGTCTTCCCCCTCTAACAGTTAACTTTTAATGAAAGAAACCAAAAGCAGTATGAAAACTTACTAGGCTCGGAAATATACTGTGTTTCAGTAGGATTTACGCCTCCCACTTCAATTCTTGTGATTTTAATTACTTTATCCACAACAAAGAGCTTTTGAATCATTTGCCATTCGCTGGGCCATATGAGAGCTATACTGTGCAAAAAAACAAAAAACAAACAACAACAAAAAAACATGCCTTAAGACACGTGGAGATCAAGAGCAAATATCCTACAACAAAATCAACACCAACAACAATTTAATGCAAAGGGAAAGAGAACGACTCATCAGATATGAAACCAAAGCAGCAGTGAAACTTTATGAACAAGTCGGATGTCAATCAATGCATAGCTCAGTAAAGTAAGCCAACAGGAGGCCATGCCATTTATAGAGAACATATTAGCTATACCACACAACATCAAAGTGCAATATAGTAACTGTATGTACATCTTAATTCTGCTTTGGATTTTAAGCCAAGGCAACATGTGGCTGAGGTTGACCCAGAACTTGTGACTGTCCTGCCTTCATTTCAATGTGCATCTTTTAAAATGATGACTTTCTGGGACAGGTGATTCAAATTCTTAGACAGTAGTTACAGCAAGACACAGAGAGAACGGAAAATGGAAATATGAAAGAAGTAAAGTACTTTGAGGCCCTCAACAGTACTTCAGTTGACTGACTACTGGGATAGCAGTCGTGCACCACCATGCCTGGATGACATGGCGCTGGGTATCAGCTAGCTCTCTAGTGACTCAGCTACATCCCCAGTTCTCAGACACACTGTTTCTAAGTGTCTAATGGTCACAATGGCAACACAGGAATGGAAGGACTGAGAAATCTAGAAGGAAATAGATCTATTTACACTGAGTTCCTTTATTTGACCTAAAAACATTAAAATGTAAGTAAACTATAGTCCATCTTCATCCCAAAGGATTTTTCAATTTCTTATATTTACTTATTATGTGCTGCAGTGGGCCAGCCTCCTCTTCTCTCTAAAGGTTGACAGCTGTAGAAAAAGACAACTATTAGGTGCGTGCAAAAGCAGCTGCAGTCTTTGCATTGCTGAAATTGCCATGCTATGAGGAAACATTCTTGGTGGGGGATGGGAAGGGCGGATAGGGCATGGCTATCCTTGTAGACCAGGCTGGCCTCAAACTTACAGGGATCCACCTGCCTCTGCACCCTGAGTGCTGGGATTACAGGTGTGCACCACTGAGCCTGACTGAGAAAACGTTCTAAATTAATGCAGATTTCTCACTTTGTTTCTTGCCAATCACTTAATAGTTGTTATCAATTTTATACTATGGAAATGATGTTATACAAAAACCAAATTCAAGCAATTTTCTTTTTATGAGTCGTAAAGCAGCAAAGACAACTCACAATAAACACAGCATTTGCTCTAGGAACTGCTAAGAATGTGCAGTTCAATGGAAGTTCAAAAGGCTTTGTGAAGGAGATGAGAGCCCTGAAGAGGAAGAGTACAGTAGCTGGTCATCAGAGGTTGACAGTAAGTGACTCCCTAAGAGCTGCCACTGATGCTGACCCTCTTGAGTAGTCAAAAGTTGCCAATGAACTTGCTTAGTATGGACTGTTATTCTGCTTGAAGCAAATTGGAAAAGTGAAAAGACTGGGTAACTGGGTGCCTTGTGAGGTAGGTGTGTGTGTGAGATTTTGAAATATTGTCCTATCTTATTTTATGTGACAAAGAATCTTTCTCAATCCAATTGTGATACCTAATGAAACATGGACTATATTTGTCAATTTGTAACAACCAGCTCAGTGGCTGGCCTGAGACGCTCCAAAGCCAAGCCTGCAACAACGAGTCTGGCCATTGCTTTGCATCTGCCGCTGGTCTGCTCCACTGCAGCCTTAAAGTGCCCACAGACCCCTTCGCCCTGAGAAACCCTCAGCAAATGGATGAGATGCACACAATCCTCCAACACTGGACTAGGGTCAGGCAAAGGCCCAGTTCTCTATAATAACGCCCAAGCACACAGCCAACACTACAGAAGCTGAGTGGCCAGGGCTATGAAGCTTCACCTCATCCACCACCTTTGACTGACATTTTGCTAATCAACTACCACTCCTTAAGCACCTTGACTTTTATAGCAGAAAAAAGGCTTCCACTACCAGGAGATTGCAGAGAATGTTTAATCCTATAGCACAGAGTTTTAAACTACAGGAATAAACTTATTTCTCATTTGCAAAATGTTATTTGTAATGGTTCCTATTTTGATTAATAATGATATTTGAGCATAGTTATGATTTAAAATTCAGTCTGAAACTACAATTCCTTTTGCACAAACCTAATGTAACCAAGACAGCACTGACTGCGTGATTGGTACCTAGAGAATGGACACCAGCAAAAGAAAGTGCTTAACAGTGGGAGAAGAAACAGCTATTTCCCTGGGTGGCTGCTTATTTTGCCTGAAGAAGCAGCTACACCAACTCTTTTCTTTTTTTTTTTTTCCGCCCCCCACCTCTGTTTTTTTCTCTGTATAGCCTTGGCTGTCCTGGACTCGCTTTGTAGACCAGGCTGGCCTCGAACTCAGTGATCCACCTGCCTCTGCCTCCCGAGTGCTGGGATTAAAGACATGTGCCACCACACCTGGTTAACCCATCTCTTTTTAAAGACAAGTGTCCACAGTCACTGATGAAGAAAGAATGCAATGAGGTTGTTCAGCCAGTCCTAACGGAGTTTCATGCTAGACAAGGAATCCCCTAATGATACTTGATTGCTGGGAACAGACACACGAAGAGAAGAAACTCACAGTTTTGAGTCTTCTTTGGTGAGGGAAGGAAATGTAAACATGAGTCCTCCGTGTGGACACAGAAGGGCAGCATTTCCGACTGATGACACAGGAGTAGACCTTGCAGGCTTTCTATTCAAACAAGACAAGATAAATGCTCACTGCATGAAGGTTTGTTTTGTTTT
>OU015754.1:70658157-70683375 GCA_907169655.1 Acomys percivali | reverse complement strand
AGGATCCAGAAGCTCACACTACTTGTCTATTTCCACAATCCACAACATTTTATTTATTTGGGTTTTTTTATACAAGGTCTTACTGTGTGTGTGGCCCTGGCTGTGTAGACCAGACTGTCTTTTAACTCTCAGAGATTTGCTTGCTTCTGTTTCCTGAGAGCTGGGATTAAAAGCATGCACCACCACACCTGGCTGCACAACATTTTCTTAAAATAATAATTTTAAGCTAGAGATAAACATAGATATTATTAATTAAATTTATGTTTTGGGTTTAGTTGTATAACTTAGTTAAAACAAGATCTTAAAAAGGAAAAAAAAAATCTTCTGTGTATATAAGGAAAAGTAACTAGAATGCACCATTAAGGGAATCCATGACTTGAAAAACAACAATAACAATACAAACATAGTAACCCAGAATAAGTAAAGAAATTTCTAATTCTTACCTAACAAATTTCCGCCATTCCTCTAAAAAGAAGTGTGACACAATATAGAGAGCGTCTGTATCCTGGAAACAAAAAGCACAAACAGAATGTGTCAGCTTCATTTCCCCGATACCCCTCTTTAAATTTTCAAGGTTATTTTCTCTTTCAAGTTCAAGTTACTTTGGAACTCACTATGTAACCCAGGTTGTCCTCACACTCACAATCACAATCCTCTTGCAGCCTCCCACACCTGCTAGGGGTCACAGATGTGAGGCACCATATCCACTGTGAACTGGGGTCATAGATGTGAGCCACCATATCCACTAGGAACCGGGGTCACGGATGTGAGCCACCATATCCACTGTGAAATGGGGTCATGGATGTGAGCCACCATATCCACTGTGAACTGGGGTCACGGATGTGAGCCACCATACCCACTGTGAACCGGGGTTGCAGATGTGAGTTACCTACTGTGAACCACACTATTTTCAACACAAACCCCTTGTTAATATAATAATGTTTCCCCCATTCAAGTTGTGCAATAAGATAAAAATGGTGAGCTGGTGTATCTCCCAACGAGGAAACAAAGTGGATGAGAATGAGAAGAGGTTCGGGCTGATCTGACAGAACTTTGGCTGAAGCCTCTCTAAGGCAATCACAGTACCTCTGGCCAATTACTGAGACATGGTCTGTTTTTGTCCTGGAACAAATTTGGAAGTGAGGTCTTCTGCTCGTTTGCAATCATTTTATGCAAGGCTTCATTTTCTTCACCTTCTCGTTCTAGTATCTGAAAAAGATTAAAGCAGTCAGCTGCCTTTCACTGATAACATGTGTGTTGCCCCCACACCTGTCCCCAAGGAGGGGCATGCCATTCCCACAGACATCAGGAGCTGTGCACCTTGCATTGAGAGCAGCACTCTTTGTAACTTGGGAACTCAGGAGCCTTTGGAAAGTACTGCTGCAGTTTGCTCCAAGCCTCTTGAGAAACAAGCCTTCTTTCGTTTTCAGATATACTTAACCCTCCTAAATAAAAGAGAAAAAAAATTACTTAAAAACAAGGATTAAAAAAGTCAACAGCACGCCGGGCGTGGTGGGGCACGCCTTTAATCCCAGCACTTGGGAGGCAGAGGCAGGCGGATCGCTGTGAGTTCGAGGCCAGCCTGGACTACAAAGCGAGTCCAGGAGAGAAACCCTCTCATAAAACCAAAAAAAAAAAAAAAAAAAAAAAAGTCACCAGCTATTTCCTAAAAGTTTTTAAAAAATATGTATTTAGGACTAGAGAGATGGCTCAGAGGTTAAGAGTACTGACTGCTCTTCCAGAGGCCCCGAGTAAAAAATAATGTATTTATTCATGTGTGTATGTGTGGCTGTATACATGCCAAGGTACCCGTGTGCAGGTCAGAGGACAACATGCATGAAGTGAGCTCTCTCCTTGCACCATGTGGACCCTGGGGAGCAATCTCAGAAGGGTGAGGTTCAATCACAAGCTCTTTTACCCAGAGCCACATCATTGGTCCCTAGGTGACACCGAGTCTATAGGTGTTCTTTCTTTTCCAGTTGTTCGGGAACCTCTTTGGATCATTTGTGGGTGCCAGCATGAGCACACACAGGACGCCACACATGCTAGATGTTTAAATTTCACTGTGCTTTTGGGATCTGAACCCAGGCAGGAGTTACGAGCATTTTGTCTTCACCCACACACAAAACTCCCAATTCCCCTAAAAGACTTTGCTTGACGCCCAAAAGCATCTGGCAATAAAGTAGTATATTCAAGACTGTGTGGACCTCAGTCTTTTACACGTAGAGAACAATGCGTAAGCAGAGATGGACTTCAGCCCTGGCTGTTCTGGAGACTTAGGCAGAAGGACGGCGCGTTCACTTGCTGGGTGGAGTGGCAGCTCAATGACCACATTCCAAAAACAACTGTATTGGCTTTAATAAACTTATGACCAGAGAAATCAGGCCACAATGTGAACATTTACAGAGCTGATGAAGTGGCTTGGAGAATAAGGCATTTGCTATACTAGATTGACACCTAAATTCAATCTGGGACCCATGTAAACACAGGAAAAAACCACATCCTCAGAGGTATTCTTTGATTTGACGCATATGAATTGCCTCCTCCCACCCCCTATTCCCCTACCACCAAAGCAGGTGCACCCATTACAATATTTGATGAAAAAAATAAATAAATATAAAGTCTAGGGGCTGGAGAGATGGCCCAGGGTCCAGTTCCCAGCATCAACATGAGCGCTCAAAATCATCTGCAACTCCAGTACCAGAGGATGCAATGCCATCTTGTGGCCTCCATGGCACCAGTATGTACAGGGTACATATGCATACATAGAGAAAAAACACATACAAGGCTCAACTCTGCTTCATAAACCAACTAGCCCTAAAATTCTGGCCTGAGTTGATGTCCTTACAAGTCTAGAACTCTACAGTTCTTCAGGAACAATGGGGAGGTATGCTTCTTGCTTTTGTCCCCTAAACCACCGACACCAGGAAGGTAGTCACTTACCAAGAATACAGGATGAAAGAGAGCATCTCAAACAAAGCTGAAGTGCACAGCAGAAAGAAATCTCTACTAGTTACAAGTCACACATACATGGAGTATTGGAAAAACAAAAATTCTGCTGTAAAGAATAAATCAATGGGCTAGATCAATGGATAAGAAGAGCCTTTGCTGCTCTTGCAGCGGACCCAGGTTCAGTTCCCACCACCCACAAGGCAGTTCACAACCATCTGTAACTAATTCCAGGGCATCCAATGTCCCCGTCTAGTCTCTTCAGGCACCGATGTCACATGTAGTGAGCAGACATACATGTAGGCAAAGCATTCATACACATTAAACAAACAAAGCACACCACTTAATAAAAACTAAGAAGGGTAATTCTAACCAAACACTTCCAACAGAGCTGGGAGCTCAGCAGCACATACCACAACGTGTTGAGAGGCTCCTCTCCCACTGAGCTCAAGCTACACTCATTTTCAGTGGTCAAGCAACATCATTTTTTCTTAATTTTTGAGACAGGGTCTCATTATGTAACCCTGACTGACCTGAAACTCTCTGTATGAAGACTACAAAGAATTGACACCTACAGAAAAAATGTAAAGCCTAAAAGGGCCTAGGAAAAAAGCTCAGTTGGTCATGTGTTTGCCTTATTAGCCTGAGGCCCTCAGCCTGATCCCCAGAGCCTATGTCCAAAAAGACTGGGTGTGATGTCACACACCTGTAATCCCTGCACAGGGAGGCAGAGGCAGAAATCTGCTTGAGCTAGCTAGTCGGACAGCCTAGCGCACCACTAGACTCTTCCTTTCTAAAAAGAGAAAAGAATTCTATTTTTAAGACAGACTTATTTTGTGTGCATAGGTGTTTTGCCTGCATGTAGGTATGTGTACTACATGTGTGTTTAGTGGCCATGAAAGCCAGAAGAGATCACTGGGTCCTCTAAAAGGACTTAGAGATAGCTGTAAACAACCATGTGGACAATTGGAACCAAACTTGGGTCTTTCTGCAAAAACAAATGCTCTTAAACTGGGCTGGAGAGATAGCTCAGAGGTTAAGAACACTGCCCAAGGTCCTGAGTTCAATTCCCAGCAACCATATGGTGGCTCATAACCATCTATAATGAAATCTCATGCTCTCTTCTGGTGTGCAGGTACACATGCATAATAATAAATAAATCTTAAAAACAAACGAACAAAAAAACCCTCTTAAACTGCAGAGCCATCTCTCTAGCACCCAAGACTCTTCAAAAAGAAAAAGAAAGCCGCACTTCTTTAATTCCAGCACTCGTGAGGCAGAGGCAGGTGGATTTCTGAGAGTTCAAGCAAGGCCAGCCTGGCCTGTAAAGTGAGTCTGGACAGCCAGGGCCAGACAAAGAAATCTTGTCTCAAAAAACAAACTTAAAAAGAAACGGGGGAGAGGGGGCAACAAACTGTGGTTGCCCTCTGGTTCCCATTACATGTGGACCCGTTTATAGACACAAAATCACACATATACACAGGATATATGCAACAGAAAAAGAATTACATTAAGTTGGGAAAAATCAAGAAGTAAGCAGAGAGACAAGCAAGATGGCCCAGCAGAGGGGACACCTGTGGTGCAAGCCTGCCAACCTGACTTTGATCCGTGTGAATCCTGCAAAGGCTGAAGGAGAGAACCAACTCTACAAAACTGCCTTCTGAGCTCACACTTGCACAGAAGCATGTATAACATACTATAAGTAACCAGGAACTGGAGAAATAGCTTAAGAGCATAATGTTTGGGCTGAGGAGATGGCCCAGAGGTTAGGAGCACTGTCTGTTCTTCCAAAGGTCCTGAGTTCAGTTTCCAGCAACTGCATGGTGGCTCACAACCATCTACAATGAGATCTGGTGACTTCTTTTGGCATACTGTATAATAAATAAATAAATCTTAAAAAAAAAAAAAAAAAAAAACCATAATGTTCTTGCAGAGGACTGGAGTTTGATTTCCAGCATGCCTATCAGGCAGCTTAACCACCAGTAACTACAGTTCCAGGGGCTCCAATCCCTCTAGCCTCAGCAGACACCTGCACTCATTCACACATACTCGTACAAAGATGCATGTTAAAAATTAACTACCAGGGCTGGGCGTGGTGGTGCATGCCTTTAATCTCAGCACTAGGGAGGCAGAGGCAGGTGGATCGCTGTGGGTTCGAGGCCAGCCTGGTCTACAAAGTGAGTCCAGGACACCCAAGCCTACACAGAGAAACCTTGTCTCCAAAAAAGAAAAAAAAGAAAAAAGAAAAACAAAACAAAACAAACAAAAACTAACTAACTAACTTGATAAATAAAATGCAACCAGATATACTTTGCTACAGAACTGCCTCCACAGACTGGTAATGGACAAAAGAGGTTACGATGGGGTTTAAAATGTCAATCTATCCTGGTGTAGCACACTCATAATCTCAGCACTAAGAAGCCTGAAACAGGGGATTAATTTAAGTTTGAATCTAGGCAGAAGTATTGAGTTTTCTCAAAAATATAAAATAAAATATAAATAAATAAATAATAAAAATCAAGAATTGAATTAAAAACCTATGGTACTGCCTTGGTTGGCTTAGAAATTGCTATGTAGACCAGGATGGTCTGCATCTAAGAGATCGCCTACCTCTGCCACCTGAGTGCTGGGATTAAAGAGGTGCTCCACCACACTCAGCAAAAGACAGCATCCCCACCCTGTGTAAGCCCATCTACCACACCTGAAATGCAGCTCCGTAAAGGTGCCTGACACATACCTGTATTCCCAGCATTGGGAGGTACAAACAGAAGACTTCTGAGTTGATAACCAACCTGGACAAACCTTTAGGGTGACAAGCTCAGGGAAAATGTAGAACAAACCATGACAAGCTGGTGCCAAACTGACAACGGACTTAAGCTTCCAGCTTACCATGAGGACATAAGATGTCTTCATTAAAATTTAATTCCTCCTCCTCTTCTTTTTTCTCTTCCTTTGATTCATCTATTCAAAAGAAACAGACAATTACAGCTCTGGCTGTTGTAGTTCAAAGTTCAAAGCAGCACAACTTTAGGGAAAGAAAACCTGAAGTAATTCTGAAAACCTGAAGTAATTCTGAAAACCAGACCTAACTGAGTCTTGTACAGCTGTGCAGAGAAGGGCTGCATTCCCTTTCCCTTGAGAGAAAGGGGAATCTTCAATGGCATCTGATGTTTTGAAGCGTTATACAATAAGCCTGCTGTGGGAGTGAGTGGCCTACACTGTAACCCCAACACTGGGGACAACAAAGGCAGAAGAGCTAGAGTTTATGGCCTCTGTGAGACACTGTCTTTGATGATGATGATAAGGCCAGTGGTGGCAGCATGAGGGGAAGGCGCGTAAGAGGGAGGTACAGAGGCAGTAGATCTGAGCTGAGGCCATCATGCCCTACCTTCCAGGACAGCCAAGACACAGAGAATCCTTGTCTCAAAATAAAACCAAACAAGACCCAAAATCAACCAAACTGAAAAGTTTATCCAATAAAACTTGCTTTTTCTCAATCTAAAAATTTACATATCCTATTAGCCGTAGTCAAGCGTCATTTAGGTGACACATCATTTTCATCACCCTGCTTTTACAGAGGTTGAACAGAAACCTTACATGGAATAGACATGTGATGTTTAGGAAGTCTATGTTACAGTCAACACCGTCCCATCCTTGCTTGTCTGCACTGTCACTGTATGTAGTTCTAGATGCTGGAAATAGATCAAAGGAAGAAATCTTGAACATTCGAGACTAGTTATTTAAGGACTTTGCAGGTGAAGGAAGTCCTAACATGCTCAGTCTACATAAACACATTTTATTAAGTGTGGTGGCACACACCTATAACCCCATTATGTGGGAGGTAGAGGCAGGAAGCCTGGGAATTCAGTGTCAGCCTGGGCTATGTGGCTCCCCACCCTAAAATGGAGAAATGTTATGGGAATAGGAAGCCATGTTAAAGTACGAGAGCCATGCAAGCTGTAATACTTAGGCAGGCGTGGCGCACATTTGTAACTACAGGAGCAGAGTGAGGCAGGTTAGCCTGTACCATATGAGTGAGACGCCTTGCTTCAAAAAAGCCAGGACTGGGACTAACATGAAGCTAGGTGTGGTGGGACAAACCTATATTCCCAGCACTAGGGAGGTAGGAGGTGGAAGATGGAAGATCAAAAGTTAAAGGTAATCCTCAGCTATATAGTTTTGAGAGCAGCAATGACTACATAAGACCTTCATCTATTGGTTTTTCTTTTTAAAATTGTTTATTTATTATTTATACAATATTCTACACTCATGTATGCCTGCATGCCACAAGAAGGCACTGGATCTCATTACAGATGGTCGTGAGCCACCATGTGGTTGCTGGGAATTGGGGACCTTTGGAAGAGCAGATAAGTGTTCTTAACCTCTGAGCCATCGCTCCAGACCCTTCTCCCCCTACCTTTTAAGTGTAGAAATACATAATTTCTACAAAGCTTTAAAAAAACTGAATAAAAGGGGCTGGAGAGATGGCCCAGTGGTTAAGAGCACTGGCTACTCTTCCAGAGGACCCGGGTTCCATTGCCACACCCACATGGCAGCTCATAACTGTCTGTAACTCCTGTTTCAGGGGATCTGACACCCTCACACAAACATACATGAAACCAAAACATATAAGTACGTAAACGTCAACGTTTGAAATAAAATCAACAGAACTGTGGGTTAATACAGGGGTGGTGCACTTGCCTAGCTCGTGTGAGGCTCTGGGTTCCAGGACCAGTACCATAAAATAACAAAATAAAGAAAAGAGGGGTTAAGGGAGGAAATGGGGTGAACATGACTGCTCACAAGTCACTACTACATGGTACTACTGAGCACTACTAACCTCACCATTAGTCATCTCCATTTGAGACCTACAGTCATTCTAAATGCCTTAATTTCCTTTGGTATCTGTTTATTGGAAGGCTTAATATAACATGATTTCCTGTCTGAAAGCAGGGCTCAGTAAAGAATGGGCAAGCGAGAAGCTGTCCAAATCCTGCCCTCCCTGAGGCAGGGTGCAGAGATCAGAGCTGGATGGCTGCTATCCTAAAGCCAGACTGTGGAGCTCACCAGCCTGAGAGCCTTCTGCAGCCAGCTGCCCTCCCTTGAGGCTGGAACAGAACTGACATGAACTTTGCACGTGACTAACAAGGTAGCACTTAAGCCCAGAGCTCACTACCACAAAGGAGCCACCTCAGGGCTCTGCTGAGTCTGAGTTTAATTTCAAAAGCTTGAACTTTTTGCCCATAGCTGTTTCTGAGACCTTGAGACTTAATAAAAAATGTTTAAACATACATGGACATAAATTTTTATGAAAGCGATTTTACTGAAAATGAAGACCGATGGGTGATGGTCTAGTGTTTCCCACCTAGAACACGAGCAAGCTGAGCACAACGCAGCTGCTACAGGCTTATCACTAGGTACCCTAAATTGGTAAGGACCTAGGGGGAAGGGGACCACAGTGCAGCTTTGCCACAGAGACCCTCTAACTCTCCAAGCAGACATGAATCCCCATGTTCCAGAAAAGACTAGGGACATAAATCTGAGGAGCAAAAGCAGGAGCAGCTAAAGTGGTGGGAGGGACCCTGTGGACAAAGACACCCGCGCGCCACCCCCCCCCCCCCACACACACAGCCAAGGTTCTAGCTCTGGTCACCTTTGCTGAAGGGGCTCCCATTCATCTTCCCGTTGCTTTGCTCCGCCTCACCATCTTGCTCGTCTAGTTGTTCAAGAGCCAGCTGGCGCCAGCTGCGCAAGGAAGATTTTCCCACCCAAAAGCCATCATTTCTGTGGAAAAGAGAGAATGTTAAATCCTAGCGGGTGATTGCCAGAGTTCCCTTCTTTTCTTTGGTCTCCCGAAGCCCACAACTAAAATAAATCACAAACATTCAAATCAACTACTGTGCACACAACTGTTTTTATGCCAGTTCCTGGTGTGAACCATTTCACGCCTCGCTACTGAACTGCAGGTGTCTATTACTTTGTTTCCATTCTACATCTTACCCTCTTTCTCATACATCAAATTAAAATCCAAGAAGGAGCCGGGCGTGGTGGCGCACACCTTTAATCCCAGCACTCGGGAGGCAGAGGCAGGCGGATTGCTGTGAGTTCGAAGCCAGCCTGGTCTACAAAGCGAGTCCAGGACAGTCAAGGCTACACAGAGAAACCCTGTCTCGAAAAACCAAAAAAATAAAATAAAATAAAATAAAATCCAAGAAGGGCATGGTGGCCCACGGTGGCGCACGCCTTTAATCAAAGCACTTGGGAGGCAGAGGCAGGAGGATCGATGTGAGTTCGAGGCCAGCCTGGTCTACAATGTGAGTCCAGGACAGCCAAGGCTACACAGAGAAACCCTGTCTCAAAAAACATGAATAAATAAAATCCATGCCAATCATATCCAGTCTTCTTCACCTTGGACCACTCACAGCACACCCAGCTGCACCTAGGCACAAAGACACTGTGTATACACACCCTCATCGAGGTCACACATACATATATACCTGAGCCACACAGGAGGTCTTGCAGAATGGCCCCAAAGGAAGACCAAGCTTAGATCTGGTTGAGTGACAGGTGCTCTCTGGAGTGGGGTTCGACATGCCTCTAACACTCTACAGTTTTTCTTAAGGACATCCCACTGAGTTCCCCTTCTCAACATCACCTTTCCAGGCCTGCTAAATGCTTTCTCCACACAAGCTTTCTGTACCTCTAAGCCTAAGTGGGACTCACACAGTCAGGCGGGGACCTTTGTTCTTCCACGCTAACAAATAGAGTGAAGGCTGTTCCTGGCTTGTCTTTTGTTTTGTTTTGTGGGCAACAGGCTTGATGTGATGCACAGAATACACTTCACATACACATAACCTACCTTTTAAAATATTAAATTTAGCTTTAAAAAGGTGTGTGTGTGGTGTGTGTAACTAGGGGTGGGGTGGGGTACAGGGTAGATACATGTGGCAATGTGTGCTTGAAGGTACAGAGTTGAAGTCTGGTCTTCCTCAGGAAGTGTCTCTTTAACTAGAGCTTAGCAGCTCCCGCTCCTCTCTCCCTCCTAGAATTACTATAACTCTATATGTAGCATTAAGGATCTGAACTTATCTTCACGTCAGCAGGCAAACCCTTTATCCACAAGGCTATCTCCTCTGCCACAGAAAACATCTTTCTTTGGTTAAAAGAGCTCTGCAGTAAAGCACTTGCTGCCAAGCATGGCAGGCAGGCAGGCACCTGAGTCCAATCCCATGGTGGAAGCAGAGGAGCAACGTCTGAGAGCTGTCCTCTTTCATGCCTACACATGCTGCATGACGGGTGTGCATACATCCACACACACAGACACACATAAATAAATGTTTAAAGAAAGTATAAAAGACACTCGCTCATGTAGCCCAGGCTGTCCCTGAGATCTGCTCTTTGCGCCTTTCACTTCCTAACAGCTAACTCTTTTCTGTGAATGAGTAAGCAGCGCCTGATTGCTGCCTGGCAGCACTGTAAGCTCTCAGAAACATACCCCTTCATTGTTGCTTTCAGCAAATTGTTTACTGCTTTGTAATCTTCGTTCAATTGGCTCTTCAGACGCAATACACGACAGCGTTCTACAACACAGTCCTTACACAGGGCTTTCACTAGAGACAAGAAAGACACTGGAAATAAACATCATTTTCATACTGACTTCCTATAAGAAGAAGGTTTTCAGTACAAACTACACAAGAATTTTTAATCTAGGCAGGCAGATGTCTGTGAGTTCGAGGCCAGCCTGGTCTACAAAGTGAGTTCAGGACAGCCAAGGCTACACAGAGAAACCCTGTCTCGAAAAACTACAGCATAAAACACAATGAACTACAAGGCTGAGACAAAGTTAATCAGACGAGTCTGGCTGCAGCAGGGAGAGTAGGCACCTCTGAGCTCTACGCATGTAATAATCTTTATGTGGACATGACACAAGAGCATAGATACTCTAGGAATCACAATGTAATTCATTTTTGTGTTTAAATTTCACTTATTACTGTGAGTATACAATGCATATGCGAGTGCATGTGTCACAGTGTGCATGTGCACACCTAAGGACCATATGGAGTCAGTTTTCTACCATCCTGGGGGTCCTAGGAATTGCTCAGGACAACAGGCTTTATGGTAAGTGCTTTCACTTTCTGAACCATCTTACTGGTCCTGAAATGTGATTCTTTGAAAGAGCTTGCAGGGGCTGAAGAGACAGCTCAGTGGTTAAGGGCATATGTTCTTGAAAAAGGCCCAGGTTCAATTCCCAACACCGCCATGGTGGCTCACACTCATAAACCCAGTTCCAGAGGACCTGATGCCTTCTTCTGAACTCCTTGGTACCAGGCACACACAAGGTACACAGACATATACGCAGCCAAGACACTCATAAAACTAAGATTTAAAAAAAAAAAAGAGCCTCCCATTGCATGGTTTATTAATTCTGAATGATGAGTAATTTAGAATGCAAAATCCTGTATATACAGAAAGGCCTACAGCATATTATTAATTGCTGAGCATAACCAAAAATAACGTTAACTTCAGGAAAGGGGAACTGGAGGTCATTCAATTCCCTTAGCCTCATTGGAGATCAGAAAGGGATCTGTGTTGCTAGTTACTCGTAAAAAAGAAAACTGCAGGGCATGTAGGGCACACAGCCAGACACATTAAGCAAATAAACAGAAAACCTTAAATATAAGTGAATAGAACACTTCTTGAGAAGAAAGAGGCAGAACCAAAGCGACTGGCTATCTGTGGTATATACAGCTCTGTATATTCAAGGGATAATTAAGTATGTTTATAAACTAAGAAAGAATCTCCCGAACCTACAGAAAAAAGATCAGCTTGAACCAAACAAAGTCAAGGCTTCTCAGAGTATTGTACAAGCTGGCAAGCTACTGTAGACAACACTCCTTAAAGGGAACCTATTTTGTCTGCACTCCATCAGCTAGGTGCCTAGCTTCACTTCTGCGATACTTGGCAAGTCTGTTTTGCCAAGTGTATACTATCAGTTTACTTCTAGTGCTATCAAACGATCAGAGTGAAACTCCAGGCATTACTTTTGAGCAAGTAGAGAAGACACCAGACTCACCAGTCAATCTTGGACCACCTCCATATCGACTGTAGAAAATGTCAGCTGCATATTCAGATATTCTCTTCATTATTGATATTTTATCTGGATGAAGCTTGTCATGGGAACACAGGCAAGCATGATTATCAATAGGTTTGGTGGGTGTTGATTCATCCAACCACTTTTGCAGCCATTCAAGAGAGACAAATTCATAGGGCTCTGAGAAAGAAAGAAATGGGGGGGAAACTATGTATTTTTACAGTTTTTGGACTAAGTGATTGATACAAGTCACATTCCTCAAAAGACAGTGCAAACTTTGTCCAAAGTCAGCAGGATCAGAAGAATAGCTGGGAAGTGTCTGATGTGTGACTATAAATTCCAGTTAGCTAGCACTCCTGTGAGCTCGATTTGTGCATGGAAACACATGTGCACAGAGCCCTTTGGGATCGGCGGGTATTATTAGCCACATTCTACAAGAGGCACCCACAGAGATGTGCCTTGCTCGAGAGCAGAACAGAGCTTCCATGAGGACATCTGCGTGCTGGATGGAAAATCACCATCTCATTCTTTACTTTTCACAAGTATGTGATAGACATCTGAAAATTAAAATGAATAGCTGGGATCGAGCTCTGAGTTACTTTAACCTTGTCAGCTACAACCACACTTCACAAGCTCGTTTCAACACTCAACTTTCCTGCATCCAAGATGAGAATGGTGTTGATTAAGAAAAAGTATTTATGATTCCCCCAAAATCTTTATGATCTATTCACCTCGTTGTTATCTATTTTAAGAAAATAACATATTTGAGCTAAGTTCTAGGATGCAGTACTCTAGAACAGAATTATTAATTTTGAAGTTCAAAAATCGAAAATACCAGGCATTTCAAAATGAATTTTAATTTGGGGAAAGGGAGTCCCAAAGTTCCCCAAAAGGCAAAATTAAAAGAAAAGGGACAGCTTTAATTACTTACAAAGGTCTCCAGTGAGTCCCAGCATAAAACATAGGAGAAAACATACACAGGTTGAATTCATGTATTTGTACCGTGTGCTACTTCTGGCGAGATCTGAGGGGCAGACACTTAACGCAAAGTTCGCTTTGACCAGTTTCACACTCCCCAGAGTCACACATCCAGAAATCTAATGCCCACTCAATTTTAGTGTAAAACATTTCAATGTTTTGACAAAAACAAAATTTGGAAGTGTCAGGTCTGTTTTTGTGCTGAAACTGGGCAGCAAAGGGCCTCCTCTGATCAGCGGAGGTGGCAACTGCCAGTTGAGACCAAAGTCTAATCCATGTCCTGCTTCAAGAAACTCAGCATGAGCGAGTCACTCAAACTCTCTAGGCTTCAGATCTTTAATTTGCAAAATGAAGGTAATAATACCTGCCTTCTACCTACCTCACAGAGATGTTGCTGAGTGTAAAAGATAAGATATGTGAAGCATTTTGAGCTTTTTGGAAGAAAAGAGATATAGAAAAGTTAATTATACATCCAAACAATATATATATATAAGAGGAGACCTTAAGACACAGAATGGTAAAATGGTCGTGGCATCCTACAAGGTATCAGCAAAGCAAGGACTAGGGGTGTAGTTGAATGGTAGACTACTTGCCAAACACTGGTGAAGCCTGGGCCAAACTCCCAGCACAACCAGTAAATAAATGAAAAAGCAAAATTGGAACACACGTGTGCCTTTGCTGAGGCACGCAGCTCAGAGGTAGAGTGACTGCTTTGAATGTGTGCCTCCTTGTTCAGTCCCCAGTCCTAGTCTCACCATGTACCCCACATTAAAATGCTTCCTTTATTTTGTGCTGTTTATCAGGGTTAGGATGGTATCAAAAGACTGGGGTGCGGGGGTGACCCGTATCTGAGAGAAATAAGCCTCCAAAGGAGCTTTCCCATACAAAGTCTGAGAGTAAACGTTTTGAGTAATTTAAGTTTTTCAAGGTGGTGGTGGTAGTAGGGGTTGAGACAGGGACCCATTAAAGGACTAATTCTCCAGGTGTTATGTTTTACGAGCCCTCAGGAGGAGCTGAACAGAGAGGACAACACCGTATTAAGAGCTGGGAGTGTGGCTCTCATCTGTAATCCCAGAACTCAGGGGACCGAGGCTGGGAAAGCACCAGGCCAGCTTGAGCTAGGATGAGACCTTATCCCAAAAGACAAAAAGAACCTAACCACTCTGAGGAGGGGTCCTAGGAGGACTAAAGCTACTCAACGGGCACATGCTGGAACTGAAAGGTGGGTGGGTCAGTCAGACTGGCTAGCCCTCTCCTAGAAAACTCCCAAATGAAATTTGCTCTTTTACACCTTTGAAATGATTATAAATTCATCTAAGATCCAAAGATTGGGTGGGGGGAACCACTTCTGACTTTACAGTTAAGAGCACCAAGAAAAAGCAGGAGGTGTGCCTACAATTTTGATGTAACATGCTACTTATCATTACCAACAAGTTTCCAGCATTTGCCTTAGGGTGACAGGGTCCTGGGGGACGAGGCCTTAGCTGTGGTAATAGGTCTTTCAGTGTCTAGGACTAGGAAAGAACCCTGTGACCTAGTCACAGTGGGAATGCTCCTATAATCCCAGCACAAAGGTGGTGAGGCAGGAGCATTGCCATGAATTTGAGGCCACGCTGAGCTACAGAGGAAGACCATTTTGAAAAAAAGCCAATTATCATGAGTGAGTTTAAAGTGAAGTTGAAAAAAAAAAAAAAACCAACCACAACAACAACAACAAAAACCCAACCAAACAAAACCAGCAGTAGATTTTGAACACAACAAAGAGTCCTGAATAATAACAGCATGAACAATATAACTGTTTATCTAGAATTCAAGCACCTTTGACTGTAAATAACAGCAGCCAAGGCTTGGAGTTTCTGGTGAGACTTAGATTTTTGGGGCAAGCAGCTTTTCAAAATACTGTTCACAGGCTGAGAGTTGCAAACTGAGGCAATATAAAATAATGGTCACTTTACTTTTTTTTTCCCCCCCCCTTGGTTTTTCCAGACAGGGTTTCTCTGTGTAGCCTTGACTGTCCTGGACTCACTTTGTAGACCAGGCTGGCCTCGAACTCACAGCAATCCGCCTGCCTCTGCCTCCCGAGTGCTGGGATTAAAGGCGTGCGCCACCACGCCCGGCATAATGGTCACTTTAGAACGAGTTTCCACTAGGTAGGGATCCTGGTAGGTCATGGTCTAGAAGACATCAGGGCACCACTTGTTTTGAGAAGTGGTTTATAACCCAGTGTCTCTCCAGATCCAAGCACAGGTTCCTCCCCCCGAGAGATTCATCCCTCACGGCCTCATACCATTCTGCTTGGGGCAGAAGTCATTTTTTGGAGAATGGATTTCTAGGGCCAACTCCTTTAAACAGAGGCCCATGAAATGAGTGATGTGACTCTTGGGTTTCCTATTAAGGTCAGTGGCTCCTCTGGCCTTAACCACAGTTGTGTGAGCAGAAGCTGTTCCTGAGCTCTCCTACAGTCACCAGGGAACATCTAGAGGCTTTTCATACAGATTTTGTGGCTTAAGTTATCTTTGATTTAAAACTACACCAGTAATGGGAAATAGATACAGAAAGGCAAAACCAGCAGTACAATTATGCTTGGACACTTTTTTTTTTTTTAAAGTTCAGACACAATGTTCTCTCTCGTATGCAGAAATGAGGCTGGGGGATTTGTATTTGTGATGTGACAATTCACAGCCACAAAAGGCACAAGGTAAATTTGGATAAACAAGGGCACATAAAAAGATAAGCAGGTTGTGTGGATAATTCTAAGCCAGCATGAGCTAGAAAGATTTCCAACTTCTGGCTTAACATTTCATATTAAAAATTGTACACTTGTGTGTCAGCTGATACTCTTAGGGAGCAAGCGTTTTTAAAAAACAGAAGGTTATAGCAATCCAATCAGATCTGGCTTTAGAAGACAGAGGAAAAAAAATTGTGAACAAGGTTCCACTCCATAGCCTTGGCTAGCCTGGAACTTGCTATGTAAGCCAGGCTGGCCTGTATCTCGAAGAATCCTCCAGCCTCTGCCACCGAGTGCTGAGATTAAAAGGATGCGCCACTACACCTGACAATAAAAATATCCTTTAAATTCTTTTTATTAATTGTGTGTGTGCATGGCAGGGGTGGGGGGAAGCACACAAGCAAAGGTCAGAAACCAGCCTGCAGGAGGTCCTTCTCTCCTACCATGTGTGTGCTGGGAATCAAACTCAAGGTGGTTAGACTTGGCAGCAAGCACACGAGCTGCCGCACCAGCCCACAGAAAGTCATGAGTGTAGAGTGCTGACCTAGGATTTCATCAACAGTCTCCTACTTTGGAAAGGATGTGACATAAGAAGAAAAAACAAAAATGCTCATCTCTAGTTACTGCTAGTTAGCATAATGATTTTAGAATCTATAAGTGGGCCTCAAGGAGAAAAACTAGTTTTTCATATACATTTTTGCAACATTTAAAGACAAAAACACAAAACAAAGCCCCAGGCATTCAGCGCAATACTGTTGTCCTGGAATATCTCACAGACCAGCTCCAGCAGGCAACCTTTGGTACAGCTCCTTCACCTCCTCGTGCTTCGCTTTGCCTTTGTCCACACTCTGCCTGCGCATCTCGGCCATTTCAACACACCACTCCTCAAACTTGGAATTATCCCGATCTACCAGCTCTTGAAGAAAGGCTATCCAAAAGAGAAACAGAGACCAACCTTAGCCTCTTTTCCAAAGACAAAGACTACACTGCTGTGTACATTATCATCCCAAGGTGGGTGAATACAGTAATGGAAACCTACTGGAGCTCACCTTTTGCTAGACTTCCAGACTAAAGCCAGGTGGTCCCCACCAAGACTATACATAAGCATCAAATGGTTCTACACTACAATGTGTGGGACCCACCAAGGGCACCAGTTTCTTTTGCTCTACAAGTTAAACAAAACGAAACCAAACATCAATCTGGGTTACCCTTTAATAATCACCAAAAATTGCTTCTGCCTTTCTTTGGAGTCGGGGTAATAGAATAGTCCCGTGGCTCAGGCATTTTGAAAGCTCAGTAACTGCTACGTTTGTGAGCACCACTTACTCTCATTAACATTTACCACAATGAACAGACCTGTCACAGTGAGTGATATATATGGTGGTGGTCATTAATTAACCCAGGAGTACAGAATTCTAAGGCATTCCCAGAAGCAATCCAGGACAAGTGATTACCTGGGACTTGAACCATTGTGTGGTTCTTTTCCTGGGTTTGCAGTCTATAAACCAACATGTATGCATTTCGAGAGCAGTGAGTTCCTTTGCCACACTTGGGTTTACGGGTCTGAGATTTTGAAGGTTCTGCTGGGAAAAAGAAATAAAAGACAACTTAACTAGAAGGTCTATACTTCAGGGTTTAGTGGGCTAGGGAAAAACATAAAAAATGACTTATATGACTCGGTTAATAAAGAGCTCACTGCACAAACAAGACCCGATTCTATCCCCAGAACCCACATTTAAAAAGCTGGGCATGGCCGGACATGGTGGTACGTGACTTTAATGCCCAGCATTTGGGCATTAGGCAAGAGGATCTCTGTGAGTTTGAGGCTAGCCTGGTCTACAAAAAGAGTTCCAGGACAACCAGAACTGTTACACACAAAGAAACTCTGTCTCAAAAAACCAAAAAGCTGGCCCTGGTGGCACATACTTGCTATCTCTATACTCAGGCAGTGGAGATGGGCAGATCCCTGGAGAGATCTGGCCCTGAACAACAAGCTCCAAGCTATTTAGAGACCCTGTCTCAGAAAAGCAAAATGGTTAGTGCCCAGGGGACCCAAGATTGACCTCGAACTTCTGCACACGACCCCGATTTCTAAGAGCTGGAGAACTGGCTCAGCAGTTAAGAGCACTGGCTGCTCTTGCAAAGGACCAGAATGTTTAGTTCCCAGCACTTAAATGGCTACTCACAACTACATGTAACTATGCTCTCGTTCTGACAGGCTTCTGGCCTCCACAGGCACTGGGAGCAAATGATGCACTAATAGGCAAAACACTCACACACACTAAGGGGAAAAAAAAAAATCTTCTAAAGGTATGTAAAGCTACACAGAGAAATTCTGTCTCAAAAAACAAAAGAGGTTTAAAATATCCCAAGACCTAAAACATTAAAAGCGATACAAATGTAGTAGGTCTTTAGATAATTTCTTTCCTTTTTATTTTTTTTTGTTTGTTTTCCGAGACAGGATTTCTCTGTATAGACTGAGTTGTCCTGGAGCTCGCTCGGTAGACCATGCCGGTCTTGAATTCACAGCGATTCACCTACCTCTGCCTCCTAAATGCTGGGATTAAAGGCGTGTGCCACCACTGTCCAGCCATTAGATAATTTCTCATACTAGTTTATTCTGTGCATCTGTGCATGTGTGAGCACTGGTAGAAGTCAGGACAACTTCTAGGAGCTGCTACCATGTGTTCCAGGGACAGAACTCAGACAATGAGGCGTGGCAGCAGGCACTTTTACCTACAGAGGCATCTCATTGGCCCAGATTTGAAGACACGTGACCATTCTTGTTTGTCACACTCCATTTATGTTTTGAGACAGTCTCACACTATTAGCCAAGGTTGGTCTCAAAACTTGTGGCCCTTCTGCCTCAGCCTCTAGAAAGCTGGAATTATAGGTATGTGTCACTATGTCCAGCTTTAACACTCCATGTTCAAAATAACACACACACACACACACACACACACACACACACACACACCTAGAAAAAAAGCAAGGTCCTACTGGTTGGGTGTAGAATTTCTTCCTACACTCAGGGGCTGAGATAGGAAACTAACAAAAGCTGGGAGCCAACATGATCTACACAGATAAGTTCCAGTCCAGCCAGGGTAAAACCAAACAGCACCCCTGCTCATGTGATTTGAGTGCCCTGTTATGTCACCACCCCACCCCTGGTTTTTTTTTTGAGACAATGTCTCACTACATAGTCATTGGTAGGCCTAGAACTTGCTAAGTAAGCTAGCCTGGCCTCAATCTCACAGAGTACTAGGAGCAAAAGTGTGTGCAGCCTTGCCTGACCTTAAACGTTAGCCTTAAATTATAAAACTTAATCCAAAACTGGGTGACTCATGTACTCAGGAAGTCTGAGGCACAGAGATTTCACAGAGGGGCTCTGTTTTTACAGTGAGTCTCAAGCCAATCTAAACCACAAGAAGCCCTATCTTGATGCACCAACCCAGCCACATGGTAAAAGCAGACAAAAAAATATGTACATAGTTATAATATCAAAACTTGGAAGGCTGAGGTAAGGACTGTCACAAGTTTGAGGCCAGCCTGGGTCAGATAATAAAACTATCTCAAAAATCGAAATGAAAAAGTTATTAAAATATCAAAATAGGAAACTGCTAAGCATACAGATTCTCTAAGTTCTTTTAAAGTTGAGGACTACCCACATGTATAAAATGGACAGCAGACCCTAAAACTCTTTCTTTTTAAAGATTATTTTTCAATTGTGTGTGTGTGTGTGTGTGTGTGTGTGTGTGTGTGTGTGTGTGTGTATGTAAACATAAGTATAGGTGCCTGCACAGGTCCTAAGAGAGCATCTAGTTACCTATAGCTGGGTTGCAGGTGTCAGTGAGCCCCTAGAGGTGGGTGCTGAGAACCAAACTCTTACCCTCTTGGAGAGTAAGGAGCACTCTTAACAGCTAAGCCACCACTGCAACTGAGTAACAAAGACTTTAAATCTTACAATTCTACTGCTACAGTATAGACAACTGCAATAAACTTCAGTAAGAAACACCCAAGATGAACACAATTATTTACACCTAAGGTTTAATCTTAAGAAAAGTAAAAACTGGGGTGGGGTGGTGGAGGCCTTTGATTCCAGCACTCAAGAAGCAGAGGCAGCCTGGTCTACAAAGCAAGTCCGGGAGAGCCAGAGCTGTTACACAGAGAAACCCTGTCTTTAAAAACCACTGTTGGGAGGGGGGATGGAGGGAAGAATGGAGGGAGGGAGGGAGGGAGAGAAACTACAGTGAAAATTAGGAAGGCAAAGGTCGCCACAGTAAAACTGGAACTCAAGCCCAGCTTGATATAAAATGTCCACCTCAGATCCGTTTTAAAGACTTATTTCCCAGTGGGTGAGGAAATTTGGCATGGAGGGCTGACTAGTGGAGGCAGTGTCACTAGGACTGGTCCTCACTCCTAGTGAGCTCTGCTGCATGGTTCACCTTGGCTGGGTACCACACACAACTCCAGGCCCCAAGAGCAGAGCCACTGATTCACACCTTCTCCACAGGAATACCCAGAATACTCCTCAATACCCTGAAACCATGAGCTTTGCCTCTCTACAGCTTTCCACCCTCCAGCTTTGTATGTCAGGCATTATAGCACTGACAAGAAATGGGATTTAAAGACTCAGCCCAAGTCCCAGTGCTCCTCTCCCACTGGACAACCTAGCAAATCTGCTGGAGGTGCACTGATGCAATCCAGCCATATCAAAACATGGAACCAAAAAAGGATTGCCACTGGAGAGTTCAAGGACAACCTGGGCCTGCCTCAAAACACCAAACCACAGAAACTCTCAGTTCAAACCCCGAGTGGGGAAGTGCTGAAGATCACTGGCTCTCTCAGAAGGCCTCGCCACTCACGGGGAACAAAGCTGGTGGGTGACAGCTGAGGTGATGGGAGCTGGCATGAGACAGTGGCTCAGAGCAGTTTCTCTGCTACAGCTACTAAATCCTCACTTCGGAATGAGGACCCTCCTCCAGGAAACAATACCCATCCTTCTCCGCCAGGGAAAAACGTCTGTAACTAAAACTAATCCCTTTGCCTTCGTGGTTTCCTGGCACAGCCAGCGCTGTGGCAGAATGTTTGGTTATCCTTGAACCAGGAACTGTCAGCGAGATGTCTAGTTGTGTGTGTTAACTACCCTCAATAACCCTAATAATCTGGGGCGTGACAGCATCGAACATTGCCAGTAAATAAATTTTATTTTCAGCCAGGCGTGCTGGTGCGTGCTTTTAATCCATCACTCAGGAGGCAGAGGCAGGCAGATCTCTGAGTTCAAGGCCACCCTGGTCTCTACATAGTGAGTTCCAGGATAGCCAGGGCTACATAGTGAGACCTTGTCTCAGAAACAACAACGACAACAACAACAAAATTTATATTTTAAAAGGGCACTCACAACTTAAAGGTTTTACCTAGATCTTCCTCAATCCCTAGTTGTAATTTCTTCCCTTCCATCTTCTCTATGTCCTCATCATTGAACTTATACCATTCTCCGGACTGAGGGTCTTTCACGTGGGCAATGTAGTGGCCAGAATAAGCACTCACTCCTCTGTGGATGAGGACCGCGCTGAGCTCATACACGAAGGACCCACCTGCAAAGAGAAAAGGCCGTAAGAATAACTTCCCACCATATATGCCTTACAGCTTGAGCATAGACTGGTATCACTACAGTTGTTTCTTTTATAAGATTTATTTACTTATAACTTATTTATAATGTATATTTATATTTGTATTCTGCCTGCATGTGTGCCTACAGGCCAGGAGGGCACCAGATCTCATCATAGATGGTTGTGAGCCACCATGTGGTTGCTGGGAACTGAACTCAGGACCACTGGAAGAACAGACAGCGTTCTTGGCCTCTAAGCCATCTCTCCACCCCTCACTACAGTTCTTTATGTATCTGACAGAATACAAAAATGAAGCCTGAGACCTGAGCACAGCGGCTGCATCTTCAACTTAGCATCCCAGAGGCTGAGCTAAGAGGACCAACAAATTGAGCTAAACTATTCAAATGGGCAAAGAGCAACCTAAGATAAAAAAGTGTTTACAGAGAGGCAAGTGGATCACTGTGAGTTCAAGGCCAGCCTGGTCTACAAAGCGAGTCTAGGACCAACCAAGGCTACAGAGAGAAATCCTGTCTCAGGAAAAAAAAAAAAAGAAGAAAGAAACCCCCCCCCCAAAACTAAGGTGTTTACAAAAATAGGTGTCTTTTTTCCTTTTTAAACAGTGCTGGCAGCTGAAACAGGAGGATTACCACAAGTTGAAGGACAGTGTGGGCTGTTTAGTAGATTCTCGGCACAGCTAGGTATGACATGTCTCAAAACAACCAAAAACACAAAATAGAACAAAAATGTAAAATCTTTTAATTTTTGTGTTTGTGTTTTGAGACAAGGTCTCCGCATGTAGTCTTTTCTGACCTGGAAATCAGCTGTGTAGAACAGGCTGGTCTCAAACTCCTGAGATCCACCTGCCTTTGCTTCTTCTCTTTTTAAAGGATTCACTTATTTAAGTATACAGAAGGCCAGGCATGATGGCGCATGCCTTTAATGCCAGCACTCAGGAGGCAGAGGCAGGTGGATCTCTGTGAGTCCAAGTCCAGCCTGGTCTACAAAGCGAGTCCAGGACAGCCAAGGCTATAAGAGAAACCCTGTCTCGAAACAGCCCCCCCCACAAAAAAACCACAGCCTCCCCCTGAAAAAGTATTTAGTGTTTCACTTTCATGTACACCTGCAGGCCAAAAGAAGGCACCAGATCTCACTATAGATGGTTTTGAGCCGCCATGTGGTTGCTGGGAATTGAACTCAGGATCTTTGGAAGAGCAGGCAGTGCTCTTAACCTCTGAGTCATTTCTCTAGCCCCCAGCCTCTGCTTCTTGAACAGTGGGGTAATAGGTGTGTACCACCATGCAGTGCTCAATAAAACCTTCTAAGCCGGGCATGGTGGTGCATACCTTTAATCCCAACACTCAGGAAGGCAGAGGTGGGTGGATTATAAATGTGTACAGCGACACCCAACTAAGTGTGTTTACTCTTACAAACAAAAGTAGTATCTTGTCAAAACGCAGCTATTCAGAGACTGCCACAGGGATCTGAGAAACACTGCAGCTGTGCACGTGGAGATCAGGCCACGGGTTAGTCTCAAGCTAACAACAGTCACAGCTTGGGAAAAGCAGTACCTTTGTGCTCCACATAAGGCTCCATATCCAGACTCTCCGAGAAGCCGATATAGGCATTGAGCTTCTTCTTGTGTCCGGTTTGCCTGCCATGAAGAGGACAGTCAGTCAAACCTTCAGGAATATGTACACCTAGTAGGCTAGCGCATGTGGGCAAAGGCTGAGCTCCTCAGCAAAGTTCTGCGGCCTAGCAGAACTCATTCCAGAAACAGCGACAGCATGCCTGTGTGCAGAGCCACCTTATTTGAATTATAAGATGAAGAATACATTCCCACGGAGAGGAAAATTTTTTTGAAATGTACAATCATACAGTTAACTAAGGTAACAAACGGGCTCTCTTTACAGCTCCAGCTCCTATCCATGTAGAACTGGCCTCTTGTCGATTTTGACGCACCATAATGAGATATATTTGGAAGGACAAAAGGCTCCAGGTGAGCACCTTTGTCTTCTCTGCCAGGTCCTCTCACAGACTCACCTGTCAAACACAAAACGCATCAACTGCAAGTTCAGAGTGCAAGGGAGGCTTAGAAGTCGAATTTTCCTTGTAGCATTCTGTTTGCTTTGACAGTTTTCACAGAAGTATCTATTGTCTCCTTCTAATTTTTCTTCCTAATTAGGAATAAAACATACAAGGAAGGAAGGACGTGAAGCAGCATGGAAAGCTCTGATGTAGAACGCAATTGTTAGTGAGCAGCTTCCACACCCTGAGGATGCCACACTCCTCCCCCTCCCTCCTCCCCCTCCCCTCCTGGGCCCTCTGCAGCTTCCTTGCCAGCTGCTCCCTCTCCCTAATCACTTCTTAGGTCAGGGCTAGGGAAAAAAAGCCAGTCCTTTCCCCTCCTTACATGCTTCACAAAATCCTCATTTCTCCCCTTCAAGTGACACATACACACCTTTGTGCATGTGTGTGCTATGCAGTGCTGGCATTCCACATGCTGAACTGGCTCTCAGCTAGAGCTATGCATCAGGCCAAGCTCATTTTGCAGGGTCACATGCAACACAAAATAGTTTCTACCAAAAGTAGCTGAAGCTGACTTTGAATTCCTGACTTTCCTTTCTTTCTCTTTTTTTTTAAAAAAAGATTTATTTATTTATTATGTATACAGTGCTCTGCCTGTAAGTACATCTGCACTCCAGAAGAGGGCACCAGATCTCATTATAGATGGTTGTGAGCCACCATGTGGTTACCGGGAATCGAACTCAGGACCTCCAGAAGAACAGTCAGTGTGCTTAAACTTCTGAGCCATCTCTCCAGGCCCCTGACTCTCCTTTCTACCTCCTATACTCAGCTCTATCCTCTCCTCACAAAAGAGTCTTCTCCCAATCCTGCCTGCCCTTCTCAGTTTTCTTCCATCTTAGCAAATGACAATATTCTACCAACAGATCAGGCCACAAACCTTAAAATCCCTTGACTTTCCCCTTCATACTCAGTGCATAAGTCTGACTGACTCTACTCTCCAAGTACAAAAGCCAGCTGACTGGTGCTAGCGATCACTTCAGCTGACCATGGTCCTGCATGTTGTTCTGTACAGGCCACACCCTTCAGCCTTATTCTTCTAACTCCGCATGGTCCATGATCACAACCAGGCCACGGCCATCTCTACCCAGCTACTCGTTTTCTGACACTCTCCCTTTGCTCCAGCACCATGCCACACACACCTTCCTGTTCTCCAAACACAGGCCCAGTCCTACCTCAGCTCTGCCCTCGGGGCTTGTACAGCTCACAGCCCCACCCTGCACCATTCCTCTCCTCAGCATAGTGATGACCACTATAAATTTAACTGCTGAACCTCTGGTAGCTATGCTACTGCACGATGACCCCCCAGTGAGGCTCACTCTGCCGATACTGTCAGCCCAACATTGCCACTGTGTTTAATACAACAGAGTAAACACTCAGTAAGTCTTCAGCTAGATTAATTTAATGTGACTAATGGCTTCGGGCTCCTGTACAGGAGAGAATGCTCATAGGACTGTTTCAAAGGCAGGAAGTTGATACTCCAAGGGCACCTATCACACTGTCTGCCTGGTCAAGGTTGATAAGCAAAGGCTTCCTCACAGCAGTTTCCACGCAGAAGGAAAAGGAGCCACCTCCACCTCTACAGAATCAGGACACAGAGGGAGGGGCTGTATTTCCACTTAATGCATTCTGTTTACTACATGAAAAAATAAATTAGCTTTGTGGTAACAAAAACCAGATGCCTTTAAATACTGTGCTACCTGTACCTACCTACCTACCTACACACACCTACACACACCTACACACACCTACACACACCTACACACACCTACACACAC
>OU015754.1:70633034-70648089 GCA_907169655.1 Acomys percivali | reverse complement strand
TAAGTCTGTGACCTAAAAATTTTAGTAAAACTCTCAAAAACATCAATAAACACAGTATTTAATTAAATGCTGTAATTCTGGCCTTTTTTCTATTAAGTCTCAATCAACAAAAAGACCATCTCAGCACTGGTGAGAGGAAGTGGCCTTCCTTCCGGCCCACATCACTTAAGGAAGACTAAGGCTGACTAGAGCTTTCCCAATGGTGGCTCTCTCCTATACATAGCCTAATGTTGCTGTAGGCATTTTTGTGTTGTTGTTAGAGGAATAATAGACATTTCTATTCTAGCAATAACTTCCAGGACAACAGTTACACAGTGCCTAAGATGGATACAAAAGTCAGTCTTGCCTACTCCCTCACTGGTGCCTGGCAGTCCTCACTCCTCACAGGGATTTTTTTTTTTTTAAATCCATCTCATAAGTACCTCAAGGGTGTGCAGGATTTTCTCATGACACAGTATGCCTCACAGGTGTCTGGGATTTCATACACATCATCACATGCATACCAAAAAGATGTTTCTGTCTTTTGTCTCCATCAAAGTACAAGAACAGCTGGTGACCTGCGTGGCCCCTGCCTAGTGCCCACGCACCCACCTTCTTTACATCCCTGTGCCACTAGGTCCTTCACAACAAACTGCTCCTCAGGGGGACAGCCAAATCACTCAAAACCAAACAAACGCCTACTCAGGGCACTTAAATGAGGACAGACCGGGAGAAAGGACAAGCTCATCTACTACAATGGGCATTTCTGTCCCCAACACCCAACCACCCCTAGCTGTGGACCGACGCAGTGTGTTCATTTATCATGATTCAATAAACTCTGGCAGTCTGTGTTTCTAATATGGCATGCTAACATCAAGAGTTGTGCCACATATGGCACAAAGCCCAACTACATTTCTTTCTTTCTATGTAGAAAGGCAAGCCTGGAACTCAAATCTGCCTGCCGCTGCCTTTGACTACTAGGATTAAGGGCATGTGCCACCATGCTTCTGAACCACATTTCAAATCTAAAACCACAAAATCATATACTCTTTTTGATTTCTTGTTTTGTTTTTGTGGGTTTTTGTTTTTGTTTTTTTTTTTTTTTTGGTTTTTCGAGACAGGGTCTCTCTGTGTTAGCCTTGGCTGTCCTGGACTCACTTTGTAGACCAGGCTGGCCTCGAACTCACAGCGATCCTCCCACCTCTGCCTCCCGAGTGCTGGGATTAAAGGCGTGCGCAACCACGCCCGGCTGTTTTTGTGTTTTCAAGACAGGGTTTCTTGGTGTAGTCTTGGCAGTCCTGGACTCACTTTGTAGACCAGGCTGGCCTCACTCTCACAGAGCTTGCCTGTTTAAAGGCATGCATCACCACACCCAGTTCCATTTTTGAAATTTTACAAAAAGATTAAATGACAAAAACTCTAGCCAGGTGTGATGGTACACATCTTTAGTGCCAGCAGTCTGTGAACTTGAGGCCAGCTTGGTCTACATAATGAGTTCCAGGACAGCTAGAGCTACATAATGAGACCCTGTCTCAAAAAAGACAAAAGCTCAAAGTTCTATTAAAAAACAAAAGTGAACAGTGATGTTTTTGGGTTTTGGCACATTCAATAGTCAAATCACAAACCCTGAAAGAGGCTCAAATGTTGTAATAGCTCCTACTTATCCCCACTCATCCCGCCCAACAGAGCACAGCACATGTTCTGCATGCAAACAAATGTAATAAAGTGAAACTAGGTATGTGCCTAGCATGATGAAGCCCTAGGTTCAATCCCCTGTACCATAAAGTACCAGAGATTAGAGGGAAAAAATAAGTTTAAAATAAAAAATAACAGTTGGGGAGATGGCACAGTGGCTAAAAGCACTGGCTGCTCTTCCAGAGGACCTGGGTTCAATTCCCAGCACCCTCATGGCAACTCACAACTGTCTGTAACTCCAGTTCTAATGGGTCTGACACCCTCACACAGATATACATGTACATGTGAGCAAAACACCAATGCACATAAAATAATAAATAAACCATAAAACCAAAGATAACTGGAATGTCCCAAAATCCTTAGAAATTAAGTAGCAGTCTTCAAAATAACCCAGTCAAGGAATTGTAAGGTGAGCCAGCTGCTATAATACCTCAGATTAGGCAATTAGGAGTTATTTTATAGGACTGCTGAAACTGACCGATCATTCTAGAGAAAATGTTGTCTCAGCACTCAGGAGGCTAAAGAGGAGTTTCAAATTCAAACCAACTCACTCACACTCGGGAGCCTGCTCACCTCAAGGACACACCAGTATGGCCCTCCTCCAAGATGTGAGGAAACTTACACTATATCATTTTTTATTAAGAACTTTTACATTTCTCTAAGGAACTGATGTTTCAGTTAGCTATGTCACTCAAAAGCCAGCTAGCTGAGGTGGGTTCATGCTTGTAATCCCAGCCTTGAAAGGCTGAAGGGGTTGCCAAGACCAGACTGGGCTACAAAACCAGATGGAGGAGCAAGTGAGGAAAGGTAAAACCAAGCCTATGCACATGTAGAAGAGCACATAGAAACCTTAAAGCACAATAATTATTGCTCTGTGAGTCAGTCTGTAGCTCAGGTTGGCTGGATACTCACGCTAGCCTAGATGGCCACCAACTGTGGATCCTCTGGTTTTAGCGTTCCAAGTGCAGGGGTAACAAGCATGTACCACCATGCCCACCTGAAACAGAACTCTTTGCTTCTTTTCATTTCTTACCAAGCAAATGGGGCTGGGCATGGTGGCACATGCCTTTAATCCCAGCACTTAGAAGACATAGGCAGGCAGATCTCTGAGTTTGGGACGAGTTTGATGTACCTAGTGAGTCCCAGGCCAACCAGAGCTACACAAAGAAATCCTGACTCAAAAATAAACAAATACTCTGGGCAATGGTATCTCACACCTTTAATCCCAGCACTCAGAGACAGAGGCAGATGGATCTTAGTTCAAAGCCAGCCTGGTCTACAGAGTGAGTTCCAGGTCAGCCAGAGCTATATAGTAAAACACTACCCCAAAGTAAGATAGATAGATAAAAGTTTAGCCTGGTATAGTGGCACATGCCTTTCATCTCTGAGACCATGTCTCAAATAAATTAAAAATACAAAAAAAAAAAAAAAAAAGAAAAGGAGGCTAAGTCATGTCATGTTTTTATTACTACAGAAACTTGTATTTATGAAACATGCGTTTACATTAGAAAAAATCTTTTTATATTTTTATTTTGTACGCATTGGTGTTTTTGCCACATTTTGGTCTGTGTGAGGGTGTTGGATTCCCATGGAAATGGAGTCACTGCTCTAGCCCAAATCTTTAAGATTTATTTATCTTTATAAGACTTATTCATCTTTATATATATGTTTGCCTAGATGTATATACATGTACCATGTGTGCCTGGTGCCTATGGAGATCAGAAGAGGGCAATGGCTCCCATGGAACTGGATTTATGGATAGTTGGGAGCCCCCATGTGAGTGCTGAACACCCAACCTAGGCCCTCCACAAGAACAAAAGTGCTTAGTTACTGAGCCATGTCTCCAGGACCACCTTTTTTTGGGGAGCTTTTTTTTGGGGGGGTTGTCTTTTTTTAAAGATTTATTTATTTATTATTTATACAGTGTCCTGCCTGCATTCGAGAAGAGGTCAGACCTCATTATAGATGGTTGTGAGCCACCATGTGGTTGCTGGGAATTGAACTCAAGACTTTTGGATGAGCAGTCAGTGCTCTTAATCTCTCCAGCCCCTGGTTTGTTTGGGGGTTTTTTGTTGTTGTTTTGGTTTGTTTTTTGGGTTTGGTTTTGAGACAGGGTTTCTCTGTGGAGCCCTGGCTGTTCTAGAACTTGATCTATAAACCAAGCTGGTTGAACTCACGAGATCCATCTAATTCTGCCTCCCAAGTACTGGCATGAGCCATCACTCCCCAGCAAAAATTAATTTTTGTTTTACTTTGTGTTCATGCTACAGCGCACGTGTGAAGGTCAGAGGACAGTCTGCAAGGTCTGTTCCCTCCCTCTACCACAGAGGCCATATCCTCCAATGAGAAGGTGGACCCAACCCTACCCACAACAAGTATCCACAAAAAGGCTTTATGCAGAAACAGACCCTGATCTGCACTGCAGAGGTCCACTAACTGCTTCTCCAAGCTTTATGAGCATCATGTACATGCAGGAGCAAATTGGAGGCGAAGAGGGTGTCAGATCTCCTATAACTGAGTTAAAGGTGCCTGTGAGCCACCGTGTGGGTGCCAAGAACCAAACAGAACTCAGGTGCTCCCCAACCCAAAAATTCTCCTTAACCCACAGTTTTTTTGTTTTTGGTTTTTCGAGACAGGGTTTTCTCTGTGTAGCCTTGGCTGTCTGGGACTTGCTTTTGTAGACTAGGCTGGCCTGGAACTTACAGAGATTTGTCTGCCTCTGCCCCCCGAGTGCTGGGATTACAGGTGGGCGCCACCACGGCCAGTTTTTAACACATTGATTTGCAAGGCAAGTTTTCTGGCTCTCTCGAGTCTAGGCTACTCTTCCAAAGACTTCTGAACATCTACATTTACCTCTTTCATCTAAGAGTCAAGCTGCCATAAACACTTGACAGCATTAAAGCAGGAGCTTTTATTTGAAGCATTTGACTCCTCAGGGCAATTCAGAAGCCCAACAGAACACACTCCATCCAATGCCTTCTGTCACAGACATATATGTATGTAAGCATGCTATATCTTGGCAGATCACTGTTTCTGTTGAGACAAGTCTTATTCCATAGCCCATTAACCTGGACCACCCTACAAAGACCTGGCTGACCTTGTATTTATAGTAATCTTGCCTCTGCCTCCAGAGGGCTGGGATTAGATATGTATCCTGTTAGTAGGGACAGAACACAGGACAGGCTTCCTGCGTGCTAGGCAAGCACTCAATCAAGTGGGCCAAATCTACAGCCCAACTTTTTTTTTTTTTAACTTTTATTTTATTTTCATTGGTGTTTTGCCTGCATGTGTATCTGTGTGAGGGTATCAGGTCCCCTGGAACCATAGTTACAGACAATTGTAAGCTACCATGTGGTTGCTGGAACTTGAACCCAGGTCCTCTGGAAGAGCAGCCAGTGCTCTTAACCACAAGGCTCCTCTACAGCAACCTCCCACCCTCCCCCACCCCCGCAACTTTCTTTTAAAAAGTGAACGTGGTGGTGGGGCACGCCTTTAATCCAAGCACTCGGGAGGCAAAGAGGGGAAAACTGATCGAGGCCAGCCTGGTCTACAGAGTGAGGTCAAGTCAGCCAATGCTGCACAGAGAAACTGTTCCCAGAACCCAAACAAAGAAAACAAAAAAGTACATTGTGGGCCCAGGGTGGCACACACCTTTAATCCCAGCACTTGGGAGGCAGAGGCAGGTGGATCTCTGTGAGTTCCGGGACAGCCTGGTCTATAGAATGTGTTCTAGGACAGCCAGAGATGTTACACAGAGAAACCCTGTCTCTAAAAACAAACAAACAAAGTACATTTTTGTCTCAAAAAAAAAAAAAAAAAAGTTCATTCATTCATTATTACTTAATTTTTTAAAGGCAGGGCCCAATGTGGTGGCACACTCAAGGTCCCAGCACTCAAGGAGACAGAGGCAGGAGGATCTCTGTGAGTTCAAGGCCAGCCTGGTCTACAAAGCAAGTCCATGAAAGCCAAGGCTATACAGAAAAAACTGTGGGAAAAAAAACAAAAACAAACATACATAACAAAAAGGCAGAGCAAGGCCTCGTGGTAAAAAGGCTTTAGGAGGAGGATCTCAAGGTCAAGTTGGCTAGCTACACAATGAAACTTTGTCTCAAAAAAATTAAACAAGACCATCCAATAATGAGCCTGGGATTGGGCAACACTTTCACTGTCTGTTCCTCAGCAGCCTGGAAGGATAAAAGTCTCTCTCTAGTAGATATGCTACACAGACAGGTTCTGACCAACTAGGACCAGACACAACCTCCTAGACCAGTAACAGTGTAGTCCAGTGGTACATGGCTTTCTTTAAACCTAGGATCTCTGTGAAATTCAAGGCTAGCCTGATGTTCACAGCAATTTCCAGGCCGGCCAGTGATACACAGTAAGGAAAGAAGTTCATACCAAAAATAGGCTGTAGAGATGCCTGCTAGAGAAACAAAGGCAGAAACACTCTAAATTCAAGGCCTGTTTAAGATATACAGTCTGAAGCCCAGCGTGGTGGCAAACGGCTTACATGCACTTTTTGAGGCAGGCAACCGATCGGGATTGAGATCCTGTCTCCCTACCACCACCACCAAAAAGGGGGAAGAGTGTGGGATGGGGTGGATACCTAGTACACGGAAATGAACTCCAGCACCTCACAGGTAGGGTGTAGACTCAGGAGATAGAAAGCTGGACGGGCTTAAGTGCAAGGTCCCCCTTGGCTATACGAGGCCCTATCTCCTAGACAAAACTCTAAAAACAGGCAGCACATGATGGAGCACGCCTTTAATCCCAGCACTCTGGAGGCAGAAGCAGGCAGATCACTGTGAGTTCCACACCAGCCTGGTCTACAAAGTGAGTCCAGGTCAGCCAAGACTGCACAGAGAAACCATGTCTCAAAAAAAGCAAAAAACAAAAAAAAAAGAAAATAAGGCCGGCGGTGGTGGCGCACGCCTTTAATCCCAGCACTCGGGAGGCAGAGGCAGGCGGATCACTGTGAGTTTGAGGCCAGCCTGGTCTACAAAGTGAGTCCAGGACAGCCAGGGCTACACAGAGAAACCCTGTCTCAAAACACTCCCCCCAAAAAATTAAAAAAAAAAAAAGATATTCTACACTGTTAGTCATCAGGCAAATGTAAATCAAAACCACAAAAAGCAGACAAATTCATATTGTAAATGTAAATAACTTACAAATTTCCTACACTGCTTGTGAAACACATTAGGGGAAAAGATACTTCCTCAAAACTTTAAAGACAACTGCCACATGACCCAATAATTCCCCTCCTAGTGCACATGTGTTCATGAGAGCAATTTATGATAGGCAAAAAGAAACAATCTATACACTCGGTCAACTGAAAAATGGTGCTGGGCATGGTGGCAAATGTCTTTAATCCCAGCACTCAAAAACAGAGGTAGATCTGTCTTGGGGAAAAAAAAAAGAAAAAGAAAAACCAGGAATAAATAAAAATGACCAGTGTGAACCTAAGAAGATATTCGATCCATTGTTATTAGGTAAATGCAAACCAATACTAGAAAAGGGGCTGGGAGGTTCCTGCGAAGTACAGTGTTTGCCTACCATATGCAAGGTTCTGGCTCTCTTCAGAGCAGGAGGCAATAAACAGAAAAGCTGGGAATGCAACTCATGTAACTAAGTGCACGTGAGAGCTCTGGGTTAGAGCTTTGGCACCAACATTAACAATGGTACATACCTATAGTCTCATGACCCTCATACAGCAGGACTGTAGGTTTCAAGGCAAGCATGTGCTACAGGGTAGCGCGCACGCGCACACACACACACACACCAGGGCTGGACAACCTAGTAAGCCTTTTTTTTTTTTTTTTTTTTAAGACTATGTCTTAAAAAGTGAAAGGGGGGCAGATGGATCACTATGAGTTCGAGGCCAGCCTGGTCTACAAAGTGAGTCCAGGACAGCCAAGGCTACACAGAGAAACCCTGTCTCGAAAACACCTAAAAAGATAAAAAATTTTTTAAAAGAGAAAAAGAGCTGGGTATGGTGGCACACACCTTTAACCCCAGCACTCAGGAGACAGAGGTAGGTAGAGCTCTGTGAGTTTGAGGCCAGCCTGGTCTACAAAGTGAATCCAGGACATCCACGGTTACACAGAGAAATTCTGTCTTGAAAAACAGAAAAACACACAAAAAAACCAAAAAAGTAAAAAAAAGATGCACACACACACATAAGTAAAAAAGGGGCTAGAGAAATGGCTTAAAGGTTCAATCCTCAGAACCTATACAGCAGTGGGAAAACCATTTATGGGGCTGGAGAGATGGCTCAGCGGTTAGGAGCACTGACTGCTCTTCCAAAGGTCCTGAGTTCAATTCCCAGCAACCACATGATGGCTCACAACCATCTACAATGAAATTTGGTGCCCTCTTCTGACCTGCAGATAAAGAAATCAATCCAGAAAAAAGAAAGAAAGAAAGCGAGCCAGGCGTTGTGGTACATGCCTTTAATCCCAGCACTCAGGAGGCAGAGGCAGGCGGATCGCTGTGAGTTCGAGGCCAGCCTGGTCTACAAAGTGAGTCTAGGACAGCCAAGGCTACACAGAGACCCTGTCTCGAAAAAAATAAAAATAATTGTTTGTTTGTTTTTATTTGTTTGTTTTTTTGTTTTTCGAGACAGGATTTCTCTATGTAGCCTTGGCTGTCCTGGACTCGCATTGTAGACCAGGCTGGCCTTGAATTCATAATGATCCACCTGCCTCTGCCTCCCAAGTGCTAGGATTAAAGGCGTGCACCACCACTGCCCGGCTAAAAAATTTTTTCTTAAAAATCTTAAATATGCCTGTCACAGTGGTGCAGGCCAGTAATTTAAGCACTTGGGAGGCAGAGGCAGGCAGATCTATGAGTTCAAAGCCAGCCTGGTCAGAGAGAAACCCTGTCTTGAAAAACAAAAACATAGCTGGGCAACGTGGCACATGCCTGCAATTCCATCACTCAGGGAGGCAGAGGCAGGCAGATCACTGTGAATTTCAGGCCAGCCTGGTCTACAAGGCTGTACAAAGAAACCCTGTCTCAAAAAGACCTAAATAAGTAAATTTTTTAAAAAGCCTTTGGGGCTGGAGAGATGGCTCAAGTGGTTAAGAGCGCTGCCTGTTCTTCAATAAGTAAATTTTTTAAAAAGCCTTTGGGGCTGGAGAGATGGCTCAAGTGGTTAAGAGCGCTGCCTGTTCTTCCATTCCAGAGGTCCTGAGTTCAATTCCCAGCAACCACATGGTGGCTTACAACCATCTGTAATGTGATCTGATGCCCTCTTCTGCAGATAAAGTACTCATATACAATAAATAAATACATATTTTTAAAAGCCTTAAACATACAAAATAAAGTTCCAGCCGTACAAAAAAAAATAGAAAAAAAAATACAGACTGTGTCCCAAGTTTAAGTATGTTTATGTAGCAGGGTCTGGTGGCGCATGCCTTTAATCCCAGCACTCAGGAAACAGGCAGAGTATGGGTACGTACTAAGTACCAGGTGTGCATTGTATAGAGAAGAGAGGCCTTTGCATGCCCTGGCGCTACAGCCACAGGTGGTAGCTGTAAACCACCTAATGTAGGACCACAGAACAAATGGTACCATGGTCCTTTGTAGAGGAACCTGAGCCCTCTTAATCAATTAGCCATCTCTCCAGCCCCAGATTGAACTCTTTTATTTAATCCCCAGTGCGGGAGAATTGAACCAAGGGCCTCAAGCATACAAAACAGCCACTCTCCAGCACTGTAACCATACACTTCAAAGGAGTACCTCAGTAAAGCTGTTTACAATTCCATAATATTGCCTTTAATCTCAGCACTTGAGAGGCAGAGGCAGGCAAAATCTCCGTGAGTTCGAGGCCAGTCTGGACTACAGAACGAGTTCCAGGACAGCCAGGGCTGTTACACAGAGAAACCCTGTCTCTAATTGCCGGGTGGCGGTGGCGCACGCCTTTAATCCCAGCACTCGGGAGGCAGAGGCAGGCGGATCGCTGTGAGTTCGAGGCCAGCCTGGTCTACAAAGCGAGCCCAGGACAGATAAGGCTACATAGAGAAACCCTGTCTCGAAAAAACAAACAAATAAATAAATAAATCATCAAAATTAAAATATAAATAAAATTCCGTAATATACAAATTGATGTTATCCCAGAACTTTGAGGAGTCCAAACTGTCCTCATAAGCAGACACCTGAAGATTACAACAAGGTACCTGCTTCTTCAGTAAACTTCCTAACCTATCTTATATCTCAAATGAGGCAGCCCCAAGGGCGGGAACCAAGACTTCCGTGTCTTTAACCCGCTGAAGCTGAGCTTCTCCTCATACTTAACATGCCTAGGGCAATCAATTGGATTGAACACACCCTGGACCAGGTTACAAAGTGGGGAAGAGGAAACCATTCTATGCCTGAGGATTCAATGTAAAAGAAGCCAGTGGAGAATATGAGGTCCAAGGGCCGTGCAAAAAAGGAGCAGAACTTGCACAAGTCAAAAGTGTTACCGTGTACATGGTGTGGAGTTAGGATGCCCAAAAGGAAAAACAAAAACAAACAAACAAACAAAAAAACCAGGTACTAGATCAAAGAAAGCCGGCCAATGAGAGTAAGGGGACGATGACGTAGGTTGACCAAAGGTTTCTCTAAAGGTGCTCCAGCAAGCGATACCTAGGTGATCAGGCCTTCTCACAGTGCAACGACAGAAGAGAGAATGTGATGGAAGTTAGCTGCCGGCAAGTTCCCCTTTTTACAAATGAGAAAGGCACAGCTATGGCCAAGACCGAGCAACCTTCTAGCGTTTACTAAACCCATCTCCACCGCCATCTTCTGGAAGAAGAGCCCAGCAGCCGCATCACTTCGGGTGCCGTGCAAAGCGAGAGGCGATGCACTTGCTCCCTGCACCGCCGAGGTCCTTCCCCGACCCCGCCTCGGCCACGGGAGGGCCTCACCTGCACACGCCGCGGATACAGGGCTCCAGCCAGATGCGGTAGGCGGTCTCGATGTGCTCCTGCGACACTTCCTCGGGCCGCACCGTCTCCGCCCAGCGCCAGGCCGCCTTCTCCAGCTGCAACCGAGGAGCCATCGCCTTGACCGAAAAAGCGTTCGCCGTGCCGGGCGGCTGCCGGCGCCGCCTCCGTCTCCGTCCCCGCACGAACGGGCACCGGCACCTGCCAGCCGAAAGAACCAAGCGCTCCCTTCAGCTAGCCGACCAGTCAATCACCTGCGCGCGCCACAGTCGCCGCGCCCGCCCGCGCCCAGCATGCACGACCAAGCCGCAAAGCGCCGCCGCCGCCGCCGCCGCTACCCGACAGTCCTCGCGCCTGCGGACGTTAGAGGTGCACGCCCCGCCTCAACCTGCGCATGCGTGCTCCCAGCAGTCCCTGCGCCGGCAGCGCATGTAATCCGACAGGCGGAAGAAAGCAAAGAGACTGCCCAAAGGCGACTTGCCACGTCTTTTCCGCCATGGCGAAGCCCCCGTCTGCTTATCTGACGGACGGGCGCCTGTCCTTGATCCCATACTTCCCTGTAACTCTAACAAAGTTACACGAAAGAGTACTCAACGCACACCATAGGGACGCCGGGGCTGTGAGGTGGGACCTGTTAACAGTAGAAAGCTGGTCAGCCAGAACTTCAGAATCGGCTCCCTAGAGGATGATTTAACTTGAGCCTTGGCAGGTTCCGACTCCTTTCCCCGCGAGCCTTCTGACGTCACCTGGCGTTATATGATTTGCAGGTGCTAGAGCGGGACTACATATCCCAGCGTGCACGGCGTTCTGCCACTCGCGGCGTGCGAGGCATGCTGGGATTTGTAGTCTTAGACGTGGTAGGCGCAGTCATCGAGTTGCAGATTGTGTTGGGGCGCACGCGCAAAGGTGGGGCGTATTCTTTGCCGTAGGCTGTCTTCAGTCTACTACGTTTACACTTTGACCTCTTAATTCTTTATGGAGGGAGGGTAAACCCTAGTCCCCAGCTGTGAAACAATTTTCTTATTTGCAATTCTTTCCCCTTGGATCTAAGGGCTAAAACTTTATCGCAATGTTTTGTAACTGAAAAAAAGCACTTACTGCTAATGAGAAGGTATTCCAGGACTTTAAATGGGGAAAAGCCCTGTGGGGATTTATGCGCCAAATTCTTCCCTAATCTACTGTGCCCATCCCCTTCAGCAAACCTAAACTGAAGTTAGCAAATGTACTGAAGGAAAGCAAGATTTGGTCCCTGTGGTTGAGGTTGAGTTTTGGGTTGAAAATAAAAACAACAAAAGCCAGGCGTGGTGGCGCACGCCTTTAATCCCAGCACTCGGGAGGCAGAGGCGGGCGGATCGCTGTGAGTTCGAAGCCAGCCTGGTCTACAAAGGGAGTCCAGGACAGCCAAGGCTACACAGAGAAACCCTGTCTCAAAAAAACAAAATAAAAATAAAAATAAAAACACAACAAAGATCTCCTCTGAGTGCAGTGGGTCAGGGCTGTATTAACACGTTGGGAGCTGAAGCTAGATGATGCCTACAGCACACAAAATGACCTTGTCTCCACACAAACACAGCCACACCCCTCCTCGGCCTCAGAGGGAAACAGTTGCAGAACCTTGAGAAGAGAATTTCCTGCCGGGCTGTGGTGGCACACGCCTTTAATCCCAGCACTCCGGAGGCAGCTACATAATGAGACCTTGTTTCAAAAATACAGAACAAGCCGGGCGTGGTGGCGCACGCCTATAATCCCAGCACTCGGGAGGCAGAGGCAGGTGGATTGCTGTGAGTTCGAGGCCAGCCTGGTCTACAAAGTGAGTCCAGGACAGCCAAGGCTAACACAGAGAGATCTTGTCTCAAAAAACCAATAATAATAATAATAAACAAATATACAGAACAAACCAATTAAAAAGTTGGACAAAATTGTTATATGTTCTTGAAGTAGAAAAAGGCACCATTTTTGACTGGTAACACAGAAGAAAGAAAATCCTTGGGGAGAGGCAAAAGCAGTACTCAAGCCGGGCATGGTGGCACGTGCCTTTAATCCCAGCACTTCGGAGGCGGAGGCAGGTAGATCACTATGAGTTTGATGCCAGCATGGTCTATTTCAAGACAGCCAAGATCAAACTCTGCCTTAGAGACTGGGAAATTTGTTGTGGTTTTTGTTGTTGTTTGGTTTGGGTTGTTTTTTGATTTTGTTTTTGTTTATGTTTTGTTGTTTTTCTGTGTAGACTTGTCAGTCTTGGACTCTGGACTCAATTTGTAGACCAGGCTGGTCTCAAACTCAAAATGATCTGCCTGCCTCTGCATCCTGAGTGTGGGACTGGGAAGGTTTTTTGTTTTGTTTTTATTTTTATTTTTCGAGACAGGGTTTCTCTGTGTAACTTTGGCTGTCCTGCACTGGCTTTGTAGACCAGGCTGGCCTCAAACTCACAGGGATCTGCCTGCCCCTGCCTCCCGAGTGCTGGGATTAAAGGTGTGTGCCATCACGCCTGGTGGGACTGGGAAGTTTTTATTTATTTACTTATTTTATTTTTTAAAGATTTATTTATTATGCTTACAATGTTTTGTACTGCATGTACACCTGCCTGCCAGAAAAGGGCACCAGATTTCATTATAGATGATTGTAAGACATCATGTGGTTGCTGGGAATTGAACTCAGGACCTTTGGAAGAAAAGCCAGTGCTCTTAACCTCTAAGTCACCTCTCCAGCCCCCAGGACTGGGAATTTTTTAAAGTGATGATAGAGTGGAGATTTGCATCATCTTCAGTCTGGGTCAAGGTTAGATTAGACACAGAAATCTCATGACATTTGCTGCAAAGCCCCTGGGCACAGTCCTGTCATTCCAGCACTTAAGAGTCAGGGATAGGCTGGAGAGATGGCTCAGAGGATAAGAGTACTGGCTGGAGCTGGCCATAGTAACACAAGCCTGTAATCCCAAATCCCAAGTGACCCTGATTGCAATCAGACTTGTCTTGGGGTCTTTTGTTTTGTTTTGTTTTTTTGAGACAAGGTCTCTCTGTGTAGCCTTGGCTGCCCTGGACTCGCTTTGTAGACCAGGCTGGCCTTGAACTCACAGCAATCCACCTACCTCTGCCTCCCAAGTGCTGGGATTAAAGGCGTGCGCCACCACGCCCTACCTTGGGTCTTGTGTTCAGTAAATCATCAATATCTCACTGAGGTTGATGCTCAAGTGGTTTGTGTGGCTTTAAATTTTTTTATTTATTTTGTTTGTTTTTCCAGACAGAGTTTCTCTGTGTAACAGTCCTGGATATCCTGGTTTTGCTTTTTTTTTTTTTTTTTAAGATTTATTTATTTATTATGTATACAGATCTCATTATAGATGGTTGTGAGCCAATATGTGGTTGCTGGGAATTGAACTCATGACCTCTGGAAGAGCAGTCAGTACCCTTAACCTCTGAGCCATCTCTCCAGCCTGCTGGTCTCACTTTTATAGACTAGGCTGGCCTTGAATTTACAGCGACCGACCTGCCTCTGCCTCCTGAGGTCTGGGATTAAAGGTGTGCACCATCACACCCGGCTCTAGGTGGCAATTTTTGTACTACAACATGTGGCGGCTTATGTCCAGGGTAGCGCTCCTTCCCCTGACCACCCGTCACTGAATGCTGCAACACCACCTCCACAGCAGAGGAGAGTTTGTTCTTGTCAGTTTTTGTTCAGTAAGTTCCTATCAATCTGAGTCTGGTGCTTGAGTGGTCAGTGTGTGGCCGTTCCTAAACCCTAACACTGGTTTCTCTAACATGGATAATGGAAATTCTACCAAAGATAGAGAAACCACAAAAAGAACAGATTTAGAAGGGAGAGAGATGGGGAGAGCTGGAAGTGGGGCAGTGGATAGTAAAGGGTTAACGAATGAATGAATGACAATGAGGAAGGACATGGGTCTTCCTAGGTATGGTTAAGTAGAAGGTTTGTATGAAGGAGAGTACAGCCAGAGGCATCTGAAAGGGTCCAGACTAAACCAAGCCGTGAGAGGAGATAGGGTATGGAGAGAGAGAGAGAGAGAGAGAGAGAGAGAGAGAGAGAGAGAGAGAGAGAGAGAGAAGCTGATCATGAGAGGGGGCAAGGACCAAGAGGCCAAGAGAATGCATGACCAAGTGGATGGTTTACATAGGAAGGAGAGGCTGGGATAAAGGAAGCACATCCCCTAAGCTGCAGAGGGTTAGGTAGGGGGAAGCAGAGAGAGAGGAGCTGAGAGGAGCCACAGGGACTGAGTGAGAATTGTCCTCTTTCTGGCACCTGACAATGACCTAAAAGTCTCAGGTGGCCTGAGAAACTCTGGACAGGAAAGCCGAGTTGCCTGGACCAGCCAGCCCAGGATCCACACACTGTGAGTTTAGGACAGCCAGGGCTACACAGAGAAACTTTGTCTCAAAAAGAGAGGGGGAGAAGTGGAGGGAGGGAGGGAGGGAGGGAGGGAGGGAGGGAGGGAGGGA
>OU015754.1:70609721-70632934 GCA_907169655.1 Acomys percivali | reverse complement strand
GGGGGGGGGGGGGGGGGGGGGGGGGGGGGGGGGGGGGGGGGGGGAGAACTTAAGAGCTCCTGCAGAGGACCCAAGTTTAGTTCCCAAGACCCAGATTAATAGGTTCACATCCCAGCAGGTACTTGCACATAACCACATCCAGACACACATACCCATACACATAATTAAATGAAGTAAAGTTTAAGAACCTGTAAAGATGCCATCTGGCAAAAATAAATAAATAAACATCCCTCCCCCAGTTAACATTTATTGACGTTCAAAGTATGTGTTCAAGGTCACATCTCCTCCTCAAAAATTAAGTACACTTTGCTTAGCAACCAGTCTGTACTTTTTTTGTTTTGTTTTTTGTTTTTGTTTGTTTGTTTGTTTTTCGAGACAGGGTTTCTCTGTGTAGCCTTGGTTGTCCTGGACTTACTCTGTAGACCAGGCTGGCCTCACTTTTTTGTACTTTTAAGTCAACAGATCATGTAGTAAAGTGAGGGAGCTCTGCCCCCCACATAGAGAAAGGTAAAGGATCCCCTTATATCAAGAATAAAGAGCCAGGTATGGTGGCACATGCTTTTAATCCCAGCACTTGGGAGGCAGAGGTAGGTGAATCACTGTGAGTTCGAGGCCAGCCTGGTCTACAAAGCGAGTCCAGGACAGACAAGTCTACACAGAGAGACCCTGTCTCAAATAACAAAAAAAAAAAAAAAAGAAAAGAAAAAAAAAAAAAGAAAAGAATAAAGATGAGGCCTACAGGGATGGCTCAGAGGTTAAGAGCACTGTCTCCTTTTCCAGAAGGTCCTGAGTTCAATTCCCAGCAACCACATGGTGGCTCACAACCATCTATAACGAGATCTGGTGCCCTCTTCTGGCCTGCAGGTGTACACAGACAAAGCACTCATCTATATAAAATAAATAAATCTTTTTTAAAAAATTGAATTTACAATGTAAATTTAACATGAAATTTCCCAAGACTACAATAAGATATCTTAGCATTGTCCCCATTTTGTACATGAGACTAGTTAAGACCGCTGTCCAAGGGTCATGCAGTTAGGAAGTTTGGCACAAGTAATACCCCAACCAATGTTTTACTAATTTTACTTATCATTATCTGCATTCAAATTTCTCACCACTTATTTCCTTAGATTTATTTTGCTTTTAATTATGCATATAGCAGGGATGGGGGCGAGGGGAGATGTGCGCATGAGTGTAGGTGTCCTCTGAGGCCAGAAGAGGGCGTCAGATCTCCTTGGAGCCAGAGTTACAGACAGTTGTGAGTTGTATGTGTTGGGTTGTGAATTTGGAGTCCTCTGCAAGAGCACCACTGAGCCATCTTTCCAGTGCCAAACATCTTATCAATTTAAAGGAAGTTTGTGTACCTGCTCTGTGGGCTCAGGGTGATAAATGTGTGTGACAGAGTGGGTGACAAGCTTATCGCCAATACCTGGCCTAGTATCATCAGGAGGGAGATGATATAGCTGGGAGTATTGCAAATGCTTAGCTTGTGGGTGCCCAGCACTAGCAAGTGACAGGGACAGGGAGTTACTAAGGATATGAAAGGTTGTTCCCAGTCATGAAAGCTGGGAACATTTCAGGAATGGAGCCCTGTCACCAGGGTTGTTGTGATTTTTTTTTTTTGAAGATTTATTCATTTGTGTACTTGTGTATATAAGCACTGTATTTACATGTATGACTGCATGACAGAAAAGAACATCAGACTGAAGAGGCATCAGATCTCATGCTAGACTCAGGCCATCTGAGCCTATTCCTAGAAGCCCAACCGAGAGACAGGGTCCAGAGTCGATGCAAAAGCAAAGGAATTTTTTTTTTTTTTTTTTTTTTTTGGTTTTTCGAGACAGGGTTTTTCTGTGTAGCCTTGACTGTCCTGGACTCACTTTGTAGTCCAGGCTGGCCTCGAACTCACAGCGATCCGCCTGCCTCTGCCTCCCGAGTGCTGGGATTAAAGGCGTGCACCACCACGCCCGCTCAAGGAATTTCATTAAGCCAACACACCAGGGTCCACCAAGCTCCGAAGCCCCTGTTCTGCCAGAGTTGGGGATTAATATACCATATACAGAAGTAGAACTTAGTGACAATGGTTGGTTAACGAGTGATAGGCTAACAATAAGGGGTCTAAGGTAGTAAATTCTAAGTAGGGTGAGATAGGGGCGGTAAATTCCAGGGGCAGGGTTGAGATGGAGGCCAGTGGAGAATCTTTAACTCGTTCCTCTCAGTTCGCTGTTACTTTGTTTGCTCCTGTTATCTGCCTGTAATTCTTTTTTTTTTTTTTTAAGATTTATTTATTAGCCGGGCGTGGTGGTGCACGCCTTTAATGCCTTTAATCCCAGCACTCGGGAGGCAGAGGCAGTTGGATCGCTGTGAGTTTGAGGCCAGCCTGGTCTACAAAGGGAGTCCAGGACAGCCAAGGCTACACAGAGAAACCCTGTCTCGAAAAACCAAAAAAAAAAAAAAAAAGATTTATTTATTATGTATACAGTGCACATAGATCACAGTATAGATGGTTGTGAACTACCGTGTGGTTGCTGGGAATTGAACTCAGGACCTTTGGAAGAGCAGTCAGTGCTCTTAGTCACTGAGCCGTCTCTCCAGCCCTCTGCCTGCAATTCTTAACCTGCTTGCTCAGCCAACAATGCTATTGTCATGATGGCTAAGTCCAGGTCACCTGGAATCTTCTATTTCCTTAGCTAATAATAAAATACCATTTCCTTAGCTAACAATGTCACTGCTGAGCTCAAGCCACCTAGAATCTTACACTCACTATAGATGGCTGGGAGCCACCATGTGGTTGCTGGGAATTGAACTCAGGACCTCTGGATGAACAGCCAGTGCTCTTAACCCCTGAGCCATCTCTCCAGCCCCTTGTTGTGATTATTAATACTGTCGTTTCCCTTTAATTCTTAACACTTTTTTCTTTCTTTCTTTCTTTTTTTTTTTGGCTTTTCGAGACAGGATTTCTGAACTCTGTAGAGCAAGCTGACCTCAAACTCATAGAGATCCTCGTGCCTCTGCCTCCAGAGTGCTGGAATTACAGGCGTGTGCTTCCGGGCGTGGTGGCACATGCTTTTAATCCCAGCACTCGGGAGGCAGGGGCAGACGGATCGCTGAGTTCGAGGCCAGCCTGGTCTACAAAGCTAGCCCAGGATAGCCAAGGCTAACATGGAGAGACTCTGTCTCAAAAAAAAAAAAAAAAAAAAATACAGGCATGTGCCACCACAGCAGGCCTCTCTCAGCACCTTTTAGTAATATCCACTTGTTCCTAGGTTGAGTGACTGTCCTCACAAGCTGTTGTAATCCTTGGATTTGAATGAGGAATTCAAGTTCATTTTTGTCTATATTGTATCAAGTTTGAGACCAGCGTGGGCTACATCAAATTCTGTCTGAAGACACATCCCCAAATAAATATATATATAAATAAATAAATTCAGTATTTCTTTGTTTTTGTTTTTTTGTTTTTTGTTTTTTTCTTGGTTTTTCGAGACAGGGTTTCTCTGTGTAGCCTTGACTGTCCTGGACTCGCTTTGTAGACCAGGCTGGCCTCGAACTCACAGCGATCTGCCTGCCTCTGCCTCCTGAGTGCTGGGATTAAAGGCGTGCGCCACCACGCCCGGCTTAAATTCAGTATTTCTAGAGAGTGTCAAGAAGATACATTCGGAGCGATGTGACTGAAGTGTTGGTTGGTTTAGAGGTAGTTAGAGAAGGGTAATCTGAGGAGGCAAATTGTGAGCCATGACCTAACCCCCTAACGAAGCCAGCCGTGGCAGCACAGCTATGGGCGCGGAGCACTGTGGATAGGAGTGCAAAGGCCCCAGGGCAGAAACCCCTGCCTATGAATTAATGCAACTCTTGGTGCCATGTGCCGTCCCTTACAGCTTCTCTGAGCTATCAGAAAGGTTCCTTTGGTGTCCTGAGCATCTCTCAAGCTCAGTTGTCTATTTATCTAGAAAGTAAACAGTCCATGGAGGCTGGAGGCCCCCCCCTTCATCCCCCCCCCCCCCGCCCTCACCCCGCCTTCTAAAAGCCCTGCCGCTAAGCCGGATCTGAGTCTCCTGGTTCCTGTCTGGCAGAGGGGTGAGCAGACATCCTTGTCTTCTTCAGTTTGGGGCCCCAAATCTCCATGGCAACCCTTCGACACAATTCTAATCCAAAGGAGGAAGACCTGGGACGGGGAGCCCAAAACACAGTGAAGGGACTTGAGGGGCCTCTCTGCTCCGTTTGCCTTGTGTTCACTTCCTGGAGCAGCCAGGGCCTGTACCCCAGTCTCCCCAAAGACCCCCAAAGAAGATTGCTCAGGTCTGGCCCTCGCTGGGCACAGATCCAGGATGGCTTTCCTTGAGCAGCTGCCCCAAGGGCTGCTCCTGCTGGGGACAGCTGCCTTGACTGTGTCTGCCCTTCGGACAGGTGAGTACCAGGGCCTGGAAAGGGCACACCTGACACCCTCGTTTCCAGGCTTTTACAAGACAGTCTCTCGGTAAAGGAGGCCATTCAAATCTGTTCCGATCCCTTCTAAAAGGAAGGAGCTCCAAGCAACCTAGAGGCAGGGATCTGTGGGGGGGTGGGATCTGTGGGGGGGTGGGATCCCCCTTAGGTTTGGAGATGAGACAACTTGCATGGGGCATTCCTGCTTTCCACCCCTGACATCATTGCTTTCCACTCTGCTGTGCCCCCTGTTGTCAAGGGATAAGGGGTGCAGCGCAGTGATAGAGCATGTGCTTAAGAGGTATAAGGCCCTGGGTTCTATTCCCAAGGCACACGAGAAAACTTCTATAGCCGGGGAGTGGTGGCACATGTCCCCTTATCCCCCAGGACTCTGAGGCAGGGGATCTCTGGCAAGTTTGAGGCGAGCCCGAGCTATATGAATATCTGTCTCAAGACAAACAAAATGGAACAGATAGCAGTCTAAATCGTGTTGTTTGTAAAATCAGGACTTTATTTTTTCCCTTAAGAATAGCCTAAGTGAGCCGGGCAGTGGTGGCTCACATCTTTAATCCCTGCACTCGAGGCAGAGGCAGGCAGGCAGAGTTCGAGGCCAGCCTGGTCTACAAAGTGAGTCCAGGACAGCCAGAGTGACACAGAGAAACCCTGTCTTGAAAGACCAAAGGGGGAAAATTAGCCTCGGTGAATCAAGGAATGATCTCTTCAGCAGCTAAATCATGTCATAACCCTGTCCCTGCAAGAGGGCTGCTGTGTCGCCAGACATCGCTGTCTCAGTCAGCAGCTTTTAGAAGCTGGAAAGGATGGGAGCCTCTCATTTCACATCACTCCATCTTTTATTTTTATTTTTTTTACAATACTGTATATTGAACCTAGGTGCCATTTTCATCCTTTTATTTTCTCCCCTCTTTTAAGGCTTATTTATTACGTATACAGTATCCTGTTTGCACACCAGAAGAGGGCACCAGATCCCGTTATAGATGGTTATGAGCCACTATCGGGTTGCTGGATATTGAACTCAGGACGCCTGGAAAACCAGTCAGCAGAAGAGCTCTTAACCTCTGAGCCATCTCCCCAGCCCTGGTTTTCAGTGTTTAGGGCAGAGTTTCACTAAGTAAGTTATCCAGGCTGCCCTTGAACACATTATAGCTCAGGCAGGCCTTGTGTTTTTAATACTCCTAGCTGGGCTTACATCAATGCAGTACCCAGCTATTCCAGCTTGATTAAAATAATCAGTATCCTTATCATCTTTTTTTTAAATGTACCTGCATGTATGTCTTGGTTTATTTTTGTTGTTGTTTTTATGGTTTTGTTTTGTTTTTTGTTTTTTTAGTTTTTCGAGACAGGGTTTCTCTGTGTAGCCTTGGCTGTCCTGGACTCCCTTTGTAGACCAGGCTGGCCTTGAACTCACAGCGATCCACCTGCCTCTGCCTCCCAAGTACTGGCATTAAAGGCGTGCACCACCACGCCCAACTCATGTATGTCTTGTAAGGGTATCAGATTCCCCTGGAGCTGGAGCTACAGATTGTTGTGAGCTGCCATGTGGGTGCTGGGAATCTAACCAGGGTCCTCTGAAAGAGCAGCCAGTGCTGTCAATAGCTGAGCCATCTTTCCAGGCCTCATTGACATCAGAACTAGATCATACACCAATACCAAAAGCCCAGGGCTGGAATTAGGATCTCCTCCTTTAGCAAGGAGAAACAGGAAAAGGGAGATGGGTGGGCACGTACCAGAGTGTACCCACCCTATCCTCACAAAAGATAGCAGAGGAGGAGGATGACACTTAGTAACTCATTAAACTCTGAGCAGTGTGGGATACAGTATACACTAGGCCCCTTAATTCCTCCTAGATGCCCAGGAGGTTTCCTTTTCCTTTTCCTTTTTCTAATTGCAATCCCAACCTACAAAGTACTTGGAAAAGTAACTTTTTAAAATCTTGACCACCAGGCCTAATTTGACAGGAGACAGTTTGTTCTACTGGCAGCTACATCTGGCCTGTAGACTGCTTCTGCTCATGCTTCCTTCAGTGAACACAACCGTCCTTGGCACGGTATCTGATCTTAGAGAGGTCTGCAGACGCTAAAGCTGCTTTGGAAATGCGCTGTGTGTACAACATCCCCCATCCCCACACTCTTTTATTTTTTTAATTTTTTGTTTTTCAAGACAAGATTTTTCTGTGTAGCCTTGGCTGTCCTAGACTCGCATTGTAGACCAGGCTGGCCTCAAACTCACAGCGATCTGCCTGCCTCTGCCTCCCGAGTGCTGCCACCTCCCCTAGGGACATTTCCCTTTTTTTGTTTGTTTGTTGTTTGTTTTGTGGTTATTTGAGACAGGGGTTCTCTGTGTAGCCTTGGCTGTCCTGGACTCACTTTGTAGACCAGGCTGCCTCAAACTCACAGCGATCCGCCTGCCTCTGCCTCCCAAGTGCTGGGATTAAAGGTGTGTGCTACCACGCCCAGTGACATTTCCTTTTTTATTGAGACAAGTCTCAGGTGTCTCAGCTGGCCTTGGATTTGCTGTGTATCTAAGAGTTGCCTTTAACAACTTCCTCCTCCTCCTCCTCCTCCTCCTCCTCCTCTTCTTCTTCTTCTTCTTCTCCTTCTTCTTCTTGTTTTTCTACAGGGTTTCTCTGTGTAGCCTTTGGCTGTCCTGGACTCACTCTGTAGACTAGGCTGGCCTTGAACTCAAAGCAATCCACTTGCCTCTGCCTCCCGAGTGCTGGGATTACAGGCGTGTGCCATCACATTAATATTTATTTATTTATTTATTTATTTATTTATTTATTTATTTATTTATTTATTACATATACATTGCTCTGCCTGCTTGTACTCCTGGAGGCCAGAAGAGGGCAGCAGATCTCATTATAGATGGTTGTGAGCCACCATGTGGTTGCTGGGAATTGAACTCAGGACCTCTGGAAGAGCAGTCAGTGCTCTTAACCACTGAGCCATCTCTTCAGCCCTCCACCATGATTCTTGCTGCCCTCCAGAACATTGGTTTTACAGGTAGACGCCACCACCCTGGCTCAAGTCCAGAGGTTTTGGATAAGGAGGGCTGACTTTGAATTAAGTCATAGAGTGCTCACAAGAATTCATCTCTGTTTTGCCAGTAGAGGGTAGAGGATGAGCGACCGGCTGAGATCATGCAGCGAGAGCAGGCCTGGGATGGCTAGATAACCCTGAATGATCCCGAGCCCCACCCCCTCCTCTCCACAGCGGATCTGACCGACCTGTGCGGACAGATGTGGCAGGGGGACGCGCTGCAGCTGCGCTCACATTCAGCTTCACGCAAGTTCTACTTCGTGACTCCGGACACTGACTGCCTGCTGTGGCTGCGTGCCGCGGCCCCAGAAGACAGGATGAGCTTCCAGTTCCGCTTCTTCCTGGTTTACAGCCTGTCCTCTGCCATCCGAACCACCTCAGCCACTGCTGAAGGCACCTTGGTCCCCAACGCATCACTCCCAGACCCTTGCGCACCGGGCTCCTATCTGCAGTTCTACGATGGCCCGCAGGAGGCGCCTCAGGCCCTGGGACCACCGACCTGCGGTCTGACCATCCCGGCCCCATTCATGTCTTCTGGGCCCTGGCTTGGCCTGCGCCTGGTCACCAGAGGCCACCAACCCCGCGTTGACTTTTTGGGCGAGGTCACCTCTTTCCGCCTGGGTGGGTCGGGGCTGATGACTAACTAGGGTGAGGTGAGGAGGGATAGAGTAGGAGACGAGATGCTCAAAGGACAGGAAGTGGGGAGTGGGGTCTCAGTTCGGAAACAGTGGGTGACATGGACAGGATTGGGGAACCAGTGAGATAAACTTGATCTACAAATCCTGCCTCCTTCTATCCCCACCCCCCCTTTTTTTGGAGACAGGGTGTCTCTGTGTAGCCCTGGCTGCCCTGGACTCACTCTGTAGACCAGGCTGGCCTCGAACTCATAGTGATCCGCCTGCCTCTGCCTCCTTCCAAGTGCTGGGATTAAAGTTCATTGCCATCAAGACTGTACTGTTAGTGGTGGCGCACGCCTTTAATCCCGGCTCTCCAGAGGCAGGCAGATCTCTGTGAGGTCGACAGCCTGGTCTACGAGTGCCGGGATAGCCAGGGCTACACAGATAAACCCTGTCTCAAAAACCCAAGATCAACTAACCAAAAGCCCAACAACAATTAAATAAAAATAAATAAATAAATAGAACTGGTTTTGGAGTTGGAGAAATGGCTCAGAGGTTAAGAGCACTGCCTGCTCTCCCAAAGGTTCTGAGCTCAATTCCCAGCAACCACATGGTGGCTCACAAACATCTGTAATGTGATCTGATGCCCTCTTCTGGCATGCAGGTGCACACAAAGATAGAGCATTAATACATAAAATAAATAAATTAATAAAAAAAAAAAAAGATTGTACTGTTACCAGTCCAGGAAACACCTATCCACCGTCTGTGTACATACGGACAGCAGCCTTGTCCTGGGATCTCAGTCCTCCCACAATGGGACCACATCGTTGTAAGATCTGGTCTCAGATCCTTACTCCCAGTTTCCCCTTTCTACCCCAGGGTCCTGTGGCACCTACTTCCGCTGCCGGAATGGCAGATGTGTGCCTCGGAGCCTGCTGTGTGATGCCTGGGACATAGACAACTGTGGCGATGGCAGTGACCAGGACTCCAACCCTCCAGCCAGCTGCAGAGGTCAGTGATGGGGGTCACTGAGACCCCCACCAAATGGCAAAGTGGAGAGGCTGGCTGGCCCTGATGTCCATCTCCTGGGTGGCAAGGCTTGGGTGGACAGGTGGCATGCAGCAGGGGGTGGGAGGGTGGGGGTGTGGGGGGTGGGAGGGTGGGGGGGGGCATGGCCATAGTAGTAGTCAGTTCAGAGACCAAGGATGTGAGGGTCACTGCAGCAGAAGAGGGTCTAGTTCAGTTTGTGGCCTGAGACCTCACGAGAGGTCCTTCCCAGGACCTGTCATTATTTCCAGTCCCTACAATGACCTCCAAGTTATGGCTGATGCTTGAGAAACTAATAGTTAATTGATTAGAACAGTGAACTTCATGATGTATGATTTCCTCATCCACGGGGAGGCAGGGTGGTTACACCGAGCCTTGCAGACCCTTCCCATGCCAGTGCTGTTAGTTAAGTGTTCCACACAGAGAGCAACACTTGCTGCTAAGAAGCTACTCTATGCCATGTCTTGAGAAGCAACTCCACTTAACAAGCCTGCTGAGTAGGAGAGCAGACCTCACTTCTGGCTGTGTGACCTTGGCCAGATGTTCTTTTTTTTTTTGGTTTTTCGAGACAGGGTTTCTCTGTGTAGCCTTGACTGTCCTGGACTCATTTTGTAGACCAGGCTGGCCTCGAACTCACAGAGATCCTCCTGATTCTGCCTCCAGAGTGCTTGGATTAAAGGCGTGAGCCACCAAGCCTGGCTCTGTTTTATCAACTGTTTGTCCCTCATTTCCCTTAGTCTAGTCCTGAGAATCACAGAGAAGCCTCAAGAGGAGTAAGTGACACAGCAGTGTCCTGTTCGCATTCACAGGTCCCTCTCTGGTACCCAAGCAGACCTGGAGAATGGAAGATGGCAGTTCAAAGCCTCTGACTCGCCTTGTGGCTCTCAGCTCTGAGGCAGAGTGGACCTCTCCAGCAGGCCTGGCACCCATCACACAGGAAGTGTTGGAAGGTAGGTGGTGACAAACCCCTTACAGTCTTCTACCAAAATCCTAGCTGCCTCAGGCAGGAGAATGCTTGCTGCATTTTGAGTTTGGATACCACCATGTGCATGAAAAGCCAGGCTCAGTGGTGTGAACCTGTAACCCCAGCACTGGGGAAACCATTCTAGCCCAATAGACAAGCCTGCCTCAGGTACAGTGGGAGAGACTTTGTCTCAGAAAATTAGACGCTAAGGAAGAGAGCTAGCAAAATTGGAGAAATGGCTTGGAGGTTGTACAGAGCCTTTTTTTTTTTTTTTGGTTTTTGGAGACAGGGTTTCTCTGTGTATCCTTGGCTGTCCTGGACTCACTTTGTAGACCAGGCTGGCCTCGAACTCACAGCAATCTGCCTGCCTCTGCCTCCCGAGTGCTGGGATTAAAGGCGTGCGCCACCATGCCCGGCTTCAGAGCCTTTATTTTTATTTTTATTTTTTAAGGGTTTCTGAGACAGGGTTTCTTTGTATAACAGTCCTGGCTATCCTGGACTCACTTTTGTAGACCAGGCTAGACTCCAACTCACAATGATTCACCTGCCTTTGCCTCCTGAGTACTGGCTTTGGGCAACTCACAGCTGCCTAGAACTCTGGAGGATCTGATGCCTTTGGCTTCCTAGGATACCTGCACTCACATGCACATACCCACACACATACACATAATTAAAAGTAAAATAAATCTTAAAAAAAAAAAAGGAAGCCGGGTGTGGTGGCGCATGCCTATAATCCCAGCACTCAGGAGGCAGAGGCAGGTGGATCGCTGTGAGTTCGAGGCCAGCCTGGTCTACAAAGCGGGTCCAGAACAGCCAAGGCTACATGGAGAGATGGCTCAGCAGTTAAGAGCACTGACTGCTCTTCCAGATGACCCAGGTTCAATTCCCAGCAACCACAGGGTAGCTCACGATTGTCTGTAACTCCAAGATCTGACACCTTCACACAGACACACATGAAAGCAAAATACCAATAAACATAAAATAAAAATAAAAAAATATAAAAATGTAAAGGCTTCCTAATGTCAGCCTTGGGCCGCCACAGTCAAATGCATGCATATGCGTCTACACATATGAGACCATGTATAAAAGCACAAGAAAGCCGGGTGGTGGTGGCGCACACCTTTAATCCCAGCACTCGGGAGGCAGAGGCAGGTGGATCTCTGTGAGTTCAAGGGCAGCCTGGTCTACAGAGTGAGTTCCAGGACACACAGAAGAAACCCTGCCTCAAACAAACGAACAACCCCCACACAAGAACATACCATACAGACACATACCAAATAGATAAAACAGCAAAAAAATAAGATGGAGGGCTGACAAGAAAGCTTAGTGGGTAAAGGTACTTGCTGAGTAAGCCCAGCAGCCTGAGGTTGATGTAAACCCATGTGAAGGTAGAAGGAGAGAATGGAATCCATAAAGTGGCCCCCTGACCGCCACATAATTGCTGTGGCAAATCACCATACCATAATATTAACACACACACACACACACACACACACACACACACACACACACACACGACATCTGGCCAGGTGGAAGCTGACTGGACTCTCATTCCTCCCACAGGTCCCTGGCTCTGGTGGGTGGCTCTGGCCTCCTTGATACTAGTGACCTCCACTGGCCTCCTCTGGTGCTGCTGTTGCCCAGGTTGGCTGGTCTGGCACCCGGGTGCCCACAGGCTCCACTTCAGAAGCTGCACAGCCTGCAATGCTTGCCACCTATGTCCTGGCCGGGTGGCTCCTGGGGGTCTGTGGCTGAGCTGGCCAGCCTTCCAGAACCAAGGAGGCCATCTTTAGGGGGCTGTAGTTACCAGCTGAGTAAGCTCTTGCTCTGACAGGCCTGGGTTTTAAGTTCTGTTAGCTGGCTGACTTGGAACAGGTCACTCAGTTCTTTGAATCTCAGTCTGCCTCTCTGGGAAATGGGCCCAAGTCTTGTTTCAGAAAGCAGAAAGGGGGTGGGGTGGGCTGGAGAGATGGCTCAGCGGCTAAGAGCACGGACTGTTCTTCCAACGGTCATGAGTTCAATTCCCAGCAACCACCTGGTGGCTCATAACCATCTATAATGTGATCTGATGCCCTCTTCAGCACTGCATATAAAAATAAATAAACAAATCTTTAAAAAAGAAAAGAAAGAAAGCAGAAGGATCAGGCGTGCGAAGTCAGCGCTTGTAGCTTCCGTGATGGGTCCTGCACTGAGTGAGTCATTTCAGAAAACAACAGTTGGCTGCAGGTGAAGAGCAAATACTGAGGCCGACTGACTCTAAACAGATACTGCTGTGTAGCATGAACAGCAAGGAGGCCTGGGCTGGTAAATAACACATGGGCTAGTAGCCGGGCGTGGTGGCGCACGCCTTTAATCCCAGCACTCGGGAGGCAGAGGCAGGCGGATCGCTGTGAGTTCGAGGCCAGCCTGGTCTACAAAGTGAGTCCAGGACAGTCAAGGCTACACAGAGAAACCCTGTCTCGAAAAACCAAAAAACAAACAAACAAACAAACAAACAAACAAAAACACATGGGCAAAATATCTTCACCTATGAATATATCAGATTAATTCAGAACACCTGGACACAGTGGGTCTAGTCAGGGCCGGGTACACAGCTCAGTAGAGTACTTGTTTAGTGTGTACAGAGCCCTGGGTTCCATCACCATCAAACGCTGCAAATAAACGGGGTATGGTCTACACCCCTGTCACCCCAGGAGTCAGTAAAGAGAGGCAGGAGCATTATTGGTCAAGTTCATCCTTGGCTACGTGGCAAGTGTGAAGTCAACTTGGGCTACATGAGACAACGGCTAACAGCAACAAGAACAGCAGTAACCCCAAAAGACAAACACCACACAAACAAAAAAATGATAAAAACAAACAAACAAACAAACAAGGGCTGGAGAGATGGCTCAGAGGTTAAGGACACTGACTACTCCCCCAAAGGTCCTGAGTTCAATTTCTAGCAACCACATGGTGGTTCACAACTCTCTATAATGTGATCTGATGCCCTCTTTTGGCCTGCAGGTGTATGTGCAGGCAGAGCACTGTATACATAATAAATACATAAATGTATTTTTTAAAAAGTTGAAGCCGGGCGTGGTGGCGCACGCCTTTAATCCCAGCACTCGGGAGGCAGAGGCAGGCAGATCGCTGTGAGTTCGAGGCCAGCCTGGTCTACAAAGCGAGTCCAGGACAGCCAAGGCAAAATAGGGAAACCCTGACAAAAAAAAAAAAAAAAAAAAAAAAAAAAAAAAAAAAGTTGACATCTTAAAAAAAAAAGTAGCTTATGAATTTATTGTCATTCAATAAAACCTGATTTGTGGAAGACAATCTGTCCAGCTGCTTCTGAAGGAGAGTGCACATGACAGAGAGAACAGGTCCTGTGGATAGGGGTGGGCACTGTGCTGGGCGGGTCCTGTGGGTAGGGGTGGGCACTGTGCTGGGTGGGTCCTGTGGGTAGGGGTGGGCACTGTGCTGGGCGGGTCTAGTGGGTAGGGGTGGGCACTGTGTTGGGTTGGGAAAGGGTGCCTAGGGGAGGAACTAGGGTCTTTGGGTCAGAAAGCTCAGCTGGGGTTTGCTTCTCTTTCAGGGGTCAGAAACACTACCTCACCCTGCAGCACCGTGAATCACTTGTCAAAGAGCCCAGAGAACCTCTGGCGGGGATAGCACCGTTTATTAAGAAAAAATCAGATAAAGACCACAGGGGGTTCCCTCTAGGACCAGCCGCACATCTGGGCCTGCTTACCCCTCAATTGGGTCCTCAGGCTCCCAGATAGGCAGGGCTATCATTGCCCCTCTTCTCCTTCCCAAACGGAGGTCTCAGTTGCCCCAACCTAAGGCACTGGTCTTCCTGACCCCTGCTTCCCCACGCCCTGGGCCTTCACCTCCAGAAGAGTGGGGGGAGGGGGCCTGTCCTGGTGTGGCGGGACCTCATTGCTGGGCTCTGCCTAGCAGGGTCAGGGGAAGAGTTGGTCTCCCTTGCAGCTCCTGAGGGCAGGGCCCTGGGCTGTGTGTGGGTGGTGGTGGTGGTGGTGGTGGGAATGCAGGTGGAGGAGGGCTGGGTGGGAGGGGAGGCTGCCAGGGACATGGGACCTCTGGCTAGGTGGGTATGGAGGAAACTGGGATGTGTGTGGCCAGTGGGGGGAGTGAGCTGCCTTCTGCTCCCAGCACAGTGGCTCAGGCCACTGCAACATCCCCTCATTTGGTTTGGCAGTGAGGTGATAAATTGAGGTTGACACTCACACCAATGAGGACTGTCCACGGACTGCTGAAACAGACAGCCCAGCTTGACTTTGAAGCGAGGAAGTGAGTGGGAGCAGTTCTGAGCCCTACCAGTCATGACACCTGACTCCAAGTCCCCCCCCCCCAGTAGCCTTCTGAGGAAACATCTTCCAGTCCCCTTGTCCTGCCCACCGGCCTTGGGGCTCTGCCCACGCATCTGTGGGAGCTGGCACACCCACCCTCCAGTCCAGCCCAGGGTGGTAGCAGCAAAGCGTGGCATTGCCTCAGTCTCTTACAAAAAAAAAGTCATAATAATATTAATAATAATATACTCGACATTGTCAGGCTGGGTTGCTGCCCAGGAGTCCATGGGAGGCAGGTGGGTGCCTACGAGGGGCAGGCACGTGTGTTGGCTCCTGACTGGGCCCGATGCTGCAGGTCCAGGGGCTGTGGGGGTGGGGCTCCAGGCCGGGCAGAGTGCAGCACCAGATTCTTGATACAGCCGGTGATCCCAGAAGAGAATTTGCCCTTGGTCAGTGTGGCCACATCTGGGGCACCCCCTGGGGAAGAAGAATGTGACAGTGGGCCAGTGGTAGACCCAGAGACGTGAGGAATCTAGACTGCTGTCCTGAAAGTGCCCCAGGGCTGGAGAGATAGCTCAGTGGTTAAGAGCTCCGCCTGCTCTTCCAGAGGTCCTGAGTTCAATTCCCAGCAACCACATGGTGGCTCACAACCATCTATAATGTGATCTGATACCCTCTTCTGCAGATTAAAGCACCCATATGCAATAAATAAAATAAATAAAATCTAAAAAAAAAATTAAAAAAAAAAAAAAAAAAAAAAAGAAAGTGCCCATCCCCATCCCCATCCGCTTCAACCCCCTGCCGGGCACTCACCAATGTAGACAATATCCTTGGTGTTCACTGCCACATTAGGACCCGGGGACCGTCCGCTGACCAGCTCCTCACCGTCTACTTGGATAGATCCTCTCTGGCCCTCTCTGCAGTGTAACAGGGTCTGAATCCCCATCCTCCACAAATGTCCTCCCCTTGTCATTGAGACTCTCGATCGGCAACTATGGCTCCTGCTTGCTTTCAGTTTGCTACGTTCCTACTAGCCGCACCCAGCCACCTTCTGAGGGCCCGGTCCTCAGGTGTCCCCTCTTTAGGAAGCCAAGCCTGGGCTCAAACTCCACCTCCCACGTGCTGGGATCACAGGAGTGCACCGCCACCCTTGGTCCTCCGTGGCCAAGCACTCTGCGTGACTGCAAGGTGTCCTTCCTCCCCCACCCCTGCCCCCCATATCAATTTCTCATTCTGTCTCTCAGATCTCGAAGCCTCCCCTCCATGCTCCCACCCTGGGGCGGGGGAGTGGCATGTGCTCCTGATGCCATGCCCACCTCTGGTCCCTTCCCCTAGCACCTGGCTGGACTCCTTACCGAAGCGCTGTCACCCGATGCCATTCACCATCATTGATGGGGTCTTCAGAGACAAGACGGGCCTCCCCACTGCCCAGTTGGTAGCTGTAGTAACAGAGATCCAGGGAGGTGTGAGTTCTGGGGTGGGGGGCAGGAGGTACAAAGGTGCCAATGGTGCTAGGGGTGTATGGCTGGACCACCGGAAGCTGCAGCTTGCCATGGGAGAAGCCAGGGATGGAAGATGGTGATGGAGGTGCTAGGACTCACCTGAAGACAAGATGGCCATCCTGTAGTCCGAGGCTGATGAAGTCCTTGCTGCGGCTGGTCTCTCTCACCTGCCAAGGAATCATGGGGTCTCTAGGGTCCCACACTCAAGAGCTGAGACCCCGAGGGCTTCAGCCTCAGCCTTCCTTCTCTCTATACTGCCCTGGCCAGGAGGCCAGTTTCCAATCCTAAAAATCCCAAGACCCCCTGGTGGATGTCCACTCACCACGCCCTGCCAGAGCAGAAGGCCATTGGCTGTGCTGGTCCGAACCTCGAATTCGATGGTCTCAGGTACTTCAGGCAGGCTGGGGAGGAGGAGCAGGAAGCAATGGGTGAGGGGAAGCCTGCCACTCAGACTCCTGTTAACCCTGCAGGCCCAGAGAGTCAACTAACATCATCTTACCTCCTGGAGAATATGTTGCCAGGGAGGCCTAGGAAGCCATTGTCATGAAAGTAGGCTCCATATTGCCCAGGGGCATCTGCGAGAACGTGGGAGACAGTGAGTGCTTCTCAGTGCTCATCTTATTTTTATTTATGACTAATTATTATTGTGTTTGTGCATACGATGTGTGTGTGTGTGTGTGTGTGTGTGTGTGTGTGTGTGTGTGTGTGTGAGCCTGGGCGTGCTCATGTCATGGTGTATGTGGAGATCAGGTGACAACTCTTAGGGGTCATTTCACTCCTCCCAATGTGGGTTCCAGGGGTCAAACTTACGTCATTAGGTTGCATGGCGAGCGCTTTTACCAACTAAGCCATCTTGTTTACCTGCATTTCTACTTAAAAAGGGGGGGGGGAGAGCTTGCTTCCCTTTATCTCTCTTGTCCCCCCAGCCCCCATAGAGGAATGTTAATTCAGAGTACATCCAAAGACTTTCTAGGTCTGTGTGATCCAGCTAGAAAACAACCATGCCTTTAATCCAGGAGACAGAGGCAAGCAGATCTGAGTTCAAGGCCAGCCTGGTACAGAGCAAGTTTCAGGTAAAGAAGAGCTTAGGTCCAGGCATGGCGATACATACCTTTAATGTCAAACGATAAAGGTAAAGATTGTAGAAAAAAAGCACCCATGTTTGAAAGTGATGTCTAATTGAATGGCAGAAAAAAAATGATAAATCAGAGAAAGATTTGACTGTATAGGAGAAGAGAGAGGAAAGGGAAGCTACTTAGCTACTTAATGGGCAATGCAGAGGAAGGGAGGGAGGGACGGAGGGAGGGAGGGAGAGAGGGAGAGAGAGAGAGAGAGAGAGAGAGAGAGAGAAAGAGAGAGAGAGAGAGAGAGAGAGAGAGCAGACAGCTTTACCAGGACAGTAATAGAGACACAGGTTGCAGAGAGAGAACTCAGGTGAAGACTGAATGAGCCAGGAGATTAGAGCAGATTGCTGGAGTTAGTTTGAGGCCAGGCAGAGCAATTCAGGGCCGGAGAGAGAAGCTAGATTGAATAAGTCAGCTGGGAGAGGGGTTTGAGCCAGAACAGCTGAGCTGAACCAGCCGCCCCAGAGCTCAGAAACAAAAGAAAGAGTGAGCTTATTAAACAGTAAGTCTCAGAGGCTGAAAACATTCTAGGCCTAGGTTAGATTGTGCAGAGGCTCAAAGCTTCCAGGACCAGGACCAGGACCAGAGGCAGCTGCTTTGTAGACTGGGCTAGCCTGGAAATCACATAGATCCGCCTGCCTCTGTCTTCCCAAGTGCTGGGATTATAGGCTTGTGCCACCTCGCACAGCATCTCAAGTGCTCTTAAAAGCCGAGTCACCTCTCCTGCACATTTTCACTTTTAAATGTGTGGAAATCCAGAGAATTGCATTATTCAAACTGGCACACAATAGACGCTTGCTGACTGAAGGAAAGTGACGTCCGAGCGGTTCACAGGCCTAACCAAGGCCGTCTTGCCAATAAGCCTGTGTATGGCTCTGTGCCTCTTTTTTTTTTTTTTTTTTTTTTTGGTTTTTCGAGACAGGGTTTCTCTGCGTAGCCTTGGCTGTCCTGGACCCGCTTTGTAGACCAGGCTGGCCTCGAACTCACAGCGATCCGCCTGCCTCTGCCTCCCGAGTGCTGGGATTAAAGGCGTGCGCCACCAAGCCCGGCAGGCTCTGTGCCTCTTTGTTCCTACTTATCTGTGCGCAGTGAGCTCCTCCATGAGCTTGTTTTACTTAAGGACCCAAACCGAGGTCTAACTAACTGGAGGAAATGGGGCTGAGAGACCAAGACCAAGGAGAAGAAGAGGCCACCAATTTGCCTAGCTGGCCACAGGGAGTACGCACCGTTGCCTCCACTACCTTCAAGGCGCCAGTCAGACTCCACTACGCCGTATCCAGCACCTGTGGGGAAGGGTGGCATCTAGTTGGTGGACACAGATACCCAGGAACTGTGTCTGGCCCCAGAGGACGGTAGAGAAGAACTAATAACCGTACCCTGTTGGCAGCGTGGACCAGAGAAGCCGGGGAGACAGAGGCAACGGGCACCCCGGCAGGTGCCACCATTTAGACAAGGCTCTTGGAGCTGGCAAGGGTTCTCCTCATGCTCACAGAGGTCACCTGTGGGCCAAGGTAGAAGTGGGTGGGCGGGCAGGAGCTAGAGTTACCCTCTGACCCTTGTGCTGCTTGGCCCATGTCCTGCCGTGCCCTACGCTGGCCCTGGTACCTTTGAAACCATCTTGACAAAGGCACTGGAACTCATATTCGCCCGCAGGCATGCACGTGGCGCCATTGCGGCAGGGCTGGCGTTCGCACGGGGAGCTGTCGTAGCACTGCCCCACACCCTGGCTGCCCAAGAAGCTGTAGGTGAGGTCCAACCGCTTGCCATTCACAGACACCTGCAGATACGGGGGGGCACCAAGGGGACTCGTGAGGTGCAGAAGCGCGGGAAGTCAGGCAGGGACATGGAGAGTGGCATGGGACCCTGAGTGCAGAAGGGAGGCCTTAGAGCTGAGTACTGTGTACCCAGTCTTCAGTATAAAGTGGCTACTATTATCCTCATTTTAAAGAAACTGGCTCAGCAGAAAATGGGTGCTTCCAGGGCTCTGGGAGTGGCAGGTGGTCCCACATGGACCTCCTCGCTCCCACTGTACCTCTGGGGGCTGTTCCTCACCTCACCCACACAGCCACGGAAGTGAGCACTCATATTGGTGGCTGGGGACAGCTGTACAGAGGGCTCCACACCACCCAGGTAGAGCAGCGTGTGCAGGTTGAGGCCCTGACTCTTTCCTGGTGAAGAGCGCAGCACAGGGCGCCCCCCATCCACCCGCAGACTGCCATCTTTGTTGAGGCGCTCTGCAGACACGCGGTGCCAGCGTCCCAGGGCGAGTGGCTCGTGGCTCCGCAGGACAGCCAGACCTGAAGAGACCATAGGCAGCAGTGGGTAGCAGAGGGATCCTAACACTCCCGCATTCCAGGGTGTGATTTTTTAAAATTTATTTTATTTATTGCATATGAGTGCTTTATCTGCAGAAGAGGGCATCAGATTACATTATAGGTGGTTGTGAGCCACCATGTGATTGCTGGGGATTGAACTCATGACCTCTGGAAGAGCAGGTGGCACTCTTAACCACTGAGCCATCTCTTCAGCCCTCCTGGGTGTGATTAATGGGATACTTCTCATAGCTTTCAGGACTCTCTGACCAGGACTTTGTGGTTAGGGGTGGTCTTAAAGGCACAGAGAAGTGTGCAAGGACAGACCTCAGAAAGCCTGGCTCCAGAACTTACCCCTTTTGCCTCCTGGTAACATGGTGACCCAAGGATAGTGTAGAGGTTGTCACCCAGAGGCTCCACCCACACATGGCACCCAGTGCTTACCTGACCCTAACTCATAGCGGAACTCCAGGTGGCCACCAGCCATCGCTAGGGACACAAAGTCTTCCACAGGCTCCATCTTGCCTCCACTGAACAGCAAGATCCCATCGGGTGCCAGTGGCTTGAACTCCACATCCAAGCGTAGTTCGTGGTGTGTATTGGTGAGAGCTGGTAGTGCCAAGTAGGAGCCAGCACCAGACATCGATGGGGTGGTCACCGTCACACCTGCAGCAGCCATAGCTTAGTTAGGAGCAGTGGGGATAGCAGAGTCCTGGGCAGGATCCCCACCTCCCCCATACCCTACCAGAGTCTCAAGACTAGCCCTGCCAGCCGAGCGTGGTGGCGCACGCCTTTAATCCCAGCACCTGGGAGGCAGAGGCAGTGGATCGTTGTGAGTTCGAGGCCAGCCTGGTCTACAAAGTGAGTCCAGGACAGTCAAGGCTACACAGAGAGACCCGGTCTCAAAAAAAAAAAAAAAAAAAAAAAAGACTAGCCCTGCCCATTGAGTTGAGGATCCCTGGGGAAGACAAAAGTCCTCTTGGGGAATCCCGGGCATGGGACTCAGGCTGGACAGGAATGTGGCTCATTGATTTTTAACATCTTCTTGCTCTAGATTAATTTTATTACTCACAAGACTTGCTATGGCTTCAGTGTGCCTCGTACAATGTCCCCAGCCATTACAGAGAATGCTCACCTTCTTCACACCTCATCCCTGAGCGGCCCAAGTGGCAGCGACAGGTGTAGCCTCGGCCATCTGGCCGGTTCACACAGGTGGCGTCGGGCCCACAGGCCTCTGGAGGAAAGTGAAGAGGCATAGAGGTAAGTCAGCAGAGCAGAGTCTCATGCCTAAAATCTGCCTCTCACCCCCTGGGGACCTTGACTCTTAGGGCCAAACCAGCATGGAAGGACCATCCAGGGCTGAGGTCCAAAGTGGGGGCATAATCAGAAGACAGATACTTCCAGAAGAGGACCCCTAGGGAGAGCTGTGTCATGAGTGGCTGTACCTGTGTTTGGTTTTGCTTTTAGGTACTCAAGCTTTGGGGCTCTGGTTAGCTTGGAACTCAACTATGTGGCTCAGGCTGGCTTTGAACTGGTTTATAATCCTCCTGCCAGTGCCTCCTGAGTGCTGGTGTTATAGGTAAGTGCTCCCACTGGGTATATTTGTTTGTTTGTTTGTTTTATTTAGATTTGTTTTTGCTTGCTTTTTGAAACAAGGTCTCATGTAGTCTAGGCTGGCTGGCCTCAAACTCTCTATGAATCTGATGACCTTGAACTTCTGACCTTCCTGCTTTCAGGAAGGGGCTATAGACATGTACCAGGCCTGTTTACCGTCTCTTTGAGACACAGTCTCAGTGGGCTTGCAATATTAAGACTGGGGGTGGGTGGGTGGCGGTAGTCAGGGCTGTTGGCTGAATGGCAGAGCACTTGCCTAGCATGTGCGAAGCCTCAGGTTTAATCACAGTGTGCCCAAATGTGCGCGCGCGCGCACACACACACACACACACACGCACGCACGCACGCACGCACACACGCACGCACGCACACACACACACAGGTGTACCTAGGTAAGAGTGCAGGGTATGGGTGTCCAACTCACGTAATGAGAGGCAGTAGAGGCCCAGATGGCAGTGTCTGGACTACAGAGAGATTAGTTACCTTCATGAGAGGGGTCTTAAGTTCTTGAGGAGGAGGAACGGAGACGTGGGGTGGGATACTCACCTGGGTGGCAGTGCAGGGCTTGTGAATGCTCACAGCGGCTGCCGGTGAAGCCAGCAGGGCAGACACACGTGTAGCTGCTGCTCTCAGAATCATGGCACTGGCCCCCGTTCTACAAAGCAGACCCAGACATCAAGCCAGGGAGACCCCAGCCCTCCCCCTCCCTGTCCCTCCAGAGGCAAGCCAGGGCAGCCGGGGAGTGGTGGAAGAAGAGCCCACCTGGCAGGGCCGGTCCTGGCAAGTAGGGCAGTGGGAGATGCCGTGGGTTGTAAGGTTGAGGTCATGGAAGACGATCTCCTCGCCTTGGATGCGCAGCTCACGTACACAGCCTGGTGGGTGAGCGTGTGGAGGGGATGAGAAGCTGACCAGCTACAATCCGCATCTATAGAGCGCCCCCCCTTTAGCTCCTGGGGCTCTAGAACCAGCCAGGAAAGTTTAGCTGGGGGAGAAGGAAGGCTCACCTACAAAGCCGCTACTGAGCCCAGCCTTGGGGATGGCACCGTAGTCAGGATAGCCACCCAGATACAGCTCCTCATTCAGGTCTAAGCCTTGAAACTTGCCCTGTGGAGGTGGGTAAGTCAGGCCCAGCTACTGGGGTAGGTACAGGCTGGGAACTGGGAATGGGGGGGGAGGGCAGCAGGCTGGGTCTTACCTGGGAGGTCCCGTTGACTGGGGCCAAATTGCCCACAATCAAAGACCCCTGAGTGAGGCTTCGTAGCAGGGTCACGGTGTGGAACTGGCCTAGGGCCAGAGGTGTGGGGTGGCGGATAGTGGCCATGCCAGAGCCTGCATCAAATCTGCTCCATGGGGTGAGACAGGAGCAAAAAAAAAAAAAAAAAAGAGTGTTTGTAAGTATGGCTTCAGATAGGCCCAGGCTGGGCAAAAGGATTCAGAGGAAGGATAGCGCCATTCCTTATAGTGCCAGCTGTGAAGTTTCTGTCCTTGCTTGGCTTCCCCAACTACAGTGGGTATCCCCATAACACACAACTTGACCTGTTCTGTTCGTATGTGTAACACTGCCTGGCTCACGGTAAGAGTCAATCAAGTAATTATTGGATGTGTGAATGATCAGTGGGAGGATGAATGAATAAATGGATGAATGGATGGGTAAATTGATGGATATGTGAATGGATGGATAGATGGATGGATGGGTGGATGGACAGGTGATGTGAATGAATGGATGAAGATGGATGCATGAGTGAGTAGACAAATGGGATAGAGTGACGGACGGATGGGTAAGGACCAGATGGACAGGTAAATGGATGGATGGATGGGTGGATAGACAGGAGGACGAATGGATGGATGGATGAACGGGATGGATGATGGATGAAAGAAGTAGATGGATGAATGAATGGATGGTTAAATAGATTGAGTCCTGGCCTACAGTTGTCCTAAGTCATTTGAAGCTCTCTCCTCGGCCTAGCTGGGCTATGATGCCTACTCCGGTAGACTGAGTAGCCATCAAGGGGAACAGCTGCAACTCCTCTTTCTCTAGACTCACCATGGCATACCTCAGCCCAACGCAGAACATGTCCTACTAAGACCCTGTGTCCAAACCCCAGCCCATGCCTCCCTGAAGACAGGAAGTTAGAGATCTCACCGGAACTCAGGTCTTCCGCCCACAAGGCCAAAGGAGATGAAGTCGGGCTGCCTGTTGGCCAGGTTGGTGGGACTCCCTGGGATCCGCTTCTGCCCATTGTACAGCAGCATCCCTGGAGGGCACAGCAGC
>OU015754.1:70515002-70609321 GCA_907169655.1 Acomys percivali | reverse complement strand
TTTTTCTTCCTCAGTCTCCTGAGTGCTGGAATGCAAGCGTGTATCACCACTCTTGCCTTCATGTTGTCTGTTTCTGTAAAGTCTACCTTCAGACTAGGATGTGGGTCTCCTCCATCTGAGTAAGGGCTACTTTCCCTCCTACTGTTCCTTTTTTTTTTGGACACAGGGTCTCACTATGTACCCCCAAATGGCCTGGAAAGAGATATGTAGACCAGGCTGGCCTCAAACTCAGGGAGATTGGCCTCTGCCTCTGGAGCCAGCAAAGCCAGGAATTCCCCCCTGCCTCTGCCTTCCCAGAGTGCTGGGATTAAAGGTATGCACCACCACACCAGGCCTACTTTTTCCTCTTGCTAGCCCTTGATAGTCTGCTCAGACAAACACTCATATCCATTCATTTGCTGGGAAAGCAATCCCTTGAATATAGATGCTAGGAGATCCCCGGGCTGACATAGAAGGAATGAATGAATGATGCAGCAAGTTGGAGCTGGCAGCACTTTATGGTCCTGTCCCTCCCTGGTCTCTTCCATCATCCCTAGTGATTTCTACCTTGCACCAGTAGCAGCACATGGGACTGGGTGGTGCCAGCAGCATTGGTGGCCGTGCATCGGTACTGTCCCGCGTCAGCCAGCTCCACGTGGGCAATCCTGATGACACTTCCGCTTTGCACGATGCCAGGCCGTAGGCGCCCTCCAACTTTGCTCCACATGACCTGAGGCTTAGGGTCACCCAGTGCCAAGCACTCAAACTCCACAGAGTGGCCGACTACCACAGTGTGCACAGAGGTACGGACATTGATGAGCACCGAGGGCAAGGCTGGGAAAGAGGCAGAGTGGGTGAGCCAGGCTGGGGCAGGGGCAGGGGGCAGGGGGCAGGCGCAGGGTGATAAGCCAGGCTTCGGGTGGAGAGGGATGGCTTGGAGCGCTAAGTACTCAGCCATCTCCTGGCTTGCTTTTCATATAGTCACTCACATGCAACTGTTAAGCTTCTGTTTCTTCATGCACACAAGGAGCTGCTAATTCAGTCTTTGCTGCTCTGCTGAGCACCCACTCATACGCCCAATCTTTCTCCCCTCCCTTGCAAAACTTGCCATCGCCATTATTCCATGCAAGGTGCAAGCAGGGAAAAGAATTCTCTTTACCGTGCCCATGTACAGGGGGCTCCCTGAGGCGCAGGGACAAACCCCTGCACCGCCCCCCTCCTTTCTCATCTCTGGCCTTGCTCTGAGCAGAGGCCTGAAGCCACCTCCTACCTTGAACAATTAGCTGGGCACTGGCCTGGGCTTGTCCCCAAGGCCCGTGGGCCTGACAAATATATGTCCCTTGGCAGCTCTGGTCTAAGTTCTGGATTCTGAGAAGAAAGAAGGATGGCGTCAGAAGTAAAGCCAACAGAAAATGGTTTGCAGCTGCCTGTGTAAGTTAAAACAGATGGCCCATGGGGCTGATGGGATGGCTCAGTGGGCAAAGGCGACTGTCCCTAAGCTGGATGACCTGAGTTTAATCCCTGGGTCCTACATAGTGGAAGAGAACTGACTCCTGCAAACTGTCCTCTGACTTACATGGGTGTGAGCACGAGCACATACAGATACACACACACGCACGCACGCACGCACGCACATGCACAGACACTGGCATGGTCACACAGACATGCACACACAAACATGAGACAGACCAGCTCCAAGGCCAGCATCAGTGACCAGGATGCAAGTGGGCGGGGTAGTGGACCACACCATCTCATCTATCATCCATTCCTCTGTCTGTGGAAACTGGGACTGAACTTTAGGCCTCGCACATGCTAGGCCAGTGCTCTGCCACTGAGCTATAGTCTCATTTGATTTTCACTGTTTATTTTGAGATACACTCTCAACTAGGTTGTCCAGGCTGGCCTTAATACACTCTGTAGCTTTGAATTTATGACACGCCTCTTTCAGTCTATTACAGGCCTGTGCCATGAGGCCTGGCTACCATGCTCATCTCAGACAGATTTTGTGCTCTAAGGCTCACTGTCACACTGGCTCAAGGTCTCACAGAGACCAAGCTGCAGATCTCTGGCCCTAGAGTGGTCTTCTTGCTTTTAATAATAGTAGGAACACAGAGTTGGGCACAGTGGCTCAGATCTCTTCCCCCCCCCCCCAAGACAGGGTTTCTCTGTGTAGCCTTAGCTGTCCTGGACTTGCTTTGTAGACCAGGCTGACCTCGAACTCACAGTGATCTGCCTGCCTCTGCCTCCTGAGTGCTGGGATTAAAGGCGTGCACCACCGTGCCCAGCGTGGCTCAGATCTTTTATCCCAGGACTTGAGAGGCTGAGGCAGGAGGTTCACAGTTAGTTAAGAGGCCAATCTGATCTACATAGTGAGTATCAGGCCAGCCTGAGCTACAGAATGAGACTTGGTCTCAGAAATCTAATACCAACAAAACAAAATAAAACAAACAAACCAAACCAAACCAGAATAGAAGGAACACTGGCAGACAGCCTTCCAGTTGCCAAGGAAGCAGTAAGCAGTTTGGAGACAACACTTCAGTCTTGTAACGTACTCAAACTGAAAATTAAGGCCCAGAGAGGACCAGCAGCTCGCTCAGGGATATTGCCCTGTGGTGGGCCCCATACGCAGGTTAAGTGACTCAGTCCCACTGAGCCTTAGGTTGGGGGATTAGGTACCTGGGTCCAGCTCACACCCGACATCACTCACCGGAGGACTCCATCCTGTACACTGTGTCCAGGAGGCAGCTGACCACCTTCCTTGAGCCAACGAAGGTGGGTGCCCCGCTCGCTGGGCACAGCACAGTGGAACTCAACGCTGGCCCCTATGCTCTTAGTCTCTACCTGGGGAGTGACCTGCACAGTGGGTGTGGATCCTCCTGGGATGGAAGTGTCAGGGAGTTCACCAGAAGGGCCTGTGGAGACATGCAAGATTCATTCCTTCATTCCTTGTTCATTTATTGAGACAGGGTCTCACGTAGCACAAGCAATCTTCAGACTCACTATGTAGCTAAGGGTGACCTTGAACTTTGAACTTTTCATTTTCCTGCCTGAATGCTGGGTTTACAGGCACATGTCACCACATCTAGTCTATGGTGGTACTGGGGATTAACTCCGGACTCATTAAACTCTCTACCAACTAAGCTATGGCCCCAGCCTAAGTGAGTGAGGTTTTACCATAGGATTTTGAGATAAAGGCTTTCATCTGCTGTCCAGACTGATAATAAACTCCTAGGTTCAATTGCTCTCTCGGCCTAGTGTCCTTCCTCCCCACCCCCAAAGTAGGGTTTTTCTGTGTAGCCTTGGCTGTCCCGGACTTGCTTTGTAGACCAGGCTGGCCTCGAACTCACAGAGATCTGCCTGCCTCTGCCTCCAGAGTGCTGGGATTAAACCCGTGCACCACCGAGACCAGCTCAGCCTGGTGTCTTGATGAGCTTGGACTAAGGTACACACCATCACACCTAAGGTTCTTTTGTACACACGTACACGTCATATCCCTGACACCCTCACCTCAACAACTCAAGGGACATTCTTCTAGCAGCTTCTCCAGCCAGACAACAAAGCCCTTTCAGTAAAGATCCACTCGTCCACTTGCTCACAGTCATTCATTACATGCATGTAAGGGCCCCTTGGGAAGGGAAGGTGGCCAAAGACAGGAATGGGTAGGAGGAAAGCATGTGGTTTTGTTGTTATTGCTTTGTTTTGTTTTCCTCCTTAAAGATGAGAAACACTGAGGTTCAAGGTGAAATAACTTAGCTAATGTTCTCTGGGGCCACAGTCCAGACTCTTGACCAGTGAGTCAGCTAGGGGCTTTGCTCCTAGAATTCCATGTCCAAAGGCTCCGTAGGAGGCCACAGGGATGCCAAGAGTCTTCGTAGATACACTAGAGCCCTGAGGCTATAGGAGGCGGCTCTGTTACTCATCATTGCTGTTTCGGTGTTTATGCCACTTTCTCTGGGGAGCCTGGTGGACAAGCTCAGGGCTTCTGGGACAAGAGGTCCAGGCCCTGCATTGAGTGCCCTCTCTGCCTGGCAGGCAATATAGCAAAGCAGGATAGTGAGTAGACTGAAAGCTAGAACTGAGAACACCGATGGATGGAGGGTCTTCCTGGATATGGAAGCTGCCTCAGGCCTTAGAGAAGGCCACTGGAGAGGGATGGAGGCCTTTGTATCCCAAGTGTACATACTGGTCAGCCACAGGCTTTCAGGGAAGCCGACTCTCAGTTTCCCACAAAGACTTCAGCTGCTTACCTTGGACCAGTACTTGGGCAAAGGCCTCAGCGGAGCCCACTTTGTTGGAGACCTGGCAGCGGTAGCGGCCAGAGTCTGCAGGGCCCGTGGGCTCCAGGTGCAGCAGCTGGTTCCTGGCAACAGCCCTTTCAGGGAGGCCGCTGCCCTCGCGGCTCCACTGGAAGGTGAGTGGGGGCGTGCCGTGAGCTAGGCATTGCAGCTGAACCAGCTTCCCTGGCTGCACCAAGGTATGTTCTGGAATTATGGTGGCATATGGAGGACCTGAAGGAAAGGGCAGAGGTCAGGTCCACAGTCGGTAATGCAATCAAGCACTTAGGGCCCAGGAGGAGACATGGGTGGCAGCCAAGGAAGGCTCTGGGAATCTTCTAGAAGCATGGGGTTCTACCCAAGGAGGAGGTTAGCAGGGGAACATAGACCTCCATGGGACATTGACAGGAACCCAAGGAGAGGGTGTGGGAGCCTTACTTTCTACATGTAGGACAACGGTGGCTTCAGCATGTCCAGCAGTGTTGGTGGCGTTACAGATGTACTGGCCTGAGTCCTGCTGTGCCACCCGGGGAATGACCAGTTTGTTGCCTTCTACCCGGTGCTGCCAGGGCAGTGGGGAGCGCAGCTTGGACCAGTGGATGGTGGGCGGGGGGTTGCCTATGGGGTTGAAAATGACACTGGTTACTAGGTTGTTTCAGAGACCAGTCAGGTGTGGGGATGATAGAAAAAGGTTCTAAGTGACCTGCCCCTCCATGGGACTGGCTGCATGGATGCTTCTGGGGTGTGGCAGCATCTTCACATGAATCCAAGCCCCAGAACAGCACTGCTCTGACTTTCTGTGGGTCCCCACCACCCCACACCTGTGGCTGAGCAGTGTAGAGTGGCAGTGTGTCCAGCCTCCAAGGTCAGCTCAGCTTCTTCAACTTGGACCTGGGGGGCACCTGGGGCCGTGGTGCCAGTGTCCACGATCACCTCCACCTCCTTCTTTGCCATGCCTATGGCATTCTGGGCGAGGCACAGATAGGTGCCTGCATCTGATGGTTTAGCTGATGAAATCTAGAAGAAACCAGCCAAATTTTGGGGGTGGCCAGCAGAGAACTCAGACATTGATTCCTTCTCTTGGATTTTGGTTATTGTTTCTCAGCTAGGGTCTCATGTAGCCCAGGCTGGCCTAGGACTCTCTCTGATGATGTTATTGATCTCCTGATCCTCCTGCCTCCACACCCTGAATGCTTCAAGTACAGGTACATGCTACTGTGATTTGTTACGTGGAATGGAAGCCAGGATGTGGGGCATGGTTGGCAAAGCTCTTTCTCCATCAGGCTCCATCCCCAGATGCCTTCCTTTGTTGTGGCTCCTCTGTGTGCTGCTGGAAGGTTGACCCTCACACCTTCCCAGAAGTCCATCCATCTGCTTGGTGGTCAACCTACCCATCACTCAACTACCTGTCCATCCAGGCTCCCAAGTCATTCTTCCTTTCATTTTCCACCTTCCTTCCTTCTCTTCTCCCATGATGCAATTTTACCTACCAACCTCCACTTCCCTGTTCATCTACTTTCACCCCCTCTAGGCACCTGTTCCATTCAGGCCCTAGAAAGGACCTCAGGCCCACCCATGGAGCAGCCCCAACCTCACCTTCAGCATCGCGTGGCTATTCAGGACCCCAACCATCCATGGCTCCACCTTGACAGGGGTCCCGAGTCGGCTCCAACGGGGGGAAGAGCGGGGTTCCCCAGAACTGATGCACTCCAGGGTGATGTCATTCCCCATTTTCACATGCACAGGGCCCTCGGGGAGCACAGACACCGTGGGGAGCCCTGAGGAGGAATGACATGTGGAGTTTTGGGTCACACACGAGTCACAGTCTACAGCTGACTACCACTCGTGAAAATTAACTTAGGGGGAAGGCAGTGGTGGGACAGATTTTAAACCTGGAGGAACTGGGCTGGGAAGAGGGGCAGAGCCATAGATTGGTGTCTCTTACCATACACACTGAGATTGACGACACTCTGGGCCACACCATAGGCATTGGAAGCCACGCAGCGATAGGCTCCATGATTGCTAGGCCGGGTGCCCACAATGGTAATGATGGAGCCATTGGGGCTGATGTGGACGTTGTCTGCAGGGTTGCATTAGGAAAGTGTGACGGTTAATCTTAACACACACACTCTCTCTCTCTCTCTCTCTCTCTCTCTCTCTCTCTCTCTCTCTCTGTAATTTTTATTTATTTTATGTGAGTGCTCCATCTGCATGTACACTTGCATGCCAGAAGAGGGCATCAGATCTCAGTATAGATGCTTGTGAGCCACCATGTGGTTGCTGGGAATTGAACTCAGGACCTCTGGAAGAGCAGACAATGCTCTTAACCACTGAGTCATCTCTTCAGCCCCTGCTATCCGTCTCCTGACAGACTCTAGACTCACTTAGAGACAGGCCTGTGAGGGATTACCTAGGATAGGATAATGGGCATGGAAGGCTCATGGTTTTTTTTTGTTTTGTTTTTTGGGTTTTTTTTTTTTTTGTCTTTTGAGACAGGGTTTCTCTGTGTAGCCTTGGCTGTCCTGGACTCACTTTGTAGACCAGGCTGGCCTCGAACTCACAGCGATCCGCCTGCCTCTGCCTCCTGAGTGCTGGGATTAAAGGCATGCGCCACCACGCCCGCCTGGAAGGCTCATGTTAACTGTGGAGAAAGCTATGCTCTGGGCAGGGAACTCTGGGCTGTATGGAAAGAGCGTGAGCTGAACAGTGACATTCACTCATAGCTCACTGCTTCCTGATGTGGATACCATGTGATCAGCTGCTCCATGTTCTTGTTGCCTTGACTTCCCTGCTTTGATGGACTGTAACCCCTAAGCTGTGACCTGAAATAAGTCCTGCCCCCACCCCGATCCCCGGGTTGCTTTCTTTGGGGTATTTTATCACATCAACACTAAGGAGGAAGGCAAGAGAGGGACAGCCCACTGTTGATCCTTTGTGTCTGGGCATGGGACTTGAAGTTGCAAATGGCAGAAAGCGAGAATCCTTGGGGCGGGGGGGAGGGGGGGTGTCTCCCGGGTCCTGCTCCGCCACTACACGGATGGGTTGAAGCCTTACTCAGCGCCACTCAAGAACATGGTAGTGACTCAGTTTTCCGCCTTGACTTTCCCACCAGAAGGCCCTCCCTCCTGCCTCCAGCCCAGGCAGTTAGCCACTCACCCTCCAGCTCTTGGTTCCGCATCTTCCACTCAAGGCTGATGGGCATCGCTCCCTCGTGAATAAGGCACTTGAAACTGGCATCTTGGCCCTGTTTTACTATGCTGCTGGGGGGCTCGATGGAGATGACAGGGCTCCTGAGGCCTGCACGGAGTCCGAGGGTCAGATTCTAGGCTCAATAGGGTGGGGCTGGCTCCACCCAGGTAGGTAGGTAGGTAGGTAGGTCCTGCCTGGCCACCGGGCCCCATTCCCCACCCATGGCATTCCTCATACTCACGGTAGGAAGACCCCTCACTGGGAGGGACTGTGATCGTGAAGGAAGCTTCATGCTCAGGGCGGGAGCCACCAGCCACTCGGCACACATACTCCCCAGAATCAGCAGGGGAGATATGGTGGAGCCTCAGCAGGGAGCCGTGAGTCTGCCACAAGAGATGGAGAAGGAAGCCATCAAGGATTCTGTTGATGAGGCAAGTTCCCAAGTGAGGCTGTTCTCCAGGAGACTCTGGAGCAAAGTAGGCCTCCACCAATGGGGCTAAAGGAGCTTCCTACACTAAATCTCTGAGGAAATACATTCAGATGGTAGCTGCCAAGCAATGCTAGGTCTCTCTCAGCAACTGGTCTCTTGGTCTGGGGCGCTCTTCCCTGACAGATATCTAGTTCCCATGATCCCATGAATGCTGGAGTGCACGTGAGGCAACTATAGGAGGAGAGCTTGCCTACCCTGGGCTTCTCCCCCACCCTGACCTAGTACCTGGTGTCTGGCAGGCAGGCTGCCCCCTCGTTTGTGCCACGTGACCTGGGCGTGGGCTTGCCCTGGTACCACACAGTTCAGATCCAGAGTCTGCCCTTCAGCCAAGTGGGAGGAGGAAGATTCTATATAGATGGGCCGGGCCAGTCCTGGGGCTGTGGGCACAGAGATGGAAAACAGTCAAGGGCCCTGGGGTGAGGGCAAGGACCTCATTGTGTTGGTCTTCTTAGAGGTGACATGGCTGTGCCATCGGAAAGCCAGTGCCCCAAAAACAACACCATGCCTAGCCAGGTGCCCTGACAAATGTCATCCCAGAATTTAAGGCAGAGAGGAGCACCTTACCCACAACTCCATGTCACTCACCAGGGATGGGGCTAGGGTCAGAAGACTCGATGGTGACTAGAACAGAAGCTTCCAGGGTGCCTGAGCTGCCAGTCACTTGGCACAAGTACTCGCCAGAGTCCGCAGGGGACACACGGTTCAGCCTCAGTATGTGGCCATGGACCTGCACAGAGGGGATAGAGTGAGGGAAGGGCTGGGAAGCCTCCAGATGCCCCACCCTGGGCTATGCAAAACTCTGCCTTATGCAACAGAGTTTAGGAAGTAGGGTCTTGAGGAAGTGGTTGTCCCTGTTATGCCCAGTTTGCTTGCAACTCCTTGCTCCTAGCGGCTGTACGGTATTCCCCAAACTATCAATGACTGCTGAAGCCTCCCTCCCTTCATGGATGGGCTCAGAGAAAGGGGGGGGGCACTTGCTGTTCTTTCCAGGCTCTGTACCTGGTGCCCAGTGGGCAGGCTGCCTCCACGTTTGTGCCATGTGACCTGGGCATGGGCCTGCCCAGGAACCACACAGCTTAGATCCAGGGTCTGCCCCTCAGCCACTCGGGAGGAGGAGGTCTCGATTCGGATGGGTGGGACTCCACCTAGGGTGGGGGTACAGCTAGCGTCAATGGCTAAGGCCTCTCAGCCTCTCCCTGGGTTCCCCACTGCGCAGACCAGATTTGAGGGGAAAGGGTGGCTTCTGTCCTTTTCCAGGCTACTGAGACCTGGGGGGAAGAGCTCCCTGAGAATGGGGCCTCCTCTGTGTCCTAGTCCATCCCCACCCCACAACTTTGGGCTCTCTTATATTTTTGGTTGTGAGCCTAGCCTTTAACAGCTGAGTCATCTCTCCAGCCCAACCCTTGTACTCTCAAGAGTCACTGTGCTGGGGCTGGAGAGATGGCTCAGAGGTTAAGAGCACTGTCTGTTCTTCCAAAGGTCCTGAGTTCAATTCCCAGCAACCACATAGCGGCTCACAACCATCTACAATGAGATCTGGTGCCCTCTTCTGGCATGCAGATACACACGCGGGCAGAATACTGTATAAATAATAAATAAATCTTATTTTAAAAAAAAAAAGAGTCACCATGCTAGGCCCCTCCATAGAGTCACTGACACTTCCCAGTCTTCAGTGAGATGGTAGCTGAGAACTCAGACTGAAAGAGGTCAACTCCTACATGGCCATATTACATGTGATCTTTCGAAAGCTACATCGTGCCTCCCTCTGCTTCCCCAACTGTAAAATGGGAGAGCCGTCATCTGGCCTCAGGGCTGGCAGGATGGAATGTGGTTAGCGTGTATGTAAGGAGGACTGGCATTTGGGCTTACAACTTTACAACTCAGACATCACACCTGCTGAGCTTCCATTACGACTGTTTCCTGGCTCCCCACCACTGTCAGTTCCCAGGTTTCCCTTTAAATTGAATCACTTTTAAAACCTTTAAAGTCCTTAGTCCCACTCTAGTGATAACTACCACAAATCACAACAGATCTGAGGAGCTACAGTTGTTAATAGACCACACCTAGTAGACACACTTATTGAGACACACCTCAAATGACCGCTAACACCCCAAAGGGCAAGCTCAGGCTCTAGGGACCTCACTGGATTGCCTATACAGTGAGACAGGAGAGGCTAAGAACCCCACCGTCCTTGGTCCACGGCAATAAGGAGAGGCAAAGTTCTTTGGGTGACATCTCCAGATGGAGATGTTGGGACCCAAGTCCACTGATGCCACACTTGAAAGCTTGTGTTCTCAAGCCCCTGAGAGAGAGAGAGAGACAGGACCCACACCACATGGCCTGGCCCTCGGTTCTGGAACAGTGAGGGTGGGCAAGAGACAGGAGGCAGAAGTCTGGAATCAGATGCCTGCTGTCTCCAGACCCTTTTCTTTTGCCCAACTCAGCTGCTGTCCCCCCCAACCCCCACCCTGGGGCCCTTGTCTCTTTTTCCAGATCCACACAGGAATCCTCACCAGGGACGTGGACATTAGAGGCAGAAGCTGTAATGGAGACCAGAACCGAAGCCTCCAGAGGGCCAGAGCTGCTCAGAACACTGCACACATACTCGCCCGAGTCCGCTGGGGATACCTGGTGCAGCCGCAGCCTTGAGCCATGGGCCTGGTCAGGGATGGGGCAGAGACAGAGGAGCAGGGTGAGGTGTTAACCAAGAGCCCTGGAAGTTGGAGCCTGGGTCTAGCCTTCCATCCAGGTGTGCGAGGCAGCCCCCCATCCCCACTCCGGGCGCTCAGGCTTCCCTCCTAAACTGGGGCTCCCAGACAGCATTTCTCAGTTCACTTCCATTCCATACCTGATGATGAGCAGGCAGGCTGCCCCCTCGCTTCTGCCATGTGACCTGGGCATGGGCCTGCCCAGGGACCACACAGTTCAGATCCAGGGTCTGTCCTTCGGCCACGTGCGAAGAGGAGGACTCAATTCTGATGGGTGCAGCACCGTTGGGGGCTAAGGACGGAGGAGAGCAGGTTGACTCCAGTCAGATTCTCAAGTGAGGTTTAGGATCCATAACACAGAAAACCTGTAGCCCAGAGCAGTCTCAGCTATCCCTTGGCAAGCACCAACAGTGTGCTGGACACTGCTCTAAGGGCCCACATCCTTGACTAACCCTTGTTTAACCCTCACAATTCCATATTTGGTGATGATGGAAATGTCCTTTTATGTGGGCTTTATATTTATTTATTTTGGTTTTTTGAGACAGGGTCTCCCTATGTAGCCTTGGCTGTCCTGGACTCACTTTGTAGACCAGGCTGGCCTCAAACACACAGCGATCCGCCTGCCTCTGCCTCCCGAGTGCTGGGATTAAAGGCGTGCACCACCATGCCCGGCCCTTATTTTTTAAGTATTTAATTTAATTTAAATTTATGTGTGTTGGTGTGAGGGTGTCAGATCTTGGAGGTACAGACAGTTGTGAGCTCCCAAGTAGGTTCTGGGAATTGAACCCAGGGTCTTTGGAAGAGCAGTCTGTGCTCTTAACCACTGAGACATCTCTCAAGTCCCTATTTTTATTTTTATTAAAAAAAAAATTTTTTTTTAAAGTTTTTCTTTTTCAGTTTTTTGAGACAGGGTCTCTGTGTAGCCTTGGCTGTCCTGGACTTGCTTTGTAGACCAGGCTGGCCTTGAACTCACAGCGATCTGTCTGCCTCTGCCTCCCAAGTGCTGGTATTAAAGGCATGCATCATCACTCCCACACTCCCAGATCACATCCAGTGTTTTTATGTAGGCTCTAACTCAGTGTGGCAAGAACTTTCCTGAAAAAGCTAGCTCCCAAGCCTACAAATAAAATTTTTTTCCTTCTTCTGCAGTACTTGGGTCGAACCTAGGGTCTTTTGTATGCTGGGCAAGTGTTCCAGCACCCAGCCACATCCAAGCCCTCTTTTTAATTTGGTTTTTAAGATGGGGGTCTCACTAAGTTGTATAAACTGTCCTTAAACTTTTTTTTTTTTTTTGCTTTTGCTTTTTTTTTAGATTTGTTTATTTATTATGTATACAGTGTTCTGCCTGCATGTGTGCCTGCCTGCCAGAAGAGGGCATCATATCTCATTATAGACAGTTGTGAGCTACCATGTGGTTGCTGGGAATTGAACTCAGGATCTTTGGAAGAACAGACAGTGCTCTTAACCTCTGAGCCATCTCTCCAGCCCCTGTCCTTAAACTTTTGATTCTCCTGTCTCAGCTCCCCAATTTACTGAGATTATCAGCTTTAAAAAAATAAAAATAAAAAGGCCTTTGCCAGCAGGCCTGCCTTATTAACTATAATTGCCACACAAGGCTAGTGGGTGCCATTTATTTTTATTTTTATTTTTTGGTTTTTTCGAGACAGGGTTTCTCTGTGTAGCCTTGGCTGTCCTGGACCCGCTTTGTAGACCAGGCTGGCCTCGAACTCACAGTGATCCACCTGCCCCTGCCTCCCGAGTGCTGGGATTATAGGCGTGCGCCACCACGCCCGGTCGTGGGTGCCATTTAGATATGAGGCTTTATGGAGCAGGGGCGATCTGTGTCCCCAGTTCATTGTCAAGGAGACTGAGGCTGGGAGCGAAGCATAACTTACTTTGTCCTGCAGTGACGCAGTAGGATTTGAATACAGATCCTCTTTGTAAATCCTTGCTCTCACCTACCCCCAGGTCTGTGGGCGTCCACTCAAGGCTCCCCTTCCTAGGGAACTGTGTTTCCCTGTCCCTTTCCTGGTTCAGCAGTCCGACTCACCAGAGGGGCTGTTGGCGCTAGGGGAGACAGAAACCTTGATGGAGGTCTCCTGGGCGTCGATGTTGTTGTTGGCTCGGCATACATACTCGCCGGAGTCAGCCACTGACATCTGGTGTAGCCGTAGGCGAGAGCCATGGGCCTGGGATAGGTCGAGATGTAACAGAGAGACAGAGCTGGGGTCAGGGGCCACAGGGCCCCCCCATCCCCACCCCCCCACTGACTCCAGCTTCCCTCACCACACCAGCTGAGGCTATCTTATTTATTTTTGTGTGTAAGTGTTTTTTGTGAGTGTGCATATATGGGTGTGAGTGTGGTGTCTGTGTATGTGCTGGTACACACACCTGTACAGGCGTGTAGAGGCCAGAAGAGGGCGCCAGGTGTTCTCCACTCTCATTGCTTGCTTTGTTCCTTTTGAGGCAAGGTCTCTCTGTGACCTTGGAGTGTTCTGCCGCCTAGGCTGGCAGCCAATAAGCCCCAGAAGCACCCTCTCTCAGTGTTGGAATTACAGGACCATATCTGGCTAACACTCACACGTGAGTGCTGGGATCTGAACTCAGGTCCCCACACAGACCATAACGAACTGGACATTACTATACAGCTGAAGATAGCTTTGAACTTCTAATCCTTCTGCCTTCACTCCCTCAGTGCTAGGAACACAGCACAACTGGTTTGTGTGGGGCTGGGGAGGAAGGCCCTGTGCAAGGCAAGCAGGCTACCAAGCCGGCTACACCTCTAGCCAGCTGGCTGCCTTTTGCTAGAGTGCACTGGGCATGGGAAGGAGCCCTGGTACCCTGAGAGATCAAAGGGCCACCTCGCCCCCACACACAGTTCCTCTCCTCACCTGGTGTCTGGAGGGCAGGCTACCCCCACGCTTGTACCATGTGATGGTGGCCTGGGGCTGCCCAACCACCACACAGTTCAAATCCAAGGTTTGTCCTTCTATCACTATGGAAGAGGAGGTCTCAATCCTCATTGGTGGGGAGACGCTGGGGACTGAGGGCAGAGCAGGGTAGGGGAAGAGAACGCGATCAGACAATAGCAACAATGCTGGGGACCTCTGGCTCCCAACACTCATTTGCCCAGTCCCTTGTCCCCCATATTCGCACCGTGGGATGGACCTCTGCTCTCGATGGTGACGATGAGTGAGGTCTCCTGGGAGCCAGCGCCGTTACTGACATGACACACGTACTCTCCAGAGTCTGCTGGGGTCACTTGAGGGATCCGGAGACGGGAGCCCACAATCTAGAGGGGGAGATGGCAGTGAGTGGTGGTAGCTGTGGCTAAGCATCGTAGGTGCTGCCCGACACTGGATCCTGGAAGTCCCCTTCCCCACCACCAGCAGCAGCAGCAGTAGCCTCAGTGCCTGCCTTAGGCTCCTGATGTGATATTCTCTGGGACCTGTGGGAGGAGCCTCCAGTCTTGGTGCTGTTCCTATACTTCACCCCCATAAAGGCCTACTGATCCACCCAGAGTGGGTCCCACCTGTCACAGCCTGCTGTCATTTAGCATGTCAGCATCCCTTTGGTATGAAGGCTGATACCTGTTTTACTCTGCTGGGCTCAGCAGTGCCAGGCACAAGCAGTGGCTTCAGCAATCTCTTTTGGGGCACTCAAACCAGGGCCAGTGGGATCAGTCTATACCCCAGGGCCAGACCAAGCCTCCCAAGCAGAGGTCCTCAGTGCTCAGTGTTTGTTGAGTGACTGAATGAGTGCAGGCGTAGGTACTAGAATCCACTCTGCACTTCCTACCATGCTGCGGTCCTATCTATTATTGGCTCTGTACCTGATGCCGGCTGGGCAAGCTGCCTCCACGCTTATACCAGGTGATAGTGTGGGGGGTGAGGCTGGCAACCAGACAGTTCAGGTCCAGAGTATGCCCATTGGCCAGTGAAGGTGTTGAGGACTCGATGCGGACAGGGTGCACCACGCTCTGGGCTGGGGTGAGACCAGAATGCAATGTGTGGGTGTGGCTTGGGTGCAGCTGGGCCCCTCAAAGCCCCTGCTAGTCACTGAAATCCCTAAGACACTCACGGTGGGAGGAGCTGGGGTGCTGCTGGATGGTGACAAGGACAGAAGCTTCATGGGTGCCTGAGCCACTGACCACGCGGCACACATACTCCCCGGAGTCAGCTGGGGTCACCTGGAGCAGTCTCAGCCTTGAGCCGTGTACCTGGGAGGAGTCGGGGTAAAGGCACCAGGTTGAGAGACCAGCATGACAGCCACCTACCACGCTAGCTGTTTTCCCTGGCTCCCTCCCAGGTCAGTTAGCTAGAGATGGCACAGGTTAGGACATGTTGAGTCTCTTTGGACCTGCTGCCTGACATACAAAGGGCTTGCAGAGACTCAGCCAGCACTTGTGACACAGGCATTCATTTGACAGATGACTTTAAGGATCAGAGAAGGGAAGCAACTGGCCCAGGGTCACCTAGCAAGCAAGTGGCAGGGTGCCTTTGAACTGCCATACTCTGGGATTCACAGCCTGTGCGCTTCACTCCCCAGCAATGAGGGCTCTTTGGGCTCTTCCTTTGCTTCCCACCTCCTACCTGATGCCGGGCAGGGAGGCTGCCCCCACGTTTGTGCCAGGAGATCTGGGGGTGAGCCTGCCCAGCAACAAGGCAGTTCAGATCCAGGCTCTGCCCTTCTGCCACGTGGGAGGAAGATGACTCGATTCGGACTGGAGGGGTGACCCCGAGTGCTGGCAACAGAGGGCAGAGTGTCAGGCTCCAACAGATGAGAGATGGGTACGAGTCGGGGCAGGGACCCCTGGTCTCATGGAGGTGCAGTAGGCGGTGTTGCCTCCATGTCCTGCCATCGCTGCGGTGAGGAGCCTCCCTGTGTGCTATCCAGCCCCATCCTACTGCCATCCCCTCTCAACATGGCTACTTACCAGGCACAGAGCCAGCAGGCTCAATGGTGACCAGCACAGAGCTCTCCAGAGGCACGGACCCTCCCTCTACCCGGCACACATACTCTCCTGAGTCAACAGGAGACACCTGGTACAGCCGAAGCAAGGAGCCATGGGTCTGGCCAAGAGAGGGAACTTATCAGAAGGGGATCCTCCCAGGACCCCCAACACAGCACCCATAATCTGCAAACTACTGCTCTTTATGAGCCCCAGGGCTTGGCCACCGGCTTTGGGTCAGTGGGCCTTGTCCTGGGAGTCGGGATGCTGGGAGAAGCCTAGGGGAACAGGCACCCATCTTTCCACACTGTGTCAATGCTAAGCACACGCTCTTCCATTCCAAGACAAGACCCTCTGAAGCACACAAAATAGTGCATGATGCAGTCAGTGGGGTCAGAAGGCTGAAAACCCTAGCACACAAGCCGAAAGTGGTCCCAAGACGGCTCTGAAAACAGAGTCTAAACCTTGTAGCCCAGAGAGCTTGAGCAACTGGCCTAAAGTCACGGTGGTGGAATCAATTCATACCTAGGCTGGCCCAGCATACGCTTTGGGTCTAGTCACATAAGACATACCGGGGTGATGGGGCCCATGGCACCATTCTCCCACCCAGAATCCCCCTTCTTCTTGGCGCCTCTGCTCCCCTGTCCTCTACCTGGTGCCGGGCAGGCAGGCTGCCTCCTCGCTTGTGCCACGTGACCTGAGCATGGGCCTGTCCTTGCACCACACAGTTTAGATCCAGGGTCTGCCCCTCAGCCACACGAGAGGAAGAGGACTCAATGCGAATGGGTGGTGTGCTCCCGGGGGCTGGAGGGAAATGTCACAGTCAAATAAATTCTCGGAGCTGCCCCAGCCTCCCCTCCCTCCACATCCCAGCCCAGCCCAGCCCAGCCCAGCCAAATGGGCTACTCACGGTAGGCAAAGTTGGCGCCTTGGTTGCCTGTGACCTTGACAGTGATGGTGGCCTCCTCCCCACTGCCTGCCCTGCAAACGTACTCTCCAGCATCAACTGGGGAGGCCTGGAAGATGTACAGGCGGGAGCCGCGGACCTGGGCAGCCATGACAGGGGTGTAAAGAGGTCTTCCCAGAGCCCAGCAGGAGCCCCACACCTGCCCGCCATGCTGTGACCCTCATAGAGCCTACAACAACACACCAAGCTTCTACATTCTAGGAGCGAGTACCTGGTGCCGGACAGGCAGGCTGCCCCCACGCTTGTACCATGTGACTTGCGCATGGGCCTGTCCTGCCACCACACAGTTGAGATCCAGCGTCTGACCCTCCGCCACTGTGGAGGATGACGACTCAATCCTGACAGGAGGGACAGTTCCAGGAGCTGTAAGGACAGGGAGGGAAAGTAGCAGACACTTCCCAAGAGACAGGGCTGGAACTCTCTCTTGAGAGTTGTAATCTGAGGTCAGGCCCCCATTTTAGAAAATTGACAGCCTTTCCCCCCCCCCCCCATCTTGAAGCCTGGAGCTCAATAACTCTGAAGGGCCCAGGCTTTCCTCACAGCAGGAAGCAGGAAGAGAGATGGGAGGAAGTAAGTTTGACAGGTCGGCAGTAAGGCTAGGAGGGAGAAGGGGAAGCAGGAGTGGAAACGGAAGGAGAGACATGGTGGGAGATCTGGGGACAAAGCAATCTGACTCGGCAGGGCCCTGAAGCCAGAGCTTGGGTGGCCTCCCGTGCCCTGTCCCCAACTCGCAGTAAGAGTCATAGATAGGGACAATCACGCCCTGGAAGACTTCTGCCTCTCTTGCAAGTTTCTGTGTCGCTGGGAGTCACTTACCAGGGAGGGACTCAGCAGGTTCGATGGTGACTAGGACAGAGGCCTCTGTGTGCTCAGAGCCAAAGACCACATGGCACACGTACTCTCCTGAGTCAGCAGGGGACACCTGGTGGAGTCTCAGCAGGGGACCATGGGTCTGTGTGAATGGGGTGGGCTGGGGGTCAGGCAAGTCCCAATGTGTTCCCATCCATCCGTCCCCTCTTACAGGCCAGCCCTGGGGTGCCTTTACCTGGTGCCGAGCAGGAAGGCTGCCTCCACGTTTACGCCACGTTACCTGTGCCTGCCCAGGCACCACGCAGTTCAGATCCAGGGTTTGCCCCTCAGCCACATGGGAAGACGAGGATTCAATGCGGATGGGTGGAGTGTTGCCAGTGACTGGGCACAGAGAAGGTGGTTAGAGGCCCAGCCTTGAGCCTCTGGCACCCCCAAGCAGAGTAGTGAACGCCCTTTCCTTTTTTTTTTCTTTTAAGATTTATTTATTATTATTATTTATACAGTATTCTGCCCACACCTGTGCCTGCCCACCACAAGAAGGCACCAGATCTCATTACAGGTGGTTGTAAGCCACCATGTGGTTGCTGGGAATTGAACTCGGGACCTTCGGAAGAGCAGATGGTGCTCTTAAACCTCTGAGCCATCTCTCCAGCCCGAGTGCCCTTTCTTATCCCACCTTCACCTCAGGTCTCTGGGCTCATCTGCCCTCGTGATCTCGAGGTTACAAGATGTAGGGACCCAAGGACTTTGTCAGGCCAGGCAAGAGGATGCACAGTAACGTTGCTACTCCCTTCTCAGAACACCTACCATAGTTTCCCATCATGCTTCATGGGCCCCCATGTCATCTACGTGCGTACACTGACAGCTTTAAGGTTCGGCTAAAGCACAGCCTGACCTGACGGGTGTTAAAACCACACCCATACCCAGTGGGGGGACCTACAAATGGCACAGTCTACCCAGAGCAGGAGAATGAGGTCCCCAGAGGTCAAAGAAGAAGCTCAGGGTCGATAAAGGGAAGAGTCTAGATTTGAACCCATGTCTGCCCAACTCCCGGCTCAGTATGGAAGCCAACACTGCTGTTTGCATGTGGACTCTTAGGGAGCTTGAGGCAAGCAAAATTCGAATTCACTCCACCCCCAGCCTACTGGCTACCAGATGAGGCAGCAGAGGCTAACAGGATGCCTCCACATCCCAATGGCCCTGGAGAGATCACACAGACATCCCTCTCTGCAGCTGGGACAGCCTATGGCTCTATCCCTGTCAACCCCACTGGCACCTCACCTGGAGTGTAGCTAGGGCCTAAATGGGTGCTGTGGAGGACCGAGACAACAATGGAAGCCTCCTTGGGGCCCAAGTCACTCTCCACTCGGCACACGTATTCTCCAGAATCCGCTGGTGAGACCTGGGGGAGCCGTAGCCGGGAGCCATGGACCTGGGTCAGGAGGGGCAAAGGTAAGTGTGGAAGGGGCTGCAGCTATGATTACCATTCCCTCTGTGCCTCAGGCGGTTCAGTCTGCCAACTTACGAGCTCTAGCTGAGCCACGCAGATCAGGCTTGGAACTGCTCGACAGCACAGGAGGGTTTGGCAGCTGAAGCGCCAAGGCCTGTGGTTCCTCCCCTCCCCTTCTTCACTGCCCCTACCCCGACCCGATCGACACCCCCCCCCCAACTCACAGGCTGTCCACAGTCAGTGCCTCAGTTCCCCCAGCCCCAGCCTCAGGCTGGAAAAGCCTCCTCCTACCTGGGCATGGGGAGGCAGGCTGCCCCCTCGCTTATACCATGTGACCTGGGTATAGGTCAACCCCATCACCGCACAGTTGAGGTCAAGTGTCTGTCCTTCAGTCACAGATGGCGATGAGGAGTCGATCCTGACCGGTACTGAGCTGGTACCTGAGGCTGTGGCCGCAGTGGGGTTAAGCAAAACTCAGAGGGCCTTGGCCCACCTTACCCAGAACGTCGGACCCGGAGGCTCCATACCTGAGAGAACGACCACCTGAATGCGGGCCTGAGCGGTGCCTGTGGGGCTGGTGGCCACACAGAGGTAGAAGCCGGCGTCAGCGGCTGTAATGGCTGGGATGAGCAGTGTGGGGATGTCCGTGTTCTCTGACCGGGCCTGCCATGTGGAGAGAGGGCTCAGGTACTTATGAGGAGGCCCTGCCAGGGCAGACTTGAAAGGAGCAAGCCCTACACCAAGATTAAGGCCCACCAAGGCTCCAAGGACCGTAGGACTGGGGCCGATTAGAATAGAGACACTTTGGAATTGGGGGGAGCGTGCCATGGAATCAGGTAGTAAAGGGGTAACTGGAGTCCAGGGCCTAAGAAATACAGGAGTGGCTGAGGGGAGAGAGAACACGGAGGGACAGCAGGTTGAGTGCTGGCTTACCTGTGGGGGCAGGCTGCCTCCCTCTTTCCTCCAGGTGATGCTAGCACTGGGTACTCCTGCTGCCCTGCAGTACAGCCTGACCGTGCGGCCCTCATGTACCTGGGTCCTCTCGGGGCTCACCTGGACCCTGGGTCCACTGCCTCCTGCACACAGAACCCCTGTGAGGATGCTTCTCCGAGCCTCCCCAGCCCCAGCCCCAGCCCCCGCCTCCACCTCAAGCCCTGCCCTCTCACCGTGCACCTGAAGCATGGCCCTGGCCACGTGCTGCCCGGCGCTGCTGAGGGCACGGCACAGGTACTGACCCTGATCTGAGGGCTCGATTGCTGGCAGGCGGAGGATGCCAGCGTGGATCTGAGCCTTCTGAGGAAGCTGGCCCCCAGGACCCGCTGGGATGGAGACATGGGTCAGCACACCCTGGGACTGGCTCTACTCCTCCCCTTGTCCTCCTCACCCAGGATAGTCAGGATCTTACCTGTCCATTCCAGAGTGGGTGGGGGATTCCCCGTGGCACTGCAGCGGAACTCAGCCTGCTGTCCAGGCTGCACAGTGAGCTGTGGCGGGTGTATGGAGGCCACAGGGGCAGTGGAGGTGCCTGAGACTGACAAGGGAAGAGCTAGGATGAGATATGGTCAGGGTGAGGATGGTCCTCCAATTCACAGCTATCGCCCCTTGCGGGTCTCGGCATCTGCTCTAGCCCAGTACAGCCATTTGTCCATGCAGTAGCCAGATGGGGCTTTGAAAATGCCACAGACCATGTCGATTCCTTCTGTAAGACCTGCCCAGAGCGTCCTCCTCTTTTTCTTTTTCTTTTCTTTTCTTTTTTTCGAGACAGGGTTTCTCTGTGTAGCCTTGGCTGTCCTGGACTCGCTTTGTAGACCAGGCTGGCCTGGAACTCACAGTGATCCACTTGCCTCTGCCTCCCCAGTGCTGGGATTAAAGGCGTGCGCCACCATCCCCAGCTCCCTCCTCTTTTCACAGTACTTCTGCCTCAACCTCCAACTGCTGAGGTCTCAGGCCTGCACCACCATGCCATCTTCCCCTCATTTTGTGCTCTCTGATCCCTCTCCAGCCGCTCTCACCCCTGGTATTCAGCAGCTCACACAAGTGTCTTGTGTCTGCTTTCTCACTAGGGTCACCTCAACTAGGACATCTACATCAGGAGAGCTGAGGGACAGTTTGTCCTTCTGTCCCCCAGTTCTTCAGAGGCTTAGGCATGCAGGGGGATCCCTATGGCCAGGCTCTGACCACAAGAACGCATACCCTGAACGTGCAGTGTGGCTGTGCCCTGGTCCATGGCGAACATGTTGGAGCCAGTACACACGTAGGTGCCTGCATCACTTGGCTGCACGTTGCGAATGGTCAGGATGCCATTGAAGTCCATAGCACGGGAAGGTAGCTTTCCATTGTGCAGGCGGGTCCATACCAGGGTGTAGGCTGGCGACTGCAGGGCAGCGACAGGGTGAGGGACATGTATGGGCTCAGGGAGCCCAGGAGACAGACTTCCCCGCAACAGTCCCTGTTGGCTCACTTTGCTCTTGGCTGTGCAGATGAAGGTGACATCAGCGCCGGGCCGCACACTCTGGCTTCGCTGCTCCTCCACTGTCACCGTGATGGGCTTGCTAGGAGCCTCTGTGAATGGGGAAGTCTCCAGTGAGCTCTACAGCCCTAGACTGTGTCACTTCCTGCTTTCCTCATCCCTTCTTTTTTTTTTTTGGTTTTTCGAGACAGGGTCTCTCTGTGTTAGCCTTGGCTGTCCTGGACTCACTGTGTAGACCAGGCTGGCCTCAAACTCACAACGATCCGCCTGCCTCTGCCTCCCGAGTGCTGGGATCAAAGGCGTGCGCCACCACGCCCGGCCCTCCTCACCCCTTCTATGAGACAGGTCTTCCTCTGTTTGCCTAGCTGGCTTGGAACTCACTGTGTAGACCAGGATGGCCTCAAACTCATAGAGATCTTCCTGCCTCTGTCCCTCGAGTACTCTCTCTCTCTTTAAAGATGGAGTCTCGTAAATTGCATGCTGGCTTCAAATTCCTTATGCAGCTAAGGATGACCTTAAACTCTTGATCTTCCTGCCTCAACCTCCCGAGTGTTAGAATTATAGGCTTGTGTGACCACATGTAGTTTTTATGTAATATATATTTATATAAAATTATAAATGTAATATATATAATTATAATTTATAATAATTGTGTGTGTGTGTGTGTGTGTGTGTGTGTGTGTGTGTGTGTGTGTGTATACATGTGAGCAGAAGCCAGAAGAGAGTATTGGATCCTCTTGAAGTGGGAGTTACAGGCGACTGTAAACTGCCTACGCAGGAAGAACAATACACACTCTTTTTTTTTTTTTTTTTGGTTTTTCGAGACAGGGTTTCTCTGTGTAGCCTTGACTGTCCTGGACCCGCTTTGCAGACCAGGCTGGCCTCGAACTCACAGCGATCCACCTGCCTCTGCCTCCCGAGTGCTGGGATTATAGGCGTGCGCCACCACGCCCGGCCATACAATACACACTCTTAACCACTGAGTAGTCGCCCAGGCTGGCCTCCATCTAGAGATCCACCTGCCTCAGCCTCCCACGCATGGGCATTAAAGGCAGGTGCCACCACACCCTGCTTGGAGCCAAGACTCTTGAAGAGTTTCCACATGTTTCTTGTGTCTACTCGAGTTTCCCTCTCTGTCAACCAGTCTTGTCAGAGTCTAACCTTTACGTCACTCCCTTGCCTAGCCCAGATTTCCTATAGAGCAGTGGGTGAACGGCTCTCCCAGAAGCCTTTGCCCCAGCTTGCATCCTGGACACCTCTCCCCTTCTTCCTCCAGTCTCACTGGCTTCTCAGGCTTTCCCTGCCCTTCCTCTCCAGCTTGAGCGGTTGGTCTTGGAACTGGGTGGGTGCTATCCAGGGTCCTGCCCTGAGCAGAACTCAACTAAGGACCAGGACAGGCTGGCGCGCATAGGCCATGTAGGACTCGGTGACTCTGGGGTTCCCAATTTCCTCGGCCACATTGAACAACCCAGGAAAAGCTGCCTATGGTGGCCGTTCACTTGACCATGTCCTCCCTGTCAGACGCCTGCCTTCTCTTCTCCCCTCCCTTGTTGGAGTCCTACAGTGCCTCTGCTTTGGGGAACCTGAATAAAGACACTTTCCAGGCTGAACTTTCCTCATCTCAGACCCCAGACCCCAGGCGATAGCTTTTCCATTCAGCCTTATGGATCATAGTGAGTCTTGCGGCTTCTGCCTCAGAAACAGGTGTGGACCCCTTATATCCCTCCTTCCCACAGCTAACATCCTTGTTCAGCAGGCACCGTCCTCTCTAGGCAGGTCTAGCAGGCACAGGGGAGTAGGGACTCACCAGCGACCAGTAGCTCAGCCCTGCTGTTGCTGGTGTGAACCAGGTTTCGGCAGGTACAGATGTAGACTCCAGCATCGGAGGGCTGCACGCTGGGGAAGTGGAGCTCGGAGCCTGGGGTGGGGAGAGACAAGCTAGCTCCACGCGCTCCAGTAGGACAGGAACAGGGCTGACTCGTGGACGGAGGAGCCTGTAGGTCTGTGAGTACCTTGATGCCGCTGCTGAGTACTGCTGGGCAGGGGGCGCCCGTCCTCACGGGACCAGTAGAAGTAGTGTGGTGGACTCCCGCTGACCTGGCACCTCAGGGAGTGTGGGCCACCTTGGGGAACCACACTCCGAGAGGGATGGATCTGAACCTCCAGGGAGTCTTCTGCTAATGGAGTCGGGGAAGGAAGGCACTCAGCCAGCATAAAGCAACATCTCAGAGATTGGTCTCCCAAAGCCCCAGGTCCCCAACCTCAGTACTCTATCCTTCATGCTCCCTAGGGTCCACGATTCCCTCTTCCAACACCCTGGGCCATGGCCCTACTTACTCAGTGGCCGGCACCGGCCTCCTTGCACATTGGGGTTACCCTCATAGCCTGGGGCACACCTGTTAGGAGGAACGAGGACCAGCTCTGTAAGCCCTGAGGGATCTAGTGTCTCCCAGTGAATTAGAGGAGCCAGCTCAGCCAGCGGCCATTGATAGGTGGAGGAAACGTAGGGTTCTAGAAGGTCTCTGGGGACCAGAGAGGCTCTGACACAGGGCTTCGGGGGAGCTGAGAGAGAAGCTGCTGGTGGGCACCTGCTTATCCCAAGGGCAGTGTGGGAAGTGCCCGAGATGGCCGGCAGGGCGGACACGATCCTGGTAGAGGCTTTTCTGAGCCGTACCCTGCAGAACTCTCACCTGGGAGTCTCTCACTCCCCCCGCTTCTCTTCTCATTCCTGTCCAAAAACTTACTGCTCACAGTACTGGCCGGTGTAGCCGGGTTCACAGGCGGTGCAGCGGTACCCTCCAGCCTCGAGGCTCTCACAGGTGCGGGAGAACCTGGGGCAGGCAGGCAAATGTCAGGCCATAGGAGCCCAACTCCTCATGTTGTTCCCCATCCTCCAGCCTCCGTTCATCCTTGGAGCCAAGCAGTGTACTCACATGTTCTCTGGGTCGGTCAGTGGGCAGGCACAGGGCTGGCAGTCCTCAGGAGTACCAGCCGTGGCATCTCCATAGTAACCAGTTGCACACAGCTCGCAGAACTCACCAGCAGTGTTGTGCTGGCATCGCTGGAGGACGCAAGGGTGTCAGACAGCAGCCATGAATCAAAAACTCATCAAAACACCCTGACCCAGGAACTGTCAACCCACAGACTTGTCTTAAGGAAGAGTCAGGGAAGGGCATACAGATTTAATTACGGTGATACCCATCAGCTAGCTCAGCGGTGCTAAAAAGAGTATCCACAGGGACCTGGATAAATCAAAAAGTTCATCCAGGCCTGGGCTTGGTGATGCACCAGTAACATTAGTGACTGAGAGGAGGATCAGGAGTTCATAGTGAATCAGCTGTCTCAGAAAAATAAAAAAAATTAGCACACACCACGTATGCATATGTTACACAGACATAGAAAAAATAACACATTAAAAAAACAAAACAAAACAAAACAAAACAGTGCTGGGTGTGGTGGCACATGCCTGTAATCCCAGCACTTGGGAGGTAGAGGCAGGTGGATCTCTGTGAGTTCGAGGCCAGCCTGGTCTACAAAGCGAGTCCAGGACAGCCAGGACTACAAGAGAAACCCTGTTTTGAAAAACCAAACCAAACCAAAACAAAACAAAAATCGGAGCATATATAATCTCATCCAAAGTCAGTCACATGTGTGGTGTTAACATGGTGTGTTCCTTGCTTCATACTGAGTTTGGACTGTGCCAACTCTCTATGCCCTGACCATGTGCCTGTGGAACCATGGGCATACCACTCCAAAAAAAAACATATAAAAAGGTGTATTTACCAAAGTTTGATCCTCATGACCACCACCAGCACCACCAAAAACAAAGAAAAAACCCAAACCTCTGTAATCTGTCTCTTCTGTAAGATTGGCCATTGAGCGCAAACAATGAGGAACCCTAGCTTTCTTTGCAAAGAATGAATGGTGTTCCACAGTTCTGTTTGCCACCATGCTCCCCTGTCTCCCTCACCCAGGTGCTGTCTCCTGTCAACTTACTCCTGGGGGCAGGCATACATAGCTGACCAAGACCCCTTCCCATCCCTGGTCTAGCCCTGCTTGCATCTCACCGAACAGGCTCCGGTCTCAGGGTGGCACAGGTCAGAGTGGCCGTTGCATTCACACAGCTCACAGTGGCCAAGGTACAGTCCACTCCCAGTGCGTGTGTAGCCTGGGGCGCAGTCCTGGTGGGGAACAGAGGAAGGTTGGTGTCATTGCCCACAGGGTTCCATTCAGAGCCAGCAGATCAAGCCTTCTGTCCCTCCCACACTTTCCAGTACCTAATCCCCATTGGCTCTAGAAGAGGGCATCTCAGAGTAGCCTCCAACCACAATCTCTCCCCCCCCAAAGCTCCCCCAAGGTCCCCCCCCCCAACCCACGGTTCGTCGGTGTAGCCTTGGCTATCCTGGACTAGCTTTGTAGATCAGGCTGGCCTCGAACTCACAGCAATCCACCTGCCTCTGCCTCCCGAGTGCTGGGATTATAGGCGTGCGCCACCACCGCCTGCCTTGCCAGAAGCTCTCTTAATAGGTCCCAGACTGTCTCTCATCTTCACTTTCATGGCTCCAGAAGGAGACCAGGCTTGGTGCGCCCCTCCCCCACCCCAGGCAGTGTTAGCTTAGAGAAACACAGTATATATCCCAAATGGGGAACCCGCCTCAACTCAAGACCCTTGGTTCCTGAAAATTCTGGTGGGAAAGGACTTAATGGAGAAAACTTCACAACTAAATGGTGAAGTGAGTTGGAGAGACCACTTGGGAGAAGGGGCTCTTGAAGATATTTTTACATTTATTTATGTATTTGAGTGTGTCTGTGTATATGAGCCACAGCACAGATACGGAGGTCAGAAGACAAGCTGTAGGAGTCAGTTCTCTCCATTGACAGCCTGGATCCGTAGAAATGAGCTATGTCTCTCTGGGTAGCCTTGACTGTCCTGGACTCACTTTGTAGACCAGGCTGGCCTCGAACTCACAGCGATCCGCCTGCCTCTGCCTGCCTCTGCCTGCCGAGTGCTGGGATTAAAGGCGTGCGCCACCACCACCCGGCCCACCTTGTCAATCTTTATGACTAGGTTTGCAAGCACCAATTAGTAATCCTGCTAGGCCTGGTGGCACACACCTGTAATTGCAGCACTTTGGGAGGGGCGGCCAGAAGCTGCAGATGTTCAAGGCTAGCCTCTGATATATACTGAGCTCAAATCTTCTACATGAGCCCCTGCCTTAAAAATCCAAACCAAGGGGGATTGGAGAGATGGCTCAGTGGTTAAGAGCAAATTGTTGCAAAGGCCCTAAGTTCAATTCCCGGCAACCACATGGTGGCTCACAACCATCTATAATGCCTTTTTCTGGCATACAGGTGAAAATAAAATCTTAAAAAAACAAAACAAACAAACAAAGAATCCAATCCAAATCAAAACCAAAACCAAACAAGCTCAGTGGTAGAGGAAGCACACAGCACCAGGGATGTTGTTGGTGCACAGTGGAGATGAAGGACCACAGGTATGGAAAGCAGGCAGTTCTCTCTCTCCCTGCCCCTTCTGTGAAAGCTACCAAGGGCTTCCCCTCCACATTCCATGGTCAATTGGTGGGTGTCTTCGGCCGGGATGCAACAGTGTGCACAGGATACACAGGCACTTCTCAAGAACTCCTCCTTCAAATGAGGCGAACTTGGTATCTGTGAGGAGCATGACCTTCTATACTGGACTTTGAAAATTCTGTGGCCTCAGAAAAGGCATAGGAACATTAAAGTGCAGAGATGTGGGCTTGCTCCAGCTGCACCCACTCCTGACTTGCCCGCTATCCACCTGGCAAAGGTCCTGCCACCTCATCAGATGTTAAGTGAGCCCATGTCACGTGTGGGGTAAACTCCTGTCCACCTGGAGCTCAAAGCTTGGGCCAGCTCCAGCAGAGGCTCTCAAGAGCTTCAAAGTGACAGCCCTCTCTGTCCTACCCCATGGACACAGTACACCATGCCTCGATCTCTCTTCCTGTCCCCATTCATTTTGTTGACATCCAACAGACACGTTGTCCCTGTCTGGCTCAGATCATGGGATGCCTATAGCAGCATGGCTTCCCCACCCCAGGGTCCTATTCTAGGCTGGCCATGGTGACCCTGCTGCAGGCCCAGGTCTCCACATGCTCAGCATCCCGCAAGCCTACAGCGCCATCTGCTCTGTGCTGTGTGCCTGAGACAAGTCCTTGCTCAGCTCTGAAAGTCTTCTGTGCTTGTGTGGGTCTCCCCACCTGGAAGAGTGCCATTCGTTAGGCAGTGCTGCCTGGTGGTTAGGACAAACCGCCTTTGGAATCCATCGGATGTAGACTCGAGTTAGTCCTCCACATGCTGGCTGGATGCCCTTGGGTAAGTCACCTCTTCTTGTGACAGTTTGCTTCTGTCAGTTAAAGGGACGGCTTGCCTCTTGCAGGAGTGATGTCAACAATGTAAGAGCAGAGGCCACCTAGCTCAGAGAGCAGCGACAGCCTACAGCAATGGTCACAGACCGACCACCTTGCACATACCATGGTGCCGGGGCAGATGCAGGCAGGCCAGCCACACACACTCACCTGGCAGGACAAGCCAACATAGCCTGGGGGACAGCGGCACTCTTCCACCTCCAGGGCTCGGGGTCCACCAGAGGGTCCCGGCTGGGCCACTTCTAGGCTCACGGCACTGATACTGGCTGCCCGTGGCACTGAGGAGAACGTGGCCCGAATCAGAAGTTCATCCAAATCTGCCAGGGCCATGAGCAAGTGCTCCCGGGTGGCAGGCTGCCCGTCTGGCCGCCGCCAGAACTCCTGCGCGTAGGGGGGATAGCAAGTGTCAGTGGAAGATCTGGGTCAGGCCTGCTGAACTTGTAGTCAGCATACCCTCCACCAAGGAGAGGCCTGGCAAACAAAGCCAAGTGCCACCCACCTCTCGGAAGATGATCTCATAGCTCCTCCTCTCTGGGCCCTGTAGTGCTGGCTGCGATGCCACCAGCATGATGTTATTGCCCTACAGAGATACCAGAAAGGTTAGGAAGGGCATTTGGGGCTATTGGAGAGGCAGGGTTATCCACCAACCCCAAGCTCTCCCAACCACTTGGCTTCCCATCTGTCCACACCCTGACAAGCTCATGTGCCTGCTAGCTGACCCTATGCCCAGCAGCCAGACTAAGATCTGGGGAGTAGCCAGCCAGGTATGGAGCAAGGAGGCCACATTGGCTATTGGCTAGCTGGGTGTTGGAACATGGCTTCCATTTTCTCCTCTGCCTGTCCACTGTGGGTTCTAATGGGCTCACCGTAATCTGGATATCGGGGTCCGAGAGTGGGCTACCCTGTGGCCCGGATGTGTAGGAGAGGGTGTACCGTAGCTTTCCGCCATAGGCTGCCACCTGCGGAGAGACAAGACCACACAGGTGAGGGGTAGAGCCTATTGCTCCTGCGTGTTGCACCCTAACCTCAGAGGGCCAGAATTTGCAATGCGCAGAGCTGGGAACGACCCTATCAGTTCCTCCCCTGTCTCACTTGTGGGAGGACTTCTTTCCCATCCATTGCCTGGCAGTCACAGCCAACAAGCTCCGAGTCCCTTTTTATGTGTAGGCATTTCCCATAAAATGACAAGAGTAACATTAAGGACTCTGTGGGGAGCCTGCCCAAATCGTAAGTTTTAGCCTCAGGCATGGCATTGCACAGACTCTGAGGCTACCGGCTTCGGGTCTGCCTACTTTTCACTTCCTTCTTTCTGTGAATTACATCCTTGTTTCTTCTCTCTTTCTCTTCTAAAGTATTTATTCTCTCTCTGTGTGTGTGTGTGTGTGTGTGTGTGTGTGTGTGTGTGTGTGTGTTCCTAAGTGTATGTATGTGAGTACAATGAGCCCTGAGTGTACGGAAGCCTGTGGAGGTCAGAAGAGGCATCGGATCCCTGGCACTGGGGATGCCCTGGCATTGGAGTTAACAGAGTATTGTGAGCCGCCATGTGAGTGCTGGGATTTGAACCTAGGTCCTTTGAAAGAGCAGCCAGTGCTCTTAACCGTTGAGTCATCTCTCCAGTCTCCTCCTTGTTCTCTTTTAAAGAACAAACTCTTCCTGTACACTCAGGTCCCTCCCATCTGTAATGGAAAGCAAGTCAGGCCTGCCCAATCAACACAGCTTTGCATCAGCAAGGTAGATGGGGTAGGGCCAGGCCCAGTGACCAGACGCAACGCGGCCATGTGCCTCTCTTTCCAGCTGGGGAGTGAACGGTGCAGCTGGGGAGTGAATGGTGCACTCGGCACTCCTTTTTCTTTTGGGACAGAGAAACTCCCATCTCCCTTGCAACCAGAAGCTACAAAATGACACCAGTTGAGAAAAAACCCTAATGAACGCCTGGGTCCAGTCATCGTCCTTGGACCCTGTGGCTGCATGAGCCGTTCTATTATTTTGCTGTTGGTTGGTTAGTTGATTTTTTTTTTTTTTTTGTGGCCAAGCCAACTGGACTTGTGTCTTTGTAGGCATGACTAGAAGGCTTATGTTTCTCGCAAAGGGCTTTTTCATCCTGGCAACTGAGGGTCCAGCTCTGCCCATTGGACTTTCCTCCCTCTCCTCCATCACCAGGGCAGACAGCTGACTGAAAACTACCCAGCATGGGGTGTCCCCCTGGTTCAGTGGGTGAACATTTGTCAAACACTAGCAGACTACATGCCAAGCACTGGATGACACAGGCCCCAGGGCTATTCTCTACCAACTCAGGGTATAGTAAGGAACTCAGCATAGCCAGATTACAACTGAATCAACTGGTTTCCTGTTTGTTTTGGATGCCAGTGAGTTCACAGTCTCATCTAGGACTAGCTTTCTAGGAAGTGGAAGAGAAGTGCCGCAATGGGATGCCAGGCAAGTGTGAAAGTCTGGGCTCAGACTCCAGCTCTGCTGTCTGTACAACTGTGGACAAGTCACTTAGTCTGAACTGTACTTTGCTCATCTACAAATAGGAGCAAGAATTATATATATATATTTTTTTGTTTGTTTGTTTGTTTTTCTTTTTTTTTCAAGACAGGGTCTCTCTCTGTGTAGCCTTGGCTGTCCTGGACTTGCTTTGTAGACCAGGCTGGCCTCGAACTCACAGCGATCCACCTGCCTCTGCCTCCCAAGTGCTGGGACTAAAGGCGTGCACAACCACACCCGGCTGCAAAAATAATATTTTAAAGAGCATGTCAGGACACAAACTGCGACACACGTAGCTTTAGTGAAGAAAACACATTTGAAGTCAGGTAACTCTCCAATATTTCTGGTGTCAACCCAGACTCTGTGAGGTACCTCACCTCACTTTCTCTGGACCTGGCTGGTCTGGTCCGGCCTCTGATTGTGTTATTCAAACTCTGGCCCCTCCCTGCTGCTGGAGACCAGACCTGGACCTTAAGAGCTCTACCACTGAGCCAAAGCCCCAACCCCTAGGTACACACACTCAGAAGAGGCTCTCTCTGTCATGTGGGGACAAGAAGGCAAGGTGGAAACAATATCAAGTCGAATGTTAATACCAGGATAACAGTAACATCCGAGGCAGTGGAGATGGCTCAGTTGATAAAGCGCTTACCTTGCAAGCATGGGGACCTGAGTTTGATTCCCAGAGTTCCATGTGCACGCATACACACACACACACACACACACACACAGACACACACCCACAAACACACACATACAAAAAAAGAGAGAGCCATCCAGAATGCAGGACTGGTAAGTGAGAACAGTGGAGAGTTCTTGGAGGCCAGCCTTGGCTTCCACAGTGGCAATACAGCATACAGCAAGCGCCTAATGACTGCACTTTAGAGAGGGCTGTTCTACCTCGCACCCTCTGACAGTTAAGACTCCTCTGACCACCTGTGGTCCTTCCACTTCCTGGTTACCTTGTTCCCTAGGAAGGCTCGGGGCAGCTGCCAGTAATAGAGGCTTCCGGGCAGCAGGGAGAAGCCATCATAGGAAAGTGAGAACTAGGGTAGAAGAGCAGAATGTAAGAACGGGGCACAGGCACCCCAGCAGGAACCCGGAACCCACCCCAGCTCCACAGCACAGGCCCACCATGCTCCCCAGGCAACCTGCTTCCCGCTCTGGAGCCAGGTCCTCCAGCTGTTCTTTCTAAGTGTGTTCTTAATCTGGTTTACATCACAGTGATGGGGCTGGAGAGATGGCTCAGAAGTTAAGAGCACCGTCTGCTCTTCCAAAGGTCCCGAGTTCAATTCTCAGCAACCACATCGTGGCTCACAACCATCCATAAGTGATCTATGATACCCTCTTCTGGCATGCAGGTGTACATGCAGAACACTCTTAAGTAAGTAAATAAATAAACAAGTAAACACATCTTTAAAAATCAAACAAACAACAACAACAAAAACCAATGTAGCCAGAGGACTGTGGATGTAACTCCGTTGGTAATATTTACTGAACCTGCATGAAGCCCTGGGTTCCATCCTAAAGCTGGAATAAATGGCGCAGTAGCATACATTTATTATTCCAGGACTCGGGAGGGAAAAGCAGAAAGCTCAAGGGCACCCTTGGCTATAAAGTGGCCAGCCTGACCTACAGGGAACTCTCTCTCTCAAAAAAATAAAAATAAAAATAAAAATAAAAAAAGACGCGTGTGGTTGCTCACGCCTTTGATGCCAGCACTCTGGAGGCAGAGGCAGACGGATCACTGTGAGTTCGAGGCCAGAAGGCAGAGACTAGAGGATGGACACAAGTTCAAGGCCAATCTGGTCTATATAGGAAGACCCAGAAAAAAAAAAAAAAAGCCTGTGCAGCAGGCAGACACAGTAGTTATTATCTTAGCATTTGAGAGGCTAAGACAGAGGATTCTGAGCCTGAGGTCAGGCCTGGGCTGATGTGGGACCCTGTTTCAGACTATAATTGACTCGGTGGTATATGGTGTAGTTACGGTGACATCTGAAGTTAATGACAGTCCAGGGAGTCTCAAGAAATACCAAACAAGCATGGTGGGCGGGAACCTCAGTGAGTGGTCGGGTACATACCTGAGAGCCTGCTGGGGAAGACAGAGAAGTGAAGGAGGAAGAGGAAGAAGAAGAGGAGGGGGAACCTGCTTGTAGCGCGGCGGCGGCTAGCTGGGTGTGGGGGTGCAGCCCACGAGGAGGGGGCTGGGGATGGGCAGCAAAGCTGGCAAGGAGCTGCCAGATCTCAGCATCCATCCGCCTTTGAGCCTCATCCACCTGGTTGGGGGTGAGGTGGGGGGAGGGGAGGAGGAGAGGAAGGAACAGAAGACAGGGATAGGTGGACAGAGAGACATCTGTGAGGCTCTGCCTTGCCACAGGCTGCACCAACCCCATCCAAATCCCCCGCCGTGGGCCACCCATGTGCCTGTGCTGATGTCTACCACCCTCTCCTTGTATGTCTTCTCATTCCAAGGCAGAGAGAGCATCCTGGGATGAGCGTGGGGTGGGGAAGAACCCTGCCCAGGGTGCCCAGCAAGGGAAGGACAGAAAGTTCTGTGACATGACAGTCATGGGAGGTGGGACATCTGCCATTCTGAAGTGTTTGTAGAACATTAGAGTGTACTGCCCTGGACAGTCAGAGGAAGGTGGCCCAGGAAAGCCTGGGTCATGGTTCAAGGTCTGATCCCTAGATCCCCAGACACAGCTGCCTCTGCCCTGGGTTACCTGTGATGGCCGCTGTGCCCGGCCCCTGCCCACTGGGTCCCCGAGGATCCTCCCCGTTGTTACAGCAGCCCGCCACTGTTCCTCTGAGAGGGATGTGCGGTTCTGATGGGGTGGAAGTCACAGGCCAGCTCAGACCTCATGGGGTCAGACCTAACACCATGGACAGCCTCTTCCCCATGCATGGTGCCAGCAAGGAAGGCCACCGTGACTGGTGAGGGAGGCACTCTCCATCTCGGGGCCAGCACATAGGGTTCTCCAAGTTACTGGAAGGGCACATGCATAGAGGTTAATGGTGGTTTTTGGCAAATACACAGGGAAATTGGGGAGTCAGGCACAGTCACATGGATAAACACCAAGTTAATTTTCCTGTCTGCAGTCCTCCAACTGTTGGCACCAGAAACACACCACATGGCTGGTGATGCACAGCACAGCATACACTCCTCCAGACTCTCCTAGTGACAGCAGGCTCAGGCAGGGTATCCATGGATACAGGGCATCTCCCATGCAGGCTGAGGGCAGCCATGGACACACCATGGGTGGCATCCCCATTTCACACCACTCAAAAAGGGCATACCTGGTGAGCCCGGCGTAGCCGTGCAAAGTGAGCCTCCCTCTGTGGGGTAGCGAGAAGTACCAGGGGAGGAGACAGAGAAAAGTCTGAGGGACGCCAGGAGAGAAGGACCAGGGGAAGAGCATACTAGAAGACTGCCAGATTAGTCAGGGGATGGCACCTGTTTTTTTTTTTTTTTAATTTGTTTATTATGTATACAGTGCACATTATATCACATTATAGATGGTTGCGAGCCACCATGTGGTTGCTGGGAGTTGAACTCAGGACCTCTGGAAGAGCAGACAGTGCTCTCAACCACTGAGCCATCTCTCCAGCCCCCATGGCACCTGTTTTTCTCCAAGGAGCAGGGACTGGAAGGCCTCAAAGGCCGGCTGCTAAGTAGACAGGGGTGGCTAACTGGGCATCCACCTAAGCTGGTAGGGGACTCATATACTATGTCCCATTTGCCCTTGTACCATGGCCATAGCCGCTTGAGGACCATACATGGCTGCCCTGGACCTCACCTTTTATTTATTTTTTTTATTTATAGTTACTTTTATTCGTGTGAGTTCATGTTTTACACGAATATGTGTCTGTGTCAGGGTTGTCAGATCCCCTGGAACTGGAGTTAGAGACAGTTGTGAGCTGCCATGTGGGTGCTGAGAATTGAACTCGGGTCTTCTGGGAGAGCAGCCAACATTCCTAACAGCTGAGCCATCTCTCTAGTCCCTGGAGATCACCTCTTAGACCATGCCCTTCACAAGACCATCCTTGGTGACACTGCTTTCCTACAAGACCTCCCTTCAGAGTAAAAAAGATGGCTTTCCCTGACTAGCTCACCTTTTTGTTGTTTTGTCTTTTTTTTTTTTTTTTCCCCAGAGCTGAGGACCGAACCCAGGGCCTTGGGCTTGCTAGGCAAGCTCTCTACCATTGAGCTAAATCCCCAACCCCTAAGCTCACCTTCCCCCACCCCCAAGACAGGGCTTCTCTGTGTAGCCTTGGCTGTCCTGGATTTGCTTTGTAGACCAGGCTGGCCTCGAACTCACAGAGATCCACTTGTCTCTACCTCCCGAGTGCCTAGCTCACCTTTTTCAAGGCAGGCCTAACTAGGATACAAATCCTGCCACTATCCTTGACCTCTCTGGCTTTACTTTTCTCTGCTAGGAAATGGCAGTGATGCTGGTTGGTTTATGCAATCATGGCTTAAGATGCCTAAAGCGAGTGTGTAGTCCGAGCTCAATAGAAATGACCTGAGAATCACCATGCCAGCACCCCGCACTCAGCCAATGAACACATGGGGGAGCAACTCGTAAACTATCTCACCATGCTGTTGTGGATTGGCCTGAACTCAGTCATTATCAGCTGAGTGCTTAGTCAGTGTCAGGCACAATCATCCCAGCCACCCTTTGCTGGATAGGGAGGTCAGGCGTCCAGCTAGTGGACAGCACAACTGAGATGGAATCTGAGGTCGGCTGGACCCTAAAGGGTACATACTGCATGACAGGGTAGCCACATGGCAGACCATAAACTTGTGTCTTGAGTCCCCTGTGGACTCCCATGCTCAGCAGGGACTTGGCTCAGAGCTGGTACTTGGCCCACAGCCCCACTTGTGTCTTACCTTGTCTCCCTGGTAGGTTCCTGGCAATTGCCAGTAGAAGGACTCTTGGCCAAGGTGGGCAAAGTTGCTGAAAGAGAGCTGGGCCCCATCAGGCACTGATTCCACAGTGAAGCCCCCTGTCAGCTGGCTGTTGCGCTGCGGGTTCACCAGAGCAAAACCTTGGAAGTCCCCAGGAGCAAAGTGGGTGGAAATCTGGCAGCAGGCAAAAGAACAAGGGGGGGGGGGGGTTAGCTAGGTGACGGGTCAGACACATCACAATGGACAGGGCACAGAAAGATGTCAGGGGGCAGGACCAGGACTGAGAACTAATGATGGAGGGGGCGGAGCTGAGGCCAGGTGAAGGGGTGTATTCGGTGCTGAGATGAGCAATAACAGAGGCCAGAAAAGTCTTGGAATGGGAGCCAGCTCACTGGGCTCAGTGCTGAGGTTAGTAGTAATGAAGAGCCGGAGATGGGTACCCTCCCGGGAGGAGGAGGCTGGCACCCAGCTGGGACATTGCTCCGGACCTGCAGGGGGGCAGACAGGCTCTTACCAGGTGGCGTGAGTAGGAGGAGCTGGCGCACTGCTGGGTGACACCCATGCAGAAACAGGGCAGGCAGCCTTCTGGGTTGCTGGCACTCAGGTGGAAGTGGTGGGGTCGGCACTGGCTGCAAGTAAGGCCTTCCACCTGGGCCTGGGGAAGATGGACAAAAAAGATGTGCACAGGGACTCCGGTGTGTCTGCTGGACCCCAGAAGCCTCTGAGGCCAGCCTTCCCGGCTTCTTCTAGCAGTTGTGAGCAGCCCTGTCTACCCTAGTCCGTGACCAGGCCCCACGACCCCTCAGGTACCACCTGACTTGTCTTCGGGCCCCAGTGGTGGGCTGAGCTAGGCCCCACAGAAGGCAAGGCTTTGAACTGACCTTGCATTGGCACTGCCCAGCGGCGTCACACTGGCTACTAACGCTGCCATGGAGGTCACAGCCACAGTCCGGGAGCTCCGGCACCTGACCATCTCCTGAAGTGTAAAGAAGCCACAGATGTCATCCCCAAACCCAACACTAAACACTCCCAATAACACCCCCATCTCCACTGCTCTCTAAGTCCACCACTAAGCACCAAGAGGACCACTGCCTGCTTCTGAGGATGTGGGCGGTGCCTCTTCCAGACCCCATGCGACAGCAGGGAGAAGCCTAGAGTCAGAAAGGTAAGGCCACCTCTCCCAGGTCCCAGGGAAACAAAGGACCTAACCTAGCTCTCCGTGGGAAGAGAAGCACTGCCCAGTGCCCTCCCAAGTCTGCAACTCTACTCACTGCGGCAGGGCTGGCCCTGGTTGGGGTTTCCATGGTAACCTGGGGCACACCTGCAGAGAGAGAGAGAATGGAGTCCTGGAAATGTGGTGAAGAGCCTAGGCCCAAGGGGATCTGGGCTTATACATGGTGACTCCACAGGAAGAGGGGAGGGGGGGGAACCTCATCAGCCTGTGTGCCCACTTGATAGATGAGCACGGGTGGGGGTGGCGGGACAGAAAGGATGAGGGACACGGACAGGGGTGGGGCCAAGACTACAGCTCCATCAGGCCTTGACCCCAGGGTCAAGATTGAAAGGCCTAATGTTGGGCCTGGTGGTGTGAGCCTATAGGCACACCCAGGAGCAGGCAGGAGGAGCAGTAGTTCAAGGCCATATACAGCTACATAATGAGCTTATAGCTAGCCCGGAAGACATGAAACTCCATTGCAAAATAACAAAACAGAGCAAAGGGACTAGTGCAGGGTTCCTCAACCCATGGGACATGATCCCTTGGGCCTCAAAGGACCCTTTCAGAAAATACAGATATTTACACTATGATTCATAGCAGTAGCAGAATTACAGTTATGAAGTAGCAACAAAGATAATTTTATGGTTGGGGCGGGTCACCACAGCATGAGGAACTATATTACAGGGTCGCAGCACTAGAAAGGTTAGGAACCACTAGTTTAGTGGAAGGATTCTGGCCTGGGTAAGAAAAGGGATGGGCTGGAAGCTGAGCTGTTGGCCAATGCCAGGCTGCAGGGTGAGGCTGCCAAAGAGGAAAGCTGATGGCCTTTAAGAGTCTATGCAGGGCTGGAGAGATGGCTCAGAGGTTAAGAGCACTGACTGTTCCTCCAGAGGTCATGAGTTCAATTCCCAGCAACCACATGGTGGCTCACAATCATCTATCATGTGATCCGATGCCCTCTTCTGGACTGCAGTACATGCAGACAGAGCACTGTACACATAATAATAAATAAATAAATAAATTAAAAAAAAAAAAAAAGAGCCTGTGTAATGAAGAGCAGAGGTCACAGGCTGCTTGTGAATAGGAGGCCTGGGGCTCTCTCAGGACTTTCAGGTATCTCTTCTTGGACCCCTTGCCCTCCCAACTGCCCACCTCACCTCTCACAGTGACGCCCGCTGTGGCCTGGTGAGCATGAGTCACAGGTGGGGTGGCCATCTGTGTCCAGGAAACAAGTGTGGGCAGCCCTGAGAGAATGGGAAAGTCCAGTCAGTAAGGTATTGGCTGTTCCTGCTGGACTATGAGAGCATAGACCAGGGAGGTGGGGAATGTCTGTGCTAGGAGTTCCATTCCCACTGCCTCATTCGGTTCTACTCAGGGGCTAAGGTGGGTTCACTGGCCCCATTTAGGAAACTGGGGCTCTGAAAGTGAGGGTATCTCTCCCCAGTGACACATTGACAAGTGGCCATCCAGGATTTTTTTTTTTTTTTTTCCGAGACAGGGTCTCTCTGTGTAACCCTGGCTGTCCTGGACTCACTTTGTAGACCAGGTTGGCCTCGAACTCACAGCGATCTGCCTGCCTCTGCCTCCCGAGTGCTGGGATTAAAGGCGTGCGCCACCATGCCTGGCTGCCATGCAGGATTTTAACTGTCACTTCTCCCCAGTGCTGGGCAAAAGAGGAGGTAGGAAGGGTGATGGGCAAAGAGTGGGATCCCAGACTCACTGGCCAGCAGCAGGGGCTCCATAGCATGGGCAGGGCTGGCAGTCCTGCGGTGTGCCCCGCTGGGCATCTCCATAGTACCCTGGCTGGCACTGCTCACAGCGAGCACCCTCTGTGTGGTGCTGACAGCTCTGGAGGGACAGAGAACAGGTTGAGGCTGTGGCCCCTGGAAGCCATGGCTCTCTGGGGATGGAGAGTGAAGGGGCGGGGCTCACCTGGCAAACACCTGTCTCGGGCTCACAGACCTCTGAGTGGCCATGACAGTTGCAACGTTCACAGGTGCCCAGGTAGAGCCCGCTGGGCATGCGTGTGTAGCCCGTGTCACAGTCCTGGGGACAGAAAGATGGTGGAAGGCTGAAAATGTGAGGAGAGACAATAGAAGGAAGGCCAGAAAGCACCGAGGAGGAAGCTGGATGGATAGGTGGTAGACCCAGGCTCACCTGGCAGGAAGCGCCGCGGTACCCGGGTGGGCAGGTACACTGTTCCACTTCCACTGCTGAGTCCTGGCCAGTGTTCTCTGGCACAGCCACGTCCATGCTGATGCCGGAGACCCTGGATATGACAAGACTCATGGTGAAGGGGTGTTCACTGTGCACTGAGAATGTCTAGGGTTCCGTGCTCCATCACCATGTGGCCTCCACTCTCTAGCACTCTCATACGCTACAGCGAACAACCCACCTCCCCCTCTTTGCCTGGACACGATAAACTACCCAGCTCCTCTGGAGACTCCCGGAAAGCCGACTTGGGAGACACTGGCCCCCAGCTTCTGAGGATGCTGTGAGGGAGGCAGCAGCATGTGAGGGGGCTATGCCACGTTTCTGCTTAGTCTGGAGAGCCCTCTGCCCTGCCTCGGCCCCAGCTACCTGCTCTCAGCCGGGTGCTGGGTATAGGATGCTTGGATGAGGAGGGCGTCGATGCCTGCCAGGGCCATCAGTAGGTGCTCCCGTGTGGCTGGCTGCCCATCAGGCCGCTGCCATGCTTGCTGTAAAGGAAATGGCATATGATCCATTCCTGCCATCCTGAGTGCTGAGGCCCCAAAAAAGAGAGGAACAAGAAAGGGCTGGGATGGGGCTCACCTCTCGGAAGGGCACTATGAAGTTGCTGGGCTGGCCAGGGATGGGCTCCCTTGAGGCGTGGTGCTCCAACACAATGCCGTTGCCCTGTAGCACCACCAATGGCTGTCTGTGCAGGGGCGCAGAGCTGGGCCGGGGCCGCTGGGTCACAGTGAAGCGCAGCTCTCCTCCATAGGAAGTGACCTGCGGCAGGGGTAGACAGGCTTTCAGTGGGAGACTTCAGTCAGGCCACGTCATCACGCCATGTCATCGCTATCCTCTCTCAATGCCCTGCCTGTGTTGTTTCTCTGCCCTACCCACCTTGTCCCCTCGGAAGCTGGCGGGAAGACTCCAGAAGTAGGGTCCAGACAGGAGGTTGTGGAAGGAGGAGAACAGCAGCTCCCCGGGTGCAGGGGACAAGACACCCTCACTGGTGGTGTAGGTGCCGTCCGCGTTAGTCAGGCTGAACTGAGAGGGCTGTTCGGAGGCCCCGAGCACCTGGAAACGAAGGAGGTTGGGATGGGACAGTGGTGGGAATGGTGGTGGGACCCACCCTTTGACCTTCCGGCTCTAGGCATGGCTGTCCCATCCAGCAGCGGTCCTCTGGCGGGTACCTGGGCGCGGCTCCAGGAGGAGCTGCGGCACTGGCGGCTGACGCCCATGCAGAAGCACTTGAGGCAGCCATCTGGGTTCTGCTTGCTCAGATGGAAAGAGCCGTCCGAGCACTCGTTGCACAGGCGTCCCACCACGTTGTTCTGTGGAAACAGTCGGGGAGCTGCAGGATGGCCCACAGGAGGGGCTGCCTGGAACTAGGCCGTTGAATCTACCCACCCACCCCCAGTCTAGATGGGGGTACCAGAGCACCATGGAAAGCACAAATACGTGAGGCATCACCACATCGGACCTTGGTGTTTACAGAAACCGGTCTCCCTTTTCTCATTGGCTACTAGGACGCTCACAAACAAAGCAAAGCTGATTGAGTTACTTGCCACTACGGCTTATGATAGGGGACGTCATGCTAGTGTCTCTGCAGCCATTAGCGCTTTGACAGGCCATGGAGATTTCTCCATCCTATCAAAGTGAGGCTCGAGGACATGAAATGACACACAGGGTCACTTCATAGGCTTATCTACTCTGAGCTATAATATCGAGAGTGCCTGACCCATGCAGTTCTTTTTTTTCTCCATTAACACCTGATTCTCCCACTATTGATGAGATGTCAACATGACACCTCACAGAGTGATGCAGGAGAAGGCCAGGATGCGTGCAGCAGTTGCTGAAAGCATGTCAAGACATTAAACTCAGGGCGGCTGCCTCCTTAATCAGTGTATAGAAGACCAGTCTCAGGTAAGGCTAGTGCCTGCTCGTCAAGGACTTCTTTACTCCCTTGGCCACAGTGAGGCCGGGGCCCAAGGTCTCTGAGGGAGCAGGTAGCACATGTACCTTACAGCGGCAGGCCTCTCCGGTGGTGCTCAGACTGCCTCGCTCATCACAGCGTACAATTTCCTGGTCTGGAGACAGGAGGAAAACACTGGCAGGGTGAGTGGAGATGGGTGGCTCTCCAGGGATTCTGGGTATGGGCTGGGAAGGGTGGGAGGAGCCCAGGCAGGCAGGCAGGTTATGACAGGGGGTGGTCACAATACTCACTGGAGGGCCTACACTTCCCGCCCGGCTGGATAGGATTGCCTTCATATCCTGGGGCACAGCTGGGAGAGACAACATAGTCACACCCTAGCCTGAGCATCCTGTCTCCTATCCCTAGCCCCTGGCAGCTCCCGCTTACCTCTCACACCGGCGGCCTGTGTAACCTGGGGCACAAGCGTCGCAGGTGGCTTGGCCATCCGTGTCCAGGAAGCAAGTGTCTGAGAATCTGTGGGGATCAAGGGGGCAGGGTAGAACTGGGTGCCAGGCCTGATATGCCCATCCCAGGAAGACACACAGAGAGACGTGATGCTGCCTCCTGGCCCCTGTGGTCTCATAGCAACTGTAGGAAGGGAGATAGGCCCATTATACAGAAAGGGAAAATGAGGCCCACAAGAGATTAAAGAGCATGGACAACTCAGTGAACAGGTCAGGACTAGAGTCCATATGGGCACCCAGTTTCCCTGATAGAGAATGTCCCCACTTGTCACACTACCATATCCTGAATGAGGTCTAACCTTCGGGAGGCATCGATGTATGGGCAGGGGCAGGGCCGGCAGGCAGTGGCTGTGGCCTTTGTGGCATCCCCAAAGAAACCAGCCTTGCACTTGTTACACTGAGGTCCTTCTGTGTTGTGTTGGCAGTTCTAGGACAGGAGAGGGTAGAGGTTGACTCAGGACCTACTGAGCAGAACTGGTCCAGACAGGCTCTAGAATGTTCCACAGCTTTGCATATAGCTAGGAGCATCCAGGTGACCTCCCCTGGCAGTGGGGGAGCATGGCAGCCAACGCCATAGATAGTTCCAAGCATCTTCAAACCTGTCACCTTCTTCCAGGCTGCATGTGGGACTAGTTCTGTCTGGGAGTCCATTCTGTCACCCCTACAGCTGCTTGGAGATCTAAAGACAGTATCTCTACCTTGTCTGTGGCTTCTCTTTGCTCAATCCTAGTTCTACAGTCCTAGACCCCATCACGATTCCCAAGAGATAAGGTGTCATGTCTAGGCCACATTTCCCTCAGCCGTCGCCAAGGGAGAGAGACCTACACCTCCCTTGTCTGGATACTATCTCTCGTTAATGCATCCAGAGGCCATGGCAGTTCACCTGGAGCCATTCAGGCCACTCTAGAAGTCATGCAATGTTCCCTTATGCCAGAGAATCCCACTCCTATCCAATGTCCCAAGCAGCATCTCGCGCTACTTACCAGGCAGTGGCCATATACAGGGTCACAGGAGCTGGCATGGCCATTGCAATTGCAGCCAGAGCAAGTGCCCAGGTAGGGCCCGCCAGGCACCCTGGTGAAGTGGGCATCACAGCTCTCACAGGACAAACCAGAATAGCCAATGGGGCATCTGTGGGGACAGGACAAAGACAATGACCTCAGAACTACACACACCCTGCTGTTTCACCTCTACCGCAGATAGCATCCCTGTGGTTAGAAGGCCCAGTGAGGCAGGCACCTGCACTCCTCCACACTGTGAGCACGGCCGTGGCTGGTGGTATGGGTGGTGGTGGTGTCCATGACAATGTCACTCAGCCCCACACTGGCCATCTTGGTGTTGTACACTGTCTGCAGCAGTACAGCCTCCAGGCTCGCCAGCACCTGTAGCATCTCGGCCCGCTGCACGGGCCTGCCAGACTCATGCACCCAGTGTTCCTGGAGGGCACGAGGGTTGTTCAGTCCATCAGTGCCTACGCAGCATGCATCACTCCACCCTGGCCAGCCCCTCCTCCTCCTCCTAGCCCGATCCCTGAGATTCAGGTGCCACCCACCTCTGAGAGCTGAACCTGACGCTGGTTCACAGAGCCAGGATGGGTGGGTGTGTGGCCTCGAGAGTGGAGGCGGTATCCCGCACCAACGAGGATCACATCTGGTTTCTGTACTGGCTCCAGCATGCCTCGGGCCAGCTCATAGCGCACCTTGTAGCGCAGGGAGCCACCATAGGAGTCCACCTGGCCAGGGCGGGGCAGATGAGGGCAGAGCAGATGAGGGCAGAGCAGCCATCCTCTAGAAGCTGCACACCCCCGTCCTCAGCTTCCTCACTTGCGCCACCCACCTGAGGCTCACAGAGTGCCTCGCATAGAAGGCTCCTAGAGCACTGAGCATGGGGAGGCCAGTCCAGGGCTGACAACATGTAATGCTGTACCCAGGGAGGTCAGTGTGGGGCACTCTAGCCAGCCCAAAGGAGGGTGGCTAGGAGAGACCCAAAGGGAGAGTGGGTGGCAAAGATCTTGTCCCAGAAACGCCTTGCCCTCAGAGATGTGGCTGCCCAGCTTCAGAACCCTGCCCTCCTCACCCTGTTGCCCAGAAACTGCTTGGGTAGGGCCCAGAAAGCATCATGGACAAGGAAGCGGCGGGACAGGTCAACCAGCTGGAACTCCTGCAGGGCCGTGTCGATCTGCAGCTGGGTGGAGGAGAGGGGTGGTACGCCGGGTTGCGAGGGCATCGTCACATTCACACCTGAAAGGAGAAAAACAAGAGGAAGATTGCAGCTCACGCTCAGCGGAGCATAGCCAGTCTGGGAGCTGGAACCCAGGAAGGGGGTGACAGAGGGAAAAACAGAAGCCTTTCTCCTGCAATTAGAAAACAGCCAGGCTTATGCCGGGCGGTGGTGGTGGCGGCGCACGCCTTTTATCTCAGCACTCGGGAGGCAGAGACAGGCAGATGGCTGTGAGTTTGAGACCAGTCTGGTCTACAAAGTGAGTCCAGGGCAGCCAAGGCCACACAGAGAAACTCTGTCTTTAAAAACCAAAAAGATAAAAAACAAAAAAGAAAAGAAAAGAAAAAGAAAAAGAAAAGAAAAGAAAAAAAAAAGAAGGAAGCACTCTAAAAATGGCTCATCCTTATTGTTACACAGGGTTGCTGGGCCAACCTTCTTCCCACATGTGCACAAACTCACTCCCACACAGGATTTCCCTGCAGTACCCTGCCAGCCCCTAGGACCACACCACATCACATGACAGTAGGAACACTTGGTATGTACACTGTGCCATTTGGTGCTCACCCCTATCGTTGGTGGCAATCCAACAAGTTTGTTTTCTGTGTGGTGTGTATATGTGTGTACATGTTTATGTGCAGATGTGCCTGAACTTGTGTCTGTGTGTGTGCGCAGAGGTCAGAGGTTGACCTTGGGCATCTTCCTCAATCATCCTCCACCTGAACAAACAAACAAACAAACAAAGTCTACATTTGTTTATGTATGTACGCACATGCCACATCAGGCCTACAGAGGTCAGAGGCCAACTTTAGGTACTCTGTTCTCTCTCCACCATGCTGGCTGAAGGGGCTGAACTTAGGTTGTCAATCAGGCCTCGAGGCAAGCATCTTTAGCCCCTAAGCCATCTCACCTCCAGCTTGGTTTAGTTTGTTTTCCTTTATTTTTGTCTCTCTACATAGTCTTGGCTGTCCCAGAACTCACTATGTAGACCAGGACAGACTCAAATTCAGAGATCTGCTCAGCAGACTCTGACTCCCAGTCTTGGGATTAAAGGTGTGCACCACCATGCTTGGCTTCTCCGCCTTTTCTTTTTTTTAAAGATTTATTTATTATGTATACAGTGCGCATTAGATCACATTATAGATGGTTGTGAGCCACTATGTGGTTTCTGGAAATTGAACTCAGGACCTCTGGAAGAGCACTGAGCCATCTCTCCAGAGCCTCCTCCCTTCTTTTTTTAATAATCATTTTCATTTTTTAAAGTACAATTGTAGCTGGGTGGTAGTGGCACACACCTTTAATGCCAGCACTTGGGAGGCAGAGGCAGATGGATCCATGTGAGTTCGAGGTCAGCCTGGTCTACAAAGAAGTGAGTCCAGGACAGTCAAGGCTACACAGAGAAACCCTGTCTTGGAAAAACAAAAAAACAAAAAACAAAAAACAAAAATTAAAATAAAAATAAAGTACAAATGTATGTTTTGAGACGTGTGCATGCACAAATAGGTGCAGATGCCAGTAGAACTCAGAAGAGGATGTCTGGATGCCCTGGAGCTAGAGTTACAGGCGTTTATGAGCTGCTTAATGAGAGCTGGGAATTGAACCTGGGGCCTTTGGAAGAGCAGCACACACTATAACCAATGTATCAACCCCCCAAATCTGCAACTATTTTTTGAGATGTGAGTGTTTGGAGACATAGGGCCTGGCTCTAGAGTCTGTCCTCTCTACAACCCGAGGCAGGAAAGCTGCAAACACGGCTTGAGATAAAGGCTTTTCTGACACAACTCAGTGTTTCTGGGTCACTCCCTGCCCATTGGCCCAGGTCCCTCTCTGCCTGTCCTGGGTTCCCAGGAGCCTGGAGTCTACCCATCCACATACCCTTGAAGTCATTGGGCTGGTCAAAGCTCAGCCGGATCTGGTCCCGGAAGCGCCGGCTGCTCTGGCACACGTTGGTCACGCCAAAGCAGAAGCAAGGCAGGCAGGAGGCACTGTCCTCCAAGTAGAAGTGTCCATCTGGGCAGGGGCCTGCTGGGAGGCAGGGGAAGGGGCCGTGGTTGGCCACTGGCAGGAGGCTCTGCAGCAATGGTGCCAGTCACCCACCACACCCACCCACCTGCCCCCCCGTCTACAGCACCTCGCTGTGGGACGAGCTCCAGCACACCATCTGGAATGCCAAACACCATGCCACGTGCGTTCATGGCCTCGCAGGTGTAGGCACCCTGGTCTGCCTCCTTCACATCACGGATGATCAGTGTGCCACGTCCACCCTCGCTGGTCATTGTCACCCTGGTAGGGCCCCAAAGATAGTGATGGATTAGGTTTGAGCCATAGACCCAGCCTCTTCCATAGGCGAGTCACCCCCCAACTGAGTTGTACCTGGGATGAACAGGGATGTGGCCCCAGTTGAGCCTCCAGTTGATGATGGGTGTGGGGACACCAATAGCTACGCAGGTGAAAGTCACTGTCTGACCCCGGGAAGCCTGGATGGACTGCTGGGGAGGGGTCACCACCTGGGGAGGCACTGGGAAGAATAGAACAGGAGTGAAGTGCTTACTCAGCAATCAGGAACAGGAAAGGCCAGGACAGTAGAGCGTGGAGACCGGGAGCAGAGAGTAGACAGAAGCAAGTAGAAGCCGGTCGTGGTGGCGCATGCCTTTAATCCCAGCACTCGGGAGGCAGAGGCAGGTGGATCGCTGTGAGTTCAAGGCCAGCCTGGTCTACAGAGTGAGTCCAGGATGGCTAAGGTAACATAGAGAAAGCCTGTCTCGAAAAACCAAAAAACCCCAACCCAAACCAACAATAACAACAACAAAGAATCAAGTAGAACCTGCCCAGCGCCATCCCAACTTCACTCCTCACTCACTGCAGCCAAACTCATCACTACGGTCAGGACAGTCAGGTTCCTCGTCACAGTGGAAGCTGGCCGGGATGCACTGGTTGGTGGAAATGCATCGGAAATGTGTGGGCTTACATACTTCCCCAGGTTGCTGGACGGCTGAGGATGAAACCAGACAGAGTGGGCACAAGACTGCAGGACAACACAGCTCACCTACCACCTTCGCCAGGTGTCCTCTGGGCCACTCCTTTCATCATGTCTACATTACCCACACAGTGCCTCCAAAACTGAGCCAAACACAATGGGTCATCAAGTGACCAGACTCTGGCATTCTGTTATAGTACAAAGCTGACCAAGTAGCCCATGGGGTTAGGTTATGACTCACACATTGGTCGGGGACAGCATGGTCATAGGGAGCCACACATTCAGTTCTCTAGTCACACACTAATATGGTGACAAGAAAAGACTAATGGCTGCCCAAATACAGTGGAACAGGAAAGACACGGCCAGCCGGCCAGCCATCTCCTAACTGCAGTTCCACACCCAGAGGCAGGATCCCTCACTGACCAATAAAGGCCGGCACAACTCCCAGAGCAGGGACAGGAGGACAGCGGAGGCCTGGTGTACTCACGGCAGTTGGCCTCATCCGTGTGGTCCTCACAATCAAAGTCACCGTCACAACGCCACAACTTGAGAGCACAGTGTCCATTTCCACAGGGGAACTCATTAGGCTCGCAGGGGGGAGGGGCCCCTGTGAGGACCAGATAGGGGTTCACAACGGTCGTCTGCTGACCAGTACCCAGTCCCCACGCTCCCGGCCCATGCAACATTGCTCACCACAGCCTAGTTCATCGCTGCCATCTCTGCAGTCTTCCTGCCCATCACAGAGGTAGTCTCTAGGGATGCAGTGCCCACTGTGGCATGCAGCCTCCTGGGGTCCACAGGCGGTGGGCCCACTAACATCAGGGAACAGGAGCGGAGGTCCATGTGTGACTGGCGGTGGAGGTGTTGTGGAGGTCTCTGGCCAGAGTGATAATGGTGATACCTTCACCACAGCAGGTGGTGAGGAGCTGAGCTCTGGGACTGCCTCCTCTGTGGACAGGATCCCTTGATGTTTAGCGAATGGATGGCTTTCACCCCTTGCCCCAGAGTCCCCCATGTTCCTAGGAGTCCACCTCATGCCAACCTTCCGCCATCCCTTTCCCCATCCCTACCCTCTCCAGACCTCTCTGCTGACACTGACACCCGACCCCTTACAGCCCAGATGACCCAGAGAGTCAGATGTAGCCCCACCCTCGTCAGGCCACCTAGAGGCTCCTTGAAGTTCCCAACAGCTTCTCACCACAATTGAGCTCGTCAGACATGTCCCTACAGTCAGGCCGCCGATCACAGCGATACTCCAGAGCCACGCACTCATTATAACTGTGGCAAGCAAACTCCGTTTCCGTGCAGACCCTTGGGAACTGGGGCACTGTGTATTGGGGGTGGGGTGGGGGGAGGTAGAAGGAAGTCAGGCAACAGGCTGAAGAGGCTAGTGATAGACAGACAGCACAGACAAGGCATGGCTGTGAGTGGCTCTGGAGCCCTGAGTCAGGCCACTGTGGCAGACAGCAAGAGCAAGAAGCACTTGGTGCATACTCCTGGCACACGCAGAACAAAGTGCAGAATCCCTTACACGGACCTTCACACAGGTGGCATGCCACACACATGCAGACACCATGCCATACACGTGCAGGCCACAGCCTGGCCCCAGTGAGGACAATGAGACAGTGGGAGGAGGCAGCCATAAAGCCTTTTCTCTCTCTCTCTCTCTCTCTCTCTCTCTCTCTCTCTCTCTCTCTCTGTCAGGTTCTCTAGGAACCCCCTGGACCTTGGCCAGGCTCACACGCTCACCTGATGTTACTGTGACCCCCACAGCAGCTGGGGGCGGCGGGGGGGTCTGTACTGGAAAGGAAGCTGTAGTCAGCAACCGTCCCACCCGGGACCTAGAAACTGAGGCGCAAGCAGGGCCTGCCTCCCACCGCAGTCAGTGCTTGCTGAAGGTGGGAGCAGATGGCTAGGCCTCCAGAAAACTCTAGGCCTGGGCCTGAAGACCCAGGAGAGTCAGAGTTTGATTTGGGGGGGTGCATTGAGAGAGGTTTTACATGCAGAACAGAGGAAGTGATAGCTCACTAGTTTGTCTTTTGTTTTGTTTTTTTTTATTCCTGAGACTTGATTCCTTGTAGGGATGGAATTTGTCCTGTTTGGAGCTTCACTGAATGAGAGGCACATAACTTGATAAGTGAGAGCCTACCCAGTAAGAGTGCTGGGATGGAGAAGGGCCAAGTACTACAGCCTATGAGAGGCCCAGTACCACAGTCCATGAAGAATGAACCAGAACTAGCCCAGGAAAAGACTCAGTGGATCAAATAGGACAGTGGGTAGAGTGACAGGAAACCTGGACTGACCCTGAGCACCCAGGCCTGGCTTCTGCATCTAATGGGCTGTGTGACTTTGGGCCCATTTCCTGTGCTCTCTGGGCCTGTCTGTCTTCCGTTTCCCATCCACCAATGGGTTCCACGGAGAGCAGTGCCCACACAGGGTCTGGTTTGCATCCCCATCACTGTGGATGGCGGCTTTTCCTTGCTGAGCCTCAGTTCCCTCATGGTGAACACAGGAAGAATACTTTATGGAGCTTGAGGGGCCTGAGCGGATGCTGGGTATCAGGGCCTTAGGCATAGGGCTGGCCTTCATTTGATGCCTGGGAAACAACTGATGGATTTTAGTTACAAAGAGGGAGATGGGTTATGTGTGTACGCATATATACAGTTTGTGTGTGTGTGTGTGTGTGTGTGTGCGCGCGTGTGTGTGCGCGCGCGCAGTGTGTCTTTGCATGTATAGATGCAATATCACAAAGATGGACGTATGTATAGCAGGGCGCAGTGGCGCACATCTGTCATCCCGGCACTCGGGAGGCAGAGACAGGCAGATCTCTGTGAGTTCGAGGCCAGCCTAGTCTACGGAGCGAGTTCCAGGACAGCCAAGGGCTGTTACACAGAGAAACCCTGTCTTGAAAAATCGAAAGAAGATGCTCATGTGTATGATGTGTGTGGGTGTGGAGGCCTGAGGTTGACACTGGGTTGCCTTTCTCAATCAGTCTTCACCTTTTATACTGAGGCAGGGGTCTCTCTCTTGAATCAGAGCTTGCTGACTCTGTAGTGTGGCTAGCTAGCTTGTTCTGGGGATGCCCCTGCTGCCTCCTGACTGCTGGTAATAGGAGTGGGCTGCCACACCCTCCCGATATTTACTTAGGTGCTTGAGATCTGAACTCCAGTCAAGTTCTCATGACAAACACTTTTTTTTCTTCAAGACACTGTGTGTGTGTGTGTGTGTGTGTGTGTGTGTGTGTGTAGCCCTGGCTGTCCTGGACTCACTTTATAGACTGGGCTGGCTTTGAACTCACAGAGATCTGCCTGCCTCTGTCTCCAGAGAGCTGGAATTAAAGGCGTGCGCCACCACAGCCCACCTCAGCGAAAGCTTCTTTCCGTGCTGTCTCATCTCTCCAGCCTACAACAGTCAGTTTTACTGAATGCCAATATCTTTTGACTCGGAAGTACTGAATGAAGAAGGAGTTTTATCTACTGTCAATATACAAAGGTCTATAAACGATATAGCTTCCTGGGTGCCTGCTAGAGGAAACGGTTTGGCTCTAGCCAAGTAGAAACTGTACAAAGACGGATGGGAAGGCTCAGGCTCAGGAGGGAGGGAGTTCCCTGTCTCCAGTAGTGTGCTAGTCCACGTTAGGAAGGCCCAAGGTAGAGACACCAAAAGGGGCTGGTGTGAGGAACTGGAGGGGTGACCCCAGTTTGGAGGACAGGCTCACCTGTGCCCAGGCGTCGGAACTTGAACCCCCAGGGGGAGGTGACATAGGGACCGATGGAGCCGCTGGAGACCACTGTGTGCAGCACCTCCTGAATCTGAGCCCCGTCCGCGTTCCCTTCGGAGCCCACATCCAGCTCAACAAAGACCCAGCCATCCAGCTCCCTGTGGAGAAAAAGGCCTGTGACCTGCACGCCTCTGTCAAGCTCCTACCATGACGCCCAGCCCTGTACCTGGGCAGCCTGTGCCTATGGTAGGGCCTTTCTGGAACAGGATACCCCATCTATGCCTTTCTAATTTCTCATCAAGAACGGACCCCCTCCAAGCCGGGTGCAGTGGCACACACCTGTAATTCCAAGCACTCAGGGAGGCAGGGGCCAGCCTGGTCTACAAAGCGAGGGAGTTCTAAGGCTTCACATAGAAACCATGTCTCAGAAAAACAAACAAAAAACAAGAACGACCCCTCCAGGCCCTCCCCGCCCCGCCCCGCCCTCCCCGCCCTGCCCTTGGTACTCAGGCCCCTTCCCATCTTGGGCCCTTCTGGTTGTCCCCACCCCCCCATCCCCAGGGACCCATCTCACTTGATGAACACCACACTGACAATCTGCTCTCCAGGGATCTTCCCGTACTCCGTCTCCAGCTGCGGGGACATACCACCATCAGACGCCTCCCACATACTCCAGTACTGCCCCACCACCCCTGAGGAACCCCCCAACCGCAGGTTCTCTCTCTCCCACACACCTTATCCACCACAGCCTCTGACACCTCTCGGAACTCCTTGGCGCCTGCATCTTCTAGCTGTGGGCTGTACTCAATGGACCGAGTAAAGTTTACCAGAGCTCGGAAATAGACTGTGGGAGAGAAGGTTTGGAATGTCACGGTGGAGGGTCCAGCTTAGCAGGTGGGAAACCTAGAAAGCAGGCTGAAAATAAGGTGTTTGTCTCCCACACGGGCTGACACCTAGCATAACCGATCACAGCTTTACCGTGATGTTTTCCCAGCCAGTTCTTTTTTTTTTTTTTTTTTTTTAAAGATTTGTTGATTATTTATACAGTGGTCTACATGTACATCTCAGGCCAGAAGACGGCATCAGGTTACATCATAGATGGCTGTGAGCCACCATGTGGTTGCTGGGAATTGAACTCAGGACCTCTGGAAGAGCATTCAGTGCTCTTAACCTCTGAGCCATCTCTCCAGCCCCTCCCAGCCAGTTCTTATCCATCCCTCTGGACTCAGCTTAGCAACCACACTCTAAGATGACCACCTTGGCTGTCCTGGCTGGTGTGGGGCCACCACTCTGGGCTCTCATATCACCTCTGCTTCCCAAACCGGAAGCCTTCCTTCTCTCATCCCATCAATTCTGCTGGGTACACGTGGACCACACAGCACCACGGCGGCTGTCAGGTCCCGACTCAGCTACTTCACACGCTCACCTGCCTCAGTCAAAGTCTCATTCCTTCTTCATGAAATGTGGAGGTGAGGGAGTCAAATGCATTTACACCCCAGAGCTGCTGCACGGAGTGAAGGATGCTTGCCTTCCCACACTGCCCCTGTGCGCACAGGCCCGCACTTGGGAATGAGGAGTGTGGTCACCTGACACCCCGCCTCACCAAACCAGGAGCTCCAAGAGGAAATGGGGAACCCACTCAATTCATGGCCCAAGGGCTTATCGGTGAGTCATGGCCAAATAAACTCAAGTCACTTCTGGTGTGAATGCAACATACAACTATTGTTTCCTTTAGCACCGGATATATACAGCACAGTTTACAGCCACTGGTTATCAAGTTGGCTAGGGTTTGGATCTCAAGTCTGGCCAAGGCCCACGTGTGGAAAGCTTGGGCCCCAGCTTGTAGCACTGTTGAAGGCAGCAGACCTTTCAACAAGGGCTCTTATTCAATTGAACCATCTCCCCAGCCTAGCCTTTTGTTGTTTTGTTGTTAGGAGGTGGAGCCTAATGGATGGAAGTTAGGTCACTGAGGGTCTGGCCATGACAGGGATACTGAGACTCAATACCACCACCCCCCACCCTACCACCACCCTCCACTGGTTCCCGGACACTAGTAGGGGTGAACCAAACTCCTTTGCTAAACTCTTCTACCACAGTAAACTGCCAGCACAGGCCCAGAGCAGCCGAGCCAACTGGCCTTGGTCTGATCTTTCTTCCTTATTAAGTCAGTTACCTCTGCTATCTGTTTTTTTGTTTTTGTTTTCCGAGACAGGGTTTCTCTGTGTAGCCTTGGCTGTCCTAAACTCACTTTGTAGACCAGGCTGACCTTGAAGTCACAGCGATTCGCCTGCCTCTGCCTCCCGAGTGCTGGGTTAAAGGTGTGCTCCACCACACCCAGCACCTCTGATATCTTGTCACAGTGACGGAAGGCTGAACAGAACAATGTTCTTGAGTTAGAAATGTGCATTAAATTCTCTAGTAGCAATCCCGGGCAGTGTCACACACCTGTAATACAAGCACTCAGAGAGGCAGAGGCAGGAGGGCTGCTGTGAGTTTGAGGCCAGCCTGGTCTACAAAGTGAGTCTAGGACAGCCAGGGCTACACAGAGAAACCCTGTCTTGAAGGAAACAAACAAACAAACAAACCCCCAAAACCTCTGTAGTAGCAAACGAGCCAAACATTTGTATGTATGTATACATGCATACCCAGTGTACACACACATACATACATACACAGAGCCTGACAACTGGCGGATGACCTAGGAATAATAACCAAATTTATCTATACAATATACCCACATTACACACTCAATTATTTTGGTGTCTGTGTGTGTGTGTGTGTATGCACATGTGCATCCAGGTACACATGCCCAAAAGCACATGGAAGCCAGAAGAAGACGTGGTGTGTGTGTCTTGCTCTATTACTCTGCCTTTTCCCTTGAGATGGGGGTCTCTCACTGAACCTGAAGCTAGGTTAACAGCCAGCGATCCCATCTCTGCTCCGATCAGAGCTGGGGTTACAGGCCCTAGGAGCTTTTTTACCATGGATGCTGAGGACTTGAATCCAGGGTCCCATGCTTAGGCAGCAAGTATTCATTTGTTTTGTTTTTGAGACAGTGTTTTTCTGTGTAGCCCTGGCTGTCCTGGACTCCCTTTGTAGACTAAGCTGGCCTCGAACTCGCAGAGATATGCCTGCCTCTGCTTCTTGGGTGCTGTGAATGAGGTGTGCGCCACCATGCCCAGCCCACAAGTGCTCTTATTCAAAAGAGCTATTTCCCAGCCCTTTCATCATTATTGTTGTTTGAGACAGGTTCTCAGATTCTGGGCTAGCCTTGATATGTAGCCAGGGTTGGCCATGAACTTTGTTTTTTTGTTTCTGAGGGAGAAAGAAGGGTCTCGTGTAGCCCACACTAAGATCAAATTCAATATGTAGCCTCGAACTTCTGATGCTCCTGCCTCTACCTCGTGAATGCTGGGACCAAAGGCACATGCCACCATGCTCAGCCTCCCACTAACGTGTGTGTGTGTGTGTGCGCGCGCGTGTACGCCTGGGGTTAAGCACAGGTTATAAACATCAGGTTAATAAGAGTCACCAAGTGGTCTGAAGTGTGTGCACAGTGCTCAGAACACTCCTCAGCACAGAGCAGGCGCAACATGATTATCTACTGTTACCATGTGAAGGGAGGGCAGCTCACTAGTTAAGGGTCCTACTGCTGGAGCAGGATGGCCCCTGATGGCCTGTGATAGTTCTGAGTTCTAATGTTGCATCTATAACCTGAGGCCACCAGTGCCCACCCCAAGGGCTGCTGAGGCCCCACATGGTACCTAGAGCATGACATGGGAGCAGGGCTGACAGGAACCATCAACTCAGATATTCAGGACAAGCCCTAGGAACAGCCCTAGACCAGAAAAGCGCGCCAGTAAGAAGCGGTGTGGAGGGTCTACTGTGAGCCGGGGGTGTTCAAGGGCAGGGGATAGCGATTGACTCATCAAACAGAAATTTCCATCCCCAGGAAGATCATCTTCTAGTTGGGGGTGTGTTAGTGGATGTGGCCGGGCGTGATGGCGCACGCCTTTAATCCCAGCACTCGGGAGGCAGAAGCAGGGGGATCACTGTGAGTTTGAGGCCAACCTGGGCTACAAAGTGAGTCCAGGACAGCCAAGATAACATAGAGAAACCCTGTCTCAAAAAAAACAAAAAAATTTTAAAAAAATTAAAAACCAACCAACCAACCAAACAAACAAACAAAAAAGAATGTGTGGATTATCAGGAATGGGACTTGGGAGAGAGCCTGCTAGGGAAGAAAGGGAGGGGACAGTTGTTTTGTTTTGTTTTCCTTTTTGGGAGGGGGTTTGAGACAGGGTTTCTCTGTGTGTATCCCTGGCTGGCTGTCCCTAGAACTCACTTTGTAGACTAGGCTGGCCTTGAACTCACAGAGATCCGTCTGCCCCTGCCTCCCAAGTGCTGGGATTAAAGGCGTGCACCACCACCACCCAGCTTGAGGGTATAGTTTTTTGTTTTAAGATTTATTTATTTATGATTTATTTATTTATTATGTATACAGTGCTCTGCCTGCATGAATGACAGAAGGGAGCATTAGATCTCATTATAGATAGTTGTGAGCCACCATGTGGCTGCTGGGACTTGAACCCAGGACCTCTGGAAGAGCAGTCAGTGCTCTTAACCTCTGAGCCATCTCTCCAGCCCTTGTTTTTTGTTTTTAATGGGGGTTCAAGGAAGGAGTCTCTTTGAAGGAAAGGGGTGACCATGGCAGTGTCTGTAAGAAAAGCACTGTACACAGGAGAGCTGACATGTGCAAAGGTCCTGAGACTGAAGTGAGCACATGTGACATTTGGTCAGGATGTACGTGACAGAGTGGGGGGTGTCCTTTACTTTACTCTCTATCTTTTGGGCCTAGAGATGCGCAGACTCCAAGCCAAGGTGTTCTCCCCTTATGGGGGGTTAAGAGGATCCTTGGGGTCCCAGGGGTAGGTACAGGACTGGATCCTACACATTGAGGGGATGCTGTGTCTGTCTGAACCACAGCCAATGGTGGGGCCCGGCTCCTGGGTGCTGAGTAGGTGGAGCTTGTGGGCGGAGTGTAGGGCTGTGCGCTCTGCCACAGAGGCCTCTTGTGTGCAAGCACAGAGGCCCATTGAGAGCCCCCACCCCGGCCCCTGGCCTCAGCCCACGGCCAAGTTCGGGTGAGGAGGCCGGGCCTCTGCCCAGGAATGTGCCCACTCCCGAGGAGAGTGTTAGAGTACCACAAAGCCCCTTTCTACCAGGGAAGGGCTGGAGTCTTCTAGACTGACCCCTCTCCTTGTCCCAAAGCAGAGGCAAGCCAGGGCAAGCACCTCACTTGAGGACCCACCCAGCTCTGAGGGGCTGAGATGGCAGGAATTCTGAGGCTGCCTCAGGGAGGGGGTGCTCTGGGCATCTGCCCTGACCAGGCCTCCCCCACCTGGCCTTCTGACCCTAGCTAAAGCATTCCCTGAGATCAGAGGCTGGAGCAGAGGAAGATAAACTGCCGAGTCCTCCTGTGAGTGGGAGGCGTACACCCCCAAAACCCTAAGCACCCATTCCTGCTCGGCAGAGCCTTCATCTCATTGTGACTGGGCTGTGTCTCCACTTTGGGATCCCTTGGGTGGGCAGGAAACCAGCCTGTGCAGAGGCTGAGACAAGCTGCTCCCCAATATCAAACTTGGCTGTGCCTTGGCCAGCACCACTAGAGGAAGAATGGTACCTGGCCTGGCCTCAACTGTTCCCAGAGGTACCTCTGGGCCTCCTGTGTGACTCTTGGCCAAGGTGGGCTGGACAGAGGAACACAGGAAGAAGAAAAAGACTGAACATCAAGGATAAGCTGGGAGGGAGGGGTCCCCAGAAAAATGGACAGACAGACAGATAGAGCAGAGACAGAACAGGCCACAGAGAACCAGGGGAAAGGACACACAGAAAGCAGAGTTGGGAGAGAGCAGAGAAAGGTCTAGACCGTGGCAAAGATGGGGAGGAGAAAGGGAGAGGGAGAGGGGAAGAGACGGTGGTAGAGGTTGGAACTGGGGAGCCAAGGAGAAAGTGGACAGAAGTTATTTCAAATAGGCAGCCGGGCGTGGTGGTGCACGCCTTTTATTCCAGCACTCGGGAGGCAGAGGCAGATGGATCTCTGTGAGTTTGAGGCCAGCCTGGTCTACAAAAGGGAATCCAGGACAGCCAAGGCTACACAGAGAAACCCTGTCTAGAAAAGCCAAAATCAAAAAACCAAAAAGCAAATCAAATAGGCAGTGGCCAGAGCAGGGCTGACGGTGGGGGAAAGGCTGGTTAGCAGCCGGAAGCAAACAAGGAGAGGTGAGAGGCAGAGCCAGGGGTGGTTCAGACGAAGCTGGGAGGAGCTGGGGACCTACAGCCTTGCCTGGCTACAAGGGACATCTCAGGGGCTGGGGTCTAGGGTCAAGTTAAGGGAGACAACCCAAGCTTGGTGCTATCAAAGTCAGGGCCAGCCTTTCCTTGCCTACAGGGGAAGGGCGCTGGTCCTGAGCAAGCCTGTATGATACACACTAAGACCTTGGGCCATCAGGATACACACCTGTGCCTCCCAGGCTGGGACTAAGCCCAGCTGGCTGGCCATACCCCAAGGGCAGCCAGCCAGGCAGGGTTGGGGCTGGAGATTGAGGCCATGCTGCCTCCCACAAAGAAAGACAAAGGCCTGGGCTTGGGCCCTCTTAGGAAACAGCTACCCTGTTCCCTCTCTTCCTGCACCTCTGGCCTTGCCTTCCCTCACCCCAGAATCTCAGGAGAGAAGAGCCTGCAAAGGAGCATCTGAAGAGGATATACTACAGAAGGCATTCCCGCGACCCTCAGGGCAGGTCACAGGTGCTCCCGAGGGAACTAGATAGACCAAAGCCTCAACAGGAGGCAGTTCCCAGAGTGCATCAGGCCAGGCTACTCTGGGAGATGGCTCACATCCACAACACCACCCAATACTCCTACTTCTGTTCCTAGCCAGGTGCTGGGCGTCCTCTGGTCCTGCCAAGATTTATGAGTGGGAAAACTTGAGGCAACAGCCGTGTCCATGTGCTATGAGGTCATCATAGTTGGCCAGGCTTCTCTGGGCCAGTCTTGCGTGCAGTGGCCCAGGTGGGATGACACCCTCAGATGCTTAGATGCTCCTGTTACACCAGGTAAGGGGAAACGACCTCAGCCCTGGAGATGCCCCACTACTTTGAACACTGAGAGGCAGCCTGTCGAACTATCCCAATTAGAACTTAGCTTCTTGTGGCCATTGTCTGGAGTTTTGTGCAGGTGACACAGGCAGATAGCTAAACTTGGCCGTTCCCAACCTTGCAGGTGCTTGCCCATCAGCTCACACAATTGTCACTCATGAAGAAAGGGACCATCAAGCCGGGCGGTGTTGGCACACGACTTTGATCCCAGCACTCGGGAGGCAGAGGCAGGCGGATCGCTGTGAGTTCAAGGCCAGCCTGGTCTGCAAAGCGAGTCCAGGACAGGCAAGGCTACACAGAGAAACCCTGTCTCAAAAAACCAAAGAAGAAGAAGAGGAGGAGGAGGAAGAAGAAGAAAAAAGCAGCCGGGCATGGTGGTACACACCTTTAATCCCAGCACTCGGGAGGCAGAGGCAGGTGAGTTCGAGGCCAGCCTGGTCTACAAAGTGAGCTCAGGACCCCCAAGATAACACAGAGGAACCGTCTTGAAAAGCCAACAAACAAACAACAATAAAAAAGGGAATATCCCCACAGGACCCTTGGGCTTTCAGCCAAGAGATGGGGCCTCTACAACCAATAGGCTTGCTCCAGGGCTCCCCTCACCAACTTACCCATCTGGAAGTCCCCACTGCCCAGTTCTCCACTGCCAAGGCCATCTGCAAATAAAAGTGAGACTTAAGTCAGTAGCAACAAACACTGCACACCGACATGACACTGGGCACTATTGCAGGCGAATACAGAACGGTTACCCCACCCTGACCCTGTGCCTAGTTAGCTTGGAGGCCTCCATCATAGGATATGAACTAAGGTCCCATATTCCAAGGACCATTTGTCCAATGAGTCGGGGAGAGGAGCCAGGTCAGCCTTGTGTAGCCGTGGTTGTTCTGGACTCACTTTGTAGACCAGGCTGGCCTCGAACTCACAGGGATAGACCTGCCTCTGTCTCCCTGAGTGCTGGGATTACAAGAGTGTGCTACCACGCCTGGCTATGGGCTATCTCTTGAAGTCCCATCTGGGGTGACTTTCATGAGACCTTCCAAAGCGCCAATGAGAAAAGCCAGAGCTGTTCCCGGCAGCCCTCCATCCCTAGCAGGGGAGTGCCTGGCTCACCTCCTGATGCATCATCAGCCAGCAGGTCTTCATCATCAGAGAGGTCTGAATAGGACCAGCCAGCCAAGCCCGCTGTGACAGCCTCTGTGTCCTCAGGCAGAGAAAGGCCATCATAGGCCCTCAGACCGTGTGTCACCTATGGGAGATGACAGTCTATGAGTCAGCCCCTCCTGTTCACTGCCAAACTTCAGGGCCCTTCTTCTCACTTCAGAAGGGCCCCAACATTTTTTCCCAAAATCCACACCCCACCCCACCCCCTCCCACGTTGTCAGACTCAGTATGGCTAAGAGAGCCAGGAAGAGCCTGAAATACTTTTTGTGACTCAGCTTTCCAAAGACCCACCAAACCCAGGAGGCTTCAGAGCCCAACGTGAAGATTCTCAAGGATTCTTCAGACAGAGCAGACAGTAAAAGGAAGATCGTCTGGTAAAAGGTGGCTTCTTTTTCTTTGGAGAATACAAGGGACACCCAGGACATGAGAGCAGGCAAGGGGACACGGGTAGGTATGGGGTGACCTGGATCGGTAGAGACGAGACACCTGAGCAGGCAGAACAGCGGACACTTAAGCATGAAGGCGGTAAGGGCAGAAGCGAGGGGCTTGATCTGGCCTTCTGTAACAGTCCCTCCTCAGGCCCTTGGCCTTCTCCATCTGGTCTGCCTGCTGTCGAAGCCTGGCTGCAGGCAGCACATTCCACTGTCCAGAACAACACATAGCCCTGCAGCTAGTCTAAATGGGAGCAAGTCAGACATCAACTCCCTCACCACCTCAGGCTATTCTTAAGCTTAACTGGGTCTGAGGCATCTGTCCTGGGAAAGTTGGGGATGGGAGGTAGGGAGTCGGTTTGGGGGGGGGAGGCAGGCAGCGGCACAGCACACAGGCCCAGCAAGAGGCCCTGGTGCTACTCATTACCCAGGCTTTCCCCAGAAAAGGCCATAGATAGTAAATGCCTACATCAACTTCGGCAACATCAAGATGTTTTCAAAGGCGTTGTCCAGGTAACTGAGAGGAAAATCACTCAGGGGAGCCCAAAGGCTGGGAGGCCCCCAGGCACAGGAATGCAGTATTCAATGACCCCAGACCAGTCCCAAATCCCTGGTGAAAGAGCCTCAGACACGGCAGCTCAGCAGTGTCTGAGCAGCCTGGACTGGACAGAGGGCACTCAGTTCCCTATGAAAAACCCCAATTTCATACAATCCACAACCACCACCACCACCAGCCTTCTGCCACAACGTCCGTCCTTCCTTCCTAGTTTCTGAGACCATCTCATGTTATCCTCAACATCTACCCCATTTAGCCATGACCCCTCTAACTGCCCAGTAATAAAAAGGTACAGTTAGCCAGGTGTAGCGACTCACGCCTGGAATCACAAACACTTAGCAGGTAGAGGCAGGAGGATCAGGAGTTCAAGGTTAACCCTGGCTTCACAGTGAGGTGGAGGTCAGTCTAGGCAACCTAAGACCTTGTCTCAAAGAAACAAAACAAAGAAATAAACACGCACACAGGTGGTGGCTGTGCCCGGGCCATTTGAATGAGCTCAGTTGTAGAGTGACAGGCAGCAGATAACAAAGACCCAGGGATTATGTGTCCACTTACGGGGACTCGGGGTGAGAGAGGGTGCCACACACAGTGACAGAAGGACAGATCAGCAGTTTGCCTGGTCTGTGGACTAGACAGGAGGGCAGGAAGGGACTCAAGACATTTTGGGGCAATGGCTCCAGCGTATGTGTTATGCTCACATACATTACTGACCCGTGTGCTTGAAGCAAGTCCCATTTACTCTGAGTCACCTGTGCATCGACAAGAGGGACAAAAAAAGAAAGTTCTAGAGAGACAGTAGACTCCCTGCCTTTCACAGCCACTTCTTCCTGGCCAGGTCCTAGGTCCTGGGTCCTGGTGGGCTCACACTGTGTCATCAGTATCCCCACTGGATAGAGGCAACCAGAAAACAGGAGGAGCGATGGGCTTAGCTCTACTCAGCACATACAAGCAATCCCTGAACACATGGGCAAGAGATAGCAGCTGGGACCCGACCCACAAACCTGTGTGTCCCCTCCCCCTATTCCAGGACTGAGCACCACTTGGGCACTTTGTCTTTGCCTGGCTGCTGAGCCTTGGATAATTGTTGCACTGCCTTCACCTGCCACCCTGGCATGGCGCCCTGCCTTGTCCTCATAGCCAAAGAGCAATGCCACCACCTGATCCTTCTCTCCCCACCACAGAAGGATCCATTCCTGTCCAGAGTGGCAGCCAAAGAACTTGTGGACTGTGTCCCTATGCATACAGGTATTTGACCTCGGAATCTCCGGGACCAGTAGTTGAACATGGTGGCACATGACTTTAATCCCAGCACTCAAGAGGCAAAAGCAAGAAGGTCATGTGTTCAAGGCCAGCATGAGCCTTATTAAGACCATGTCTCAAAAATAATTAATTAATTAAAAATTTAGGTGGTGGCGGCGGCACATGACTTTAATGCCAGCACTCAGGAAGCAGAGGCAGTCAGATCTCTGAGTTTGAGACCAGCCTGGTCTACAGAACGAGTTCCAGGACATCCAAGGCTACACGGTGAAACGCCGTCTCAAAAAACTGAAAATAAACTGAGTTTTGTCTAGGGTATGTCCCAGGGTTCATTGATAGAGCACTTGCCTCCCTGGGCAAGGCCCTGGCTTGGATCCCAAGTTCCACCATCATCAAAACAAAGCAAAACAGACAAAAACACCTCCAGGACTGGTGAAGTGGCCTGGATTCCTGGCCTCTTCTCTGAGCGCCTGAGGTAGCTGCTCATCTCAGGTCTGACACAGCTGAGCACACCCAGGGGATTCTGAGAATCACACTTTAAAACAAGCCCAGATGCTGCCTCCTTCCCTCTCTGGGAGTAAAGGTGGCTGGAGGGTGAGTCTTGAGCAGGTCTTGATTGACTCCGGGGGACAAAGTTGGGGCAGGGGCACTGATTCAGAGCATAGGAAGTTTGAGAGAGTATGTACTTGGGTCCTTGCCTCACCCACGCCCTCCCAATGCTGGTGCGAGCGAGGCTATGGCGGCTAAGCATGGGGTGCGCAGATTCCTGGCACCACTTAGACACGGCTGTCTGGAAAGGAAACCCTTGCTGCTAAGCAAGGTCCACGGCTCCTTGTAAGGAGGAAGGGGGTGGGGGAGTAGCCTGGAACTGGACAGGAAATAGCAAAGTGAGATTCAACAGGGAAAAACATGCCAGGAACACACATCTGCAGGAAGGCCAAGAGTGCAGGGCACTGAGTCAGAAGTCCCCCAGCCCCAGACACCCAGGTCGTACAGTACATGCCAGCTGCTCTTGCCTGTAGCTCCCTCCCCAGCATCTGAATATACAGGGGCAGTCAGGGCCCTCTGGCAGGCGGGCGACAGGCAGGACAGCTACAGGGAGAGACTTCATTTGCAAAAGAGCTGTCCATCTGAAGGCAGCTGTGGTTCACATCTGGCAGAGGAAATGGAGCCAGAGGGAAAGAGACTCTGAAAAGAGCAAAGTGGGGCTGGCCACCTGATAGCAGAAGGGACTCAAAGCTGGCCAGCCTAGCCTTTGCTTTGGACAGTCGGGGCTAATGAGAGCCTGCACTTGATCCCAGAGCGCTCCCTTGCACACCAGGAACGCCTGAAGCTGGCTGTAGGTGCTGAACTGAAAAGGAGGGAATGGGGCAGCGAAGATGGGTTTGGCTGTGAGGGCTGGGATTTACCCTGGTGGTCCGGCATAGGAATTTACCCTGGTGAGAACTACAGCTCACAAAGACCCTCTGCGGTAGTGGGGCAATGGTGTGTGGCTCTTCCACACAGCCCTGGCGTGGATAGATCATCGTGGATCCAGCCTCTGCTTCAAGATCCGGGCTAGGCCTCACAAAGGCTACAAGGCCAAAGCAGACAGCAGTTCCCAGAATGTCCACGGCTACCCCTGACTCCATCCTCAACCTGACTAGCTCCGTGAATGGCTCAGGGGGATGCTGTGCTGGCAGCAGCCTGGGCCTTTGCAGGGTGTTCCTTAAGTCCGAAGAAGGGCCATGGGTAGCTCCAAGGTCAGAGGCAGAAAATAGAACCCAGGCTTCCTGCCCTGTAGCCTGTCTCCGGTGCGGGAGCCCTGCTTCCTCCCAGAGGACCAGGCAGAGGTGGAGAAAGATCTGAGGCAGTGAGGAAGGAGCCAAGCTGGGAGGGGGATTTTCCAGACCTGTAGGTTGCTGGGGGAAAGGGGGGTGGGTGACTCATGCAGCAGGCCAAGGCCAAAGTCTGTTTCTAAGATGCTGGGAACAAGGATCAGAGGCAAGGATGTTAGCAAGGGTGGTCCCTGGTGACAGCAATTTTCTGAACCCAGGCAGGTGGCACGCAGGTAGGGTACCAGACAGGAACTTCTGGGGGGGGCACCACTCTTAAGTTCTGGGTGTGTGTCCAGGTTTTCTCTGGTGGGGACAAAGCGTACATGGAGATCCCTCTATGTGCAAGGCCTACAGAGGTCCAGAGGGAAACTAGGCTATCCTCTCCAGCCTCTGTGAGGCTTTGGAGGGGGGTCAAGGATAGCTAGGGTGTTCTCAGAGTGGAGAAACATGTACGGCATGGAAACCAGGGCAGGCCCGGAGCATGGCAACACAGGTAAATACAGGACAGAGGTGTGGGGTTTCCACAGCGTTGAGTGTGCACCTCTTTTCTTTCGTTCTTTTTAAAAATTTTTTATTTGTTTATTTATTTTTGGTTTTTCGAGACAGGGTTTCTCTGTGTAACCTTGGCTGTCCTGGACTCACTTTGTAGACCAGGCTGGCCTAGAACTCACAGAGATCCACCTGCCTCTGCTTTCCAAGTGCTGGGATTAAAGGTGTGTGCCACCATGCCCAGCATGCACCTTTCAAAGGCTAAACCACCACACTGCTCAAATCAAAGCTCCTGAGTGACAGGAACACAATGAGAGAGGACAGTAAGAGGCAGGGGAGCTGAGGAGGTGACCCAGTGGGGGAAATACTTGTTGGTCAAACATGAGGACCTGAGTTCAGATCCTATATAAAAGCTGGGCGTGGTGGCACATGCCTTTAATCCCAGCACTTGGGACACAGAAACAGGTGGATCTCCGTGAGTTCAAGGACAGCCTGGTCTACAAAGTGAATCCAGAACAGCCAGGGCTATCACACAGAGAAACTGTGCCTCAAAAAACAAAACAAAACAAAACCAATACAAAACAAAGTTAGACAGATCCATCCTTGTAGCAGCCCCACAGGCCTGATGTTACAGGGACACCATTCTGTACCCGCAAAACGGGGACTATCCGAGAGTTTCTTTGGCTGTTTCTAGAAACAGGGTCTCACTATGTAGCTTAGGCTAGACCCTCCTGCCCCAGTCCCAGATACCAAGGGCTGGGATCGTGGATACGTTCAACCATGTCTTATGTTTTGCTTTCATTTTGGGTTTCTTTTGTTGTTGTTTTGTTCAAGTCTGAGACAACGTCTCCCAGACTGGCCTCAAACTCACTATGCGGACAAGAATAACCTAGAATTTATGATCCTCCTGCCTCCATCCCCACAATGTTGAAACTATAGAAATGAGATAAGACATTGTGCGCAGCATGTTTTTGCTTTTGTCTTTGAGACTGGGAGCCACTGTGTAGCCCTGGCTGGTCTGGAACTCACTATGTAGACCAGGTTGGCCTCAGACTCAGGGAGATTTTCTTGTTTCCGCCTCCTAAGTGCTGGGCTTTACAGCTTGAGACACCAAGAGCAGCTGGACCACATGTGTGTGTCCATGTGTTTGGTTGTGCGATATGGCCCCAGATCCCATGGAAGATGTCGCTTCACAGCTGGCAAGTGCTCTGTGTCTCCTTTCTCAATCGCAAAAACTTCTGGATTCCAAACTACATCCATTCCGCCACTGCGAACTTGGTTCCATTTTTATGAATGAGGAAACTGAGGTTCGGAGGAGACAGCTGTGTACCTATGACCAGGCAGGTGAGTACCTATTGTTCTGCTGTGTGGACAGCAGCTATACAGGGAGGTCAGAGTGGAGGTGAGGGTGGGTATGGCTGAGGGGTGATGCTTGCAGAAGGTAGGGTGTGAGCTGGGGCCAGGGCTCACCTCTTGGTTTAGAGTGAGGGAGGTTAGCTAAGTGGCAGAACCTAGGCTGGGCTGAGCCTCAGGGTTCAGGGTTCCTGTTCCAGCTACCTGCCAGCTCTGAGTAAACGGGGGTGGGGGGTGGGGGGGGGTTGGGAATGGGGGGGGGGGGTGAGGAGGCTCTCTGGAGACATTCTTCACATGCCTTGGGTAGCCAGCTCCCAGCCTCTGTCTTCATGGCTCAGGTTTGGAACTGAGCCCCTCATCCACCCCCACAGCTGGTCAGGAAGTTCTGAGCCCCTCCCCCTCCAAGCAGTCCCCAGGGTAGTTATGGCTGCCCAGGGCAAGGCTCCAGGCATCTGGGGCTGGAGTGAGCTCACCTCATCAGAATCCAGAGACAGTGGGAGTTGGTCTGACCACTTGCCTCCTTCTCCCATGGTCCGCATGGCCACAGCCCCAGACTTTGGCCCCTCTGCCATGATGCAGGTGCCTAGGAAGACCCCAAAAAGTACTATTTTCTCTACTGCAGCCCAGGCCTTAGGGACAGGGCCAAGACGTCCCCTCCCCCTGCTGCCCAGTGTCCTGTTGAGGGCAACAGACAGCAGAGGGGAAGGAATCTGTCGGGGCAGCAGTTTGCTGTGAGCACAACACAAAGGCCTAAAGGCCTTTAATCCCCTGGCAGTCTGAGAGGGGCGCCGGGCCGGAAAAGCGGTGGCTGTAGCTTCTCTGGCAGGCCCATGCGCCCGTGCCTCTGGGGAGGCCTGCCAGCTTCTCATACTTGGGCCCTCAAGGCGGCGGTAGGACTTTTGCCAGACACTCAGCCAGGAAGAATTCGCTCCCCAGAAGAACAGTGATTGACGCTCAGGGTGCCATGGTGAACAGGGTGCTGACCTAAGTAAGGTCTTTATGGGGCACAGAGCAGTCAAATCCATATCAAGTAGTGGGAACCACAACTCACCCGTAAGGACACTAGGCACAGAGAGGTAAGGTCATACGCTAAAGGCACACAGCTAATGGGAACTACATTTGAAACCCAGGGCTCTAGGCTTACCTGCTATTACTAGCTCAGCAGCAAAGGCTGAGAGACCTGTGGCTTGACCTCTGACAGACACCTGCTCCCCCAGGCCTGGAATCTGGAAAGGCTGCATTCCAACCTGGGCACTAGGGATCACTGGGGAACACAGGAGGGGATCAGGGTTTCCGGCATAAGCCCAGGGATCAGGAAGTTGGGGTGGCTTTGAACAGCATCCACCTTTCTCTTTTCTCCTTAGCAGCAGTTGCTGTCTATCCCAGGAAGGGGGTGACTTTTATTGCTATTTTGCTTTATTCCTTAAAATAATTTAATTTGGTATTTTGGTTGTTTGGCTGGTTTTGTTCTGTTTTGTTTTTGTGTGTTCGTTTGCTTTTAAGACAGACTCACTATGGAACCCCCTGGCTAGCCTGAAACTGTGGAGCCCAGACTAGACTAAAGCCAATGATGATCCTCCTGCCTCAGCCTGTGGAGTACTGGGATCACAGGTGTACACCACTGTGCCTGGCAGGCAAGTGGAATCTGGAGTTTGTTGGGAAGTGGGGACAGCGATCTTTGAGGCTGGCTGGGAGGCTGCCTAAGCTTACCCTGGGAGGCCCTGAGGTGCTCGCTGCCTCAGCATCCCTCTCACACAGCTAGGCTGCCGTCTATGCCCACTTGCTTTAGACCAGACAGGATGAGAGAAAGCATGAGATCTCTGGATCTCAGGAGACTTGGAAGTGAGGCAGATTGGATAACCAGACCCGGCATGCAGTCAGACACCTTGATTTCAGGCCACCGTGCCACATTCCAGATGGGTGGCCCTGGTTTCTCCATCTACTGAGTGTCATCTGCCAGACCTGCCCATTAAGACTGAGTTCAAATCCCTTTGACCTCCACTTCCTGAGTTCTGTTATGCCGGGTCCATACATAGGGGTAAAGCAAATGAGGTGTGATAGTGTAGGCCTGTAATTTCAGCACTGGGGTTGGCAAAGGCAGCATGACTCTTGTGAGTTAGAGGCCAGCCTGATCTCCATAGTGAATTTCAGAACAGCAGGATGCACAGCAAGACCCTATCTCAAAATCATCAATAACAAGAGCTGGGGATATGGTTCAGCTGATAAGATTATTTGCTCAGCAAGCACAAAGCCCTTAGGTTTAACTGCCAGGACCACGTAAAGTGGGTGTGATAGTGAACAATGCAATCCCAATACCTGGGAGACAGAAGCAGGAGGATCAGAAGTTCAAGGTCATCCTTTGTTACGTAGTGAGTTTGCGGCCAGCCTGAGCTACATGAGCTCTCTGAGCTCAGAGCAGTTCCAGACCTCCAACCTAGCATTGAGTACTCAGCGTGAGAAGGGCTGTGATGCAGAAGGACAGAGGCTGGAGCTGCACAGAGAGGCCCCTTATTTAGTAAAGGGGTACAGGGAGCTGGTCTTGAAAAGTTTTGCTGGAGCTGGGCGCACTGGCGCACTTGCCTGTAATCCCAGCACTCTGGGAGGCAGAGTTCTGTATGTTCGGGGCCAGCCTGGTCTACAAAGTAAGGCCAGGACAGCCAAGGCTACAGAGAGAAATCCTGTCTCGAAAAACCAAAAAAGGAAAAGCTTTGCCAGAATGAAGTGGAGCAGGGAATAGGTGATTCTCAAAGTAGGAGGGCACACGGGTTCAAAGGTGGGAGGGCCTGTGGCATGTTGGGGGGGGCGGGGAGGGAGTAGTGGAGAGCGGCAGGTGTGAGGTAAAGACCCTAAGGGAAACAGTACCTGGGCTTTCCCACTTCCAAGTGTTTGGCCCTCAGCTACGCTGTGAACTATGACAGCTTCTGCTCCCCACACACCCTCCCCTCCCTTCAGGCTCCCAAACACATCCCAGGAATGGGCCTCCCCTGGAGGCTGGGGTAGCTGCCTTCCAGCTCTAGGGAACATACAGGAACCCCTCTAGGAAGAGCTCCTACCTCACACTCAGGTACGATATGGTTGGTCAAGGCTGGTGGTGGGAGCAGCTCCCCAGGCTGGGCTGCCCAGCGGAAACGTCCCTAGGGACTGAACACTCTCTGCCAAGCACGGCAGTGCCAACTGCCGGCAGCCTTCACGTGCCACCTCCTGTTCACAGCCTGCCTTACACCTCAGGTTCTCTGGCTCCTGGCAGCTCTGCTGCTGTAGGGCACTGGCCTGTCTATGGGGTTTTGAGGAACGTCCCGCCTGGCTGAGCCTGTCCACACCTGCAGATTTCTCTCATGAGGCTGGAGGATGCTTCCCAAGCTTCTGTTAAAAGGAGACACCAAGAAGGACAGTGTCTACCCCCTAAACCTATTGTATCAGGCCTAGGTGAGAAAAAAAGGCCATCACTATGGCAACCGGTGGACTCTGTGTTCTCTGAGTTGGTTCCTGGACCCACACATTCCTCCAGTCACTCCTCTCTTCCCCCAGTTTCTGCTAAAATGTCACCTTTTAGAGACCTGTCTGGGCCACACTCCAGGTCAGGAATCCATGCTCTCTCCCTTTCACTCCCCCCCCCCCCCAATCTCCGCCCCGGCTCTCACTGGCCATTTCATTCTTTTGGCACATTTGCCTGTCCATCCTCCCGTCCACTAGAAGGTGCCCCCAAGGCAGGGAAGGCCTCTGCCCACTGTTCCCCCAGCACTCTGTCCATGGCAGGTACTCACCATAGCTGTTAAATTCAAGAATGGATGGGGAGTTGGGCACAGTGCGAAACACCTGTAATCCCAGCACTCAGGGAGGCAGAGGCAGATGGATCTCTGTGAATTCCAGGCCAGCCTGGTCTACAAAGTGAGTCCATGACAGCCAAGGCTACACAGAGAAACCCTGTCTTGAACCCTCACGCCCCCCCCCCCCCCCCCCCAAAAAAAAACCCCTCTCCCCCCCCCCCCCCCCCCCCCCCCCCCCGCCAAAAAGAATGAGTGGTGGTGGGGTGCACTGCAGAGATGGTTCAGTGGCTCAGAATGCATTTTGTTCTTGCAGAGGACCTCAGTTCAGGTCCTAGCACCCACATTTGACTATAACTTCAGTTTGGGGGATGAGATTAGAGCCCTCTTGCATACGCCTCCACCCTGGCACCTGCACTCATGTGTACATACATGTAATTAAAACAATAAAAATAAATCTGGAGGCTGGAGAGATGGCTCAGTGGTTAAGAGCACTGGCTCCTCTTGCAGAGGACCGGGGTTCAGTTCCCAGCACCCATATGGCAGCTTATGACTATATGCAACTAGATGTACATGCAAACAAAACATCAATGTTCATAAAATAAATTATTGCAGGGAGTATTGTGGCTCACTCCTGTTTTTCCAGCACTGGAAAACCTCAAACACGAGGGCTGCCGTGAGTTTGAGTCCAGCCTAAGCTGCAAAGTAAAATAATAAAAATAAATCATCTTAAAAAATAAAAACTTCAGGCTGGGCGGGGTGGCTCACACCTTTAATCCCAGCACTCAGCAGACAGAGGCAGGCACATCACTGTGAGGTCGAGGCCAGCCTGGTTTACAAAGTGAGTCCAGGACTGCCATGGCTACACAGAGAAACACTGTCTCGAAAAACCAAAATAAATAAATAAATAAATAAATACATAAATACTTCAATCTATTTTTTTAAATGTTATGTCCACGTATGCATGTGTGCCTCTGTGAGTGTATGTCATGTGTGTACAGGAGCCCAAGGGGGCCAGAAGACAATGTTGGATCCCCTGGAGCTTGAGTTATAGATGATCACAAACTACTTAATATAGGTGTTGGAAACTGAGCTGGGATCTTCTGGAAGAACAGAAAGTGCTCATAACCACTGAGTCATCTCTCCAGCACCAACAACACCTTTATTGAAGAAAGAGGAGGATGAGGAAGAAAAGGAGAAGGAGGAGAAAGAAGAGGAAGAGGAGGGATTTTACCAGCAAAGAGCCTGAGCCTCCAAGAGGCAGCTTGCTCATGGTTACTGAGTTGTAAGACCGACACTTGAACCCAGGACGCCTGGGCGCAAGCCTAGAAGGAGCTCTACATCACCTAGTCCCTCCCACCTCCTAGCATCTCTTTGCCCCCTAATGCCAAGGCTTTCTTGCTAGATGCCCACCTCTGAGGGACAAACGGTTACCACAGTCTCTGAAGAGTGTCTCAAAGAGCAGGCTCAGAGATGAGTACAGGCAGAGCTCCACAGCTCCAAAGCCTTGTTCAAGACAGCCAGGCAGCCAGGACTCTGTGAGGTTTTCAGTATGGCCAACCATGGGCATCCCCCACAGGAAAAAACAGGCCAAGTGAAAGCTGGATCCCGGGCTGAGGAGGCCAGCACCCTTGCCCTAGGATTTCCTCATCTGCTTCTGGGAGGGAAGGAAGCAGCAGCAGGCTGGGCCCGTAGATGCTGCAACGGGAACAGGGGGCCCTATTTCCTCACAACAAATGTTCATTCCAGGGCACAGTGGCCCTGGAACAGGAATACTTATAAGGACTATATAGAAAGTGCACCTGAGCCGGGTATGGTGGCACAAGCCTTTAATCCCAGCACTTGGGAGGTAGAGAGGCAGGCAGATTGCTGTGAGTTCAAGGTCAGCCTGGTCTAGGACAGCCGAGGCTACACAGAGAAACCCTGTCTCAAAAAACGAAAGAAAGAAAAAAAAAAGGTCACCTGAGAAAGCCTGATGTGAGGAAACTGAGCCAGGAGCCGCCTCATCCCCCCAGCCTGTCTCCCCAACTCTTGATCTTATTTACCAAGTCCCAAACTTGTGTGACTTGGAAACTTCCTCACTGCAAAGCTCCTACTGTCCTCACAGAGAAGGACCTAAGTTTGAGTCCCAGCACCCACACTGGGCCACTCACAACTGTCCGTAACTCCAGGCCCAGAGGATCCCAGCTTCGAGGCACTCTTGAGTTGCAGTTTTAGCACACTGAAATCTTCAAATCTTAGGACTCTAAGAATCCCAGCCTGTGTCTCCCCTCAGGAAAAGGGGGGGCTGGCTGCTAGGGGTGATGACAAAGTCAGGACAAACCAGGTCACAGGAGCTGGGCTAGGGTCTCCCTGCCCTTCCTGCTTCAGGCAGCTTGCAAGATGAAAGCACAACAGCAGCAGCAAGGGAAAATAAATCAAATAGACATTAGAACCCAGGGGTGGGCGGACAGACAAGCCTGCAGAGACACGCTGGCCAGAGAGCGGGTGCATATTTCAAACTTCCCAGTGGCCCATGGGAAGCAAGAAACCTCAACCTCACCTGTCCCATGTCTTAGAAGAAACGCAAATATTCCTGATACCATGAGTAGTGCCCAAGGGATGGGGCTGGTCTGGTGGACTCTGCCTTGCTTGTGGGGCTAGCACTCCCTCACAGTCATCTGACTGAGACCCTTTGAGGCTATGGCCAGAGACAGAGGCTGTGGGGTGGGGGTATCAGGCTGGCAAGGAAGGAGTTGAGGGAGTGCTCTCCCCTAACCCTCATCCCAACATCACTGGTCTGGGCAGGATCCCCCATCACTCCCCAAGCCTAAATGCAACCAGCACTCAAAATAGCCAGAGCAGGCAAAGGTGCCAGGAGGCCCTGGGCAGGGGCTGGCCTAAGTCTGCCCACAGGAGGGCCCTGCAGGCCAATGCACATATTCCTGGCACCCAACGGGGCATGTTACCCCAGGCACGCAGGCCTCCCTGGGAGTCCCCCACCCACTGGCTCCCTCTTTGGCAGCAAGCCGCTCATGCTGCTGTCCTGTCCTTCACAGGCCTTCCTGCAGGAGGCAAATGGAAAAGTATTAGCAGAAACGCAGAACCACCATATAGGGAAGTATCCCAGACCTCCCGCCCCCATCTCCTGGCCCAGCCTCCCTCCCTCAGGACCTACTAGGCTCTGTCTGCTCTCAGCTGAGACAATGGGGACTATTCTCGGCATCACGGGGGTATTTAAAGACCTGGCTGGGCCTCCTCCCTAAGGAACAAGAAGCCTTGCCCTCTACAAGACCTTCCTGAACTTGTCGCTGCCCAGACCTCAACGGCTGCAGCCCCTAACGCTCCCAATAATCTCTTCAGGCTAGGACCCTGGGGAATTGAGCATTAAGTTGTCCCTCATGCTCAGCAGTGGTAGCAAGTCACAGACCCTGTGAAAAGCAGGGTTCTGGGGCCTGAATAGCCATCTACCCATGAATTCTGTGTCCCGGCGCTCTCATCTGTGGTCCTGATGTGTGCGGATCACAATATCCACCCACATATGCAGAGCTAGCGAGAGGCTTTTGCGGTTAGCACAGAGGCGCTACAAGGGGGTGGGAGTGGGGTGTAAATGTTAGCAGCAGGGGTGGGGAAGTGTGGTTGATCTTTCACTGCTCTTTTTCCAGCACCTGGCACACAGTAGGTGCCAAATATTTACTGAGTGGTACAAATGTTTGTAGGATGTGTCTGGAATCCCTTGTAGAGTGTACAAATGGCCAGCATTCTACGATGACTATGTTGCCTGCTCCCATGAGCTTGGTGGGTGAGCCTGGGCTAACTTCTGCTGTTAAACTCATTAGCTCATCTTAATTGGCTCAGCTCCAAGAGACCGATACTTTTGTCATCAGACCACATGGGCACGTACATGGAAATCCCATGGCAAACGGTAGATCCGCTTGCCTGAGTGGCCAAGCTGGGAATGGGACCATGAGGTTTCTGTCTGAGTGTGGGAGCGCTCCTTAAAGGCAGAGGCAGGGGGCACTTGGGGACCAGGGGCCAAAGGTTAACGACAACGATGTAGCTCTGTGGCTTTCAGCAAGTCACTTGGCCTCTCTGAATCTGTTTCCTCTCATATAGAAACAGGACGCTCATCTCTATCTTCAGATCTTTAGTGGGATCAAAGGCACTAAAGGATATGAACAGGCCCCGCCCCCACCATGTGCTCCCCACCAGAGGCAGGGCTGAAAAGGATGGTGGGAAACATGAGGAGGAGGAGGGAGTACAGTGGCTGATGACAGTGCTGGGCTCAGCCCCAGCTGAAGGAGAAGAGCAGCCTGGGAAGTCACCTCTGACCCTCCTCTGTCACCCATCCCGGCTGACAGCTGCTGGGGCTTTGGGGCCAAGGGCCCCACAGGCGGCTGTGGAAGAGGAGGAGGAGGAGGAGGAGGAGGAGGAGGAGGAGGAGGAGGAGGAGGCAGTGCTAGCTGACCGGGGTTATCTCAGTCCTCAGGCAGTCACTGCCCAAGTCCCAGGGGCCTAGCTGAGCCCACTGGCCGGGACACCAGGCTCGCTGTCCCATCCACCACCCCAGCCCTTCACCCAGTTCTGGGGGAGCCTGGCAGAGAGTGGAGGGCTGGAGCAAAGGTCTGTGGGTAAAACATGGGCTGGGGGCCCTATTGGCTTTTCTGCCCACAGTCTCCTTTGACCCTTGTGAACTAACACTTTGGGGGGGGTAGGGTGCTCCTTCTTACCAACTATGAGCTTGGCCTACTCCAGGCTTCACTCAGATCTCCACTCCTGGCCAGCTCTAGCCCACAGGCCTCTCCCTCCCCTGAACCCTTACACACCCATAATTAACACTGACCATATTTTCCAAGGCAAAAACTCAAGAAATTGTAGAACAAAGGCTTTCTGGGCTACTTCCGGGTACCAGAAGCAGCTTGGGAAATGTAGTTTGGACATGGAAGTATTCAAATTACTACAGCATGTTAACACTTCTGGGGAAAGACTAATGTATTAAACACGCTCTTTGAACAAATCAAAGCCATCTTAGGAAGTGTGCAACAGCCATGTGCCACTTCCCACCACTGGGCACGGGACACTAGCCTGGCAGCTTTCTAGCTGTGTGGCTCTGAGCAACTAACTTGACTTCTCTGAGCCTCTAGAACTGAGAGGCCATCTACAAAATGGGAATAAAAGCGGCCACCTTGCTCAACAGAAAAAGCGACGTGCTTTGCATCCAGGAGTTATAAGGCAGTTCCCCAGTTCTCCTCTCTTCCTCCCACCCCTCCCCTTCCTCAAACCCACGACCAACTGTATGTTCTCCACAACTTCCAGGAAGAACAATTCCTGTCACAAGACTCAAGAGAGAGAGAGAGAGAGAGCCGGGCGTGGTGGCGCACGCCTTTAATCCCAGCACTCGGGAGGCAGAGGCAGGCAGATCGCTGTGTGTTCGAGGCCAGCCTGGTCTACAAAGTGAGTCCAGTACAGCCAAGCCAAGGCTACACAGAGAAACCCTGTCTCGAAAAACCAAAAGAAAAAAGAAAAAAAGAAAAAAAAAAGAAAGAGAGAGACGTGGCCACAGAAAGTTCCAAAGTATTCCCAGAACCTGGGCCACAAGGACCGGAAAGGATCACCTGAACGGATGAGACCCTTCACCTATCAGAAGGGGCAAGAGAGGCACAGAGAGGGGGAAGTAAGCACCGTTAGTGTGATCAGCAAAGGTTGGGCGGCCTGTTCAAATCCCATCTCAACACTGCCATCTGCTAGGGACGTAGCACTTGGGGCTGATTTTCTGACTTCAAAAGCCCCATGGCGGCAGTCCAGGGCAAAGCTGGGCGCAAGGAGAGGAAGAGTCTGCCAGAGACATAGTGGGGGAGGAAGACAGGCCCCAGGCCTCCTGGCTGCTAACCCAAGACCTACCGCCTTCCCTAGTCATTTCTTCCCTTCTTTGGGACAGGGACTCCCCAAGGCCAGGATAAGAGACCATGCAAATGAGGGTTCTGAGACTGTAGCAAGAATTAGGTCTGGGGGTCGGGGTAAAGTGGGACTTGAGACAACACCCCTACCACCACCAGGTCTCAACTTCTGGGACTATAAGTACTCCCTCAAGCATGCCACCACACTAGACAGGCCCCAGACAGACCAGCCCAGAAGGAACAGTAGGAATGGCTAGCGAGGAAAGGGTGCCCGTCCTTGGCAGGGAGGCCTATGCTGCCAGGGACTCCGGTTACCGGAAATAGTAAATCTCCCTGCTGCCTGTCACCTCTGACTAGGATTGTCTGCTGCCAGGAAGGGAAGAGGGAGCGTCCTGTCCACCTGCCCCTAAACACTTCAGGGACACCAAGGACCTGGGCCCACTCGCTGCTCCCTGTCCTAGCCTTGGGGCCACAGGGCAACAGTTATGCTGAGTCAGTAAACCCTATTGTCACCGGCCAATCCCAGGAGACAAGGCAGGATGGGGGGTGGGGGGGACACAGGGATCCCAGAAGACGGACATCACCCCTGAACCTACTCTGTCAGATCCAGTTACAGTGGAGTCTGAGGCCCCAGTTGGGGTGAAGGCCCTGATTTGTTAGCACGAAACACAGGACAGCACAGTATAAGCCTCAGGGCTGGACCAAGTTGCTAGGCTGTCACTTACCAGGTGGATGAAAATACAGAAGTCACTGCAACACTTTCCACTGTACACTGGATATGGGGGTTCCAAAGAGCCCTGCTGGGATCTCTGCTTAATTCTTAGAGACGAGTTCAGAGCACAGCCCTAGGCACTAGGGCCAGTGGGCCAGCATACAGAGGAAACAGAAGGAAGGAGCAGGTAAGGACCGCAAGTGACTCAGCCCTCAGGGAGCTGATATTAGCTGCAGTGAGAGACCATAAATGAATATCCTAAAACATGTCTGTCAAATGGCCAAATAAGAGAACCAACAGGGGGAAAGAGCAGAGAGTAGCTGGGCATAGGTTGTTAGCCGTGACCATGAGGGAGGGCCACAAGAGGAATGAAGGTATGGGTGCCCGGGATGAAGAAGAGGAGCATGGAGGAACAGCAGCTATATCAGCCCGAGGCAGAAGGATTCTGAGAATGCTCAGAAATGCCCAGGCATGGTGGCACACGTCTTTAATCCCACCACATGGGAGGCAGAGGCAGGCGGATCACTGTGAGTTCGAGGCCAGCCTGGTCTACAAAGAGAGTGCAGGACAGCCAGGGTTACACAGAGAAACAAACAAACAAAAAAAGAATGCTCTGAAAATCTTCGTGGGCAGGTCTTCTAAGTGTATGACTGCCCTGGGAGTTGGGGTTCTTCCTACCCCTCACTCCCCCGAGAACACGGAGGGGCCAGGATTCCACCTCCTCCCCAGAGACGTATTCAGATACCAGGTATCCTCAGATCTCTAGTGGAGGTGGGACAGGATGAGTGAAAAATGCAGAAGGCAGCAAGGTCAGATCTCTGATTTCCGCTCAGGCCAGCCTGGGGCTCTGATAAGTTGTCTCTTCTTGTCAAGCCTCACATTGCCCCCTCCTCCTGGACCAGAGCATCTGGTCCTGTTATCTCCTACAGGATGAATAAACAGCTAGATGAGGGGGGGGATGAGGAGCTGGACCTCAGCTTTCCCATGAACCTAGACCAAAGCCCCTCCCTGTAGGCAGAGGTGTGGAGTGCAGACCATGCCCACCTGAACTGCCCAGGCTGATCTCCATCTCCAACCTGGTTCCTAAAGGTCCACAGACCTGCCTATGCCTACCTGGGCCTCGGCCCCGACTTGGCACTCAGGACTCAGCCAAAGGTGGCAGACATGCCCCTTAGCGGAGCAGCCTTTGTTACCAGGGTGCTAGAGCAGACCAGCCCTCATGGGCACCAGGCCAGCACAAGGCCTGGCCAAGTGCAAACAGCACACTTGGCACCCAGGTCCTGGAGCATCGGAGTGGGCAGGATGCCCACTGGCCCCGTCACAACAGACCATCATCTCCACCCTGTTGAGGGGCCCAGGCAGCAGGCACTCCTGCTAGGAGTTCAGGACACTGCAGAAGCTTGTCTCCCTCCCCGACTGGGAACCAGTAGTGGGAATCCAGAGGGTAGCGATAGAGGGTCCAGATGCCAGTGGCCAAACAAGGAGACCAGCAGAGTAGGCGCAAGGAAGTGGAGTGGAAAGTCAAGGGATGGAGCCAGAAGGTCACAGATTTGTTATTATGATGACATCCCAAAGGAGAAGATGGGGGTGAGAGGGCGACTCTCCCCTAGCTGCAGTAAAGACACTGGGGTTGGCCCAGCACAGCAAGGACAGTCCAATGTGGTCCCATTGAGGCCTGGGTGGCACCAGATGGGACAGAGAAATAGTGATGATGACAAGGCAGTGCCTAGCTGAAGGCTCACAGTATTTGCCAGAACAAAATGGCAGGGTCCCACTCCTCCAACATCCGGTTTAGGGACCACTTATCACATTTGAGGACTTGTCACTAAGCAAGTGAACAGACACACTGTATATTTCAAAACTTTTAACGTTCTTTCACTGAGTTTCATTTCTAAACAGTCACGTATGGCTCCCAGCTACCACAGCAGACAAATGCCTGCAGCGCCATCACCATGCCCCAAGCCAAGCCTACAGAAAGGACGGCCTCCATCCTCAGAGAAGGAAACTGAGGCTTGCCCGAGGCCAAAGCTAGACAGCTGGTAAGCCACCGAGGAGACGGGAGTGCGCGCCTGGCCCCAGCCCAGTGCTCCCCACCCATGGTTATTGTCGGCAGCACCAGGGCAAGTCTAGCGGAAATCATACATGTGAGGGCGATAAGGCCACCTCGTTAATCAAGATATCAAGTCCCTTTGCTTCCCATCCCAATTCTGCCAGCTACAAGGGTTATCACACACAGACCAGAAGTTCTGGCAGCCATTTCTAAAAGCACTTTGATTTTTTTTTTTTTTCTTTTCTTTCTTTCTTTCTTTTTTTTTTTTTTTTTTTTGAGACAAGGTCTCCCTATGTAGCCTTGGCTGTCCTGGACTCGCTTTGTAGACCAGGCTGGCCTCAAACACACAGCGATCCGCCTGCCTCTGCCTCCCGAGTGCTGGGATTAAAGGCGTGCGCCACCACGCCCGGCTGATTTTTTTTTTTTTAACATGAAGAAAGGGCAGAGAGATCATGGAATATCCCAGCTAGTGAGGGTCCAAATCCCTGAGAGCATGGGGACTTTTTCCTTGCAAAAAACAAAAAAACAAAAAAACGTTGAGCTGTGTGTCCTTCTGAATCACCTTAGATCCTCTGTGGGCCACAGAACTGGGTGGTACCCGCTCTGAAGAACGTAGGGCCCCTGGGCCTTTATGTATGTGCTCCTTATTGAGTTCTGTGTTCCTCACTCCAACATGCCCACCACCCAAGGCCTCCTCAGCCGCAGCCTCTGCTCTGAGATCTCTGAGAAAGCCATCTTTTTCTCTCACACATCTGTAGGCCTTCATTTCCACCTTACAGCAAGAGTCCTAATTACAGTCATTTGAGTTGCTCTTCTTTGGAGCCAAAGCTCTTTGGGGACAGACAGCAGATTGGGTTTTTTTTTGTTTTTTGTTTTGGGTTTTTGTTTTTTTTTTTTTGGTTTTTTAGGGTAGGGTTTCTCTGTGTAGCCTTGGCTGTCCTGGACTCACTTTGTAGACCAGGCTGGCCTCGAACTCACAGCGATCCGCCTGCCTCTGCCTCCCGAGTGCTGGGATTATAGGCGTGCGCCACTACGCCCGATTGGGTTTTTTTTATTCATTACACATAGGAATCTCTCTCTCTCTCTCTCTCTCTCTCTCTCTCTGTGTGTGTGTGTGTGTGTGTGTGTGTGTGTTGTGTGTGTGTGTGTTGTGTGTAATATATAACTTTCTCCTGAGTGCCGGGATTAAAGACATGCAACCACTACCTCTACCACTCGGCTTCATATAATGTTTGGGTTTTTTTGTTTGTTTTTAAGACAGGGTCTCTCTGTGTAGCCTTGGCTGCCCTGGACTCGCTTTGTAGACCAGGCTGGCCTCGAACTCACATCGAGTCATCTGCCTCTGCCTCCCGAGCACTGGGATTAAAGGCGTGCACCACCACGCCCGGCTACATCTGGTCATTCTTACAGCCAGCAAAGCAGGGCTTCTCCTGCCACCTTGGGCACCTTGTGAACATTTGTGTCAGATTTAGTAGGTCTGGACTGGGTCTGGGGCCACATTCCTGAAGCTCTCCCAGGTGAGGGCCACCCTGCAGACGAGCCAACCCTACAATCATAAGGCCACAAAAGGGCTCAGACTACACGATGCCCTCCACAAAGAGCTTCTTTCACTGGACCCCCGAGAGCCAGTGGCCCTGCCCGGGAGCCTAAGGCTAGAGAGAGGCAGAAGCAGGATTCAAGGCCAACACTGCCCATCCAGCCTTCCCACGCATCACACCACCACGAACCCCACCCACATCAGGCAGCCGCCACAAGCATGGAGCCATGGAGCCTGGCCCTCAACGCTGCTCCTCATCAGACCAGCCCAAAGAGGCCCACAGCTGAGGAGGCCCCCACCCCAGTTGTGGTTTCCCGCTGGTTCCCCTCCATCACTTATGTAAAGAAATCCAAACTGCTCTGCTCTAAACTGTCATTTTCTGCAGAGTGACCCGCCTGGTGCTATCCCTGCAGCCTAGGTGACCAGGCTCACACATTCCTCCCGGAGCAACATTGCCTAATTTAACCAGCTTCCCTGCTCCCCAGGGCTCTCAAAATAGCAGTTGCCAGAATGGGGGAATGCCCTAATGGTCCTAGAATAAATAGTTTGTCCCTCCTCCAGCCCCAGGGACCCAGTCTGGGAGCAAGCAAAGAAGGCTGGAGGGCTAAGGTAGGCTCCACCCTACCTGGTCCCCCTTCCTGCCCCCCCCCCCCCCTTTTTTTTTAAGCAAGTCTCATGTGGCCCAGGCTAGCCTCAGACTTTCTATGTAGCTGAGAGTGATGTTAAATTTATAATCCCAGCACTCGGGAGGCAGAGGCAGATAGATCGCTGTGAGTTCGAGGCCAGCATGGTCTACAAAGTGAGTCCAGGACAGCCAAGGCGACACAGAGAAATCCTGTCTTGAAAAACAAAAAAATCAAAAAAAAAAATTTTTTTTTTATAATCCTCTTGCCTTAACCACTCTTCAGCACCTACCAGGGCAAGAAGTGAACCTGGGGGTGTGTGGGATGGGGAGTGTGGGGGAGGGGAGAGGGGACTAGGGAGAGAGAGAGGGACATTGGGAGCTGTAAAAGTACCAGGATTACAATGAGAGTGCCAGGACTGTAAGCATATACCACCACACCTGGCTTATGCACACCACCATGCCTGGTTTATGCACACCACCACACCTGGTTTATGCACACCACCATGCCTGGTTTATGCACACCACCATGCCTGGCTTATGCACACCACCATGCCTGGCTTATGCATACCATCATGCCTGGCTTAGGCAGTTCTGGGGACTGCACTCAGGGCTTTGTGCACACTTGGCAAGCACTCTACAATGTAACTGAGTCACCTTCTCAGCTGCTACCTGCCCTTTCCATGCGTGCTCGTAGAAGTTCCTGTTCTCCCTCCTACTCCTGAGCCCTCAGGCTCATGTGCATGAGTAGCTGTTGCCCTGATCACCCCACTAGGCTTCAGCTTTCACTTCCTCCTAAAGGCAAAACCCCGATGCAGGAGTGGATAGCTGCTGTCAATCCCAAGCCATTGATTATGACCTAAACACTTCCAGTACTTGCAGAGTTGGGCTTTAGCACCCCCTTCTTGGAGTCAGGAAGGTATATGCTCAAGATGGGCAGGGACTTATCCAAGGTCACACAGCCCAGAGCAAGCAGGTGGGAGTGGGGAGCCAAGTCTTAAGTGTCCCAAACCTCCCTGTAGGAAGTGGGCTTCAGTGGAGCATGGAGGTTACCATGTTAGGAGTCTGCTTGCCTGGGTATTATACTTGGGAATGCTCACAGAGACACCAACCACAATTCACCCTGACATTATGGCTCTAAGCTCCCAGGAGCACAAGCTGTGACTCAGAATCCCCTTCTCCACCCCAGGGTCCCAGATCAGGACTGCCACATTAAAGCAGAGAACACCCAGACTACAGACACAGTGGTCAGGCAGCTGGGAGTGCCGGCACTCCACTGCAGCCTGAAGTGATCATTAACCAGGGCAGAGCAGAGCAGAACAGCCAGGAGGGCCTTGCAGCCCAGTGCAGTGGGGCCAATTCCTCCCTGTCTGCCTCTGGGACATCCTGCAGCCACACACTAGGTCAGTGAGGCCTGGGGCGCCAGGTCACCGGTCAACTCATGTTTTACCAGCTGTTCATAACCAGGCGAGGGGAGGAGGGGTTGGTGGGGTGATGGTGGGGTGCCTGGAGGGTATCAGCCAGATTCTTACAGTGTCTTATGTCCGGTGCTCTCAGCAAGGCTTGACCTAGGGCTTGAAGCTTCCCCAAAGTAAAGGAAGGCAAACTGCAGCAAGTTCACCTAGGACCCAGCAATCTTTTTCTTTTTCTTTTTTTCTTTCTCTTTCTTTCTTTCTTTCTTTCTTTCTTTCTTTCTTTCTTGTTAGTTAGTTTGGTTTTTTTTTTTTTTTTTGAGACAGGGTTTCTCTGTGTAACCTTTGTTTTGCTGTCCTGGACTCACGTTATAGACCAGGCTGGCCTCGAACTCACATCGATCCGCCTGCCTCTGCCTCCCCAGTGCTGGCTTGAACCCAGTAATCTTAAAGTGAAACAAGAAACGCATAAAGTAACAGGTCCTGCTGGGTACCAAAGCCTTGTTTTGGCTGACAGTGGTTTATATGGCCTCTAGACTCCCAAACCCCTGCAAAATAGCTATTACCATGTCTTACCTAAAAGATGAGGCCCAGAGAGGTTAATCTAGTAGCCCACGGGCAACAGCACTATGTTAGAGCTAGGACGGGACTCAATGTCATGCCTGCTTTTCCATCACACAGCCTCGAAGTACAACATGCAGAACTTGGGGGAGGGGAGGCTAACAGTTTAATGTAAAGGGCCCTTAGGGCTCCTTTGTGGTGCTTCTGCCTGACTAGTTTGCTATTCCTGGTTTAAGTGACCCAGGCTCAGACCCCTACTCAGGCTGGAGAGGCTGAGACAGAACAGGGATGAGCTGTGAGCTGCTAGAGACCTGCACCCCTCAGGTGCCAGGTACAGCTGGCTCCTGAAGTTCTAGCATCTGCCAGGGGAAGAAGTGGGCCTCATGTAGGGGTGGGGGTGGGTGGGCTACAGAGGCGGGGTGGGAGCAAGCACGGGACATAGGACACTGTAAGAATCTGGCCTCTCAGAGTGTTGCAAGCAGAAAGGTGGGACCCCACCCCCACTCCCACCCCCATCCCCTGGGAGGTCAGGTCCTCCTTCTGGAGAATTCCCTTCAACTGCTCAGGTGAAACAGAGGTGAGGCCCAGGCAGCCTGCTGGCTTTGATCTTATCACAAAAATTCCTATCCCAGTGTCCAGGTTTTGCCCCCCTTACTGGGCCCACTTAACCCTTTCCTGGCACTTCCACACCTCAGTTCCAGGCTTGAACTGACCTCTGCCTCCCCCATCTAGGAAAAGAAAGAGGGGAGGGGTGAAAGGGCTGTGGAGATTCTAACCTCCTCTCTCTCCCCTTCCTTCCTTTCTTTCTTCCTTCCCTCCTTCCTTCCTTTCTTTTAAAGACAAGGATCTCATCAAACCCAGGCTGTCCCTGGATTCTTTTATTGATTGATTGATTTTTCGAGACAGGGTTTCTCTGTGTAGCCTTGGCTGTCCTAGACTCACTTTGTAGACCAGGCTGGCCTCGAACTCACAGCGACCCACCTACCTCTGCCTCCTGAGTGCTGGCACTAAAGGCGTGCGCCACCATGCCTGCCCGGCCCTGTCTCTGGATTCTTTACTCTTCCTGTGTCCACCTCCAAGTACTGGAGTCACAGGCGTGTGCCACCATTCCCAGCTGTTGTCTTGGTTTTGAGACAGGGTCTATCTAAGTAGTCTAGGCGGGCCAGGAACCTGAGAGTCTTCTGCCTCAGCCTCCAGAGTACTGGAATCACAGGCGTGTACGGCCACACCTAACCGTCTTCATTACAGGGCCTAATCCCAACCTGAGGCCTGAGGGTCGCTCTCCATTGCCCTGCAAGGAAGTGCCCAGACTGCATAAACAACTCCTTATTCTTCATGTCTTGAGACTCACAGTGAAGCATGCGCCTAACCCTGCCCCCCACCCTCCACCCCTCCCCCACCCCCTTCCCTAACCCCTCCCCCATCCTCCATCTTCTCTGCCCTAGCAATCCCAGACTCTCACCAACTCATTGTTAGGGAAAGAGGGATACAGACTAGCAGGGAGAGGGTTGCAAAGAGGAGCTGGAGAGACTCTAGTCTCCTCCCAGGCCTTCTCCTGGCAGCATCCTCTCTGCCTCCCTCCCCAGCTGACTAGCAGCTCCTTTAGCCCTGCGCTGTACCTGGCAGAGGCTACTTAGTGGAGTTTTGTAGAAACGAGTGAATGAATGGTCCCATTTTGCATCTGGAGATTAGGTTTCGAGAACCTAAGGCTTGCCCTGAGCCTCTCACGCCCCTTGGGAATCTTGAGGCTCTTAAGCTATTGCTCAACTGCCAGATACCAACAGTGACTTTGGCTGTTTGCCTAGCTTTAGGGACCCACAGGACCCAGAGGTGAACCCAGGGCTCAGACCACTGCAAGACAGACACACAAAGTTCAAGGATGGCCTGGCGCGGTGGCGCACGCCTTTAATCCCAGCACTTGGGAGGCAGAGGCAGGCGGATCACTGTGAGTTCAAAGCCAGCCTGGTCTACAAAGGGAGTCCAGGACAGCCAAGTCTACACAGAGAAAGCCTGTCTCGAAAAACAAAAACAAAAACAAAAAAACAAACAAAGTTCAAGGGTGCCTAAGGTCCCATGGAACAGTCCCACACTGTTTCTGGGCTCAGCACTTAGGGGCTGGGAGCATCAGGGAAGGACAATATGACAGAGGTGATGGCCGGGAGGGTATTCAAAGGGGCCAACTTGGGCTTGAGAACATTTTGCCACTTATTCCTGCGAGAAGCTCTTTTACTCCACTTTAGGCTGGTAGAGGAAGGACCAAAGCGCAAGAACAGAGATGGGGAGGGGGGAGGGGAGGGGCTGGAGGCTGTGGCCAAGTGGGATCCAGGCCTTGACCTCCTGCCTAATCGTGTGGCTAGGGGGGGGGGGGGGGGGGGGGGGGGTGCCGCCGAGGTGGATGTCACCCTCAGCTATCTTGGGGACTTCCTCTCATTCTTTCCTCAGCTTTAACAACTCCAGCAGCAGGCAAGGGGTCCCTTCCTTCCAGTTCCTGCACATCCAATACAATGGAGACAATAGGATCCAGGCAGAGGGGGCTGTGGGGGGGGGGCAGCAGCAGGGGGGGAGCTCTGCCTGATGCTTCCTCTTCCTTAAGCCAAACCCACCCACCTTCCTCCAGGAAGCTGGTCCTGACAACAGAAGCCAAACTGGTCTCTTCCTCAGCCACCCAACTACTTAACTATGAATGATGGCTTTTGACCTGGGCCATACTGAGTGAGGCTCATGGGTCCTCCTGCCTCTCCCAGGCCTAAGGCTCCTGAAGAGCAGGAACCCAGCCTCCAACCCCTTCCAGGGAGGTGGTGACTCTGGGATCTTGGGCAGGTCACTGTTTTCAGAGCTACTCCTGAGGCAGGAAAATACACGGTATCCTCCCAGGTGTACTAGGAAAGATGTCCCAGTTGTCTGAATGACAGTTTGGGACTCGTCTGTCGATTCCATGCGCCGTCTACATAAGGTATATCATTTAAACTTTCCATACTGAGGGCACATAGGCTGGTTCCACCCACCAGCAAGAAGCCCAGTGGGGAACAGGCTGAGAAGCATGCTGGATGTTCAGTCCTGGTGAAAGCCACATGCCTCTCCTTGGGGGACCAGCATTGAGATGGAAATCCAAGAGGAAAGATAACCACGTCTGAGAACAGGAGCCAGCTAGGCCCATGTGGCTGATACACACCCCGCCTCCAGCGCTTTGCCAAGACGGACATGTTCCCCATGTTCTCTCTAGAACCCACTAAGCTTGACCCACCGAGGGAAGAATGGATACTGTGGGATGGGATACGCTGGGCTCCACTCCCGGGGGTGCTACAGACTGGGTAGGTGCTGGGCCGCTCTGTATCTCAGGGGAGATAGCACAAGGCCCACAGACAGTAGGGAGAGCTGAATGAGGTGCCGGCCAGGAAGACAAGGCTCTGTGCCAGGCTGCCCTGCCGGGGTGGGGGTGGGGTGATAGTTTTAATCAAGGAGGTGTGAACACTACTAAACTCAGGCTTGTGGCTGAAGCAACCAGGGGATCCTAGGTCAGAGAAGGAACTGCCCCATCTTCAGGGAACTCTGGGTCTCTGTCCTTCTGCCCCACCCCCCACCCCACCCAGGGCTCCCAGAAAGGCAGAAGGCAAAAGTGGGTGGTGAGCTGTGAAAGTGACAGAGGCTACTAGGCCTGGGATTTATGAGGCCATGGTCTCAACGCACTCAGCCAGCCAGGGCTCCAACAAGAGCCATATGATCCCAGTTCCCAGCTATTTGAAAACTGGAACCGCCAAACACGGACCGGGGATGAGTCAGCGGTTAGGAGGGGCTGCCAGGAGGTGGGGGCTGGGCTGGCTCCTCCATGGGAGAGGTGGGCTGGGAAGGGGCCAGTGGCAGCTGAGAATTCCCAGCCTAGCCCCAGAAGCAGCATCTGTGGAGGTCACCCCAGGCCACCTTGGAAGCCCGCCCCTTGCCAAGCCCCTGGCTGCCTCCCCTTCCCACCGAAGCTGAGGGAGCTGGGAAAGAAGTCAAGAGTTAAAAATGAAACACCTGGGCGTGACCCACCCTGGTAGGCAGTGAGGGCTGTCTGCTCTACAGCTGGCCCAACGGGGCAAGACCATACACCTCTGTGTGTCCCTCTTTCTCCCTAGTTCTGCTGACTCTGCGAGCCTACAAGAGCCAGACTCAAAGCTGTGTGGTGTTCCTGCCATGATGCTACAGCCTTGTCCTGGGCTCCTTGGGCAAGGTCCTGCATTCTCCAGGCTAAGCATGAATGGGAAGGATTGTTCAGGAATGGGGTCTCAGGACACCCCCTCTCCTGATCCTCAGAAGATGGTCAAACATCCTCTCTGCACCCATGGGAGCCATTTGGCCACACCTTCTGTTGCTCAGAGCCTACAGACTGCTCACAGCTGGAAAGGGGACGGATTTATCTGAAAGCCCCAGCCTTTCCCAAGCCACACCCTGGGGTGTGATTCCACCCCCCTTATCCTCCCCCCCCCTCCAGGAAGGAGCAATCAGGGTAGAGGATGGACTCTGGCCTGCAGCTGTGGCCTCAGCGAGGAAAGGAGGGCATAGCTTGCAGATCAAGCACAGTTGCATCCAGGGCTTGAGAAAGGCAGAGGAAGGAAGCCATGCCTTCAACAAGCTGGGGGGTGGGGGTGAGGGGACAAGGGGTTCTTTCCACACTCTGGTCCAGAGAAATAGGACATCAGGCACTAGGAATCCTACCTCAAGTTGCATGCTGGCCTTGCACTGGCTAAGAACAAGTTAAACAGCAGCCACTGGCTATCCATTAGCTACCATATTCCAGGTATATCCATCTGGTCAACCCCTAACCATCACAACACAGGCATTGCCTATTTCAAAACCGATCTAAGGATCAGAGAGGTCCAGCAACTTGTGCAAGGTCACACAGCCAGCCAGAGATAAGCTACAGATTGGAAAGGAGTCTCCTTGGAGCTCACTACCTATCCTGTGGCCACATACCCAGAGGAAGAGGTTTCAATGAGGACACAAACAAGGGGAAAATGGGAAACAGGGTAGTATAGCTCACCCCACACCCTCTAGGTTACAACACAAGAGCAGTGGCTGAGAAACTAGCACATCTGAGTTCAGGGCCCAAGGAAGACCCTTATCACAGGATCAGTGTCAGCCAGCTCTCTGCCTAGTGCCCAGCAAAACTTCAACAAGGAAAGCCAAATCCCTGCCCTCAGGGTGTTTCATAAATGCGTTCTCCATACAACAGACCAGGGGCTTGGCTGTGGGTTCCAAGGAATCCCTTCTGGTGAGTTCCACAAGTGCCCTCCACTCTGCCCCAAGTTACCATAAAAGCCTCAGCTTGGGCAGAAAGGGGTTCAGTGACTGGAGAAGCCCAGTGGGGCACTGGCCTTGACATTAGTCAGTCACCCCCAGCTCACACTGCCCTTCCACGCAGCTCCCTGGAGTTGTCTCACAATGCCATGGCAGCTCTTTCCTTTTGGGTGCTCAAGCCTGAGACTCCGGAGCCCTCCCAAGCTCCACTCTCTCTATCCAGCCCACTCCCAAGCCATCAGTCAACCCTGTCAACCCAACTCTCAAGACGTATTGGTTAGTCAACCACTTCTCTCCATCCATGGACCCGGTACTAGCTCCAGTCTGGCCTGGGTTACAGACGCCTGGATTTTGTCCTTGATCCTCACAGCAGTTATAGCCACCCTGTTAAAACATCAAGGCTGGAGAGCTAGAGGATCTCAGTTTGGTTCCCAGCACCCACGTCAGGCAGCTAACAACCACCTGTAACTCCAGCTCCAGGGGCTCAGACTGACGGCCTCGTCTTGCCTCTCTGGCCACACAGACACACACACACACATATGTAAGAATAAAAACATTTTGCCGAAGCTGGGCAGTGGTGGTGCACGCCTTTAATCCCAGCACTTGGGAGGCAGAGACCGGCGGATCTACATGAGTTCGGGGTCAGCCTGGTCTACAAAGCGAGTCCAGGGCAGTCAAGGCTACACAGAGAAACCCTGTCTCGAAAACAAAAACAAAAACAAACCAACAAACAAACACCAGGTCCCTTCAAAAACCCCAGGACTCTGCCATCACCAAGGCTGTGCCATATCTGCTGCCTGTCCTTCATCTGCACCTCACTACCTCCCCCTCATTGGTGCTGTCCCACAGATATGCCAGCACACCCCCGCACCTCCAGGCTTCTGGCTGATGCCCTTCCCCAGACATCTGCCCACCTTCACTTCCTTCCTCTCTCTCCAGTACCTGTGAGCAGGGCTTCTCCAACCCCACAGTGCCACTCCCCTACACCCTTCCCTCGCTTCACTCAGCCCTCTGACTGGACTGTCTTCTGCTCCAGCCAAAACACAAGACTCAGAGGGGTGTTAGAGTTCTTCAGTCCGCCTACCTATGATGTCATTGCTTACCTGCTGCGGTGGGGGGGGCAGGGGGCGGTGCGTGTCCCTGCCCAGGGTCATATAAAAGGACAGACCCTCCACATGGTCCTGTTCTCTACTCCTTTTCCCTGCCCCTCTTTAACCTCTCTCTCTTCTTAGTCTCTCTGTCTCTGTCTCTGTCTCTGTCTCTGTCTCTCTCTGGGGTACACCTTCCCTTTTTCCTTCTCCCCCCCCCCCCCCCCGCTCATTTAATAAACTCCTCTACATAATATCTGCTGCCTGGTACTTTATTATACCTTATTACCTTATATCTTACTGCCTTTAATTTTTAAACATGAAAGTGAGAATATGACTTTTATTTTTCTGCCGCAACTTTGGCATCTCGAATGGGCTCAGGTACAAAGACAAGGCTCCATAAATATTTGTTAAATGAATTTTAAGTGTGATACACACCGGCCAGCAGCCGTGGTTTAAAGACTGTTTACCAGCCCAAGCCACAGTGTCAGCCTTTGTGTGACAAGCATCCCCAAAAACCCAGAGCAGTAGGGAGCCTCTATGTCCCAAGGGAGAAGGGCACTAGTAGATCGTCCCCAGGGTGTCTCCAGTGCCCCTAGGATGATGCTATGCTGTCCCTGAAACCCTGGCCCAAAGTGAGCTTCATAGGAAGGAGACAAACACGATTCTGATGTCGGCTCAGACTCAAAGGCCTCACATTCCCAGGCTTCATAGAACCACCTTGTTCTCGGGGCTTTCATGACAGTGCCCCCCCCTCCCCCACCTCCCCAGCAGCCCAGCCATCCCGAGGCAGCCATGAGCCACACCCCTCTCAAGGCCGATATTGACACCGCCTGACGCCACCAAGCTGGGTAGTGGGGCTGGCGGCTCCCCGCGAAGTGAGTTCCACACATACTTCTGGGTTTCAGTCAGCCAGCTCCAGGAGTGGGTGGCTGGGCCAAAGAGGCCAAAGCTTGGACTGGGGCAGGCTTACAACAGGGCAGGGACCCTCAACCCACCTCCCCTTTGTCCTTGACAGGAGCAAAGAGGGATAGGCTTCAGAGGACCGTTAGGAAGCCACTGGGGAGCTGGGTCTCATTCCCCGTCCTCTGCCAGCTTGGCCCTCACAGCTGGAACTGGACCAGGAGAGGAGAGAAAGGCCAGGACTAGGAGCCTGCCTCTTCCATCTCAAACTCAAAAGGTACAGAACTCAGAGGTCTGAACTCCAAGTTGTCTCTGATTCATCGTCCGTATCTTTCCAAATCCCATCCACAGCTCTCACCGCAAGAATCCTCAGGCTTTTCCGGATTCATCCTAACCTCCAGACCCCAGGAAGTAGCTGAAGATCAAGCAAAGGCTCCCTGCAGGTCATTGAGGCTCCAGGTCACTTATTTCCCTCATCGTGAACAACGGCCGGGACAGAAACCTTTCCTGTCCTACAGAGCCGCAGGTCCTCAGAGCCTGGGCCCTCGCGTCATTCAACTGTCAGCAGGGCCTAAGGGACTATTGGATGACGAAATAAGTGAGCAAACCTACAAACGTCTGCCCCAGAGTCCAGCTTCTGGCATCGCCAGAAAACCCATAGTTGCCAAGACACGGCCATCCTGAGCCTGTGTCATCACTGGGGGCCTTGCCTGAAGTAACTCCTGTTCCACGTTGGACCAGGGTTTTTTACTGTCAATGACATCAGTGACAAGTTTCATCAAATTGTGATGGTGGGGCCTGGGAGGTGACTCAGTGGGTGAACACAAGCCCAAAGACCTGAATCCGATTCCCAGGAACCACGTGGTAGGAGAGAACTGACTCCTCACCACATATGTGCCTACCACATACTTAATACATATAATACTTGTTTTTTTTAAAAAAGAATCTAAGGGCCAGGCCTGTGGCACACACCTTTAATCCCAGCACTGGGGAGGCAGAGGCAAGTGGATCGCTGTGAGTTCGAGGCCAGCCTGGTCTACAAAGAGAGTCCAGACAGCCAAGGCTACACAGAGAAACCCTGTCTCGAAAAAACCAAACAAAAACTAAAAATAAATAAATAAATAAATAATAAATAAAAATAAAGACTCCGATGGTGGCTGCAGGCAGGCAGGTGGGGCACTGAGCAGTGTCGGGGAACCATGCATACTCTCAACTTGACTCTTCAAAGTAGGCAGGTCCCCTAACCTCTTTGTGCCCCAATTTCCTCAGCTCAGGTTCTAGGGATCACACTAGTCATCATGGCTTAATATATTTCAACAAATAAATTTAGGGAGCGCTGACTATGCCAGTTGACAAAACAGATGCCATAGTTACCACTGAGCCCTGCATAAGACTGGCCCTGTCAGAGATCAGTCATGGACGGAGAAGGGACTCGGAGGCATACCCCCTCACTGCTGAAGTTCTGGCTGCTGATGGATTATGGGAGATAGAGAGTCACTGTCTTCAGCTACGCATCTACTGCTGAACCCACCAGGTTCCAACGCATAGTTCCAAGCCCATGGTTACACAGATAGCCCCGATTAAACTCAGCGGGTCACAAAACAAAACAAATAGACCTGAGAGTCGAAAGGGGTGGGGGCTGGGTAGGCGGGGATAAGAGAGAGTGGGGGGTGAGAGTGGCTAGTGTGCATTATATGGTCCCGAAACTGCCAAAGAACAAGTTTAATTAATAATTTAATATTCAATCATGATGAGGAATGAATAAAAATAGGGAACAAATAAGACAAACAAACAAAAATCAGATTATAAAAGGGCCAGTGAGAAGGCTCGGCAGGTAATGGTGCTTGTGGCCAAGCCTGACCTAAATTCAATCCCTGGGACCCACAAGATAGAAGGAGAGAACCGGTTACAACAAGTTGTCCTCTGACCTCCACACATGTACCACCCCAGACACACACAGACACACACACACACACACACACACACACACACACACACACACACACAGATGGATATAAATAAAGATGATTTTGGAAAAACAAACAGATGAGGCTGTACTATCATGGAACTTAAACAGAACAGAGGAGATGGATAAACAAGATTCAAGTAGGATGGTGACAAGAAGGAGGAGAAGAAGGAGGAGGAGGAGGAGAAGAAGAAAAGTAATGGGGCTGAGAGTGCAACTCAACATGGACCATATGATTATATGTGAGAAACCCTGGGTTCAGTTCTCAGTGCCGCCCTGGGTGGGGGGGCTGTTGTATGTGAGAATGGGGGGAGGGGGGGGAGGGGCGGGGGGCGGGGGGGGGGGGCAGGGCAGAATTATCAGGACCTGAAGGAAATGGGGCAAAAGTCCTGTGGATTCAGGGAGAAGTGTCCCAAGCTGAGGAGGGAAGAGCAGACAGAAAGGCCCTGAAGTAGGAGTATGTTTGTTACCTTCAAGAAACAAAGACTTAGCCAGGCACAGTGGCTGAAGCCTGTAAGTCCACCCAGCACTTAGGCGGGGAAGGAGAAGGAGTAGGTAGGGTCAGGAGTTCAAAGTCACCCTCTACCATAGTCAGTTTGAGACAAGCAAGGCTGGAATGTCTAAAACATACCAAGAAAGAAAGAAAGAAAGAAAGAAAGAAAGAAAGAAAGAAAGAAAGAAAGAAAGGAAGGAAAAACAATGGGGAGACAAAATAACCAAAATACACATACAAATTGTCCAAGAATTTTAAAATGTTCTCAAAAAGAAAAAACTAGCAAGGAAAAACCCCAAGCCCACCAGAAACCTAGTAAGTGAAGCACAAACTAGGAAAGCCGCAGCAGAGTTCCAGAGGGAGTGGGGTCCTGTGAACTGTCCAAGTTGGGGTCCAGCTCTAATTCTCAGGAAGGAGAGGAGGTGGTGAGCAGAGAATAGCAGAAGCGATGTGAGGATCTGCTGAGAAACTCAGTGTCCCTCAGTCAGTGGACACTGGATACAAAAGACTTATCTGCGGTACTTGGCCACTACCTGGCCTGCACCCCCCAAAAAATCTTCCTACTCCTGTGCTTACTGTCTTTCAAATCCTGAACCTACTCGCCTTCAAGCACCTTTTTAAAACCATCTCCCAGACAGGGACTCAAGCCCACAGATCCTAACCTGCCTGTGATCATCCTGAGAACAGGCCTGGGCCGAGCCAAGCAATGCGCAGACACCTCAGACTCCCAGAGTTCAGCCTGGGAGACTAGGGTGGCGGGAACCACATCACTGTAGTCCGGCCTCTGCCGAGACTCTGAGGATGGTCCTGCAGCCTAACAGTGTACGATGCGCACACTCTCTCGGCTCTGTTATTCCCCTGGCGCAGGTCTAGAACAAAAGGGGATAACCTTTGGGGAAAAGGGTAGCCAGCTGTGTGGAGGGGAGTGGGCCCTGAGGTCACTCCAGGAAGGAGAAACCCCCAGCTCCCACATTCAGCCTTCCCTGGAAAGAAAGTCAAGGGAGGCAGGAAGCAGGTACTTCCTCAGCCTAGAAAACACTGTCATCACTCCTGCCACCTCTCAAGACTCCTATCAACAGTGGGGCTGGACCCAAGAAAGGAAGAGCTTAGACTGCAGTAGGAAGGAAAGGGTCAACAGGCCAGGCTAGGCCCTGAGTCAGCCAGGCCTGGGCCCATCCTCCCCCAAGAACAGAAATTACTCCCCTACCTAATCACAGACCACTGTACTTGTCTGCAGTGAGGCTTAGACTTCTCAGCCTAGTGCAGGCCGCCCTCCCCCACCCAATGCCGCCTGGAATCAAACTGAAGAGCTGAAAAGATCAAGGAGAGGGGGCAAGGTTTGCTGGGACACGGGGCTAGAAGCTGATGTCACTGAAGCGGCCCTGGCCAGCGGCTCCGCCCATTTCACAGATGTGAACCACAGACTTGAAGAGCTGGGACTCAAACTGGGTCTGTAAGACCCCCCCTCCCCTCTTTGGGGGAGGGGGCCCAACTCTGAGCTTGGGTGGATCGGTCCACGTGACTCCTGGGCGGTATCTATGATCCTATAGTCCCGGTGCTGCTCTGCTCTCTCCTCTGAATCACGGCCCACCAGGCTGAGTCCTAGAAGGCGCTGAAAGGCGTGTCCCAGCTCACCCAAACTGCCTCAGCCCTACCCTGGGCCAGCACACAATAGCTGTGCGGAAAGTATATCTTCCCGATGAATGAGCCTGGGGGACTCCCAGTGACTGTCACGGAATACCGCTCAATTAAGATTTGGTGAATGAACAAGTGAATAGGGCAACGGTGGCAGTGGGGAATTTCAGTAGAATTCCTCAGGCCCTCAGCAAACAGTTCCACCCACCACTCCTGCCCTTGTACAGCCCAAGCGTGAGCGAGCCCTTCAGCTGGGGACAGAACTCAGGGGAGGTCCGCAAAGGATAGCATTCCGGGTCTAGGTCATTACCTTGGGGAAGGAAAAGTCAGTTTTAGGAGCTACAAGTTCAGGCTGAATAGGGAACAATTGTAGTGTCTTGCTGTATAGTTGTTGGGGTGAGAGGCCAGACGGAAGACTGAGGAAGGAGGCTGCCCAGATGGAGGGTGGGGAGGAGAGGTATTGTGTGGGTGGGGCAGAAACAGTAAGGGGTCAGGCCTGGTGGGAGGTTAAGGAGTGACTCAGGAGGGCAGAGGTGAGGGAGCGAGCCAGCCAAGCAAGGACAGAGAATCAGTCACTGGGTAAACACTGGCCCAGTTGGAAAGTCAACCTCTTGGCTCTGAGAACAGGGAACAGGGATGGAGACTGTCTAGGAGTACCTGGGCGGCTCACCGCTGCAGGCCCAGATGTGCCCCACCCTCATCTTCCACCCTCTGCGGGTCCATCAACTCCACCCAGCCCTCCTTGAGGTCACTCAGGTCCTCTGGGCCTCTCCTGCCAAGTGCCTTCCAGGTCTGAGGATTCCTGACTCAAAAAGTTGTCTTCTCCTCCTAGTGGCCTCGTGTGTGTGTGTGTGTGTGTGTGTGTGTGTGTGTGTGTGCTCACTTAGGAGCCCCAGGGAGACCGCTGGAGAAGCTCAGCTGTTCTTGGGCCCACTCATAACAGGGCGCTGCACCCGCACCCATTCCATTCGGGCCCAGCTGCCCCGAGGCTTCGCATTCTGAGATCCCTTTACCCACGTGGGACTACCTCCCAGAAGTTAACCAGCTCTCTTCTGCAAGTCTCACGGGGACTCAGTGCAAAGCAGTGATTGATTTAGCTTATGGCTTGGAGGACTCCAGGGTCCTGGGGTGCTCCACACAAGGCTCAATTTTGTTCCAAGTTTTTACTTAAACGCCTGTCTGATCCAGAAGATAGCATGGTAAAGTTCCAGAGAAGACTGACAGGGTACCCATCACCACAAAGTGCCCCTTCTGCCAAGTTGGCAGCAGAAAGGGGTACCCTTGTCCTGCCAAGTTCCCATCCTGCTAGAAGTTTCTCCTTCAGGGCCCCGAGAACTGCAGGCCGGGCCATCCCCAGAGGCACCTCTGAGCCCGAACAACGTGGTCGGCGACCCTCAGGTTTCCACGCTTGCAGGGACGGCCCCTGACCTCTACTCTGGGTCCCTGGGACGTCCCCTAGGAAATCCCCATGCTGCAGGGTGGTGCTGGCCAGTGCCAGCCCAGGGTCCTTCGCGGGCGCGGCCGTCCCGGGCCAGAGTCCCAACCGAGCTGCCTCCGGTGTCTCCGCCAAGTTGGCGCGCGCCCCCCGCCCTCTGCCCTCGGCCGCGCACACTCACCGCGAGCAGCCGCGCGTGCAGCAGCAGCCCCAGCAGCAGCGAACCCACTGCCCGCCGCCCCATGGCTCGGCCTCGTTCGCTGGCTCGCTCGGCGCCGCCGGCAGCCACCCGCTCGCCGTCCTGCGGAGTCCTTCGGACTGCTTGCCTCTGCCCCCCCCCCCCCCCCCCCCCAGTCCCCGTCCCCGCCCTCCCGTGCACACCCCGCCCCCGGGCCTCCGGCTCCGCCCCCGAGGCGCCAAGTTCAGGAGCCCTAGGCTCCACCTCCAAGCCCTTAGCCACACCCCCAACACCAGGCTCCGCCCCTTGAACAGCCCGTCCTTGCCTCTAGGTCCCGCCTCCGTGTCTCCTGTCACGCCCCAACAAGACCAGTCCCCGCCCTCTCATCGTCGTTGCCCCACCCACCTCGCCTCCGGGCCGCGAGCTAGGCTCTCTAGAGCCGTGGCGCGACCGACTGTGCCTTTGTCTGGGCCCCAGTCCCCCTCGGTGTGGGCTGAGGCCCAACCGGCTCCAAGCCAGATGTGGCCTGGAGTGTGGGATGGGACCGGGACGCCACCTGGCAGGGTATCGAGCCATCCTCAAACACCGCTCCTTCACACTCCGCAACTCACAGAGTGCACAGTAAACAGCTTTCAAAGGGTCCCACATGCATGCAGCTTTCACAGGATTTAACAGTCACAACGTTATGTGTGTCGTGTGTGTGTGTGTGTGTGTGTGTGTGTGTGTGTGTGTGTGTGTGTG